>JBAMHW010000006.1:25021069-25057132 GCA_037177495.1 Rhadinocentrus ornatus
CCCCCCCCCCCCCCCCCCCCCCCCCCCCCCCCCCCCCCCCCCCCCCCCCCCCCCCCCCTCCGCTAAGCTTTTAGGATGGGCATTAAAGCTGACAGATGAACAGGACGATGGACAAATTCTCCTGCAACAGCTGTGACTGCCGCCATTATCCTGACAGGTGTCAATTAAGAATTACTGCCTGGCCGGCCGAATGCCCCTCCATCCCTACAGCAACCCCCCACCCCCACCCCTCGCCCAGCTGTCGGAGTGTGAGAGAAATAACACTGTACCCTTGTCAGTGTCACAGGCCCTGCAGCCTCCACTCTCCCTCCCACCACTGATAGAGGCGCGCACTGATCAATAACTGGCCACATCAGCGGTCATGACGACGAGGTTGTCTGTGGATGGCAAGCAACCCCAATTCTGCCTCCGCTTTGCTGTCAGGCAAGAAAATAATTCCCAAAACATCTAAAAACATGAAAAAAACAACCTTGCATCAGATCATTAGCACAGTCCTTTAGATGAGGGTTAGTGAGACTTGTAACTCCAGGTTAAAAAGTGTCCTCACGTTTTCCTTGATGAGTGTGTTTGGGTGTGATTTGCACACACTGTGTGTTGCATTAATTTCTTATACAAGGAAACAGCTGCAGGTGAACTAACCTAGGTGGTGGTACTTTGTTACTCACCCCGTACACATCTTATTTATTCAACTTTCTAAGTGAGAAAATGAACAGTCGCTCTTCCCTTCCAGTAAACCCTCCGACTGACAAACATATTTTGGGGTTAACAGAGTCTCGGCTTAAAAAAAACAAACAAAAAAACCCCAACTAATTAAATAGCATGTGTTCTCCCTGTGCAATGTTTTCTTAATTTTTGAAGGTTTAAGTCGTTGTGGCAGCATGGAGCTCAATTTCCCTTTTCCTGTTTAACTGTAACAGAGAGTATAATGTGTATGAGACTTAAGATTCAAAGCAGCCAAGTGGTGGCAGTTTGCATGTGAGGAATGATGAGTGTTAATTCTAATTACACATGATAGAATTTATACCATCACTTTAACGTACGCTCTATGAATTTTATTGTTATTTGGGTCTGTGACGTGCCGTAGACACAGTCTGGTTATTACTTGCTTCTGTAATAAATGCAGTTTTTCAGTGTTGGTGCAGAATAAACATGAGAAGCTTCAATCGGTCGAAGGAGGAAGCAAAAACAGCAACGCGAAAAAGCAACATGAGAGCGAGCACAGAAAGCTCCCCAGGAACAAACAGATGGATTTGCATGTTCGCTTGGGAGTTACACTTTTGAATTTTTTTCCTCCCTAGAAATCATTTGCCACAGAAAATAACTGTGGAAGATAATATCAGTGTTCTTTCGCTACTCCTGCTTTATTTGCATATCTCTTGTTTTAAATAAGGCGCCCCCCTCGGAGTGAAAGTCGGTTTGTTTTCCTGAGCTTCGGTCCGCGTCATCTCTCTCTTTTTTCTCTCATCATCACAAACCCAACATCTCTTCCTTTCCTCTCTTTTTTTTTATTTCATTCTTTACCCAAGCCTCTTTCCTGTCTAACCCTGGCATTAGAACGCTCTGAGCGATTATCAGACCTGAGAATATTTTCCATCCTCATGCAAATCACCCCAATGTGCTCTCTTATCATTCTTGCTTCATCCACCCCCCTACCCTCTGCACCCAGCAACCCCAAACGGTTGTGTGTAATCAAAGTAAACGGCAGCTAAAGGTAAAAGGGAAACGCTCTTTGTGGAGATGGATAGAGGGATTAAATATTAACCGGATGCGGCTGACTTAAGGCAACTGTTTTACATAGCTGCTCCCGCCATGGATGCCGCACATTGGTCCCCTTCGCCCTGGCTCCTTCACTGACGTAAATTTTTCACCATAACCTCACTGGCCTGTAGAATAAAACAGGAGAGGGAGGCGGATGAATGGTTCAGCTATCCACTCCAACCCCCCCTCCCTGCCCACCCTCCTGCTTTTTACAGGGGCAGGTGAGATGGATGATAGCAATTTGAAATTTTGTTTGTGCGTGTGATCATGGAGATTGTTTTTGGTATTACCACGGTGTAACAATTCCGGTGATTAATTGAGGCGAATGCTTGGCTCCGATTGGAAGAAGCGGGAACTGGGGGTTGCGGGATCTCCACCTTCCTCTGCTCTCCACTTGTGAATTTGGTGTTTATCAGCTGACCTTGTAGTCCAGAATTGCTGCCTACAAAACAGTGACACACTCCTGCCTCCACACACTGCCTCTCTTGTCACATCATTTCCTTCATTTCCTCATGCCGCTCTCTTCCTCTCCTCCAGCTGTGATTAAAAGAGCAAAATCAAAACTGATCAAACCAAACTTTGCGCAAAGAAGAGGACTAAACAAAAACAAAATGGCCACAGTGGCTTCACTATTCATGCTGAAGGACATCAGTGGTAGGAATGTTCCTCCAGTGGCAACGGCACTGTGTGTTTTCTGTGTGTTGGTTGTTTACATGTATAGCAATATCCTGCGGGTTACAAAGGCAGCTTGTTAACGAGGGGGGCTACTACCATCCACCCCCACCTCCCACCCCTTACCCCACCCTTCTCCGACACACTCAAATACAAAGTTGTAACACTGGTGCCGTTGACAGCATTTTGAAGGCCCTGTGGCATTTGGAAATGGGTCGGCCCTGCAGCAGCAATGCCCCCCCCCCCCCCCCCTTCCTCCGCTCCTCTTGCACACCCCTCCATCCCCTACCCTCCAGCTAGAGCTCTCATCTGACGGGGTCGACGGCAGGTCGTGACCCCCAGGTGGCCACAGTCTGGACTGTGCAGGTTCTTGTTTGCTCCCTTTTTCTCCCCAGTTCCTCTCCTCTATATGTTATTTTTCTATTTAGGTTCACACAGATAGCAGCCTTTTTAAAGCAAATATCAAAATTTTGCTGCTGGAAGGTGTAGATAGCTGATATTTATAACGCTGCATGGTACAAATTTGACGATTTTCATGCTTCAGAAAATTCCAAATATTTTGTGTTTCACCCAGAATGACACGATATTAAAACGCTCTAAGCCAATAAGCCAATAATAATAGCAACGATAATAATAAAAACACTAAAAATATTGTTGCCTGGTTGTGTAATCCAATCAGAACGCTGCATTAAAATTAAATGTGGCTAAACCCTTTCACAACAGCGCAGTGTTTAATTTCACAATACCCGTTTGATGATGAAACGTGCACTCCTGCAGTTTGGGTCATTCTTTCATGTTTGTTGGGAGATGTTTTAATATGTCTGACCCTACGTTCTCTTTTCCTCCTTTGTTGGATCCCCCACCAACTTGTCCTGCCTTTTCCTGCTGTTTTCTTCCGTGTTCTCTCCTCCCTGTCTAGTTGCTGCTTCTCCAGCGCTTTTGCTACTCCTTCAGTAAAAGTAGCCCTGGTCCCCATAGCAACACATAGTGAACTCTTACTCATTAGTGTGTATGCAGCCTGCTGAATGGACCTGAATCCTTTTCCTCGAGCCTGTGATTTCACAGCAGTGTAACCATTGCCTCATCAGGGTTTTTGTTAATTTTTTTCACCTGACCAAACTAAGAGAACGCCAGTGAAGGGATTTGGAAATTCACTCTTGAAGTTGTGGGTAAATCGTGTGTATGTAAGCACGTAAGCACACGCTGGGAAACGTCCCTCCGTCGCGCCTGACTCAACACTCGGCTGTTTTTTTTGGGGGCTGTTAAATCTCCTGTGCACTGATAACAGGTCAGCCGTTGAGAGCGAAACAAGAGGGAGGAGGGGTGTAAAAGGGATAGACAGAGCAGAGGGAGGGAATAGCGTGAGGAAGAGGAAGAATTAGGGTGTGATTATGAAGAGGAAGAAAATATGTAAGCAAGAGGGAAAATAAAGAGAAAGATTGGTCTTCTTTATGCTGGTTCACCCATAGCGTAGGCGGCGCATGGAGTGGAGAGGTCAATAGAATGCCGTGATAGGCTAATCTGCCAGGAAGGGAGGGCTAGGGCAAGCCTCATGGGAGCAGCTCATTGGCTAGATTCATTTGCCCTGTAAAATAAAATCTCATTGTTTTCTTTTTTTCATCCATAGTTTGAAGATTGATAGTGTGGTCATTTGCTCTGAAATGTCCTTTTGGAGTGTGTGAATATTTATCTGCTTAAATATATTCTGTATCCATTGTGTGTATAACTGTGTGTGTGGCATACTTTTCTCGGTTCGTCCCAGTTCCTTAGGGAGTGTGCATGTGTGTATATGTGCAACATTTTTAGAGCTGTGTGTGCTCCTACTCCAGTCAGACACATGGATGACAGATGACCCAGTGGGAGACACCAGCCATCCTGCCCAACCGGAATCTTGTGCCCCCCTTCACCACACACACACACACACACTGCATCCACTTCTTCGCCTATTAAAAAGTGCACACTTTGTTTACTTCCTCGGCGTTTTGCCATAAATCCTGGATCCACCTCCGTTGTGGCGTTGCCCTCTTTTCCTCAGGTTACGGCTTTGAACGCGATGGTGATAGCTGCGTTGCTGCGAGTGTGTGTGTGAGAAAACAAGCCATCCGCAACCTGGCTGCCTGTCTGTCGCTCTGTGTGTGTATGTGTGTGTTTGGGAGGTGAGGCAGCTCATTGGACCAGAGGAAACCTAAATCCTTGTATAAAAAGGCCATGCACTCAGTCTGGGCCGAGGGAAGGAGGGAGGGAGAACGAGAGAAAGAAATAAAGAGGAGGACAGAAACAGAGAGGGAGAAAGAAGGGAAAAAAAGTTGATTTCCTTTTTCAGCAGAGCCATATATCACCGGGCCTCCCAGCTGCAGTGTCACAAGCTGACAGAATGACATGTGTCATTTATCAAAGGGGCCAGGCGGGGGCCTTGGGAAACGTGCACCACAAAGCCTGAGAGAGTTCATTCCAACACTCAACCCTCCCTCCCTCCCTCCCTCCTTCCCTCATCTCTACTCCTTCAGCCCGCCCTCACTGTTCTCTCCCCTCCTCGTTTTCTCTCCCCTCCACCCCCCTCACTCACTTTGCCTGGTCCAGAAAAAGGGCCCTGTAATGTTTGCTGTCTTTGCAGCAGCTGTGTGTACAATTGCGTGTTTATGTATGCAGGCTTACCCCACTGAGTTCAGGCACCGGCTGCACCATGAAGCCAAAGTCAGGCCAACTTTGAAGAAGATTTGAAAGAGATAAATCAGTTCTTCAGTCGGTTTGGAGAGTGTTGTAAGCATCTTCAAACACGGTGTTGTCTTCATAATTATCTGGCTATCACAGAAGTGATTAAAGACATTATTAACATCCTCAGAAAGAAGTTGTTTGCGTACACCAAAGATCAGTCTTTACATATCTATTATCTCCTTTTGTAGTCTAGAAATCCTTGTATACACACACACACACATTCTCACACATTATCACCATACCTGCTATAGAAGAGTTGTTGTTGCTCACAGCTTTTCTAGTTGGTCAGGCCTCAGTCGGACGTCTGCAGGGTTCATGGCGTCTGTTAAGAACCAGTCATGCCACAGAACGGTGAATATGTAGAAGAGCCCATTGTTACCAGTGTACCACTTATAGTAGCAGGCAGCGTCAGTCCAGTCGTGACATGTCTGCCACTTTTTTGTGTGTTTGTGTCTTACCTCACCACGTGGACTCCATTCCTGGCTTCCTTTCATCCATCATCGGCTCACCTTTCATCTCAACCCTTCATCCACCCCCCCATCATCAGCCTCGGCTCGGGTTGACTCCATTCTGGCCACTTCCAGAATCAATAAACTATCTCACCTGGATGCCCTTCCTTTCTGCACCGTGGTTGGATCAGGCCTTTAAAGGGAACTGAACACTGCAACCTTCCTCTTTACCTGAGTGAATGCAGCCGTTTCGTCAACACTTCTCAAAGAAAGAGAGTCATACAGCTTATAACATGATTATAAGCAAACGGCTTTTAGCAATCGCTAGTATTTAACGAAGGTAGATTCATAAATGTTAGCAGAGACAGAAATTGAATTATAGAAAATGCTGAAGTGTTTACATACAGCTTTCATTCATCTAAAAAGAATTCATATTTTATTTTTTTAGTTGAATTATTATATACGTTGGGCTGATCGAGGTGGTGAGCTGAGAAAGAGAAAGTGGATGAGGAGGGGGGAGAAAAAGAAAAGAAAAGGAGCCCTCTTGACAGTATAATGTTGCCTTGCTTTGTCTGCGGGGGTTTAAAGACGTGGTTGATCATTAAGAAGAATATTCAGCAGCAGTGTCACCGAGGGGTGACCCTTCACACAGGTCACTGATAGTTCACTCTTTACAGCCCCCACCATCACCACCACCTCCTCTAGCTCACCAAAGTAATCCCCCTCCCCCTACCTCCGCTATACACACTAGGTGTAAGCTCAGTCTAAGAGCTTGAGAGCATACAGTGGCCACCTCTGTCTTTGCTTTCCAGTTTTCTTCTGAAGTGAAAGAGGACTCAGTGATAGTTCGTAACCGATGGCAACATGTGGCCAAGTTTAGCTGCATCACAGTCAAACAGACTAAATCTACCAACTCTGCCAAGACTAATGTGGGTTCTTCAACAGCCGAAGCCAGTTTTAAGAAATCAGGACAGACAATATTAGGCCAATTTCTTCTTTTTTTGTAATTTAATTAATTTATTTTTTATTAAACAACACTTAAGGATTCTTAGAAACATAAAAATTACATATAAAAGTGCATTTTTGCTCATATTAATTGAATAAAAAAACAACAGAAGTGCTTCACCTGCAGCAGCATTTTCACATGTTAGGCCTGTAGAAAACATATAAAACAAAAAAAAAGCATTGAGTGTGTATGTGTATGTGTGAGAGAGACCGTCTCGAACTCACACATGGCCTTTAAGGGAGTGAAAGTCTCTGGTATCAAAAACAGATTTCATAACCTCTGAGTTTATCAATACTACGGTATTTTAATTATTTAATCCTGTGGCCCAAGACAGGCTTCAGGATCCATTTCTACCAAAGATCCTGAAGGTTTACTATCAATTCACTTTCAAAGCAGTCCAAGGTTAGTCAAATTTTCCTTCTAAAGGTAACATTTTAGCATGTTAAAGGGCTTATAAAGATAAGAATTAAAGCCTTTTCATTCTCACAGATAGTTACATACATGTTCTCAAAGTTCAGCATCCTCTGAAGCCTGCTGGTAACATGACAATTTGATTGACACAAGCTCTTCGTGTTATGTGTCTCGCACTTCTTTTACTGTCCATGTCACCACAGCAACAACACTTAGCTACCGTCAGGTGCGCCTGCCTGTTAGTCAGCTCAGTCTGTTCAGGCCAGCTGATAAATAAAAAATACATGAGTAAAAATTGGCCTAATTAATCAGCCACCCTCTTGTATTTTGCTGTGAACTGATGAGTCAATCCATACGGACTTAGCTCGGGAATGTATCCAACAACGCTGGTGTTTGCAGAATGAGATGCCTCTGAGATCCAAAAACATCTCTGCACTGTCCTTGAAGCACAATGACATCAATGAAAGCCCACCTCTCCTATTCATCTTCTCTCTCCTCTTTGTCTTTTCACCTCCATTCTCTACTGTCTCTGTGCATTTTTGCGTGTTTGTGTCATGGTGGTAGGGGACTTGGAAGACAACCCCTTCTCATTCGTCTCTATAAGCCTCATTTATTTTTGCAGCCAAATGTGACAGACATCACTCAGTGCCCCCACTACCACCACCAATGTACCCTGCCTTACCTCCATCAGCACCTACAAGCCCTCCTCTTGCTCCACCTTCCACTTCCCGTAGGAGGTCAGGCAAGCACCCCTACACCTCCACCAATCCCTCCCCCCCCTCCACCACACAATTCAGCATTACAGAAGATGGATGTGTCTTTAAAGCTGAGATTGATTGTGGATATCAGAGTTATGGTGCCATTCATCACAGCGGATATTATTCAGATGAGCAGGATTGAGCAAGGAGGTGGGACTTTCAGCCCCTCGGCGAGGCGAGCTCTTTTAGGTGAGGGGGGGCGGGTTAATAGATTTTAGATGAGTCTAAGTGTGTGTGCAGCGTTTATGTGTTTGCAAATGAATGGTTGTACTTATGCACATGTGCTTGCTTCTACCTTCATAAGTTTGCTGGGCTTGGGGATACTGGCATCTCTACTCTCATCAGTACGTGTGTGTGTGCGTGTGTATGTCTGTGTGGAGCTGTCTGCATTGATCTCCACTGATGTGATCCTCAATCAGTCTGTTCTCATCGTACTTTGATTTACGGCTTCATTAGGATCCATTTGTTACCACCCCCTTTTTTTTGTCTCCCACCTCTGGACAGGTCACTTTTGGAGACACACACTCTCTGTTAAGGGAGAGCTGCCACTAAAGGACTTTTCATCCCATCCTGACACTTTCTACAGTTTGTTTCTGTTCTGTTTGTCATCTTTCTGTATAATCTGTCATTATTCATCAGGGCTCGGCACTTCATTGTGCCTTGAGAGTTGAAGTGCTGTGGTGGTTTTTTGGAGGTGCTTCCCTGCCCCCAGGCAGCCCCACTCGGCTGAAAAGAACCCTCATTGTGTGTGTCATCTTTTATGGTGCTGTCTGAAAGAGAGGGATGCACTCCAGTCGGCATTCAAATGCACGTGGTAAAGCAGCCAGCAGAGCAGGACAAACACCACGGCTTGTAAACGCTTTGAAAAGGAGTGTGTGTATGTGAGGAAGGGGTAATGTGAATGTGAGTGTGTGAGGGTCTGTGCAGCCTCTTGACTGAAAGGATTTCAATCTCTTTACCTCCACTTTTTACTCTCTTGATAGAGTTCATCCCGAACTTTTTTTTTTTTTCTGTCCACCTGTCTCCTGCCGTTGCCTGAAATGACTTTCTTCTCACTGTACTAAGAAAAGAAACTCGGAAGTTTTCGCTTCTAGCGTTAAAATCCCCACCACCATTATCAGGAGTCAAGCCATGCAGAAATGTAAAAAATAAGAAGGTAATCACACTTTGTGCTGGTGCTTTTGTCGTCAGTCCGTGATGGAAATGGGTCTAAATATGAGATTAGAACCTGCCGGTGACTGATGCTATTAGGCAGATATGCCATAGACTTCACTATCTCCCATGAAGGATTAGCGCAAATTATACTGGGAGACAGGCTTGATTTCTCCTCTGCCTGGCTGGATGTGGGCATTTGAGGCACTCTAAGTTGACAGTGTCTGTCTCTGCTTAGTTCTCCGAGACAGGTTGTGTGACAGCTGATGCCAGGCGAGGGCTTAAAAAGTGTGTAAGTGTGGGTGTATATTTGCGTGTTGGACGATGTTCGGTCTATGTGTGCGCACGAGCAGGAGAGTTATAAACTGACAGGCGAGTGTGTTTGAATGTGATTGCACGTCAATGACTTTTTTTTTTTTTTTTATGAAAACAGGTTCTCTTTGAGTTGGGTGACAATTGGAAAAGGCTAATTTTAAGCTTGGTGGCATCCTCCTTAATTATGCATTTTCTTATCTAGTTTTATGTAAAATAAATAAACTTTGTAAGAATGTCCGTATGAAGCTGTTTTGTGGGCTTTAAAGAAGCTAGTCAGATGTCTGACCAGGATCTGAATTTTAATGTTTATATCAGTTTGTAGGAACAGCGATGAAAACAAAGCATGTTTCTCTACATTTTCCAACCTTTTTCTTGATTCATTACAACAGCGAGTGAGCGGTGTCCATCGTGCAGTACGTAATCGCAAACAGTTTGAACTGTGATGTTGATATAACTGGGGGAAGGTGGTTGAGCAGTTTGTTCACTTCTCAGGAATGTTTGAGGGAACATGCAAATGTTCCCTGTTTTAGCCCTGCTGTCTCCTCGAGGTGCACTGATTTAGGAGGGTGACATGTCCTTTAATGCTTGGTAGTAAACTGGAAGGGTGGATTTATAGTCTGAAGCCTGGTTTTCCCCCCCGCCGGGTCTGTTCGCTGGATCCTCTGACGATAGAACAGGCTCCACCCTTGCTGCATTTAAGGTGTTTCTTAAAGATAGAGCGGCTAGTATCTTTTTCAGATCCCATTTGGTTGTATGTCACACAGAGAGGAGACAAAGCAGGAGCTTTTGCTACAGCTGGCATGGCTTCGGGTTAAAAGAAAATCACATGATCCAACCCAGCAAAGGAAAATGAGGTCATTTTGGGTTAAACCTGCCATGAATTAAAAACATTCCCTGTTGGGTTTGATAATATTTAATCGAATAAATTCAAGCGTAGCACCTAAATTGAAGGAAAACAAGTATTTGATTGTTTATTTTTGGATCTAAATTATATTTACTATAGCCCCTAGTTGTCCTAAGATCTTCTGCTTCTCTTCTTGTGCATCACAGTCCTCTCTTGTCTTTCTTTCCTCCTTAGTTTGCAATTTTTCTTTGCTGTGACACTAAGTGTGCACAGTGAAGTTACCTGTAAGAGCTGCTAAATCTAAAGTAAAACTATATGTTTTGCTTTGAAGTTAGTTTTGGCATAATTTGATGCATAAAATACAGATTTGAATTATTTTTTTTTTAATCTAATACAAAAGGGAAACATACATATTCAAACTTTATAAAAGTGATACTGTTGCAGGTATCACCGTGGTAAAAGCCTGTATCAGTCGTCTCGATGCAGGTTGCTCCAAATCAGTCTCATCCTCCCCTCGACACAGTTTGACTGATCAGTCCGAGGCCCAGTTTGCTGCTGCCAGCGTGAGGCTTGATGTTTCTCTATTTATTTCCACAGCCCATGCGTTTTCCCCTTATAAAGACAGTCTATGTCCGACCGTGTCACTGCGTGATGGATTGCATAGTCCTCTCAGGAAGAGAAAGGAGAGGGGGGAGGGATTCTGGAAAGAAAGAAAGACTGAAAGGAAGAAGAAGAAGAAGGGAAAGAATGAGTAAAAGAGGGAGGAAGTGGAGTGGTGTGGTACAGCAGTGAAGGACATGGCAGCTTAGCGCTGGCCAAAAAGACTGTGCTGAACACCTGCTCCTGTCTCCAACGCCCCTTCAACCTCCTCATTACCTGTCAATCTATCACAAGGCAGCTAGATCAAATGTCTGCAGCAGCCAGGACTCGCACAGGGGAGGGAGAGAGGATGGGGTGGGGGGAGTGAGGAAAGAAAGAAGGAAGGAAAAGAGAGGGACAGATTGCATGTCTGAGAGAGAAGGAGCTGAAAATGAAGGGGAAGTAAATGGAGCAGCTGCATGTGCACATAAAAGATTTGTTGATCACTTGGAGTAAACTTTGTTCAGGGTGCGATTATTTCAAACGTCTGAGGGTAATTTTGACATGTTGATACACTGAAAACTTATAAAACACAGACTGCATGCCAGGTGGGTACGGCCTGATGTATATGGCTTTCATACAGCTAAGAGTAGTCATTTAACAAAAAGAAACAAATAGAAACCCATGATGTGGTCTTTCAGGTTAATTTCCTAAATGAAAGATTGAACTAGACACTAGCTTTGTTTTCAGATCTGTCTGTCCCATTTCTATCATAGACTATGAGACACAGACATAGGCGAAGCAAAAGCCATAGCACAGATTTCTACAACTGACTCCTGCCAGAATGTATAACTCCTCTCATCAAATACAAAGTCAGTACATTTTTCTTCACAAATCATTATGATGCCATTTCCTAAAATAACTCCTTCAGATCAAGTTTGCTTGTGGTTCCTCCCAAAAAATAAATCTATTATCTGGTAAATCTTGCGCATCAACGGAGGTACTTTTACCCAAATGGGTATCAGGTGTTTGTCGAGTCCAAAAATGGCTACTTACAATTCCACAGATCAAAGGTGGCACAGCCAAATTTGATGTGTAACATCACAAAAACATCCATATATTATACAGTGTATATGATTCTACACAGTAGTGTTTAGCCTTGATTGGCGAGTGGCCTAGAGATGTGCACTTCTTCATGCACTGTGTATGTTAGCGAGTATATACTGTAAGTATGTGTGTTAGTACAGAACTTCAGTCATCACTAAGTAGGCCTGCGCTTTAAAAGGCAGATGAATTTGAGCTCATCAAGGTGCATTAGTGCACACATGACCAGCCTCAGCCCTCTACTTCTAATCCCCTTCAGTCTTTACTCTCTACCTCTCACTCTTTCTTTTCAAGTCTTTCTCTTACTCTCTTGCCCCTCTCTCGCCTCCTGTGTGTGAGCTGTGCTGATTTACGGTAATTATCCATCGTTGGGTCATCTATCAGGCTTGCTGTTGCTAGGAGATGGAAGCAGCTGCTGCTGGCTGTTGTCTCGTCAGGGACAGCTCATGTGTATGTGTTTGTACATACCTATGTTTGTGTGCGTGTTTCCTGGAATCTGGGCAAGGAGAGCATTAATACGTGGATGTACTCCTGTGTGTATTCATTGGCAGAGTGTGTTCAGGTAAAATGGTCCATCTTGATGTAGGGATTTAAAAGCGCAGGTGGTAGAAGCAAAGAAAGAAGAAGTGGAGTCAATGGATGGATGAAGGGATTATTGGAAAGAGATAGACTTTGTTGAGGGTGGGTTCAGAGGTTGAAAGAGGCCAGGTGGAGTGTGAGTGTGTGTGTGTTTTATGGGGAGGGTGGGCGGCTTAAAAGGCACAGGTGTGTGGTGATAGACAGGGGAGCTGTATGATAAATTTATCCAGGCAGATGGAAGTTGGAAGAAATCAGACCTTGAGGGAGTAGTTTTCAGGGCTGTGAAAATTTCAAGATTCAGTGTGTGTGTGTGTTTGAATGGGGTGAAGCAAGGAGTACTTTCTACTGGCAGCTGATCTACAGATGGGTGCTGGTTCAGATCCCAGCTGAGGGGCCTATTTCTCTTCATTTAGCCATTGTAATCCACCACAGCCCATTGTGTTGACATCGTTTCAGGTTTCATGTTCTACACACACTATTCATGCTAGAGAAGACATGAATGCAGCCACACACTCACAAATACTCACAGAAAGGTCAACTGCAAACACAAAGTTGAACCAGAAGCTGGTTTTAGGTCTGAAAGGGTGCTGGTAATGCTTGAAAACCTTATAATAGAACAAATGTTAAGCAGTTTATAAAACAAA
This sequence comes from Rhadinocentrus ornatus, assembly GCA_037177495.1. Lineage (NCBI taxonomy): Eukaryota > Metazoa > Chordata > Actinopteri > Atheriniformes > Melanotaeniidae > Rhadinocentrus > Rhadinocentrus ornatus. The sequence continues at coordinate 25,034,056 of JBAMHW010000006.1, forward strand.
AAAATAATAATAACTGCAGCCCCATTTCTTAATTAGTTGAAAAGCAAACAGGTTGCAATGATTTACAAATTTCCTCAAACAATATTTTATTCATAGTAGAATATATAAAACATATTGAAGGTGAAAATAGAGACATTTTACAATTTCATAAAAAAATACAGTTTCATCTTAAATTTAGTGAAGCAACATGTCTCAAAGAAGTTGGTACCAGGTTAACAAGAAGGTGGAAAAGTAAGTGGCACTAAAAGGAAACTGGAGGAGCATGTTGTTAATTGGCTTAATTAGCAACAGATCAATAACATGACTGGGTGTAAAATGAGCACCTTAGAGAGGCAGAACTTCCCAGAGGCAATCTGCAAAAAAAAAATGCATCTGCAAATTGTGAAACAATTTCAGAAATATGTTCCTCAGTGCAAACTTGTGAGGACCGATCTGTCTGTAGTCCAGACTTTTTATCAGCTGCAAACATTTGATGCGCTATGAAACACAAAATGTGATGTAGAAACGTGTGAAAATGGGACATTTCTCCAGAAGCTGGTCTCTTCATTTCTTCTGAGACTGGGATACTTTTTTTTTTTTTTTTTTTTTTAAGGAACTTGGGTTTTACCATTCAATGCTAACTTTAATAAGAATAGCAGTAATAATTAAGAGAAATCCATTAAAACAACTATTCCAGTGGAAGGAAACAAGAACCATTGTTCTGTAAATATTGGGAAAAACCTTAATTTCTTATAAAAAAAAAAAAAAAAAAAGCTGCTATGTTTTAGCTTCTCAGTAGTTCTGCTGAAGTTTCATTTGCTGAACCTGTTGGTAGATCTGAAGAGGGGGGGGCTCAGTGCAAGCCACACACCCTTACAAGCTATGCTAACTGTAAATACAACCTCCACTCTCTCAGCTCTCCATACCAGCTTAATTAGCGCCAGTTAGCATTTGTCATTGCATTTAGGGGTGAAGATTAAGAACACCTCTCAATTAATCTGCAATCAGCCTGTTTGTTAATTAACTAACCTGTTCTAAGTGGCCTTCAGGGCTCTTGTGTAATTAGCTAAGCCGCTGAGAAGCAGGCCTGTGTGTTGACACTGACCTAAAATGTACAAGTGTGCAAACAATGCACACACACACACCTACACACACACACACATTCACACTAGCCAACGTATATTTTAAGACAAACAGTTCAGTTGGTGTCTCTAATGGTGGTCAAGAAAGTCAAGAGTCATTGTAAATTACATACAAACACAAAAACAGCATCTATGTAGTCAGGGAAAAAAGTGCAAACACACATGCACACTGTATATATTTCCACATTGTGATGCTTGCAGTCATATACTGAATCTTTTTTCTTTCACTCCACAGTAAAACTGCATCCCTCAAAAGCATATTTCGATAAAGAAGAAAAAAACATACTGTACTCCCCGTGCACGTACACCCTTTTGAACATTTTATCCTTTTCAAGTGCAACAACATCCCCACCAAAACGAACAGCTTCTCCATCGCTGTCGAAACATTTTTTTTCCTTTCTCACTTCAAAGCCATTTGTTTACTCTGCTGCCTCCTGACATTGTCTGTGGTAATTAAAGGAGCGCACTGAAATTTATGGTTTAATTATACAGGCCTTGTTATGCAGAGAGGACCAGGATGAGGTGATATGCTCAATAAAAATAAATAAATTCCATACGGGTTTATTGAACCCGCTTTTGTGTGGAGGGCGGAATCCTTCCAGCTGCTCAGGTGTGTGTGCACGTACGTGTTATCATGTTTATGTGCTTATGTGTATGCAAATGTGTGTGTGTGTGTTTATTTATGTATTGCCTCGCGGGACAGCTGCAGCTCAGTGTGCAGTGTAAGTGGGTGAGGATGAAATAAAAAATATAAAAAAGCCAGATGAATTGCAATCGATTGGTGCTGGTTCACTGTATTGATCCCCAAGCATGTTAAAGCCTGCTGTACTCCATGAAGAACAGTCAGTCAGTGTGGGTTCAACCCCCCCCCCCAATTCACTGCAAGCTCCTCCAATCCCTCATCCACCCTTCTACCAACTAACACATACTTATACTGTATAATTCTCCCTGAGTTGTCACTTTATGCATGTGTTAAAAGCAGAAAGCATTGTGACTGCAGCTCTAGCTTGCATAAAAGCTAAAGTGTGTGTGTGTGTTGGGGTATGTGCGCATTGTTGATGTTGTGCATGCTCTGTAATGGAGAGTGATCTTGGCCATGGCCCACAAGCAGCTTCTCTGAACTGATCTTTGAGTTGGGTATAAATAGCGCTAGCTCTATAAATAAAACAGCAGCACCTTTCACACTCTCTCTCTCTCCTGCTCACACACACACACATTCAATCACGCCCATGTGTTTGGTTGATCTTACACCTGTCCAGATCATATGCTCAAATACTCCCATTGGACTGCCCATTAATCCATTAATCACTCTCTAAAGGTCATAAAGAAGAATATCTTTGGGACATATTAATGTATTTACAGGAAAGCGTGACCTACACTGGCTACCTGTCTGAACTTTTAACCCGCTCTCACTTTCCCTTCTGTAAATGTAATAGCTCGTATCCAGAGATCAAATCGCAGTGCACACATTTGGGTATTTAGGTGACGCTTTCATTCAGATTGATATGCTGCATGAGTATACCATACTAAGTGACCGACATCTCCCATCAAAATCATTATCGCGCAATATAAAATAATGTATAATTTTAGTAATATTATATTGCATTGATATTTAAAAATTAAATAGATTAATTATTGAGGGCTCCGTTCCACTCTTGTGGACTGCAGTCCTCATTAATACACCAGATTAGCACCATACATTTAAGTATTTTAGTAGAACACAATTTATATCTTTATCACAATATTCAATAATGATATATATTAAATATTTTACTAATATTTTAAATCACTAATTAAAATGTTGAAAAGAAAGGTGTTATCTGAGCCCCTAAAGGAACAGTCTCTCTAATACAAATTTCATCTGTCAACCAGCCTGCAGTTTTTGCTTTGCTGGCCAGTATGGACCAACATTTAACCGGCAAGTAGTCTAGCATTGCCATCCTTGCACTCTGCAGCTTACAGGGCAAAACACACTAACAATCTGCCATCTAAAGCATCAGTGCTGTAACTTTATATAATGCCGTCGGCCCACTGTAACTCAACATGACTTGAAGCATTTGCATGGATCCACCAGCGGTTTATTTGAGAGTATCTGCCAATAAAACAGCACTTCAACACTAATCCTATTTGTGTAGCACTTTTTCTCTTTCACACCCATTTCTACATTGGCCCATTATGTATCTATGTGTCTGAAGAACAACATGTCCTATCCGACGCCGTCTGCTCACCTCAAGTCAGGCTAGAAGTGTTTTGAAATGGGGTGCAGAGGGGGAGTGGGGGTGAGAGATAAATTGGTACAGCGAGCTGGAATGCTGCAGCAGTTATTTAAGGCCCTGTAGGTGCTGCCTAGGCCATATGCTCCCATTATTCCGCTTGGGAGGGGCCCATGTGGGCGTGTGAGCGAGGCTGGAGAAAGGAGGAAGAGGAGGGTGGGAGGTAGGAAAAGAGAGAATGGGGGGGGTGAAAGTAGGAAGGTAGCTGAGGAATTATTTTAAGGAAAGGTCTCCTATCAGGCACGGGAGGAATTTTAAAGAAAAGGACACCAGGAGAAGCCTAGGACGAGAACGAATTAGCTTCTAAGGTAAATGATCGTCTTCACCTTCAATATCCGGCTCCTTCACCGTTGTCTTTGCATAATTCATCTCGTCAGAATTTGAGGTGTGGTGGCGTATAATTCATGAACTTGTGAACTTTTCATGTTGATAGCTTCTTTTAGGTTGGGGCCTCATCATTTTCACATCATGGAGCTGAATGTAATAAGACTCTCATGACACCCCCTCCCCTTGTGGATGTTTTTTTTACTGTACTTGATTTTTCAGAAAATAAAAATATTTCCACCGCACAGGGCAACAATGTCTGTGAAATGGCATAAAAAAAATAGTAAATGCTCATAATAATTGTCTGCTCCCCTTAAACCAAGATGCTACAAAACCTTTCCCTTGCAGATAGCTCAGTATTTATCTGTTTGGAAAAACAAGGCCTGCACACAGCTTTTCAATAAGCTTCATATCTCTCCATCTCTTATTTCTCTCTCCTCTATTTCTTCTTCCTATCTGTTTAGTCTTTTGTCAAACCGAGGCCTGTGCTCCTGATCAGGGCATTGCTCTCATGTTAGCTGCTTCACGGGAAGCACATCCCAGCATTCCCTCTGACATGCCGGCAGCAGCATTACCATAATTGGCTTTTCTACATGACGGGACAGAGGAAATAATAATGTCATTTTATTTACAGCCCTCTTGTCCCAGTCCGAGAGCTATCAACCCCCCCTCTTCTTCCTCTCTGCACCGTACACTGACATGCACTCCCCCTCCCCTCCTCCGTCTCATCTCCCCCTCTCCTGGTGCAGGGCGCGAGTCTCGTTCTGCCACGGCGTGTAGGTCAAGCGATGGCTTTTTGATCAGCTCCTGTCCAAAGCCATCAGGGTTGAGAGGCACGTAATGGAGAGCGGGGTGACAAACAGAATCTGGGGAAGGAATAAGACTGCCAGTTTCCTATTAGGGGCCGGCCTAAACGGCCTCTGCCCCCCAACACCACCCACACAGCCTGCACCCACCACCTACCCCGCACCATTCTCAGCTGCGAACCCACTCCTGCACTGCCTAAATCACATGAGTGAAGGGGTGCGTGATTGGACATTAGTGCCGCAAATGACTGCCGTGATTGCCCCCTCTTCCCAAACTCACATCAAATAAATAAAGAAATGTGTGTAAATAAATAGAAGAAGGGTGTGTTGGAGAAATGGGGCTGGTGGTAGAGGTGGTGGTAAGGGGGGGACTGACTGGTTTCATCTCCGTCTTTTTCCTCTCTCTCCCGTCTCATCGCCTTTCTGCCTTTCTTATCTGGTTTGTTTGGCTTTGACAGCGGCCAAATGGTGAAGCTCCGCGGGCCTGACAGAGAGTTATATTGATTTAACAACCAGCAGACTCTCGGCAAAGAAAAGGGAAAAGGGGAAAGAAAAAAGAAAAAAAGAAAAAGGGGAAGGGCGGGGGGATAGCAAAGTTTTGAAAAGGAGTGATATGCTTCTGCTTCACTCCTTGCCAAAGTCCTGACGTGGCCGCTAGTAGTATTTCATTTGGTACATTTACAAAAAGTCAAGTCATACAGAAACTTGTGATGAGGGAGAATGTTTTAGAGATGATCTGTACTTAGGTCAATCATACTTTCCTGTTGTGAGGCTCAGTGTTGAGTTAAGGCGGGATGCATGGGCGTTAGCAGCCTTCTCGCAAGAAAAAAAATCATATCAAAGTGAGTCTGCTCGCTCAGCTCTGCTGTGGCCTCTGAGTGCCTGATCACGGATTGCAAGGGCAGAATCTGTAATGACACACAACATTTTGTAGTCTTTATATTTTAGGCATAAGTCAAAATCAAGGGTGCTTCATGGTACATTAGTTGGTTGGTCCTCTAGGAATACTCTAATTTAAATAAGAATAATAAAAAATGAGATAGATGGAAACAAAACACACACTTGAGCTCTTTTAAAGCCCTTCTCTCTAATCAAATAAGGCTCTGTAGCCTGAAGTACATTTCATAGCCTGCAACACAAAAACCTTTGGTGGCACATGAACTGCAGCCTCTTTGTGCATTATGAATTTTAAAAGAGCTCTTCTTATCACATAAAGAGGCTACTCCAAACACATTCTGCTGCTTTTCATATTTCAAATTCCTTTTTAGTAATACTATATTAACCTTGTGTGTAGGTATAAGGAGATGAGTGACACTGTGGGGTGCTGCTTCTTGCTTTCTTGGTGCGTGTTGTTGGTGATCCGGCGTGGCTGGTGGCGGTCTTGATTGCTGCTGCTTCTGACAGTGAGTCTGCCGTCCTCTCCTGGCCACGCTGCCGCCTGTCTCCTTGATGGCGGCGCGTCCCCGAGCAAAAGTGACAGGCGCTTTGGCGCCCGTGCAGATGGCCCTGCTCACAGCCATCACCCACTCTGCAACCCAAACCGCCAGGGACGGCACGCCAGCCCTACCCCTTCCTGAGCCCGCCCCCTATGCTGCCGGTGTTGCTCCGCATATGTGCATCCAGGATGAGAGAAGGAGCTTAATCTGCTCGCTAGTCAGAAACACACATCTTCAACTTGAACTGATTGAGCTGATGTGGAGCTTTTAATATGTTTCCCTCCTTGCACCTCAGATTTTAAGCATCCTGTCCGAATAGATGCAGCATCTCAAAGCAGATGTAGAGATCAGACTCATGCTAGCCATATTTCATCTCTAATATTGCACATTTATGGTTTGCAAAACCATCCACTTGCTGCCTGTGATTTTTACAGATGTCTGTCTCTGCCAGTCCTTTGTCTGTGTGCTTTTGATATCTCCCTCTTTGTTGTTTCCATGACAACATGGCAGGACAGGAATTGATTGACAGGGATCGTCAAAGGGTTCCCTGGCGACCTGCTCATCGTTCGAAGACCCTCCCTGCTGCAGTCTGTGTTTTGTCACTCACCCAGGGATATTTCTGATCTGCTGCTTCTCATTCCTGTCCTCTGCGTATGTGTGAGCATGTGTGTGTGTGTGTGTTCAACACTGCCAGCTATGGGGATTTAGCTTTTTTTTTTTTTTTTTTGGGGTACAGCTGACACAGGTGACTGGCATAGGTAATTCCTACTGTATGTTTGTGCTGCTCTTCTGGGCTGGTGAAGAATGGATAGCGGTTTTGCTGGATGCTTTGTATATTAAATGGCTGATATGTATTGATAGCCTCTTTTTCTGGAAGCGTGTTAGTGAGAGGGAAGGTACTGTAACAGAGAATGCTCTGCAGATGTGTTGTAGAGAGTACAGCACATAATGCTAATCTGCTGTGTTAGGGATTTTCAGGAGTTTTAGAAACTGTCTCGGTCTCAGTCTGTCAGGATTGAAGCGCAGCCAGGTTCTCCTGTAGTGCTCTCATTTCACTGAAATCCTGTCAGGCGTTAGGCGAGTATGTTGCTCATTTATGGAGGGGTGTATCAGTAGTACACAGCGAACTCAGACTTATTAGCAATATTATGGTTGGTGGGTTCAGGTTTGCACTGCAAAAGCAAATGTGTATGAGCCGCAAAATGCATACTCAAGATAGGTATAGGACAGTGAGCACGTGGGCATTCGAACACAGGCGCTCACACACGCACACATGCACATTATCACGCAGTCACAGTTGATGGTGCAGCTGCTCACCTCCCCCACCTCTTTCACCCATCTCCTCTCAGGCTGCAGTAAATGGTGCCAGTGTATATACATCAGGTATTATGTCCACTTAAATTATGATGTGACAGGTTAGCGTGCTGTTTGATGTTGACAGCACATCTGTTTCATCAGGAGAGACTGATACTGGCATCTAGGACACACATCTCACCATGCAGGAAGGAGATAAAGGAAGAAGCTAGGCGGCTGTCTTTCCTGTCTCCCTGCCTCCCTCACCCTCTCTTCTCTCTACCTTTTCTCTTACACCCCTTCTCTCCACCACCGCCTGAAGCTCACTTTTTCTTTCTCCCCACATCTTCTTTTCATTCACTTGTTCTACCTTAAACTACCTCCTGTCTTTCTTACTTACTGCTGCTTGCAGTGTCAGCCCTAGCATGCACATGCACACACAGATATGCGTCCTTCTATCTGATTACATGTTTTACAGGTTAAACCTGTAACAGTTTGTCAGTTCTGTCTTGATTACCTTTGATTTAGTCTTTGATCATATGTTTGCTTTCCATTTTTTGGGCATTGTCCACCACTGTTTTGCTCATTCGTGCTTATTAGCTCAAATAAAAAGGCTTGGCAAGGCAAGTTTATTTGTATTGCACATTTTAAGTACAAGACAACAACAACTGTGAAGAGCATAACTGTATAGACTGAATGAGTGGGATGCAATAAAGCTTGAGGAGAGAGTGATAGAAGGAGAAATGGGGAGATGAACATGCAAGCATGCAGCTGGCTAACAAGGCCAAACAGCCAGTGATTTCCTGGGGAACATGAGGCATGTGTGGAAGCATAGATAGTTGGGAAGGAAAAGGACAACTGTCAGAAGCTCAGTGATTTATTTTTCCCTCAGAGGGTTTTTCACCACTGGCTTTCTGAGCCACTTGTTTGTGTAAAATGTACACAAACTCATGCATGCATGCATCCATACACACTTGCATTGGATGAGAATAAAAGCCTATATTTTCCATTGTTGAGTATTCATTCTGTTCTTTTGACAGTGGTCCTGTTAGTGTGCTTTAAATCTTTTTTTTCACTGAGCTGACCTGTGTTCTCCCTCTCTCTCTCTTTCTCTGTACTCCAGCGTACATGCCTGAGGATGAGCTTAAAGCAGCCGCTCATGATGAAGAAGAGCACCTGCAGGATGATGGCCTCTCATTAGATGGTCAGGATACAGAGTTCCTGTGCAATGAGGAAGAGGAGGATGTGGATGGAGGCCAGCCACCCAGCTACAGAGACTCTCCAATCAGCAATGGCACTAACCCCGATGCTGGATATGGGTCCCCGCTCAGTGATGCTAGTGACCGACTTGCGGATTTCAAAAGCACCTCTTCCAGGGATGGTCAGGAGAGGGAGGGCACTGCTATACCCTTCCGCCCCAACAACGGCCTGTCTTTCCAGGATAGCCTGGCACAGATGAAAGCCGTCTATGCAAACCTCATCTCAGATGCCTCTTGGTCGAGCATCACCATGGACCTCATGAAATCTAAGCCTACTGCAGCTGGCAGTGTCAACAGTGCCCTCACCACTCCAGAGCCCGTCTCTACTGCCTCTGCTTCCACAACTACAACCATAAACAAGAGCAGTGGCCTCAACATAGTTAGCAGTCATCATAACGGCAGGAGCTCCACCACCACTGTCAACCACACGGGCAGTGTGAGTGCCAGTACAAATGGCACAGCAACTAGCTCTGTTAGCAGCCACAGTGTAACCAGCACCAGTGTTGGGGCTAGTAATGGCAGTGGTGTGGCCTATGACTGGCACCAGGCAGCACTCGCTAAGACCCTTCAGCAGACACCCTATCACCTTTTACCCGAGCCTAGCCTGTTCAGCACAGTGCAGCTCTATCGCCAGAACAACAAGCTGTATGGCTCTGTCTTTACTGGTGCAAGCAAATTTCGCTGCAAAGACTGCAGTGCTGCTTATGACACACTGGTTGGTCTAACAGTCCATATGAATGAGACGGGCCACTATCGAGATGACAACAAGGACAAAGAGGAGGATCAGGGTAAGCGCTGGTCCAAACCACGCAAGCGTTCCCTGATGGAGATGGAGGGGAAAGAGGACGCTCAGAAAGTCCTAAAGTGCATGTACTGTGGTCACTCGTTTGAGTCTCTGCAAGATCTCAGCGTTCACATGATCAAGACCAAGCATTACCAGAAAGTGCCTCTCAAAGAACCAGTACCAGCCTTAGCTACTAAGCTGGTGCCAACTTCAGCTAAAAAACGTGCTATACAAGACGCTATAGTCTCTCCATGTTCCCCGGACTCTGTTCATGCTGGCAGTGGTGGTGGCAGTCTCTCTCTTGGAGATATAGGCAAAGACACAAAGGCTGCAGCTAATCCCTATGTGACGCCAAACAATCGCTACGGCTACCAAAATGGTGCCAGCTACACGTGGCAGTTTGAAGCTAGAAAAGCGCAGATCCTCAAATGCATGGAGTGCGGGAGTTCTCATGACACATTACAACAGCTGACTGCCCACATGATGGTTACAGGTCACTTTTTGAAGGTTACAAACTCTGCATCAAAGAAGGGCAAGCAGCTGGTCTTTGATCCAGTGGTGGAAGAAAAGATTCAGTCTATCCCACTACCACCAACCACAACTAGACTCCCTGTTCCTAGTAGTGTAAAGTCCCAGCCAGTCTCCCCGGCCCTTTCCTCTGGCTCAGAGGAAAAGAGGGAAGGAGGTGAGGATGAAAAAGCTGAACGTTGTGAGCAGGTGGAGAAAAAAATTAAAGAGGAGAGAGATGATTCTAGTGAGAAATCTGAGACTGATACCACCTCATATAAATACCTAAGAGAAGAAGATTTGGAGGAGACACCTAAAGAGGGTTTAGATATTCTTAAATCCCTTGAAAACACAGTATCTAGTGCCATCAGCAAGGCCCAGACAGGCACACCTACATGGGGTGGCTATCCTAGCATTCATGCAGCCTACCAGCTGCAGGGTGCCATGAAAAGCTCAGCTACTGTTCTGCCCCCAACAATCCAGAGTGTCCAGATGCAGCCAATGTTTAACAGTGGGCTGCGAGGTTTTGTGAGTGACCCCAATTCAGTCATCCACTCGCCTCGGAGCCCTTCCTCCCCCACACCCCTCAGGAGCAATGTCACTGCCATGGAGGAGCTTGTAGAGAAAGTGACAGGGAAAACTGCCACTGTGAAGAAAGAAAAGGAGGAAAAGATGGTGAGCCTGGAACGATGCAGGCCTCCATTGTTAGGTAAGTCCCCATCTCCTGCACTGAGAGAGCACAGAGAGCCGTTACCATCTCCAAATGACCTTTCTGTAGGTAAACTGGCTGGTATGAGAAGCAGTAGCCCTGGTAGTGTAGACTCAGAGCATATCTGTAAAAAGGAGCCCAAAGAGAGCCTATTAGATAGTCACAACAACCTTTCAAAGAATGGCTCTGAGGCGTGCCAATCCCCAGTAACCAACGGCAATAGTCTTGGCATTATCACTGATCACTCACCTGAAAGTCCTTTCATCAACCCTCTCAGCGCACTCCAGTCAATCATGAACACACACCTGGGCAAGGCTTCCAAGCCTGTAAGCCCAGCTGCGGATCCACTGTCAATGCTTTATAAAATCAGCAACAGCATGATGGATAAGCCAGCTTTCAACTCAGCTCCTCAGGGCAAGCCATCTGAGCCCGTCAACCACTATCAGCTGTATGAAAACAATGACCAGCCCATAGACCTGAGTAAAAATAAGTCCATCACCAACAGCAACAACAATAACAACAGTAGCAGTGTGCTCGTGACCAACAATAGTGTAAATGGCAACAAACCCCTCATTTCCCTCGCTGAATCTGTCTCCTCTCCTCTGAGAGAGAATGCTCTAATGGACATTTCTGACATGGTAAAAAACCTAACAGGAAGACTGACCCCGAAATCCTCAACTCCTTCCTCTATCTCAGAGAAATCAGACGCCGATGGCAGTGCGTTTGAGGATGCCCTAGAGGATCTCTCGCCGGTGCAGAAGAGGAAAGGGAGACAGTCTAACTGGAATCCCCAGCATCTCCTCATTCTGCAGGCACAGTTTGCCTCCAGCCTGAGGGAGACCTCAGAAGGACGCTACGCCATGACCGACCTTGGCCCTCAGGAAAGGGTCCACATCTGTAAATTCACAGGCCTATCAATGACCACCATATCTCACTGGTTGGCTAATGTCAAGTACCAGCTGAGACGGACAGGGGGCACCAAGTTCCTCAAGAACATGGACTCGTGCCAGCCTGTGTTCCTCTGCGGTGACTGTGCCTCTCAGTTCAGGACTCCCTCCTCCTACATCAGCCACCTGGAGTCTCACCTGGGCTTCAGCTTGAAGGACCTGTCCAAACTGTCAGCTGAGCACCTACGGGAGCAGCAGGCTGCCTCAAAGGTGATCACAGACAAAATGACATTCGGCAGCCCACTGTCAGCCTTGACCACGCCAGAGGACGACACAGGCTCAGTGTACCAGTGCAGACTCTGCAATCGGACATTCGTCAGCAAACACGCAGTTAAACTGCACCTCAGCAAGACTCATGGCAAGTCTCCAGAGGACCACCTGGTGTTTGTCACTGCTCTGGAGAAGCTCGAAAAGCTCAACAAAATGGAGAAAGTTTAATCAAGCAAGTCTGCGAGCTGCTGAGGGGAAAGACTGACAGCTGTGGAACTGACTAGAATTTCATTGCACTAAAATGACATTGTTCACAGTTACTGCACTGGGCCGAACTGAGCCGCCAGGAAAGAAAAAAAAACAACAACAACAAAAAGAAAAAAAATCAGTCTTACTATTTTTAGTTGTGACAACTGCCTGACTGGACCATGTCTTTTAATGTTGTTTCTTTTGTTTTGCCAAGCTTTTTTACACTTATTTTGTAACATATTTATATGCTATTTGTCTGACCTGTGCATGTATTTTAGTGAAACAAGGTTAAACACAAGAATTTAATCTTTTCATGGCAAAATACAACTACTGCTTCAATGGTAAAAGTGGTGAATGGAAAGAATTGGTGGAACAGAGAACTGTACCATACTTAATATGAAGAAGATGAAAATTAAATGTATACACCAAAAGAATGAAAGAATACCCTGAAAGACTGAAGTAGCACCTTAGACAATTGAATTTTGAATTTGTAAAGAGAACGTGTTTTCAGATATCTCGCAATAGTCAAAATCAGATTTGAAAAGATCAAGGATTATTCCCTCCCCATCTACCCTCCACACTTTCCGCCTTGGGTTCCTGTCACAGCAGTGTTTTTTGATGATGAATGGCCTGCTCATAAATCTGTCATTATATTAGAGAAAAACAAAAAGAACATTTGGAAAAACTGAAATGCTGCTTCTTGGTTGCGAAGCAATCGTTGAATTGCCATTGGTATGCAAGTTTGCTCATAAAAAAGAAAAAAAAAGAGAAAAGATAAGCTCTTTCTTTGCTGTGAAGTATCACCTTATAGCAATTTTCCAGTTGTATGGTTTGTTACAACCTTCTCTTTCTAAATTGTGTCGCTTTATTCAGCTGTAAAGAGAACAGTCCGTTACATGTAAATGACCACCAGTGAAATGTCAGTACTCCGTAAGACATATCTTACCATTTGAGACGGCTCAGCATTCTTTGTATCTTAAGGTGTGTGCATTCTCTAACTTTTATATGGTCATTTTATATAGAAAAATGCTAAAAAATAAAAACAGATGGTGTATATAGATATATGCTGTAGAGCTACAAAATGTCCTTTTTTAAAGAAAATACAAATTAAGCTTCTTTGGCTCGGTTTACAGAAATGATTTTAATTATAATTGCATCCAATTTGATGCATGAAATGGTGTGGAAAATAAATAAGCGATGCACAATGACTATACATTTCAATGTTTTATCGACAATATTGTAAAGAAAAAAAAAAGAAAAAAAAAACACAACTTTTTAGCACCGATTAGTTTGTCTCATTTCTTTCTCAATTGTAAAATAAACCCCAAAGCAGTTGTTAACAGTCATATATTCTGTGGTTGTGTGTTCTTTTGTCATGGTGGTGCACCAAACTCAATCTGTATGAGTCTTAGCTCTGGGGCAAATTAAAGCATTCACACCCATATCAAATCCTAACCCTGTGTAACAGGATTTCCTTTTATGGTTATTCTTAACTCGGGCATTGCAGAGGTGTGATTGGAAACATCTCTATTAGTCCACAGTTTCTTTGCTGCAACAGGCTTGTTTTTATGTTTGTTGAGTTTTAGAGAACAAGAAAAGTCACTAGTGTCATACTTGTAACTGATGACTGAGCCGCATCATACCGCCAATGATTAAAATGATGAAGATGACAGGGATGATAAGCCTGTAAGGGTGACTATTGTACTGCGAGAAACCCATGCTAGGCTTGTGACTGGCCTTCGGAGGGCCATTCTGAAAGAATCAGTGTTATATTAATGACGGCAGTGTACTTTTGCCTTTCTTCTTGGAACTAAATCAGATGGGTGTCTGCTCTGCTTAAGTAAGACTTGGCAATAGGGAGGCTATTAACACAACTGAATTATAACATATATATGATGTATACTGCCATTATCGTGCACCAGAGCCAAATGGTTCACTTGTCAAAATGCACGGGTTCATTAGCAAATTTTTACACCCTTCACAGGTTGTCTAAAGTCGATCAAATGTGATGTATTTGGTTGCAGAACCCACTGCAATTTCCCGTTTCCAAATAATTTATTTCTAAATAAATGAATGTTTGCATAGCTACACTAGGGAAAGCAGCTTTTTCTTTGTTTATTTGCAGTTCAAATTTTTTATTCTTTTTTTTTCCTCGCAAGTCTAAACTCATCAAATGCGCACTGCTATCTTGGCATTCAGCTCATGTGAGAGCTGAAAGTGACTCATTATGTACAATGACCTCTGCATGATCCCCCACCCAAAGGTAGGCAGCAAGTTGTGCTTTCTACCCCAGGCAACCCTGCAGGTGAAGCGTCCACATCAGGAATTTGATCTCTCATCTTACCCTCATGTCTCAAGTTCCTGATAGGGTACTTACAGTACCAGCCTTTGTACGGATGAAGCCAAGCTGTAGTGTTATGACTTCCTGAGCTCACACTCACAACATGTCTCATGTCAGCTGAGTCAGTCACACACATACACGCACTCTCAGCTATATTAGCATGAGTGTCTTTGTGCAGTTACACACCTCCTCGATCTGGCTGTGTTGATACACAGATTCAGTGACAAAGGAAACACAGGCAGAGGGCAGATTAGCCCGGTTGAAGATGAGGCTTTCTCAGAAAAGGGCTGCTCGACTTGGGTTATAAAACAAACAAGGCAGATAAACAAGCAACATTTGCAGCAGATAGTGTTCCCTGCACACCGGAAATAAGAAAAAAACACCTTGTAGATTTAATACCCCACAGCTAAACCTGTAATTTTGCTGTGCCGTCAGATAGCTCCTGAGCCGATAGAGGCTTTTTCCTGCATTGTTAGAGATCAGCACACTGTTTCCTGTGCGTATTCTATGTAAATTACATGCGATAATCGCCACGCACGGCACAATGCTGGTTCCCGTGGTGCAAACGGAAACCGAGGGTAGATAAACGCAGGCTGGGCAGATTTGCATAGCCTTTGTGTTTGGGGCGCTGCTGAACGTGAGCTCTGAGGATTGGTAGGGATTTCCTCAAGGTTTTGTATAAGTAAATGCCTGCTTCCTCCCAGGGCTGGGACCATTATGTACAGCAGACAGAGGTGGGTGTAGACAGAGGGCACAAACGGAATAACAAAATTACCTGGGCTTGTGGGAACACGGGAGGGAATATTAACCTCCATAACTCGCGTCTGACTCTGCCTGGATAGAACTGGGTTATAGTGCTGTTTGCATGTCAATATTCCCTGCTTTCCACTCTGATTCAGGACATTATATAAAGTATTTTTGTGTTATCTGTTAGAGGCTGTGATGAAAAGGTGTCACCTTACAGCTAGGGCTCACAGAGGAGTGCAGTTAAATAAAAGAGGGCACGTTGATCCAAGTGCTTGTGGTGGTTGATCTCTACCCAGAGGTCCTTCTTTAAAGCTTCCATGTGTGTTATTACCTCAAAATGTTTGTATGCTCAAGGGAAACACACCTGTGGTTTTCCCTGACAAGCCTTTTGTTAGGCTCTGTATGTCTTTGCTCCTCGCTCCTGGGTTGTACATGATAACAGCGTGACAATGATTGTCAACCAGGAAACAAAGACAAAGTTCATGCTGAGGATCCCAATGTGCATCTTGCAGTCTGCGAAACTAAAAAACTCCATGTATGGTTTAATGCCCTTATGAGATACCTCAAACCAAACAAACAATGTCAGACAGAGAATCAAAAAAAAAGCTTTCACAACTGGGAGCCTTTGCGCTGGATCAGGAAGTAAAGTCGGAGAAATGTGTTTGGATCCTGATAAAATGTAATATTGTGAAAATTATACTTAATAAGATACTACTTAATTAGATAATACTTAATCAGCATCGACGTCTTGCAGAGGATACCTGCCTCATTGTTTTTATGCTCACCAAAGTCACTTTGTGGACTTCATTTAAATAACTTGCTAGGCTAACATACATCAAAATGTCTCTACTTCGGATTCTTGCAAAGCATAAATGCTTTTGTTCATTAGTGGCACTGTGATGTTAGAGCTAAAAAAATCTTTTGGGAACTCTGCGTACTCTGAAACTCAAGTCAATGTTTTTGTCGTAGCAGTTACATTTAAGAAACTTTTATAAAATACTTTAATGCTACACGATGGCAAACACCACGTGGGGGGTGTAGTTCTGCAATTCTTATTCTTCATCTTTTTTGTCCTTCTTATTTATCATGGTGCTGTAATTTTACATCCTCAGAACAGCAAAGTCTGGGATCTAATACTTCATTAGGGCACTAGCATAATCCATCTAAGCCTCACGTTGCTTATAGCATAGCTTTAGTCATAGCTGATGAGATTCATTACAACGAGGACATTATTAATGTGACAAAGAAAAAAAACTTTCATTTCATTAAAAAGTATTTGCCTTGTTCATTAGAGCCAAGTCATATTGTTTCAGGAAGCAGAGTGTGATCGTTAGGCTGCACCCCAGCTGGTGTCAGCGGCGGTGGATTTGTACTGTGTTTTTTGATGGGCAGGCAGCAGTCTTTCATCAAGGTGGGTTCATCTTGCAGTGGGATGGCTGATGTGACAGAGTCGTCTTTAGAGAATGATGGTGTTTGACAGCAGTAGGCTAACGGATGTAGGAGATCATCCCAGTCTGCCAAAGCCTTTAGTTATGATGTGGCGGTGGATGAGATCTGCAGGTGTGTGTCGCCAGGCCTTTCATCCATCACAAGTCCGAACAAAACACAAAGCATAGGGGAATGAAATGTTTCCTCTATCCTGGTGGATGAGGGATGTGGTTTTACAAAACAAGATACGAGACTTATCCATCCTGCTCTTTCAATGTCATTTTTTTTCTTTTACCTTCTTTTTTTGGATAGTAGCAGTGGAGTAGGGTAGTTTAGGTTTAGGTCTGTTTGGGAAGTTGCAAATCTTTGTTTCATAGAGAAATATATTGTAAGCCATACACTATTAGAATTTGTAACATACTTTTCTATGCACACCTTCTCTGTACAGCAGCAAATCTATCTCTATTTGTCTGCTCACCTGGCGGCATGTCCAAAGTTATAATAGTAATCCACATATGAAAGATTAATGACACATTTCTCCTTATGCCATGTGTACATGTATGATTTAAAGATTGACCTCTCAGGGTTTTTCCCTTTTTCTTTAAAAAAAAAATCTTGAGTAAGAGAACAACTACCATGTTCCTGTCATTTCCTATTTCAAATCAAAGAGGTCAACACAGAAAATGTCTCAAAACCAATTTGTGTTTCAAAAAAGACCCTTGAGAAATAGTGGCTTGTGCTGCGTTTGATATGCACATAGACACTTATCCCTTATCTATCTTTTCAGAGAGGAAGACAGGGAGATAGAGGGTGAAGTGCTCCAGGAATCAGTGCTGCCTCCATGAGATATGATGCTGCTTGATTTTGATCATTGACATTTGCTTTTTCATGCATCCCGAAAAACAAGGCCTCCCTTCCATTAAGGAATTATTCAAATGACCTTCAACAGAGCATGTTTTCCTACAGTTTTGTTGTGGGGATATGAGAACACATACTGACATCTCAATTACTTATGCAAGGCTCAGAGTGGGCCCAGTGGATGCAATCACCGTGTGTGCAATCCTCAGTCACTCCGAATCACAGAAGCTCCCGGACAGACACACATAATTCAGACAAGTCAGACAGAATTTGCATACAAAGACTAAAGAAAAAAAAGATCAAGAAAGAAAGCATAAATAAAAAAATGCATCATGCTTAGCAGGATTTGAAGGGTTAAAGGGGGAGGGGTATCTGGTACCTGAACAGGCCTGTAAATAGTTATAAAAAGGTCTTGTGTATCATGTTGAGTATAAAAGAGTTTGACTTGTATACAGAACTGATACTGGATGTTAGATTGATAATTATGCATCATGTATCATTATTGTTGTTATTGATGAATAATTAAATGTAATATTGTCAATTATGGGTTTCAACTGTAAGAAATATAAAAAGATCTTGCATAATTTCAACAGATAAATAAAAAATATTGAGTACAGAACTTACTTTTATTGATTATTACGACTATAAACTTTGAAAAATCCATTCTGATTGAACATTTAAAGACCCTCACTCAGCGGCTGCCATCAGACCAAACAGTGTTGTCCATCTTTATTCTTTGTATTAAAAAAAAAAAAAAATCCTCCGTTTTTCTCTTATCTTCTGCCCTTCTGGAAGTGACACACTGTCTCATCGTTGGTGATGGGTGGGGGCTGGTGGAGGAGTGGGTGAAGGGGTAGAAGGGTTGGAGTGGTAGGGGGCAGGCAGAGGGGTGGGGTGGAGAGCATCGCAGGCTAACCCAGCATCCCGTCATTAGCGTCGTGCGGCGGAGATGCAGGGGCACCCTGACACATGTCACGGACAGCCAGCCGAGAGCCCACGTATGAAGCTGACACGCTGCGCATAATTTATCCCGTGACACGATCTGCATGTCGAGTTGTTGATCTGTTGTGTTTGGTTTGGACATGGGTGCTCTGGCAGGGAAGACAGAAGTGGGTAGAGGGGATGGGGGGGTTATTATGCACGTGGGGGTGTAAGGCAGGAGGAGAACGAGGGCGAAGAGGTGGCTGGGTTTGAGCGTGTTCCTTCGAGGGGCGGCAGAAAGCAGCATGTTGGTGTAACACATGCTGAAGAGGCGACACGTTTGTCATGTCCACTGAGGAGCAACACATAAACAAGGGCATTCAAATGCACTAATGCAGACACTCACTCTCTCTATCACACATGCAGACATCGGTGACAGGTGCATTGAGTCAGAGTATAATCTTGCTCTGTAAAACAATTTTTTACGAATGAAAATGACTTTATATTGTTAAAATAACCCCCGTCATTAAACTGGATTTGATTGTTTTCCAGGCTTCAGCTGCAGTGTGTTGTTAAAGTACTGCTGACATTATATCCCATCAGCCTTTGTGTTATTTGTGCTTCAATTACTCACAACAGAATTGGAATTTGAACGTGTAGTAATTTTCTGGATTGAAAAATAAAAATAAAACATTCATGTTACCATTTAAAGAAAGGATCAATTTTATAAGGATATAGCTCCACATTTCAACTAATCTAGACTGAGACTGAGTTGGTGAGTTAACAAATCAGTTGATGAGAGCATTAATATAGTCATAAGACATCACTTAGGTTATTGTGAGCTTTAAGCTTTGGTGTGTCTTCTGGACATGCTCATCAACCATCATCTTCTACCCCCCTCTTAGGCTGGCTCGTTTACATGAATTATGCATATGACTAGTCTTGTTACAGAGTCCCTCCCGCATCACATGCCTAATCCCTGCTGTTGCCGCGGTAACCAGATTAGACCTGATTTTGAGGTACAAAATAGGCCCTTAAGGCCTTTTTCTGGACAGGCCTTATTTCAGGGAAGGCATGGATGAAGGTCTGGAGGTCCTGGAGGCCTGTAGGCCACCTGTCCACTGGTATTACAGCTCTACTACTGGTGTTTGATGGGAAATATTAATTTCAGTTCAGCTTAGTCTGTTGCAATGAACCCAAAGGGCTTTTCCAGGAATAGCGGTGAGGATGAGGACAGAAACAATGAAAGTGTGTTGAGGTTATTATAGTGTGTTGTTGTGATTTGTCCTGCATCCTGTTACTTTCCAGGTTCATCCAGCTGCTAATAAAAATCTAAGTGTATCATTACTTTGTCATGTCAAGAAACATTAAATTCATGAAAAAATATTTCTTTAAAGATTTCAGTCATGGTGCTCCAATAAAATATAAAAAGCTCTCCTGTCATTTTATATGAATGTTCTTGTTTGAATCCATCTTATTAATTATTGCTAAAAAATAAACAAAACCATACTGATTAGGCTTCAACTAAAAAGTTACTTTTCAAGAATAAACTATTATTATGCATTATTTTGACAAGCAATTTAGTAGTATCCAGTATAGATAGTATTTCTGATATTTAAGATAATAAAAAACTACAACTGTTATGAATACTTATAAGGATATTAGTATGATTTTATCTATTTTTTTTATTTACTGCAATTTCTTTACATTTATGATCGGATTCTCTGCCTCCAACTTTAAAACTTACTTTTGAGAAACTAGAACAAAATATGCAAAAATCAAAGGAAAATTTCTCTTTTTAAATTATATATATAAATATATTAAAATTCTGAGAACAATATTGTGAATATTGTTGTCAATGACAATTGTGTTATGAAAACCGATATTCTAACAGCCTTAGCTTGTAGCACAAAAAGCCTCTGTTACTGTAGTTTTAATGTTTCTATTTTGTATTTTTTTAGAAGAAATGCAGCTCGTTAGTTCATTTTATGCAGAGCTGGAAATGAAGAGAAATCAGAATCTGACATTTGCATATAGAGTATTAAACATTTTATGTTGGAGGTGATCGTTTTTTGACAGCCTTTGCAACTGTATTTTATATTGACCCCCGTTTAAAATCATTTAAGAGTTTAAAAAAGTTAATAAATGTGGTACTGACTGCACCAAACACAGCTGAATGCACCTGAGGGGAAAAAAATCCATTTCAACTTTGAATTACCCTTACATTACATTTTCCCTCTCTCTGAGCAATGCCTTATCTAAAAAAACAAAAAAAGCAAAAAACTAACAAACAAAAAAAGCCTAAGACTAGTGGTACTTTAAAAGCAGTGACATTCATGTTCACATAGTGGAGTGTAAATCTGATTGAATAGAATTTTGGCCATTTGTTTCATATTGTAGGCTTTCTATGGAATAAACGTTTGCTTGTGCTGAATACAGAAAATGTGACCACACAGCACATTATCTATTCAGAACAAGCCCTTCATTACAAAGACCAAGACTTGAAGACATTACTTGACACAAGACAAGCTAATCTCTTCAGCCTGGTTGTGGTTTCTCTCCTGACCACAGCCAGTCAATACATTTTTGTTAATATTACTTTAAGATCAGATGTGTGGCCACAAATAATTCCAGTGTGATGGAGGGGCATTTCTTAATCCGGAAAACCAGCAGTGAATCATTTTTATATATTTAAAAGTGATTTTTAGTACTCTGCAAAAAGATAAAAAGTTTTCTCAAGAAGTCTATAAAACGATCATTGCCTGGAGGATTTAGACCTTAGGCGTCACAAACTGTCGTTTATTTCTTTTATTGAAGTACGACAGCATGTTTGGAAGCGCTTTCTCTAAATAACTGCACCCAGATCCATCACCACTCCCATGTGACCCTCTATTAACACTACTAGTTTGAGTACTAGCAATCGGCATTTGCTGACAGGGTTAGTTTGGATGTAAAGAAAAATGAAGCAAATAAAAGTAATTTTTTGTACTGTTTTGGAGTTTTTTTGTGGTATTTCTAAAAGTTGCTGAATGTGATTCTAAGGGTTAACCATAAAAAGTGAAACTAAAAAGCTAAAATGATAAATTTCCCCTAAATATGATTAATGCAGAAATTTTATGCAAAGATGTAAAGGTTAGCTGGTTAGATTTCTTTAAACAGTTAAAACAGTTGTTAAGCTAATAATAAACACCTTTGACTGCAATAATTCTAACCTATCTGAGGCAACCCCTAACTAAAGAAAAAGTGAAATTAATGGAAAATTTAACAGGCCACCATTGTAGGCAGCTTGCATGCAATCATGCTATTATTATTTCAAACCTGTTAATTTCACAGCACCAGTTGGGGTTGTCCATCTGTTTATGAGAGGTTCACTGCCTCCAAGTAGTCTTCAGTGTGCAGTAGTTTGTTGCTACAGCATCTGAAAAGTTTTTCTTCTCTGATGAAGAAGTAAGTGACAGTTCTTCCCCTCGATGCTTTGTCTGGTATAAATAATAATAGAAAGCTCTGTATTCAACTCAAAAATGAGTCAAACCACATGAATGACAAAAAAAGAAGAAGGAAACAGAATATTACACTGTATAAATATTGAGACAATAACTTGGATTTATTTTTGATGTGCAGATCATAATCAGGCCTATCATAATATACAATTAGTGTTAATGATGTGGACCCAAAGTTTCAGCCTGCCTTCTCGGCAGATGAGTGAAAGCTTTGGTGTGGCGAGTACAGATTGGCAGACAGACCAGTTAATGACCACCATAACGGTACTAAGGTAGGGAGCTGCAGTTGGGTGTTGATTTAATGGACAGCCTGTCACTTCCTTGTCACTTCACCAAGATAATTTTACCCTTCTCATTGTTCCCATCGCTTGCACTCTATGTGCAATGAATTGGACTGGTTCCATAGTGTGCCGAGGCCAACCTCTCTGGGAGATTTCGCTCCTATGGCGATTGGTTTACAGGATTTTATTTTTTTTCCCTCAACACAAATGCTGCTTAGGCTTACTTTCCCATAGACTTTATGATTTATGCTATTTTAGCAGAGTTTCCAGAGCAGCCTGCAGAGCTTTTTTCTGCCAGAGGATCATGTGATCCGTCTCATTAAAACACTTTGTGTGGAATGGCTTTAGGCAAGTTTTCTATAAAAGGCTTTCCCATACCTAAATCCTGACTAGAGAAAGAAATGACTGCTGCCACATGGCACTTGTTAATAAACTGTGGGTTTGTGTTTGTTGGTTATTTTTGCCATATCAAACACAGCCTAGCCACCACATCAGTGTGGAGATGGTCTTGGTAGAAAAGATTTAATATCTTGGTGCTAAAATTAACCTGACCCACCCATAGCAATGTAAGTTAATACTGTATACATCTTTAATGTGAAAATAGACATAAGTTACTCAACTTAAACTACATATAGTACAAGCAGCCATATACAGTCATGGGAAAACAGGAACAATTTGAAGATTTTACATAACAATCCTGTCTTTATCAGGTCTCAACATTATGACATTATGCAAATACAACTTTCGATTAACAGAAAACACATAACATACACTGTATCATTATTTATTTAAAACTAAGCCAAAGTGCAGAAGTAGGGTTTGAAAATTAAGAATGATACAACAGCTTTACAAACCACCTTTAGCAGCTGTAACTTGCAGTAATTGTTTTCTTGATTGTTTATGTCAGTCTAATTCATCATTGTGGAGTAACTGTTCCCACTCATCTTCACAATGTTGCACTAGATCACTAAGGTTTGCAGACATTTCTTTATTAGCAGCTTTCTGAAGGACTCTCAGAGCATTTTATGATGAGGTCTGGAACTTAATTGGACCATTGCAAAATCTTAATTCTCTTGTAAATTT
>JBAMHW010000006.1:25077428-25087493 GCA_037177495.1 Rhadinocentrus ornatus
GTAAAATAACATCCTCGGCCTGTGTTGGTACAAATATTGACACTATGGACTAATCTATTAGTCAATTGGTCGACTGCTTTTTGTAACACTTGACTGTTTTTTTGCAGTAGAATAGTGTTTTATTGTGAAGAGAATAGTGTGTGCATTGATCCAAATATAAATAAAATCAATAAAAATGCCGGAATTAATATTGATCGATACCAGTGTAATGAGATCAATACTTTGGCTTAAATATCTCTCCTATATGCAGTCCACACTCCCCCACCCCCTGACCCTGATAGACCCAGAACCCTGACCCAGAGGTAGAGGCCTTTTAGGGAATATTTGTATATTTTCATTACACTTTTTGTTGCAATGGCAATAAAGTTCTATTCTATTCCAGGTAGATAATAGTGGTGAAAGTATGATTTGAGTCATCTTCAGCACTAGTTACTCTTTATTTTCAACATACAGCTGGTCATTTGTTACTTAAGATAAATTTAAAAGTATTAATAATGGTAAGACCTTCATATAACACATTTATATCATTAAAATGCATTTACATTAGTGGATTGACTTTAATTGAAATAATTATTCTGATTATAGTATATCTCAGATTTGATTGAATACGTTTACTCTTTTGTATCAACTGTGAAAAACTGGGCAGCATGGTGGTGTGGTGGTAGGTCCAAACAGTGGCCTTTCTGTGTGGAGTTTGCATGTTCTCCCCGTGTATGCGAGGGTTCTCTCCGAGTACTCCGGCTTCCTCCCACCATCCAAAGACGTGCATGTTAGTGTGAATGATTGTATTTCTCTGTGTTGGCCCTGCGATGGACCGGTGACCTGTCCAGGGTGTACCCTGCCTCTCACCTGCTAAATGCTGGGTTAGACTCCAGCTGCCCCGCAACCCTTCATTGGAGAAAGCGATATAGGCAATGGTAGATGTACAAAATCAAAAAATACTTTCGCTGCTGTGTTTTAGTTTCTGAACAAAAATAAATATTATACTGAAGTGTCTAGTTACTTATAAACTTTGCACACTCTGCCATTGGACTAATTAATGATCCAAATAAATTTAAAAAAATCACAAAAACACTATAAATTCACATTTATAAATATAAAATTTATAAATTGATTCATTTAAAGACTTACGCAACATAATTTTTACAAAGCATCGGTTTCTGTATGGTATTAGTCTTGGTGATACTGGCCCTGTATTTAATTGATATCAGAATGCTTAAAAAACAAAAACGCTTGTATGTATGGAGCACACACATTAAACAATTAGCATTTTACACACATTTCACAATTTTCCTATAAAGTATTCTCATATTGTTATTCAGGACAACAATGATGCCACTACTAATTTAACTAATAACAGCAATAATTGAATGTCAATAACATGTCAATATCAAATAAAATTTTTTTGCTTCTTAGCAGTACCCCATATTTGAAAGAAAATGCATTTGTGGGATAAGCAGCATAGTTTAGAATAGGTATGACATAAAAAAAAATAAAAAATAAAATAAAACACACTGTTTATCCAAACGTATTAAAGTGAATCTCAATCACTGACCAGAGTTTTGACCAGTGAATGTACTGTAGAATTTTTATTTTTTATTTTTCTATTTTCTTCACGTTCCTGATTTCTTTGTATTAAGTCCGAGGACAGCCATGTCATGTTCTGTCCCTGCTGTTATAGTATCACGTTTGGCAGTTTGTTGAAAATTATATCGGGGAAAGAAGAAGAATAAAACATGTATTGCAAGGACAACCTATTCTGCACTACGTGTATCGAGCTGGAAAACTCTCTCTGCTAACTGAGAGATCTTACAGTGTAAAACCATAGAGCGATCATTAATTGTGAACTAGCTAAAAGCACAGCTGGAGACAAAAGATTCAACTGTACATCAAATCTATAAAGTCAGATCAATCGCTCTTCAATAAGTATATCAAATAGACTCTTTTCTGAATGTATCAATAGCTGTAATTTATCCCTATAAACTGCCACTCTGCATTAAGATGCACTTCAAAGTGCCTTCTGGATTCTGCCCTTAAACAGTGCGAGTGAATATGTGAAGCTCAAATATGCCTTTGGCTTGTCTGGATTGCAAACGGGCATTAATTGTGCACATTCCTGGACCTGAAACAGCCCTGGAAGTGCCCAAAGGCTCAGAAACCACACCCTACATATTGTTTTTCCAGCCCGGCAACAGACTCCTTTGCTTTATAGAACAATGTCAACAGTTAGACAGAAGACAACCCAAGAACATGGAAAAGCAAGAGGTGAGATAAGGACGCACACGTGTATGACTGGCTTAGTCTTGCTGCAATTGAACTTGTGAAATGAAGCAGTTATTGGAAAAGAAGTTGTCCCCAGTCTACATACTAAAGTGGTCCTTTGGCAAGACACTTCACCAGCGTTCATCAGCGCGTGAGTGTGTCTGACAAAAAAAAGCATTGTATGGCCCTTAACACTGTAGAAGTGCTGTGCATGTCTGTGTGTAAATGGATAAATGTGGCTTGTGACCACTTTAAGTGATAGAAAAGTGCTATAAATGGTGTCTATTTACCGTCTAATGACCAGTTTGCTAGTTTGTTCTGCGTTTCTGCACATTCGCCTTGCTTAGCTTTGTTTAACTTTGTCACTAAAGTTATCGGTGTGTTCATACGTCACAAGACTGTTACAGTCATTTATCTTTCCACTCTGTGTACGTTGTGGAGGTTAAATTAGTGGTGGATTCCGGAAATAAAACAATTAAAATAAAAATAGTAAAACTGTCATATGCCACTGTTTATGTATAAATTTAAATGAAGATACCAAATTAGTGAACAAAGAAAGGTAAATAATAACCTTATATTTATCGTTTATCGTGTTTAAAAATGATTTTGCCAAACAAACTACATACCGAATTATTTATGTTTGAGTTAAAGCACTTGTAGACCAGCATAAAAGACACATAAAAACGCTGGTAAGTTTACTCCACTAATGACCACCCATCAGTAAAATCCATGATCCATTTTTTATTTAATTGTGTTTGTTGTATTTTACAGAGTTTTACCAAATGGAGACTTATTTAAATGGTCAGATACACACATACCAGTAACAGACATCCGTTCATGGTTTTAAAGGCTGAGAAGTGAAGTGATGTGGTAGAACAAGTCAGTGAAGTGATGCTTTACATTCACAGCGTAGTTGAAGTCCCTTGACTCGCCTGCCTTTATAATAGAAACAGACGAGGATGATTTACCTCCGCAGCCACTGAGATGATCCATGCAGCAGATGTTTTACACTTTCTGACCATTTATTTGTGGAGTGGGAAAGGAGGGGGACTTGAAGGGGGATATAATTAGGATTTATGGACTGAATCTGCAGAGTTGCAAAGGCGACTGATGATCCCTCCTGTACGAAGTGTCTTTGTGTGCTAGGTGAGGGATAACGGACGGCACCATGTTGACAAGGGCAAGGACAAGAAGTTAGATGTTTTAACGTTGCTCACAGGGCCCCTCATCCGCTTAGCACACGAGCACGGGCAATGCATAACTACTCAAACACCCTGCTCTGTCTCTCTCTCTCACTCACACACACAAACACACACACACACAGAAAGACAAACATGTTCATCCATTTAAGACAAGGATGCTCTGGTGTTTGGGTCAATGCACAAATCTATTTACTTGCACACACTGACAAAAGCACATTTCAGTCATTTTCAAATGTTATGTTTAAGACAATATGTGTATCAGAGTAAATGAGACTGTCTGCATCCCTATTAAGCCCCGAGGATTGTATGCTGATGCAGGCCAAAACATCCTATAATTATGTAGAATTACCACATAGGAATTTGCAACCTCTCGTGGTTGCATGTTGAATCATAAAACTAGGATCCATGGGGTGACATGTGGTGAAAACAATGCATTTTACCCATAGCAGTGACCATCCCAAACCAAATGATGATACTACCTAAACCTAGCCAGGAAGTAAAAGTTTTTTATGAATATAATGTGTACATGTAACCCAGGCAACCAACAAACTGGTATCTTTGAGGGTGAAAGTGATGTTGTAAAAATAGTGCAGTCTAGCCCTGACCATGATCGCTTACTGACCCTAACCAAGTAATCTTATTGCCCAATCAAATCAAAACAGGAAGTGAGGGAAGTGTTTGATGTGTTCCTGTGCAGCATGTACCAAAATCCAATGTCAATAACAGAAAAAACCCATATATAAATTAAAACTTTGTTTGTATGGTATAAAATAGTTTTACTAAAATAACTGTTTTATTCTCTAATGAGAATAAGCTGCTTATTTGCTGTAGATCCACAAATTAATAGCAGCGTCCATATTTTTGCCACCATTTTCACTATGGTATCTCTGAATGGACAAACAACTCACTGAAGTTAGAACCCTCTGAGCTTTAAAACTGCAGTACCTGCTTGACCTGGTAGGCGCTGGAGCACCGTTTAGAATAAGTAATGTCTTAAAGGGCATATACAAGAAGACAGTACTCATGTACATAATTTTGAAGTAGTTGCCTGTAGTGCAGCCGTCGCTGTACCTGAGGCCACTGGAACCACTTACAGATGAAAAACATGTAGCATGTCTGGAAGAATTTTGGCAACTGGTGGCCACTGTTCAAAGTTGTGCCTGGCGTTCGAAGACATTTCTGTACCTGTCTTTACCACAAAATTTAAATTTTTTTTACACAATGTACCTTTAACTGAAGCAAAGAATTAATATTCATGTCCACAGAACATGTGAATAATCAAAACTGCACGTCCTTCCTCCCCATGCTTTGTTAAAGAAGTCATCCCCCCCTTTGCTGGTTGTAGGAGCTGTCTAGAGGACACTGTCATGAGTTTTATTTAAGAATATAAACAAAACAACCTATATTGTTGTTTTGCATGAAGGACATGTAAATACAGGTATCTGAATAATTCACAAAAAAAAGGTTTATGTATGAGTTTATCCAATTTCTAATTTGGTATAACCCCTGATGTCCTCTAACTCAGCTTGTCTCTCTCGAGGTTAACGTAGCAACAGATCAACCTCAGTCCAGCTCAGACACACAACATATGACTGAAGAGAAAGTTCTCCTAATTTAAATGAGCTACTTCTATCAGAGTGTTTTATTTTAGTGCTGTGTTTCCTGGCATCACATGAGCATAGCTCTAATGCACCTCTGCTACACTGGCCTAATGGAGAGTCAACCAGATGACTCACATTTGTATCTCTGTTTCTGCCTCTGAGCCTCTGGCCTGAAGCCTGAAGCTTGCCAGCGGCCACTAAATTGGTTATTTACAGTAAATAGTTCTATATTCTCCAAAGTCTTTGCCAGTGTTTGGTGCTGGGAGCAGAGTGTTGAACTGGTATTGAAGTGGCGTTATCAGGATTTCTTTCTGTCCTTTTTTTCTTTAATGGATGTGGAGCGGGTTTGTTTGTCTAAATGTTAGCACTTTGGAAGAGCTCCACAGCTGTGTGCGCCTAGATCACATTGGAGGTTTCACTGTACACACACACACACACACACACACACACACAGACACACTGCTCACTCAAACCCTGACAGGCAGCCATGTTGGGCTGGCAGCTCAACAACACAAAGCTTTTATCTGTCAGTGGTCAAGCCTGACTGAACCCCCGCTACATTATAGGCACTCACACACACCCACACCCACACACAATCTCTCCCAAATGCACACACATACAAACACACATGCACTTTGAAAAAGTGCCATTTCTTTCCTTTTTTTTCCACTCTCTCTCTTTAAAACCTGGCTCAAATCTGCTCTTTTCCGGAAATTAGCCATCTGTGCTGCCCGTGAGTGACAGAATGCTCATATCAATCCTTCCAGGAGATGATGAGCACCCCGTCTGCACCAACAACACCCACACACACCCACTAGAACACACACACACACATGGCCACATTTCCAGGAGCAAGTCATTTGTGAATTTGTTTTTACTATGGATAATGGCGTGAAGTGAACCTTCCCTTTGAAACAGATGAATTTTGTACTAATTCCAATGGCCACTCATACAAATGCAGCACTTTCACCCACAAACACGCATTTGACCACACGCCACATGCGGCAGAATGTTTGTGGAGAGAAACAGAGAGCAGAACCAAGATTCCTGCAGGACAAAGATGGCCGGTGGTTAATGAATCTTAGTTAACACCATTAGATTGAAAGATGAGCGCTGTCCGAATGTTGCTTCCTGTGTATGTTTTTTCCTCCTGTCTCTGTCTTCTTCCTCTCCGCCACTGTTTTTTACGCTTGAATTTCGACGAATGGCTTTCATCAGCAAAGCGCATCTCATTAGCAGCGATGATGCGCCGTATGTTGATCATCATCATCTGTGAGTGGACTGATGAGCGATGAATGTCAAGCGTAATGGAGGCGACAACGCTGCGTCCCGTAAACCCACCGCGACAGTCGTACTAATTACTCCATATAGCGCCGTTACCGGCAACAAAATGACTGCAGCGGCACCAGTAGGAGCAGAAGTGGAAATGACAATCATAATGAGCCATATCAGGTGCATTAGTTCACTGAATGCAAGCTGTGTCTAATATATTTAAAAAAGAAAAAAATCACCCGGCCTGTATGTCTGGGGACGAATTAGAGACCGAATTTCTGATGATTGATAGATATTTTTATAATCTAAAAGTCATTTAGAACAAACTTTTCCAGATCCCAAGGAGAATCCTTATTTGTAGTTAAGGAAGCTGCAGCCCAGTCTCACAAGAAAACATATAATAGGTAAGTTGGTCCACTTATCTAATTGCTGAAGTGTTTTTGTTTCTTTGATTTGGATCACCATTAGTTGCAGCCAACAACTGCCAGAAATCAAGAGATGTTTTCATCTGCCTGCTCTTTTGTTTGAGATAACATGTAATATGCTCACAATCTCTAACCATGTTTCTACTAATATTTCAAGCTATTTTTCTTTTTAATCCCTAACTCTTACCAATCTGTTTGCCACAAAACAGAACAGTATGTTATTAAACACTCAGCTAAACGTGAATGATGAAAACAATAATTGAGTAAATAAAATTAGGACTCACAATCACAGAACAATAAGCGTGTAATGTGGTCTGAGATTCTGGGGGCTTGTCACCATAACACATTGACTAACATATCTCAGAGCATTTTTGAGCAACCTGTTTAACACTGTTGATATTAAAAATTAGGTAACTCTCTAGCTGTGGACCAAGTTAACAACACTGTTTAATTGTGAAACTTTTTATGTTGGGTATGTTCTAGCTGCACAGGGTTCAAACATCTAAGCAGAATGAGGACGCAAGCATGGGAGAGTCAGTCAGGCAATCCGGTCACAGATTAGTATCCGCATATCCATTTATTCCAGTTGTCTCTGGTAAAGGATTGAACAGGAACCAAATGAGGCAGTAATCCGTGATACCTAAACTCTTCCACAGAAACTCTGCACAAAATTAACACATAACACATAACATCTCTGACCGTTGGTCCTGCCAAAACTCCAGTTCTCTACACGTGTGCAATCTTAGAACCATTGCTGGTTGCGTGTTGCCAGTGGGTGCGGTATTTCAGCTTCACACGTCAGAATTAACACAGTTTTTCTTGTTCTTATGGTAACTCTGAAAATAAGCCGGCATCCCAAGTTCATGAAAAACATGTTTCTGTTACGAAAGCAGAGTTAGCTGGCTAGTTGCTAATCCAAGGCCTTAACACAGTTTTAGGTCTATTTATAACTTTTGAATGTGTTAAAGGTAGGGTCACTTCTGCTGACATTATGTACAAAGTCCATCTGCATCATGGATTTGTGATTTTAGACCTGCCCTAAAAATCCTGAAAACCAGTCAAGGAAAAAATAAACAACTATTATCTAACACATAAAACTTGTTTCCAAGAAGGTTTTCTATGCATTTCACTAAAATAGCTTTTCTCTGACTTTAAGCATTTCTGAACATGTCATATGCAGCTGAAAAGATGCGCTAAATGGTAAGGGTCAGGGTGAAAGTACAGGGCCTGGTGTCATTGTCTCACTTTTCATAATGTGAAATTACACAAAAACATAAGGATGCAACATAACTTGGTGTGACATGACCATGCTTTTTCATAACACCAGGCTGCAGGCTCTCATCTCCTCACTGTACATGAGCCATGGGAAATACACAAAACACACTATAATGACACACAATATGACTGAAAAAATGTGATAATTCTACAGGTTTTTGAGCATGGATGACAGTTACACATGATATAAACAGGCATGTTACCATTTTAATAGACAGAGTAGGCAATGTGGAGCCCATAAAGTGCAGTACCTTTAAAATGCTTAAGCCGTGATAGTCAAACTGCTCATTTGTGAACCAGCATAGCTCTTACACATTGTCAGACTATGCTGCAAATAACTTCAGTTATGAGATACTTCCATTTTAAATAAGTGCTTCTATTTGCCCTGCATCCCGCTTTATATTTCTGCTTTATGACGTCTGAGAGGGAAATATAATGTTTTATGCACTCTATAAATGAAAACATATCTCTTACTGCTCCCTCCTAAATCCAGAACAGAAATGAAAATTCTACTAACTCCCTCAATGACGAAGCTCGATCGCATCTGAAAGTTCTCATAGTTCAATGTTTAACCAAATAGTGGACTTCACTCTGAGACTGCAGGTTAACTTGTGGTTCATAGTTTCTAAAACCAGAATGGGATGCAGAGCCTTCAGTGAAGACCCCTGTCTTGGAGAACATTTAAAAGATGTAAGATGGGACTGCACTGGGTGACCCCTTAGCCATCCCTTTAGTAATGATCTTCTAAGGCCTGATTGCTGGGGTAAATCCCTCAATGCACTTATGACCATATTTGTATAAATATCTTACACTGTTGTCATTAACTTGTTTCTCTCTTTTTGTTACTCATCAGATATTCCTGTCCTGGAGTTTTGGTCCCCCAGCCAGTAGAGACAGATGTCAGTCTTTCCTGGTTTTGCTTCTACTGGAAATTTCTTCCTGTTAAAAGGTAGTTTAAAATGGACTAATGTAGAATGTAATGACTTTAATTTAACTGGATATAACTGCATTACAGTGCATTGGACTGCATCTGTAAAAGTGCGATGATGCGAGAGGACTTTTACGGTATGTTGGTGCTATATTAATAAATTCAACTAAATTTCAATTTGTTAAAAAGTATTAGAACCAGCTCAAAAACAAAAATACTGATTTAGAAATGGGTTGAACCTTTACAAAACACAGCATGAAAAAAAATGAAGAAGCAGTTGTTAGTATATGTCAGAAATGTATTTACACAGTGATGTAAAAAAATGATCCATGAAGGAGATAACT
This sequence comes from Rhadinocentrus ornatus, assembly GCA_037177495.1. Classification (NCBI taxonomy): domain Eukaryota; kingdom Metazoa; phylum Chordata; class Actinopteri; order Atheriniformes; family Melanotaeniidae; genus Rhadinocentrus; species Rhadinocentrus ornatus. Next base: position 25,086,738 of record JBAMHW010000006.1, read on the forward strand.
CCCCCATCACCGACACGTGTTTACAGTGCTGCCGTTAACTGGGCTGACCGACTCCCACAGACTGTACAGTCAGGAGACAGAAGCAGCCTGTGAATATTTACTTTACAGTCATGCCACCGCCGTTCACAAACTCTTGTGCATCACAGGTGTTTCTCTTCACAGGTGACAGAAGGAATGCAGAGATAGCAATATTTTTTTTCTCTTTGTATCATTATTTGAGGGCGTTATTTTGCGATATCACACCTCATGCTAACTTGTAAATTATCCAGAGCCAGGGTAACAATAGCAAACGACTCTTTTGTCCTCTCACCACTCTGGTTTCATCTGATGATGCTGTGAATCTCTTACAATCCATTTTGGCTGTGGCACAAATGAGACGGAGAGAGAAAACACCGTCTGGAAAACACCCTGAAGGCTTTAGTCTTGGAACCAGTTGTCAGTCTGGAAGCTGTGGGAGGTTTTATTTGGCCATGAGCAATGTAATTTTTTAGCAACTTAAAAGTGGATTTTGCTTCTTTCTTTACTTCCAGTTTTAAAATCAATACTGTGTTACCCCTAAAAAAAAAAAAAAGAAGCTTTTCTGGAATTTTTTAGCTTTTCCAAAAGTCACAAATTCTTATGTGTTACTTCCATATGTGTATTCCCAAAAGTTAGCTGGGCTCTCCTGTTGTTCTTTATACTCAGAAAGAAAGAAAGAAAGAAAGAAAGAAAGAAAGAAAGAAAGAAAGAAAGAAAGAAAGAAAGAAAGAAAGAAAG
>JBAMHW010000006.1:25087523-25106765 GCA_037177495.1 Rhadinocentrus ornatus
AAGAAAGAAAGAAAGAAAGAAAGAAAGAAAGAAAGAAAGAAAGAAAGAAAGAAAGAAAGAAAGAAAGAAAGCTTGTACCTTCGCTCCAGTTTGGAGAGATTTATGAGTGGACCAAACCAAAGACTCTAAGAGTGTATACCGAGAGAGTTTGGGGGGGGAGAGATTTACGATCCACTGTTTGGGTCATAATTCAAAGTTCACGCTCACATATATCACATTTTGAATCACATAGATTATGAGAGAGAACAGATTTATCATACACAAAGGTAGCACATGTGCAGGCTCCTAAAAAGGCAGAGAAAAGCAAAAACAACAGCCACTCACCCAACTCACACCAGATGTTTGTTTCATTTTAAGGCAACATGATCTTACAAACTGGAAACCTGGTAATATGAGAACTTAAAGATTAGTGTCGGTGATTGCTTTAATATATAATAAGCAGTAACTGTTTGGCTTGTCTTGCACATAATGGGAAAATGGGAGATTATATATCATGTTTTCTTTAACCAACCAGAAACCAGCACTCTTGTTGTTACCTCTTTGTAATACAAAGTAATATATTTAGTTTTTCACTGCACTGAGGTTAAACTTTTTTATTAAGTTGTTAAAAAATAAAAATAAATAAATAAATGAATAAGTAAAGGACAGTCATATCTAGATTGCATCCAGCCCAGTGGAGGCTCTTTTACAAGTCTATCTTGATGTAAACTTTACTTTTCTATTTCCAATGATTTACTGTTTGGAGTGTGTTAAATGTTTCATGTGCCACCAAGGCCACTCTGCTGAAAACTATTCAGCTTTGAACACACAAGCCCATCTATTTCTGTTCCTGTTTGTTAAATATTAACCACACATTCCCACTGTCTCCACTGTGCATAGGTGTAAGCTTTTGGGAGATAGAGAAGTTATGTGTATAACCCCTTTATTTGTGTCTATTTGCGTGTGTCTATGTGTGTGAGTATGTGTGTGAGAGAGAGGGAGAGAGTCCAAGCTCGTACAAATGCATCAGGCGTCTGTGGATGTGGGACTGAATGTCCACAGAATATCGCTTGTGTCATAGTGAAAAAATGTTTTTCTTCTTTTTACATTTTTGTAGAAGTGCTCACACTGTTTCAGTAAGAAGAGGCAGCAGCTGGTCAGAGCTACCAGCTCTGAATGAAATTAGTCCTTTAGATTCAAATTGGTATGGTAGCCCATGAGGACAAAACTTGTAAAAGGATTAAAGCACAATAAATAAAGAAAGTATGAAAGCACATAAATAATTATGTCTCTAAACACACTCCAATGTGATGATGTACACTTCCCGCTTCTCTCTAGCGTTGCATAAGCCACAAAACCTTGTAAGGACTAAGAGGATGGTAGAAGACACATGACCTGTTAAAATCTGAACACAATCTTATATGACACTTGAGATTCATCTGCTAACCTTTCTAACAGTCATTTTACTCTAACTTACTTTGGTCTCATGTGTTAGGTGTTAAAAGTACATTGTCTGAGTTAGAATTAGGGATGTACTGATCTATCGGCCTAGCATCATTATCGGCTGATTTTCAGCTTTTGTGCTGCAATGGTCAAATCTGCAGATGCAACAACACCAACCACAGCAGTGGATGGTTTCTTTTTTCTTTTGTTTGGTACGTTCTCTATGTGTTGAATGGACGTTGCTGGTCATTTAATTTAATTTCATGTTGGGCATGACCTGTGAGGGACTAGTGACCTGTCCAAAGTGTACACCATCTCTCACCTCATGGCCCACGCCACGTGGGACAGACTTAAGCCCACCCACAATCCTTAACTGGAGTAAATGGGTACACAAAATAAGTGTATGGATAAATTTGGACCAAAAAAATAAAAATAAATGTTTGAAAGGCGCTGTAAGCACTGAAAAGACATTGTGTTTCCGATCTATTCAGTTACTTTTATACAAATTATCTTTTCTATGTAAAAACTTTCTATGTAAAAACTATGAAAAGCTGAAACACATTAAAACTGCATATCCAATTGTTTTCCTGTTGTCAAAATGAAAATAAATAACAAAATCAATCAGTATTATATCCACATTCAAATAATTTTATATCCATATATACCCATAAGTGTGGTTTCACTTTCTGACTCAGGTGGAAGAAAACAGCCCGAATCTCCATGCAGCTGATGCAATGCTGCATTTTTGTCTGAACCCTCTCACTGGCCTGCACGAGACAATTAATGAATGTTTTGTTTTCTGGAGGCTCAGTTCTTGTGAAAGTCAGCGTGAAGAAGCTCTTGTTTTTTATCTTGACCTTGTTGGAGCCTCCATCACCCTTCCGAATTAATATTCAAAAGCCCTTAATTAAAAACCCGCCACCCCGTTCTCCTCTGGAGCAGGATAAACAAATCTGGGGCTGTGTTTGTTCCCTTCTGGCCCATCCTATACTCTATTTTAATGATTTCACTTCAACCTTAAGAAAAAAAAAGTGCAATATGGCACGATGCAGCAGAATGTGACATAAAAAAGATGAAGACAAGACATAGCTGGGGGTGAGTGAGGAGAGAAGTGGTGGCGGCAACGTGGGGGTAGAGGGGTGGTGTACTGTATCTCAGAGTTGTAGTTAATTACAAAAAGCATTAATGTTTTATTAACCCCATATCAGTAATTAATCATAGGTCTTTGATGTTAAGTTCAGCTTACAAAAGCACGAGGAAAAAAATTCTCTCATCCATATTAGCCCATTAAACTGGCTGGTGTGGACCAGTGTTGCTAACTGCAGAGTGCAGGACAGCCTCTGCAGGCATTAAAGCATTTGTTTTGACAGCGCTGTTTGTTTTATACTCCCAGAAGCCATTGCAGTGCACCTCCAACTCCCACTAGTCTCTCACCAAAAGAGCCAGTTTGCATTTCAAATATGATGGCGCAAATGCATATTGTGCACAAATTTCTACCTTTAACCCAGTGCTTCCCTGCATTCCTGTATGTTACATGTTATACTTAACTGGAAGACTAAATTAGATTTTCTTTCCAACACAGTTTTGAAATATGCATTCTCTGTTTAACCGCAATGTCTTGCTCTGTGACATTGTTATCTGCAGCACAACAGCTAATTTACATCTCATATGAACATCACCTGAACCGGCAGAGTGGGGATATAACATGAAGAGCTCATTTTCAACTGTGTACAAAAGGCCTCATAAGACTCAAGGAGGTACATTAAAAAAAAAGAAAAAAAAACAAACTTATAAAGCTTGATTCATGGTTATGTGTCACAGAGACCCAGACTCCAACAACTATGATTGGTCTATTTGATGCACTGGCTTTAAACAACATATTGCTCGGCTCAAAGATGAAGTTTGAGTGAAACAACAGATGCAAAATAAACTCTAACTTTATTTAGCTTGTTCATAATCCTCAGTTTCCACAGCTCTGTAACCTCCTCCCTGTGTAGCTAAATGTCATTTCTTATTTACCAGTTCCATCTTCCTAGATTCACTGGTCCATCGTCAGACTTAGACAGTTAAGGGATCAAGTATTTATCTCCTCATTTGCTTCCTCTCTTTTCTGCATTGCAATAATTGTAGCTAATGTACAGTTGTGACACAGAGATTACATCTTTCACATCTGTCAGAATATTAATCATCTAGTCTTTATCAGGTTCATCAGGTCCTAAAATTATGCGATTATGATGAATAAAATGAACAACAAAACATGAAACATTACATGGGGTTATTATTTAATTAATAAACATAAATAAAAATTGTAGTAGTGTTTGAGAAGAGAATAAGTGGCAGCCAGGTGCTGCTGCTCAAACACGCTTGATCAACTGATCATTAGCAAGGGAGAATAACTATAAAAAGTATGTTGTATGGAGCATTTATGTGTGCGTGTAACAATATACCAAGAAGAAAGTATTTAGAAATAATTTGCATTGATGATTACAACAGAAACAAAATATAGATTCTGGTTTGCAAAGCTGCATCTGAACAATCTACAAGACTTGTGGAATAATGTCCTGTGAAGAGACAAAAAAAAACAACAAAGCAGACATGTTTGACCTTAATGCACAACACCAAGTTTGGTAAAAACTAAGCAAACCTTCCAGAAAAAAAACCCCTCATACAAAGTGTCAAGCACGGAAGTCGAGGACTGATGATTCGAACTGGTTGCAGCCACAGGACAGACAGACAGTCACTTCAGTCACTGCATTGACCATGAACTCTGCTGTAAAGCAAAATATTCTAGAGACAAATGCAAAGCCATCTGCCTGTCAGCTAAAACTTTATCAAAACTCAGTTATGCAACAGAATAACAATTTTAAACAGACCAGCAATGCTACAAGAGTCAGAAAAGAGTCAAGGTGTTGTAAGGACCCAGTCAAAGTCCAGACCTCAGCCTACATTGTTTTGTCATGTGTTGTTAAGTTTTAGTAGCTGATGGACACTAGTATTAATTCCTGCAATAGCTTACTGAATTTTTGTAGACTACACAAGCCAAAATATCAATCAATGGGTGTGATGTGTGTGTCAGATTAAGGCTTTATTAGGTTAAAATAAATCTATTAATGAGGTTAAATATTTAGGAGAGAGCAGGGACCAAGATTTGGTTAAAAAAAAAAGGAAATGATTGTGAATATTTAACTTTTCTCATGTTTTAAGTAAAAAAATTGATTTGACTGCAACCTTTAACCTATGGCCCCACCCTCTCCACCTCTCTGTGGGTGCTGTCTGGGGTGATCCAGAGGTCAGGGGTGAAAAAGAGGCCAGCTGGACTATGAAAGGGTGATCATGAGGTCAGCAGACCCTAGAAACCCTGCTTTGTGTTTGTACGCACTTGTGTCCTTGTATGTGTGTGTGTCCATGAGGGAGCGCTGGGGGGTGTTGGAGTGATATTCAGGGTGAGAGTCGGGTCAGGTTGTCTATGTACACCATGGCTGATATGTGCTGTGTGGGTCAATTGGTGGTCACCATGGCTGACTTTGAGGAGCTTCTTCTTTTGTGTGTGTCTCCATAGTGCTTAGGGATCCTTTGGTGTAAACATGTGCTCAGATAACTGCAGCATTCTCCTCACCAACAGTTAGCAGGCTGATGGATTGGCAGCAACATTATTAGCACACAGAGAAGAATGTCATCTCTTCGGCAGTTTTCTTTCCCCACATTCTCCACCTCACAGAACCTAAAACACCAGCGCACACACATGACTTTCCCCACATACAGGCATGTTCGCTGCTCTGCAAAAGCACGACAAGACACTGGAGGCCATGTTACCATTGTTGATGCTTTTGTTGTTATTGTTTCTGCCTGTGTTGATTAAATTAGGAAATCCTTTAAGTCTGCAGAAAAGAGGGGAGCATTGTTTTATTATTAAAGAGGAAAGAGACACCCCGGCAAACATTGCACCGGTTAATGAGAAGTACAGCAGAGTGCTTCAGGACTTGGAGATTTCAATAACATGGCACAGCAACCCCCCTACCACCCTTCCACCCCTCTGCGAAGAGGATAAAACAACACCCCCCTCTGTCTAGATGCTCCTTCCTTGCTTTCCTAGTTGGCAGAGACTATAGGTGCTGTCTGCAAGACGGATGTAGTTCCTTTGAGTTTTTTTTTTTTTTTATTGCCCACAACCCTCGCCCACAAGCATTACAAAGTATTACGATAAGAAGTAAAAAAAAATAAATTAAATAGATAATTTTTTTCTTGCAAAACTACAAATTTACACAAAATTTCTTCAGACTTAAAACATTACTCATTGTTGACTTATAGAAACACTTCAGTTTAAAGGATGGGTAAATACAGCATACATCAAAAAGAGTGTACATTATAAAATCAAGTTCTGGTAATAAAACCTTTGTGAGCTGGCCTGTCTTTCTTTGTTTAAGCGTGTTCATCACCTTTTCAGTCTCGACTGTTGGGTTAAAAGAGCTACATTTCTGTCATTTTCAACTGCAGGAAGAAATCCAAACAGAAAAGCCATTTCAAGAAGAATGGGGATGTCGTATATTTCATTTATTTATTTATTTTTTTGCTTTCGACTGTCACACAGATTGTTGCGTAGGTGGCTTCCTCTGTCAGGGCAAGGTCACATTTAGCACATGTATTTTGTGAAAGTGTGGATGTTTGCGGATGTGTTTTAGCTTCTGTTAGGCAGAGTGGGTACGGCTGTGCTTCATCATTGTGCATGAATTTGCCAGCGTGTGTGTGGCTACATCTGTTGTTTGGAGGGTCGTGTCAGATTGTGGCTTCATCAGACATACTTCTACTGCATTCCCTCCTACACAAGTGCTGTTTTCCCATACAGCCGAAAGACAGCACATAATGTTTGCTTATGCACACTCTTAGTCTTTGACCAGACAAGGCAGTAAACAGACAGCAATCATAAAAACATACCGTTTTTCCCTCACTGTGTTTAATCACTGGAAGCCAGGAAAGAAAACTGATAATATATCATTATAGCTGTCTGTCAAAGGTGGCACTACCTTCATTTGTACTGCCTTTTAATGTTGCAACTTGTAGTTACACTGACTATTGACTGCATTTGCATAACAGAAATCACAATTGCATTACTTCGCAACAATGTGGTTTGTTAAAGGGCTTTCAAGTTGTGATGCAACCTTGTTGTAGATACAGTATTGCATAAGTACACATGCACAGTTCCTCCCCATGGCCTTACCCCGGTAGATTGCATTGGTTATGGGCCCCTATCTTTTGTGGATAAAGGAGCATTGGTCATCTAGCCACCCAAATGCCCCCCCAACAATAATTTTAAAGATGTAGATGACCACTGCTCTTTCATTCACAAAGGAAAAGGGTAACATTGCCCCAGTAAACAGAGGGGTAGGGCCAAGTGATAAGGCCAAGAGGAGGAATTGGGCTAAAGTCATACTTGGACTATCACAGACCCAAAGGTTTGTTTGGTAAAGATAAACATTATCTTTAGACTAATAGAACAAGCTCTTCTTATGTGTTCTAGCTAAACCTGGAGGCATGGAAGAACACTATGGGTCTGGACACACTTAGAGCCTCCCCCCGGACATGTAGGTCAGCTTTTGTCTTTGGATTTAGGGTGCCCTTTTGTGTTTTCATAGTGTCTTGAGTCCAAATGTTTTTTGCTATAACTTGCTTTTTCTCCTGGTCCCCCCCACAGGCCCTTTGCTGGTCACAAATGAAAGACAGACTCCCCATGCTGAAGTCAAATAACCTCCTTGGTAGGCCTCACTATCAATGAGAGGATCCAGAGTCTAATGCAAGGCATGAACCCCTGGCAGTTTGCATTAAGAGTGATAAAGTCAAAGAGGTTGGGTGCCACCTGGTACCCAACTTTCCTCCTAAAACTGGTGGAGACATAAGGAGGTTTGGTAGGCTCGGTGCATTCTGGTAATGCTTTACAAATGATACAAGTTGAAAGTTGATGAGAGCTTTGCCATCGCAGTCCAAAGACATTGCAGATATTACTGAGAATTAAGCATTGTAAAATCTTTGTGCAGCCCCTGAGGAAATCTAATGCCTATTAAAAAAAACATTTGCTTCTCCAGCTGGGTCTGGTTTTAGGTATGACTCAGAAACGTAATAGATTACTTTGAAAATTGTAAAGTTTTACCTAGTAGCTCTTTTCTGAAGAGTCACGTAAGAAAAAGTGGATAGCATTCAAATTCAAAGCTAAAAAGAAGTTTTCTTCAGAAGTCACTTATGTGGGCACAAAGATTGCAGATGAAACAAAGATGATAACTCTTTCTTTTCTTTTCCATATTGGTTGGTTTGTGCAGATTTAATAAACACAACAACATATCAATAATAAACCTATTAATGTTTTGGTTTCTATATTTTTACCTTGGACAAACAGGTTACTTAAGCTAATCAGCTAAAGGCTCCAAGAAGAAATCATGAAAGTGTTTATCTAGGTGGCATTTCAATCTTTTTTCAGTAAATATTGTATAAACTGTGAATAATATGTAAAAAAAAAAAAAAAAAAAAAAATACCATTGGAAACAAAACTTCAAAGAGAACAGTGGCTTACATAGCTGTTGCTAAAATAAAACTAAAGTGGATATTTCCTTCTTTTTTTTTTTACCATTGAAGTTGCCGCAGAGGATGGCTGCTGCGTCTTAAGCTCTCTCTCCCCTAACGTTATTTATTCCTTATTTATTCTTCTTATTATTCATTCTTTTCTTAGTTATGCAACCTGCTAATGTGAGCCCTATCATACAGTATGATAGAGATAAATTACTATGCATCAGATTGGCGTTTCAACGGGAGATTAAGATCTGTAACGTTTTTTGCTTTAACGGAAACTTGGCTCGACCCCTCGATCCCAGACTACACCATTGTTCCTGAGGGACTCTCCGTTTATCTGCCAGACCGGACCATACATTCAGGAAAGAGTAAGGGAGGTGGTATCTGTTTCATGGTGAACAACAAGTGGTGCTCAGATGTGGGTATTATTTCTACGGACTGTACTCCAGACCTGGAGCACCTCATGATCAGATGCCGGCCTTATTATCTTCCGCGTGACTTCATGTCGGTTGTCATGACAGTAGTGTATGTTCCGCCACACGCTCAAACCAACAAGGCCATGGAAGAACTGTTTGTCTGGGCAGAGACTTCATGGCCGGAGGCTGCGTTTATTGTAGCCGGGGATTTTAACAGCGGCAGCCTGAGGAAAGTCCTGCCGATATACAACCGACACATCAGCTGTTTAAGCGTGGCAATAACACACTCGATCACGTTAACACCCCTAACTCAAACACGTAGAAGGCCCTCCCTCGCTCTCCTATTGGTAAATCTGATCACGTCTCAGTTCTGCTGCTGCCTTCCTATAGACAGACATTGAAGTGTCACGGACCAGTGAAGCGGACCATTCAGCAGTGAGAAGCCCTGGGTTAACGGTGAAGTCCGTGCTAAACTTAAAGCAGACAGACGCCTATAACGCTGGTAACTTGGAGGAGTGCAGGAAGTCTAGGTACGCGCTTCGGAGAGCTATCTGTAGTGCAAAGAAACAGTACAGGGACAAAGTAGAGTCTTATTACAAGGGCTCCAACACCAGGAGCATGTGGGCCGGATTAAAAACTCTTACCTACTACAAAAAGAAGACCTGAGGTGCCTGAAGATCTGAACACCTTTTATGCCCGCTTTGAGACACCTCTACAGATGCAGTACAGTAGGTACAAAAGGCTCATGAGGACCACTGCCAACCTGTGATATCCAGGGCAGACGTGTGCAGAACTTTAAAAAGGATAAACACATATAAGGCTTCTGGACCTGACGGCATCCCTGGCAGAGCGCTCAAGGTGTGTGCAGACCAGCTGGCAGATGTCTTTTCAGACATTTTCAATATGTCACTGCTCCAGTCTGGAGTCCCCACATGCTTCAAGAAGACCATCATTGTCCCTGTTCCCAAGAGAACCAAAATCCTTTGCCTGAATGACTACCGCCCAGTAGCACTCATGTCCACCATCATGAAGTGCTTTGAGTGGTTAGTCAAATCATTTATCACTTCCTCCATCCCAGACTCATTGGACCCACTTCAGTTTTCCTCCAGGCCCAATAGGTCAACTGAAGATGCCATCGCTGTCACCCTCCACACTGCCCTTTTTCATCTGGACCATAGGGACACATATGTTAGAATGCTGTTTATTGACTACAGCTCAGCGTTTAACACCATTGTGCCCTCCAAACTCGTCACCAAGCTCAGACACCTTGGGCTCAACAGCGCCTTCTGTGACTGGATCCTGAACTTCTTGACAGGCAGACCACAGGCTGTGCGGATGGGCGGCACCACACCCTTCACCCTGAATCTGAACACCGGCGCCCCCCAGGGCTGTGTGCTCAGTCCTCAGCCAAGAAAAGAAAAGAAATAATAACCGGGAGAAAATAAGAGTGTACATCGGTGGAGCATTTACCAGATGGAGGCAGGGACTTAAAAGGTAACGCTGAGGTTGCAGCTTTCTGCTGGATAGGTGAGTTAATGCATTCTAACAGTGAAGTTTATTTTGGCGTTATGTTACAAACTGGGCAGGGTGGTCCAGCAACTACTTTATCCTCCCGTTTAAGTCGGCTCATTTACTGTTACTTGATATATAAAACGGCAGAAACGGCTAATTTGTTAGTTAGCCTACAGCATTCTAATGCAAAAATATCTCACAGATAATAATTATTTTCTATAAATACGTTGCTCACCTCCCTTGATAAATCAGCTGAAATGCATTATTAAACACAGAGTAATGTTAGACACGGCCTACAGAGAGGAGGTCAGAGGCCTGACATTTTGGTGCCAGGACAACAATCTCCATCTTAACGTCAACACAACTAAGGAACTGATTGTGGAATTTTCTCTACACCCAGTGGTGTAGGAGGAAGGCCACCAAAATCATTAAGGACACCAGCCACGCCAGTCACAAACTGTTTTGTCTGCTACCGTCTGGCTGACGGTTTCGCAGCATTCAAGCCCGTACCACCAGGCTCAGGGATAGCTTCATACCGCAGACTATAAAACTTCAAAATGCTGTCAGCAGCAATGCCACCTTTAAATAAAAGCATCTTCTTATTGTTTATTATATATTTTACTGTAAAACTTCTCTGTAGTATTCTTGCTTTTTGTGTTCAACTATTTCTATTGTTATTGTGGTTTATATTCTTTATATCATTGTTAGGTGAGCCTTGGATTCAAGAATTTCATTGCCAATAATTGTTGTGCAATGACAACAAACTCATTCATTCCTCCCTTTCACTTTCTTTTAATACTTTGCTTCCTAATTCCACAGCGAAGTTATCAAGGAGATAAGGTGCCAAAGGTCAGACAGAGGTCATCTCTGTGACCCCTGACCCCTATATGACCCCGAAACCTCAGATTCATCAGGGTGACGTTAAGGCTAGGTTTATGAGGGTCATCTACTACTCAAAGCCACAAAAGAGCCCCCCTGCAGCCGCGTACACTCTCAGATCATCGTTCCTCGAAGTGCTGTCCGACAGGTTGAGCATTAGTCATCACAGTATGGGAAAGTATTACACAAACTGTTTTATAAAAACAAAGAAAAACATGTCGATACAACTGTCTCTGCTGGCAACATTTATACCATTTTGCAAAGAAATGAAATGTGAAATGCTGACTTCTCATGATAAATTATCCCTTTCTGCACCGCTGCCTTGGAGTTTGTGTGTTTTGCTTGTGGATTCAGCAAGCATTATAATGTGCCATTTAGAAAAAAATAACATAAAAAAAAGATAAATGTCACAAACGTTGACAGTAATACAAATATTTGGTGTTTCCCTGGTGTTTCAGGTTGACAAATCTACAGAGGCCACCCCTTGACCTTTTGACCATGCTGGGCCTTATGGGTAATGATGATACTGATGGCCTGACAGCCAACTTACCCAGTGGCCATCTGGAGCAGCTGTCATGGATGCTGATTGAGAAGGAGACTTACCATTGGCCATGTATTGATTTTATTTATTTATTTTTTCTAAATAGGAGCTCATCCCTGTAATCACACTCAGGATCCTTTAGCATCATACTCACTGTGAACTTTGACCTGAGAGAGTGGAAGTGGAGGTCACTGTCAATGCCCCACTCACCCATTTTCTTTCCTTTATTAACAAAACATCATTAATTCACACAACAATAATATGTGAACAACTGTGTATAGTTAATCATGAATGTTTATAATATAACATTTGCTTTGAATTAGATTTTTCTATTAAAACTTTAATAACAAAAGGAAAGTTTACTTCATGTTATGGCTGCTTGATAATGGGAAAAATGATAATCGCGATTATTTTGATTGACATTGAGATCTTGATTATCTAGCACGATTAGAGAAAGAAAAGGAGCCTTTAAAAAAAAGAAAAGAAAAAAGAGCCATTGGGAAGGGGGGTCATTTGAAGCGTTGTCTACGGTAATACAGACTATTTTCTTTCCACCAGGTCCCAGCAGCTATTGTTTGTCTCAGACCAGCAGCAGCTACTTTCTGCCAGGTGTGATCTGGAATAAATGAGACTGGAGACATTTCATATTCACGTTGAAATCCGCGTCATATTCGGCTCTATGGTGCGGCTGGTGCACTGTGTTAACTGAGCGCTGGTCTTTGGGGAGAAAACATGTTTGTTTATAACGTTTATTATCTCTCTGTCTCTGGGAGCTGGAGGATTATTTAATTACGACTCACAAAAACGAAACATTTTTCTATTTCCTTGTGTTGCGTCGTAAGCCCCCGTTTGCCCGTCTACATGAACGATGGGCAACATTTCACATGCACGAATGTCGCCTGTCGCTCGGCTGGAGGAGGGCAGAGATTTTCGCCTCATCGCGCAAGTTCCATAGAAAATTAATGCAACTTTACCTCCCGTGTGTCCAGCCCATAATTTTAGCGCCGTTTGCATCTGGAGTTGAATTAAACCAAAGCGGCTGGGACTGTGGGAGAAGTCTGCAACAGAGCGCAGCAATGCCAGTGGCGCTCGATTTGCAACTGAGAACGGCACAAGACTAAACTGCGAAGGAGCAAATAATCGGACCATTTCATTTTTATGATCGGTGAAAAATTCGATTAATTGCACAGCCCTACTTCATGTGGCTTCTGCTTCACAACAATGTGTAATGTCTTAATGTGGCCTGTTTCTTTAGGGATTGTCTACAAAGTAGGTGATCTGCTACTGATAGTTCATATTTATTTTGTAGACGGGCACAGCAGGTTGAAACCATGACCAGCTTCCCCCCCCCCCCCCTCTCTTAAAAACCTAGCAAGCGCCCACAACCTTAAACAGACACCTACACATGCCACAGCAGCTGTATAGTGATCCGTATAATCCGACAGGCTCCGGGAATGACTGATAGCCATTGTTGTGTTGGCGAGCTTTTGTCATCTGACAAAGAGCTGTGGCTTTGGCCCTCATCCCTCTGCATCATCCTCTTCCTCATCGTCTCTCTCACAGGGATATGGCGGGGTCTCAGCACCCCATCATGATGACTGATGGAGTCTCAAGGATTGGTGAGAAGGTAGAGGGCGGGGGTGAGGGTGAGAGTGCATTCAAAGGCTATCTTTATCCAAGGAAAACTTTAAAGCCTGTTCATTGCATTTAAATGGTAAAAAAAAAAAAAAAAAAAAAGAACATCATATCTCAACTGAAAGGTCCCAACTGTTTTGGTTACACATTGTAAAAAGGTATTGACATTACAGCAGAGCCTCCGACCAGCCACTGATATGTTTCTGCTTCTCAGTTTTATTTTTGCTCATTTTGCCTGTTTATTGTCATGATAATGAAGTCACAGTGTTGGTGTCATCAGGAGAAATCTCTCATTTTGGCCTGATTCCACTGTTAATATATGCAAGCACTACTTTCCCCTTTCTTGTCACTGTCAAGAAACATCTTCCTACCAAACTGGCTTCTAAATGAGCAAACTGGAGACAGTAAAAACACATGAAGGATGTAAAATTCACTACACCTGCTCTGGAGTTTCAAAATTCTGTAGAAATATGCTCCTCAATATGCTTCTGTGATCGCAATTCACGTGATAAAAATGATCTTGTTTTATTCTTTTTGTGTATGTGTGTGTGTGATAGCAATGGATTTCAATGTAATGAGTGGGAGTGACAGAGCACAGTGACAGGCTTAAAGCACTATAAATGTTGGGACAATGCAAACTGGCAGACTGAAGGCTTGAGATTTCTCCCTCTGAAAGGCAAAGACACATTTTTCCTTCTTTCCTTTCTTCTTTTTCACTCCTTTTCTTGTATTCATGCCATTTATCTCAATGGCCCCTCAGTGCACTGTGGGAATAGCAGCAGCACTTGCGCCATGTGTGAGACAAAGAGAAAGGTCTGTTTCAACACCATCAATCCCACAATCCCACACAGTGATGAGCGAGAGATCGTCACCATCTGTGGATGTGTTTCTCATCATTTTGCCTAAAAGTAAAACTGTACCAAGTAAAAGTTAAAGTGTGAACGCCTCAGTGTGGTGTTAGTCTAAGGTGTTTTGGAGATACCTCCTACTATATTGTGCTTTGCCTTATTTTTAAACACTGTGGCATTTGCAATCAACGTCCACACGTGACATGGTGTTAAGGCACTTTGCATTGTGAAAAACACAGACATTTGCTTCCTCTGTGCTTCTGTGTCATTCTGCCTCCGCTGTTGCTGTCTGTTTTTCCCCCTCTTTCGCTCTGTTTCTCTCTCTTCCCTCGTCCCTGGCTGCAGCGCAGCAGCCATTAGCTTTACAAATCCAGCCTTTGATCTCTGATTTGGGCGGGTGCCTAGGAGAGGGGTAGGTCTATGTGTGTGTGTGTGTGTGTGTGTGTGTGTGTACGTGTATGTGTGTGTGTGAATCTAGCTGTCTATGTAGGCCATTTGAGGGCTAGCTGGCACTGCAGAGGAGGAGGGTTCACGACCGGTCCACTTCTGCCGAGGTATTACAGAGAGAGTTGATTTCCAGGGAAGAGGCCATGATGATAATGCTGGTTCATTTGCATTTGTACTGAGTGAATAAGCTGCCTAATGGTTTAAATATAACTCACTTACTGCTCACTCCAACTCCAGTCCTCTTTCTCATACTACTGTTTGTCCACACTCCACCTCCCAAGCTACCTTTCCCTTATCTCACTCCTCATAGCCTCTTATTCTGTCTTATTCTCGCCTCATCTCTTTGGAGAATATTGCCTCTCCACGGCCATGTGCACATATATCACATTATTAAACTGACATCAGTTTTGGCTCTTTGGCAAAATGCAGGAAATCCAAATCTGTTCTAGACCACTGTTATCACACACACTGAGTGTTTCTGTCATGGCTCATTGCTGAGAAGTTTAAATACTGATGGTGATAATTAATGACTTGTCTCAGTCTCTTTACCATGACTATTAGAACAGGTATATACACATAATTGTCACAAGCATTCTCACTAGAATCCGTTGAAATGTTTAATCTTGTCATGGTCGATAGGTTTGGTTGCTTTTTGGTTTGGATTTTGTCTTTTGATTTCCTGGATTGAGGTCATGTTTTTGTCAAAATCTCCAGTTTATTCAGGTCAGTCTTGGTTTTATCATGTTGTTTGCTTTTCTTTTACAACTCTTGTCAGATGCATGTTTAGTTAATTATATATATTTTAGTTAACTTCACTTAAAATTAAACACAAAGTTTTTGCTTCCGATTACCAATTTTATTTTATTTTTATTACTATCGTCTGTTTATTTAACCCGGTTTCTTTTTTTCTTCACTACATTCCTCAAAGTTCCTGTTTCCTTGTGTCTGTCCAGCTTGTTTGTTTTTGGATTTCAGTTTTCTGTATGGACTGTCTTGTTTCTTCTGTTTGCTAAATTATTAAAGTAGATTTTTTTTGTCCATTATCTGGCTTTAAACTGTATTGAATTTTTACTTAAAGAATATTAACAGCAATTTGGATGTTTTTTGTGTGAATATTATTACCTGTTTTAAAGTATCACAACTATGGGACTTCCAGTGGTTGTATCATGGCCTCCATGTAAAATCTCCTGTTAATGTATTACCAAGAAAACATCCATTATACTGTGCTGTAACACACTGTCAACAATGTTAAAGCTCAAACCATGATTGTTTTCTCATTCTAAACCAGAAGTTTTGATTCTTGATCCAAACTAAGTAGTTTTAGTGAATAAAATTAAAGTCCTCATTATTAGTTTTTCAAGAGTCAGTTTCAGAAGTACACACTAACAGTCATTTTTTGAGGAGCAATTTATTAATTTTTTTTTTTTTTTAAAGCGACAGTGCATATAAGTCAACTATAAGCAACAAATGTTAACATGTTGGAATATAGCTAACAAGCTAATTTGCATCCTTAGTTCCTAGGCAGGTTAAGAAAGAATACAGAATAACCAGTAACTCTCCTCTCCAACTAACTTGACTTTTGGCTGCATTTAGCCACTTACTGTGTAAATAAGTGATAGTTAAGGGTCAGTTTTACTGTGCTAATCTTGGCAGGCCTTTTCCATGTTGCCATGGAGACGCATCTCATGACTGTCAACAAAGGCTGCCAGCTCAGGAAACCAAACACTACTACAACACCTTGGAGGTGCTCTGTCATTAAAAACCTACTGCAGACACCAGTGATGGGGACTCAAGTCTTGGACTCGGGCTCAAGTCGCACTTGAGTCGCATTTCCGGTGAGTTGAGACTCGACTTGGACACGCACTCACACTCAAAAGACTTAAGACTAAACTTGAAATCGCGACTTGAATTTTTTTGTTTATACCATGATCTTCTCTCAGTCTGATCTCTTTTTTGCTGTCATCTCTCCAGACGTAACACTGACATAACTGTTTAGCCTGCAGTGCACGCGCAATTAAACTTAACACTGGCAGCACCGGTAAATGCAGCTGTTGCAGCAGCATTGTTGTAACTTAATAAACTTAACGAAAAGGGACCAGTAAAAGAGCAGCAAATTGGAACCTCTGTGGTATAAAACCTAGGACATTGGCTCTACCACATACACCTTCATTCACCTAAAAACACAACTGGAGAGGTTAGTCTTTGTAATATGAAGCTAATGTTTATAACTATGTTAGCAACAAGCTTAGAACCACAGCGGCGTAAAAGGTAACCTGTTACTATTTTTGTACCATCAGTTTGGTTCTACTGAATGTGAAAGGAGACAGTTACTGAACAGTTTCAATAAACTGCTGATTTTGCCAAATATTAATTAATTTTTACAGAATTAGTATTTTAAATTTCTTTGTGGGTCAAGATGGATTTCAGTTCACATTAAAAACTATTGGATTAGTTGTGTTAAGAAAATATTTACTAATCTGAATACATTTTCATGTTCATCTCTAGGTTTTCCGAATTCAGTAAAGCAAAGAAATTGTCTAGAGGAGAGGGACAGAGCATTTGTCAGTTTAAGCTACAGATCAGGGCTGTTACTAAATGCTGGTAGATTAAATGTTGCATAGCAGATTACTCATTCATTGAAGTCTCAAGTTACTTTTTGTGACTTGAGACTTGTCTTGGACTTGAGCCATAAGACTTAAGACTTGAATTGGACTTGAGGTCAAAGACTTAAGACTTGACTTGCAAAAAAGGACTAAACATCTCTGGCAGACACCTAACTAAGCGTCAGAATGTGAAAAACTATGAAGCGTTGGTAGAGACAGTGGGTCAAACTAGGAAACTGTTTTCTACTTCTTAGTGGTTGTGATTGATAGACTCAAGAAAAGACTGAAGGAGACCACCAGTGAAACCAAAGAGAAGACTGACTGGTTGAAAATCAGGAAGTGAAGACATGCTGTTTTATTGGGTCTCAAACTTGAGTCTTGTCTTTATTGGCCTGTAAATCTGCTCCATATAAGCTACAGCCCTCTTGCTGCAACTTTTTCACATGTTGATAAGTTTGCTGTCTTATGAGCTGTTTATCAGGGTATAGAAAATCAACCTATACCATGTATAGGTCTAGATTTGAGAAGCTATACGCTGCTGCTACGGCAAAGAAAGTTTCTATGATTCTTTATACGGGAGTGAAACACATAAACGTCCCATGGGTTGGCAAACTTATTGCATCTGCATCCATCAGATAAGAGATAAACAGTTTTGAATGCCAATTTTCTGTTTTTTAAAAGAGTTCTTGGATCGCCAGAATCATAATTTTGCCTATCCATCTGTCCGTTATGCTGGCCTTTTCTTCCCCTGTTCTCCCTCTTTCATGTGAAGTAATGAATGGCTTCCCTCACTGCAGCGAATTCACCTGTTTCTGCTTCACTCTTCTTCCGCCGCATTAAGTGGGGATTTATGGAGGTGGCTTCCCATTGAACAAAACCATTTGTCTTCCAGTTTGGTTTAACAGCACTCTTTATTCCCTGCAGATTTAAGGATAGGAGGTTGGGGGTGGGTGGGGAGGAGCAACTCCATTAAGGGCTACGGCCCTCCCAATTTCTCTCACACTTACATTGCGAAGGCAAACAGCCCTGAGCAGTATGCTCCTAAAGGGACCTCTGTGAATAGATAGATGCCCGATGGATCAAACAGAGCACTAACACATGCAGGGGGATGTTCCCATTTCGAGCTCCTTAGCATTGGATTTCAAATGGGACTTAAAGTCAGTACAGCACCAAGAATAGAAATGTACAAATGAAATCAAAGGCAGGTCTGACACACGGGGGATATACCAGATGTAACAGCATGCTACAGAGACATTTGTCCCTGATAGTGAATCTGTAACTGAATACTTTATTGAAATTGAACCGACATGCTGGAAACTCCCTAATTTCATCACCTATAAAACTGTGATGTTTTGTAATTATTCAGTGTCAGGGTATTTGGGTTAATTTTTTTAAATTCCAGTGACTGTGTCATATGTAGCTGCATTAGCGTCTCATTACTTTGGAGATAGGGAGAATATTCCTTAATGCCTCTTGACAGGCCATGATGTAATTACACTGTGTTTGTGGCAAGTCAACATGATAATTTGTGTTTCTAAGGGATCTGTCATACAGCCAGGACGCTGGGTGCATAAATGATTCAACTTCTCATAAATGTCCTGATTGAAAACAAGATGTTACCCAAACCAACCTAACTATCTTGTCATTGAAGTACCTTGTGGGACTAAAGATACACAATTAAAAGAAAGAAAGAAAAAGAAGGCAAAACAACACACAGGAAAAAATTCTACTTTGTGAAAATTTATCACAGTGTTTGGCACCATAAGGCAGAATTATGCATGAAACTGTAAGAAAAGCTTACCTTTCATTTCTCCTTTTCCCCTGTGTGCATATATGAGAGATCAAGATAGGGAGAGTGCAATGTGGAGAGAGGGAGAGTTTAGTGTATGTGTGAGACTACTCCATGATTCCCCAGAGGTTGTCATTGTTGTCGAATTCACCCGTTCCCACCCTCTGAGCTCGACCTAACAAGACTACAGTACATCTGCATGGGGGTTGCAGAGTGTATGTACATGGCAAAGGCTGTTTGAGAGAGGCATGTGTGCGTGTTTGGGGGCGTTGATTTTTGTTTTTGACTATCTGTTTTGAAATCTGTGCGGTGGGCATGCGATATTAAAGGCAGAGCGAGGTGCTCTTGTGTAGCCGCTGGGTCTTCTGCACCTCTCCAGCATTCTGACTGTGACCCCAGCCTTTGGGTGTGTGTGCGTGTGTTTTCATTCTCTTTGTACGCACTCCCTAAGATGTTTTTTTTTTCTTTCTCCACTTTTCTTCTCTCCTTTCCACCCTCCTCCGAGTGTTTCTTTGCAGAACAGAGCCCCAGATACTAAAGATTGCCCCTGGTTTATTTGGCCTGTCTCTCTTTTTTCCTCTCTTTCTCTTACCAC
>JBAMHW010000006.1:25106815-25121397 GCA_037177495.1 Rhadinocentrus ornatus
TTCTCGTCTCTTATCTTCCTTTCTTTTTCCCTTTAATTTATCTTCAGCAAGTCCTCTCACTTTGCGATCAATACAGCTTTCGCTTGAAGCTTCGAAGCCAATATGCGAGGCGTGGTGGGATTTTTGAAGTTAGAATGCTAAACATGTTTAACAGCGAAGATGTTTTGAAAAATTGGGATCATTGGAGAGATGTTAAATGTCTGAATTTGTTTTTCCAAGCTCCCAGCTGCTTACTGTACACGCATCAGATGTTATAGCTTTTTATCCGCTATCTTTGATCTTTCTGTGGCCTTTTATATAATATTTTTGATTCTTGCATTTGAATCCATTAGTGAATCTCTAAATCTGGGATGTAGCAGTTATCGTTACCAAGTGAACATGTGATATGCATATTTAAATATTTAGAAATTTACTTTGATATCAGCATGCTTCATTTAAAACCAGAATTTACCAACTTCATACTATATATGAGATTTTGCTTAATTTCTGGAGAGACCTAGTTACGTTGTAAAATATAAAGTTTGGTACTTGAAAAGTCCCCACTTTCTGTCTGAGGGTTTCAAAGCATCAAGTACACATCTTTACTCTCTAAATAACTTTATTCTTAAGAAAAAAAAGGCTTTGTCTTAAATGATATCTAGTTAATTCTTAAAAGCCTACATTAGGTTGCTTACATGTTTAACTAAGTGAACAGAATCAGATAAAAAATTACAATGCAGTGGAACTGGAGCGTATCCTGGCAGTTACTAGGGGTTAGGCAAATAAGGAACTGACTTCTGTTGCAAAAATGAAAATTTATTTCCATCTTTTACAGTTCCTTTTTTCTTTCCAATAGCTTCTAGCTCTGTGATATTCTTGGACTTTATTACATTTACATCTCATTTAGTCATGTATAGATTAAGTGCCATGCTAAACTCTCAACTTGGGGTATTCTTGAGGTAGTCTACAGTGGATAAAAAGGGTGTACATACTTCTGCATTTGAGCTTTGGTTTTGTTAAACAAATAATGACATGATGTAGTAAAGGGTGCATATGCCCTGAGCAGGCTTAAAAATATTCAGCAAAAAAATAAATAAACCAAAAATTTGATTAATTAAAAAAAAATAAAAATAAATACAGCCCACGGGTTTGACAAGACATACAAGAAAGAAAGAAAGTGTGGCTGAATAGGAAATTGTGTGTTGTTTATCAACATGTTCATACAATATTTGAAAGGAAAAAAAAGTAAAAACAACCGGTAAAAAACTTTGGAATTCCTAGTCCTGACCCTTAACCCTTACTTAGACACTCACTGAGCTACTTGGAAATTTAATATTAGTTACCTTATTCTAAAAGAAAAAAGAAAGTTCTATAGCAGCATGTTAAGTTTCTTGTTATTTTTATGTTGAAAGCCAATCTTAATGAAGTATGGGGGACATAACCTGATCATTGATGATCGGTGGCAGGAACTCCATGGGGTTCTATGATTTCATGAAGTAGCATGTAAAAGCATTTTATATGTCAAATGAGAAGACCAAACATGTTTTTTTGTTTTTTGTTTTTTGACCCGATGAAAGGTTAAAGCTCAAACAAACAGACACATATAATCATTCTTTAAATACGTTGATGATTTCATTTATTTCTTTTTTTTTTGAGGAATTTTACCACCAGGTTCAGGTTAGAGTACAGGGATATCATAAATGTAACATTTTGATTCATAAATATTTTGTTGTAAACTGCTCAGAATTTTTTCCTCTACATATTAAAAGCATTTATGAGCTGCAGAGATAGGCACACTGTGGCTGCTATATGGTTTAATACATATTTGGTTTTATTTTTGCATTTATTTAATTATTTTATGCACTTTAATATGTACCTCTTTTGCACCTTATGTATTATGCTGTTCATGTCATGTGTTTATAATATTATGTGTAAATAAGTATTAGGCAAGAAGCTCCTAAATCACGCCACCTGTCTTTCAGTCTACCACCACTTAAGTACTTACTTAAAAATAAAAATAAAATTTGGCAAATTAAATACCAATGCTGCTCCAGAGGATAAAATTTGCTTACTCTGGTGTAATACTGATGGGTTTTTTTAGGTTTAAATGTGTGTTTAGGCAGATTAAGGAAGCTAATTAGTTAACTTAATATTTTGTGTAGCATCACCAGTCTTGTATCCAGAACTTTGGTTTATAATCTACAGCACTAATAATTATTAACCGAGACTATGTATGCAAGAATCTGGGGTGTCTGATGTTCCCCACTACAATAAGTCTTTATACAGGTCTCGTGTTGATAATAGAGACGTAAGTGTTTAATGTAAAGCTTTTTACATTTAGGATTTATCTATGTTCTACATCAATTCTTGATGTAGTATAATTTCACTTATGAGAAATAAAATGCATCTCTCTAACTTTGATTTTAATCCAACATAATATCAAAAATATAACTGCCAGGAATAAAGAAATGTCTTTTTTTTATTATTTTTTTTTATTTACTCCCTCCCTCCTTTAAGTCCTCCATTTACTGCACCTGCTTTGTTCACTCCTACGGTCAAATGGACAGGTGGACGGCTGCTACATCCCTGATGACTGTCATCACCATCATCGTCTGTCTGTCCGACAGGCGTGGACGAGCCAGAAAGGCAGCGAGCCAGACAGCAGGACTGTGGAAATGAATGCAAATTGCCCTATGCGCCATGTTCAGATGCAACTGTTACGCTAATAATATGCAAACTGTCAATATGTAACAAAATATGTAACAAAAAGAAAACAAGAATTTGTTGTGTTTCCATCACATGGTTTGGGAGTTAACATATTACACTCATGAATGAAATATAGGCAACCACCATCTACTTGGTAATTAAAATGTAGTGGGGAGGGATGGTGCTTGTCACCTTTCAGCATTTATGTCAAACGTTTTTGGTATTAAAAGCCAAAGTTCTCAGCTACAAATAGATGAAAATATATGAAAAACCTGGTGCCTAAACCTAACAAGGACATCTTTATACCTCAACTGAACTAAACAGTAAGTATAACAGAGAGCAAAAAAAAAACATGAACAAAATCAAACAGTTTTGTCACTGGGGAGTAAAAGGACACATAAACATGATATTTAAGGCAAACTAAAACGACAAACTGTGCTGCTATCGGCATAGCATTATTCTGTTCTAACCCTTTAAAAGGAAAATGTAATCAAAAAGCTGACGACAGGGATGGTTAGATTTCTTGACATAATCTACAGTTAGCTATAAGAAAACTAGGTATGCAGCAGTAGTTTTTAGCCTCTTCTGCAACTACATTTACACTGCAGGCCAAAGTGGCTCAAATCCGAAACCTTTTGCTTGAACAGCACAAATCCGATTTGGTCATCTCTGACCCAGGCCATTTTCATAGGTGGTACTAAATCAGATACATATTTGATGTTGTTCAAAGCAACCTTAGTCTGCTCGTCATGTCACGTCATCTAAATTTTACATAATTGAATTGAGACAGACATATTTCTACACCAAAGGAGGCGGGACGAAGCCATAGTTATGTAAGCAATGGACAAAACAATATATATTATAACTATGTCGGCTCTGATTCCACAAGAACTTCAAAACTGATACACACACGTTGGCATGTGTAACATCCAGATTTACCTCCGTAAATACAGCATGTGATGTCACATCTTCCCCTACACATGAAGGTCACTTGAGGGTCAAAGAGTTTGCATAAAATTATCAGGTGAACAGCCATGCAAAAAAATAATAAATAAATTAATTATATATATATATAATCCTAATGGTATAGGCCAAATGAGTTAGTTAGCAGCTACAGATTTGTCTGAAATTAGCAGAGGTCAAACAATACCAGAAAATGTCCCAAATCATTAAAAATACATGATTTGTTGCCCTTTGATACACATGAGGCCATCTGATTAAAGAGCAGCTAAAAAAACTAAACTCCTAAAACTGAGATTTACCAAGGTCATTCCACTTTTAAACAAAAATTGTTAGCATAACAAAAACAAAAATCATATTTACTTATGCATATAATTGCGCAGTACCTTCATGTGTGTTTTATGTGCTTTATGTTTACACACACAGACTATTTATATGCACGCTTCAGCTTGATGGACCACAAGCCAGACACCAAACCAGAGAAGTAAATATCAAGCCTCTTCTTTGGTGGTCGTCTGCATAACCCAGCTGCAGTGATCAGAGCCATTATTAAACACCATGGTTTAAAATATGGCACTGTAAGTTATGTATTGTGGAAGAAAGAGAGATGTGTGAACG
The DNA here is from genome assembly GCA_037177495.1 of Rhadinocentrus ornatus. Classification (NCBI taxonomy): domain Eukaryota; kingdom Metazoa; phylum Chordata; class Actinopteri; order Atheriniformes; family Melanotaeniidae; genus Rhadinocentrus; species Rhadinocentrus ornatus. The sequence continues at coordinate 25,111,079 of JBAMHW010000006.1, forward strand.
AACAAGGGTGGAGGGGGGGCGAGAGAGGCAGATAAGACTGAGGAGTGACGGAAGAGAGAGAGAGGAAGAGAGATATTCAGGCATCAGTGCTTTTTCTCCAGGTGTCTTTGGCCTGCATGATTTCATCTGCGAGGCCATAATAAACTTCCTTAATGAAATAAGTAATTAACATATTATAATTGTGCAGCGGATGATTTTGACAGAGATCATTTTCCATATCTAATGCTATGCTAATTTAATCTGTTCCCCTCCTCTGCCCGACACGACCCTTTCTATGATTAAGTTTCATGGCATCTCACTTTCGCTTTTCCTCACTACCCCCCCCCCCCCCCCCTCCTTTTGCCCCACCTACCCATCCGTTCTTTTCTTTTACTTCCTTTCTCCATCTCACTCTCTCACTCCGGTGATGGATTGACTCCTCGGCAGAGGTTCAGGGCCTTGTTGTTGTGGAGTTGCAGGCAGAGGGACGTGCACAGATGGCGGGGGAACTGGAGGCTGGGGGTGGAGGCTGGAGGCCTGGATCTGTATGTGTGGTCTGATTTCTCTCTCTTTCTGCATCCTCTGCCTTCTCTGCATGGAAAAAAAGGAGAGCAAGGAGCAGGAAGCGTAGGAGGTGGGGGTAACAGCGCTGATTGAAATATAGCCATGGGCTGGTGGTCATGTGGAGTTTTCTAGCCTTGAGTTAGGTAATCTGTACTTACAGTTTAGAAGGAGGCGATTGATACTGCATCAGATAAATTTAACCCTTGTCATTGGCAGTTTTCTAAGAAAGCTTATGTAATTAATAATAGTTAAATCATAAATTTACTAAAGGAAAAATCATATTGACTAAATTTATAATAATGCACTTTCAGTATCACTGTGTAGGATTTAAAGTGATCTGTAAAAATTCAAGGTAATATTCATAAGTGAGTTTTCGTCTGTACAGGATTTTGTGGAAGCAAGAACAGCTTTCTTTTTATTACCTTGGGATATGTATTTTCTTCTACAGATGGAGTGGGTTTTTTTTTTTGCACAGTTATTTCTGAGAGAAGAAAAGTTTAACTCTGGCACTTTGGGCGACCACTGTAATTTCACTTGCATATTTGAAAAAGCGAGGGTGATGCAAGGGGTACGGAGTTGGTTGCAGGCCGTAATGTCGCAGATAGATCACTTATAGTGTTTTTAAGCACATTTAAAAAGATTGTTAAACATGGGCTGACCTGCTAAAACAAGGCAAGCATATTTTGTTTCCCATTGTCAGCTGTTGTGTGTTCGTCCTCTGTTCTCTTACAGCTACACTGTGTTTAGAATCAGTCCTGAAACTACTACTTTCTCCCATGAGGCATGCCTTCTAGCTACAAGTCCATCCAAGGACGGCATTACACTACGTCCTACAGGCTGTGTTGGATGACACTGCAGTCAGATTAAATTGATTCATCTAATCTTTTTTGCATGTGAGTTTTTGTTGTTAGTATGAGATTCTCCCTGTGAGATGATACGGTCGGTGCATATGAATTACTGCAAAGACAAAATGATCTGTGACCACCGTTTTTTAGTCCAGAGCTCATCACCCCTCATTAAAATAAGTGTGGACAACTGGATGTTATAGTTGGAGCTAGACCCTTAAAGTACTACCGTCATTTGATATGGGATAAATGCTGATTAAATCCTTTCCTATTGCATAAACACTGGACTTATGTGGAAGATGGAAGATTTTTTTTTTCCACAAATTGTTTTGATACAATTAGTACCAAGATACACCTTGTGGTGCAACCTGGACACATCTTTAGTAATGTACCCGGGGTCACGAGGTGACCTCGGTCTTACATCAGACACCATCACCCATATCACCCACCCAGGCGTGATCAGTCCCCAACTTGTGTCCAGGTAGCGCACTACAGCATGCACACCCCCTCCCCAACCAGAGCCAATGAAAAGCCTTTTCAGCAGGGATCTTCCCAGGGGACAGTCAGCTCCAGCTGTCCAAAATGCTTGCTTGCCCTGGACATCAAGACTATGTCTGGCCAGAGTGTTGTTACTGCAATGATGTCTGGGAATCAGAGCTGCCAGTCCCTTGCTGTTGCAAGCAGCCCCCCCTGGGTTTATTTTGGGGGCATTACACCCGCTTGAACGAAGTTGCCACTTGCTGTTGATGATGTCGGTGCAGATAGTTTCTGCTACTGCCTGCAAGACACTGCCGTGGCACCGCTGGTAATGACCATCTCCCAAGGCTTTGAGCAGCTGCTGAGGTTGTGTTCTAAAGATCCCCTTTCCTGGCAAAGTTGACAAGCAGGTGAGTCCACCAGGTCCAAGGTAAACAGGTTGGCAGGTCTCAGGAGGATGTGCTCAGACATGCCCACCAAAATAAGAATGTTTTTTACAAACAAATTTTACAAAATTCTTTGATACAAATATTTATTTTTACAGATGCAAAGGAAGAATCTGATTTAACAACACTACGTTTCAACTATCTTTCCTCTTCAGATAACTTGCAGCTACAGATATCCTGAAATTCCATCGACTGTAACGCAATAATTCACTCTAATTTAAACCAATCAGCAATTTTTAAATTTTGCTGAACTAGTGCCATTTTAATCAGATCCAATACCTCATAAACACACTTGTAAAGTTTGGTCAAGGCCTGCTACATTGGTTTTGAAGGACGGTAGCAGTCCTGAAGCATCACTTTTGGGTTTCCCAAGCTGGTGATGTGACTTAACGAGGCATTTCACTATGGCAGCAAGAGAGAGTTTGTCCATAAAATACATTTCATTGTGCTGTTGTTAGTGAAGTATAACAAAAGTATAGCAAAAGAAGTCAAAATAAAATCAAAAGAGCAAAATGAAAAACAGCATTTGCAAGGTTGGACTAACTTAGAGCTGGGCATCTATCCTATTCTCCATTCCAGATTTGTGTTATCTGTTAAAAAGCAAACACTTTTTAATAACATTTCCCTGTTGCTCTCTGCTGCTCGCTAAGCTGGCACATGATTTACAAACAGGTCCTTCTGCATCGTAAAGTGACGGTGAAAGACCTCAGTGTGTTGAAACTGATGTAAAAGCTTGTTAACTTAGTGACTTCACGTGGCATGTTGGGAATGAAAATGTGTCACTCATTTTTATAACCAAATATTAACATATTAAGAAGATAAACTAAAATGAGGGCATGTTAGCATGCTGGTATTAGCAATTAGTCTGGAGCACTGCTGTGCAAACTTTTTCTGTTGTAAATGTAGAAAAGATAATGAGTAAGAGAATACACAGAAAGATAAAGCTGTGTATATAATCCCAACAGCATAGTTCCTATTTCTGGGTTTTTGACATAATCCCAGATTAAAAACAACCAGGTGATGACAAACAAATAAGAAGTCATCTATAATAATACAATCCTGTGATCTTAAGTTGTTAGGCTAGAATTTTCTTGTTAAGGGGAACTCTTATTTCATTTCACGCAACAAAGATTTGTACATGGATAGTTTCTTCACAGGAGTTTATAAATATAAAAGTTATAATCATAAAATTTTCATAGGACATGATGAACAGACTAAACCTTGAGATCCTGTGTGTTCCACAGCGTCTCTTACCGAGGAGAGGGAAATGGAAGGAGTCTGAATGAAACAAAGGGTCAGATGTGAAGAGTGGGAGGCGATGGATGAATGAAATCATCCAGCTGTGGTTTGATCCATCCCATGTGATGGCAGAACCCCCCTCCCACTCTCCCAATTCCATTTCTTAACTCTCTCAGTCCCTAAAGTCTTTCTGTCCTCTGGCTTTTCTGAGCAGGAGGCACCCACTCGGGACTCTCCATTTTCTGTCACCCATGAAATGATGCATACAACACAGCCCAATGCAATGCCTCCACCACCATCATCCACCCAACCCCCTACCCCCTAAATCCATAGTATTAGGTATGTAGAGATGAAAATTTTCCTTCTTAAACTGCAAGATGCAAACATTTTATCACTTGGCCTGAAAAAGAAAGGAGTTTAAAAACATCATGGAAAATAATTTTTGCATAGGTTCTGAATTCTTTCCTAAAATAACAGATTTATTCTTTATCATCTCTTCATATTTATTGTATGTTATGAGATCTTAAATGATTTTTCTTGTAATAACTGGTTTTATATGTAACTTAATTGTGACAACCTTTAAATGAATTGCAAGTATGACTTGGTCAGAAGACGTGGTGCAGCGTACAGATTGCTATGACTGTTTGTTCTACTGTAGAAACCCTTTAAAATTGATGGTGTGATGTTTTAATTGATGATCTACTGTAAAAGGAATTTCTTTATTGTCATGTTCATAAAGTGAGGTTAAAATGAAATCTTATGTGTAAATAGTAAAAGAGGAGTGAATAATACATAAGCAGCATTTTGTGGAACAATTTTCCCCTTTTCTAAGTTGACTATATGCACCACTGAGATATATAAATATTGTAGTGCAAAGAAGCTGTGTCTGCCTGAATGCTCAGCTGTGTGCTCGCATGTGTTTGTGCATGTGGTTGTGTGTGTGTGCACCAGAGAGGGAGGTCAGGTGGGGCAAACAGAGGATGAGTAATGTGAAAGAGCTCAGATGCGAACATGGCCAGTAACAATAAATGAGTGACAGGACACATGCCACTCGATAATGAGAGGTTCACAGCTGCATCTTACCCTTTCCTTTCTGATACCAAGAGACAACCCCCCTCCCAAAACCCTCTCCCCTTAACACACACATAACCACACAACCCCCACCCTCCTGTGCACCAGACCTCTATCCCTGAAGCACCACATGAAGGTTAAACCTTCCTCGATTACAAGTCTTCCACTTTACTTGAGACATGACAATAACAACATGACACCATGTAGGGAAGCAGGAATGATGCTGAGTTGCTGTTTGCTCCTCTATATATGTTTATTTAGGTGTGGAAAAGGTTAAAGTTTCAACGGCGAATACGGGTGCTGCTCTAAATCCTTTGACTGATGCAACTCAACCACAGGGCCAGAGAATACATGTCATAATGATGAAGATTTTAACTTTGCAGTGTTTGCATTTGGGATCAGTGTGTTTTTATTTTTTTTTATTTATTTATTTACATTTTTTTAATGAAACACAAATAAATATACAATAAACATGCTTGTACCAATTTGAAAAAAACAAGTGAATTATTAGATAATTTTTTATTTTGCATTTTCCATTTAAATTTTACAAGAGCAGATCCACATGTTAGTTTAATGCCACAGTCAGAAATACGCGATGAATCTGAGCTGTTGGCTGCTCTTAGTTGTATCAATACTGCTTAGAGGTGGGGGTGGGGGGGACTTTTTTAATTAGATGCATCCCTATGTGGATGTGGAAGACTTTAAATTGAGGTAAAAATGTTAGAAAAATCTATTTTCCACCTGTTAATTAACCATTTCAGGAGTTTAGATAATATTGTGTAATCTTTAGGCATCACTGACAAACAATGTAGAATATGAACCAGAGTTTCTGACGAGAGTAAAAACTCATCCAATTTCATAAATAAAAACAGAAAATCAGTAAATCAGTGGGTATAGTATTTTTCAAATCTTAGTTTACAAAAAAAAACACTTGTCTCATCAAACTGTCTCATCCACCCATGATGCTCCTTCACATTTTTCAAATACACACATCCTCAATATTTATAGTGCTGTTTGGACCTATGCTGCTCTCATAGATTCTTCAGTGCTACATTGTCCAATGCTGCTGCCTCTACATGCCCACAAACAATCCTAAATATTGGAATTCCCCGACCTCGGTTAGGTAAAACCTCAGAGTTTTCATCTCCCACATGCGCAGCTTCAAGTACGTAATTATTATGAACGGACACACCGTGATTTCTAAGAGAAGCATCACCTTCACTGTTGCTACATGACCAATTGTCCTCCCAAGGATGCAAATATTCCCCATCAGGAATCAGAGATGGCAAATAGCTGAGAAAGTACAGTGAAAAAGTGTTTCAACATGTTGCATGTTTTCTCTATAATCCCCTCTGCATTATGAGCGCTCCTTCATGTTGTCCTTCAAACACCATTTCCTCATGAAGTTTAAATAGACCGTGCAGTCAAAAATCTGATTGAAATATGTTTAACACAAGGCTGCTCAGATTTTATGCTGCTCCATGTTTTATGTGGTGGAAACAGAAGTTGGCCTGCATTAACCAATAGATGAACAAGTTTTCTTCCTTGTTGTTTGTCACGACAAACATGAGAAACCATGTTACACATTTACACATGATGCAGGCTAATGTCTAACCAAACATGTAGCATCATCCCAGGAGTGTGCTGTAAGTGCTGTAAATGTTTTATAGGAGTGCACACAGTCCACCTGCATGGACTAATGTTCATCTACGGTGTCTGAGAATGCCACAAATACATTTGTACAGGTATAAAGCTGCTCTAAGGTGCTCTCTAAACTTCTCTCCACTTTTCCTCAAAGGTACATTTTAACACAGTTTAAGCACACTCAATTACAAACATCAAGATAAACATGATGTTTCACATATTAGTAAACACGTGGCCTCTCCAGAACAGGAGGACTAGAAAGTATTTCCTTGTTTGCTTTGCTATACTGAGCACATATAGTATTATCCCTTATATGACATATTTCTGCCACACAAAAGGCAGGTGCTCTATGTGGGTACAACACAAAAGTTGTAAATGGAAAAAAAAAACATTTGTGTCTATTTTGAACATCATTACTTTAAAGTTGTGGCATCACAGGGACCAAATGGCATTCAAAAAACGTTGCTTTATACAAAAAAGAAAACATCCAGCATGTGTCTGTACAAGACAAGGACAAGAGCGTGTGGGAGAAAATAAAATGGACATCCCTCATTCTAATCGAGGTTTCTTTATGTGAGCTTTATTTGCATAAAAAAGTGGCTTGAATGGGCTCATGCATGTCAAAAAGATCAAAAGTAGCTGTGTAGGAAACCTGTACAAATGAATTTTACTTTAAATATGGGTATAGGATGCATCATATAAATAAACAGTATTTTCAAAATAAGCCTAAAAGATGGATCTTTGTTCTAATCATTAAACAAAAGATGCATTTTCTATAATTATGTGCACCCTAAAATGTTGGCAATCACAAATTTCTGGCTACACCTAAATATGATTTCAGCCTTTCTTGGCACCCCTTCCCCTCACCCACAACCATTTCTTCGTGTGTCTTTCTTCTTTATCTCTGTCTTTCTGTTTCTCTCTGACGTTCATGGGGAGATCTCAACATCCCTAAATCATCATCAGAATGAGAAAGGAGTCCCAGGGCTAATGCAATGCAGATATGTTGTCTTTTGTGTCGGAATATGAGAAAGGGAATTTATGTGAGGCGCTCGACGAGTCAGAATTCATTTCTTGCTCGCGCTTTTGCCCTGCAGTCAAACGTAAACTGACTGCAGACTCAGCTGGCTGACTGAGTGAGGACACACACAGACATTTTTGTGTGCACATATTCACTCTAGCACACACACACAGGCGTTTCAACCCAAGTTACTTCACATACACATATGGACTAAAAATTCAGCACATCTACACACTCACATTCAGCCCAATAGCCTGTGTCTGTGTCCTCACAGTGGCCTCTCCATCCATGAGTGACAGGTGTACATGGGTGGCACAGTGGCTGCCAATAATGTCCGGAGACCATGGTAACAATAACCAGTCTCCAGGGAAATGTGTATCCTTGTAGTCACCAGCCCACCGACATGAATTGAGACCATTTCAGGTGGCAGTGAGAACAAAGGAGAAGAAAAACATTTTGGGGGGCTTGTGCTAATCAACACTGCCGCCGGCAAGTGCTTTGATGGGAAAATGAATTCTGATCCTTGATTATAATATAAGGAACAACCTGAAGCAGCTCAAACACACATGAAGATTGAACAAGCAAATTGAAAAGCAAGAGATTTGTCTCTCCTTGACCGTCAGATGCATTATTGTGATTATTTCTTCAACATGTGAGAATTAAACATGACACCACAGGAAGTAGTAAAGCCTCAACGTATGCAAATTAAAGCTCTGATTTAGCAGAAAGCAGAGTGTGGAGATCAGGTGGAGGTGAATATTAACATTGTCTTACTAAACTACATGATGCACTTAATGACACACACTCTGCCTGATGAAGACAGCTAAAAAGGACGGCTAGCAATCTGTGTTTGTGTACTAATGTGTGCAAAAGAGACAGACAGGGGAAGAGGAAGACAGGGAGTGTTGTACTCTTATCAGTCTTGCCAGTCCTCAGCAGCAGTAGATAAACAGAAGTGTGAAGGGCAGTTGCGCTGCAGGGGGCTGATTGACATGGCTGGCGCCCAAAGAATTACACACACACACGAGCACACACGCAACCCCTTTTTCTTTCTCCACTTGAGCAAACATCCACAGATGCATCATCTTGTGACTGTGAGTAACCTGTTCAGTGTTGCTACAGTCCTGGATGAAAAGGTGAGTTACTGAATTTACTTTTATATAAATCAGTGCAGCAATGAGATATTGATGAACAAAACATTTTAACCACTGCTGCTGTTGGTCTTATGCATGCAGCCAAAAACCACCCTGACCTGCAGGGCCTAAATTCTGCAAGACCTCTAAAGGTGTGCTGTGCTAAAACATTAGCTGCACATCCTTACAGCAGCGTATATGTACTGTATGTTGAGTAGTGGAGCTGCTGCCCATCCTCTGGAAACACTGCAAACCGGTCACCTTTTAATGCACTGGGCCAGCCTTTAAGTGACATGGTTAATCTGGTGGTATCTGATATCCCGTGGGTGGGACATTTACAATGAATATGTATTTCTTTTCTTTTTTTTATCCTTGATACAATAATAACTATGATTTCTCTCGTCTATCCTAATATCCTCAAAAGGCTTTTTACAGTCAATAAATGTAAAGAAGATTTTTTTAAATGACCTGTCTAGTTAATAAAGGTTAAAGAAAAATAATCAGCTTTTTCTCATTTTATTTATTTATTTATTTATTTTTTAATTGGATGGAGTAATGTTTTATAGCCAAACTGTCTACCATCATGGATAACACCTCCCACCCGCTGCATCAGACTGTGGGGGTATTAAGCAGCTCATCCAAGGTATAGGACAGAGCACTTCCGCAGTTCCTTCATACCAAACACCATCAGACTGTTTAATGCTGCACTATAATTCTGTTATTGCAACAAACATTTCCATATCTCAGTAGGACTGATGTTTACTGATGTTTCATCATTGCACTGATGTTTACTGATGTCCTAGTGATGCACTTCATGGTCTTTTTTTCATTCCACTCATTTACTTACACGGTTAATTCATATCTTCTATGAATCCATATTCACCTGTGTAATAACACCTCACCACTGCACATCAAACTGGGTGATGCTGTGGCTATAAATATTGTTTCTTTCTTTTTCTGTTATTATTATTACTATTTACTATTTATTGTACACAGTGTTTTGTGTTTTTGTTTTTTATTTTGTCTACTGTTTAATGTCTCTTTTACTTTGTGTTTGAGCTGCTGTAACAGTGAAATTTTCCCACCGTGGGATCAATAAAGGATCTTTTTCTATTTTATCTAGTAGATTTAAAAAAAAAAAAAATACCAAAAAAAAAAACAAGGCCATAATATATTCTCTCTTTTAGCCTTGCATCCCTAAACCAAGTAGAAGACATGGCTGAAGAAGTTTACTTTCACTAATTTTAACAAGGTTTAGTCTAGTGGTTAAATGCACACTGCCAAACAATAATGAAAGACATTAAAATGATATACCTACACATTTCTCCCCACATTACCACACTGGCTAAAAACTAGAAACAACCATTTAAAGTGACATTGTTACACTGTACAAAACAATAACTGATATTGAGACAAAAGGGAAAATGTGATTAAATTACATGTATGTAGAATTGCAAACTCCATGCATGTGCAAGTAAGTATGTAATAGTTTGCTAGTAGGTCGTGTAATAGACTGGTGACTTCTCCAGTTTCTAAGCTTAAAGCTGCAGTGTGTAAGAATTACTCCCATCTAGTGGTGCATTAATATATTACAAGCAACCGAGAAGTGCTCTACTGGAGCCTCACCGTTGAAGAGCATTATTACGACTACGGAAGCCGCGGAGATTCATAAATGAGAAGTTCGAGTGTCCCGTCAGGTGATGAGGAACAGAACGATACATAATTATTATTTTTTTATGCCAATAACAAACATGCCCTCCATGTATTTAGTACAAAGCTACTGCTAATAGCTAATGCTATCGTATAAAATCGTTTTTTAGGAATTGCAGACTCAGGGATCATCTGATGAAGGGAGAGGAAGAGGGAGATAAAGAGGGAGTAAAAGTAAGGGGCAGTGGAC
>JBAMHW010000006.1:25140840-25152515 GCA_037177495.1 Rhadinocentrus ornatus
TTCAGGATTTTTTTTTTTTTTTGATTATGTCTCTCACAGTGGACATGCACCTACGATGAAAATTTCAGACCCCTCCAAGATTTTTTAGTGGGAGAACTGACAAAAAAGCAGGGTGTTCAAATACTTAATTTCCTCACTGTATATTTTGTACATATTGGGCTAAATATTCAGATTATATGATGAAACTCTTTCTCACAGTCTTGCTTTTCTTTCACTTTAACTGGAGTGATGTCCTGGGTCACCAAAATGAATTCAGCATTTGTTGCTTCACTTAACTAGCGTAACTTGTGGTGGAAAATTAAACTTTTTCAAGTGGCAGCCAATCAAATTGCCTGAATAACAGTGTGTCTGACCTCATGACTGCTGAGCATCAGGCCATCGAGTATTAAAGGCTTGTGTCTGTGTGAAGCCTGCCTGAGGGCTAGAGAGAGGAAATGAGCATGCACATACTTGATAACATAGATCGGTATAAACATTATTATCTGATTTCCTACCTTGTTTAAAAAATATACCTGTATGATTTAAAAAGTTAGTATAACGGCCAGTTTTAATTTTTGCCTCTATCAATGACACATTTCATATTAGATGTAGTTAAAAATGCATTTGGCGCTGTGATTACATACAATGTGTTTTATAGTATTTCATACACCCACTACTCTTTGTACTGTATTACAATACACTTGATTTAATTGACAGCTTTAGTTAGGCTACTAGTTTTGTAGCCAAAAGATCCTTTTAATCGGATAGTAATTTTTCATAAACGTCTTTTCCACGTCTGTATTTTTGCCTTTACTTAAATAAAGCATCTGAATTCCTGTTTCCAACAGATCCATTGTCCATAGAGAAGCTTTTATGACAAAAATTAAGTTTAGTGGCTTAATACTAAAATACCAGGGCAAAAGCCTTTACAAATACTTATCCTCTTAACAGTCACCAAGTTTCCAAAGACCCATCTAAGCATGTTCAAAGCTGCTTACCATTGCTCATATAGAAAAAGTGTTTAAACTTTTGTCAGTATGGATATTCTCCTCATAGACTGATTGAATTACTTACAATGTAAAATCATTTGTCAGATTCACTGGCATGTTAACAATAGATTCAGAAAAGAAGTGGTGACCTTCGATGCAGTCATAAAGTCTAGTTGTACAGCGGCAGTCAAGACATTGAAAAAAAAAACATAAAAGGAAAGATAAGATAAAAAAATAAAAACATTTTGGCCCCCTTTTCTGGGCATGTCACTACTATATTCAGGGGTGGATGATAAGAAGCCATATTTAAGCTAAAGCAAATTAAGATTTATTCAAGCCTCCTGCTGTGTAATTTAAAAAATGGCGAATAAAACACTAAAAAAGTGGCAGCAGCTAACTGTTAAGAATGTCACTGCTAAACATGGTTTAACCTATTTGCTTGAGCAGTCGAGACAAAAAGTAAGAGAACAAAATGCAAAGCTTGGCATGGGGCTTGTGGGTGAAGCAATAAAAAGAAAAGTAAGTGAAGAGGGGATCAGAAGTACAGAACAGAGCATATGTGAGTGAGTGAGAGACTGCAGGGTGGATTAAGGCGACATGCTTCCTTTCTTGTTTGTTTGCGTGTGTAAACGCAGTTTTGATGAAAAATTAATGTCGCCTTCCAAAATGCCTTGTAAAGGATCCTCTGTCTTTGACTTCTCCATCTGTAGCACCTCAGGTAGGCATTTAGGATGCCATTCTCTCTGTCATGAGGGAACCGGCAGCTCTCCATGTGTCGAGCTGTCAGTGGAAATCCGCCGCCACCCCGCCCCTTCCACCACCCCTGTGACACACCTTTAGTTCCACAGTTTGGGAGCCTCCACCCGTGTGCTACGCCAGCCACCACTGTGCAACAAAACTTTTCAACAAAACATTTCATGTTGCACTTTCACAAAGACAGGCCTGCATCAAATAAATGATACAACACAAGAGTCGTTTGAGTGACGCATAAGTTTTGACATTTTATTCACATTTCATGATGGAATCTTCTTTTCTTCTTGCCAAATAAACTGAGACATCCTTTGTTCTGAGGTGGATCGGGTTGACAAGGAGTTTGATGAAATTGATTGCATTTCAGAGTGCTACTTGATTGGCAGCTGCCAAGGAGCCGAGGCTCCTATCCCACTGGTGCACCCACCCAAGCATCATCTTAGAACTGCTACAGAGGAATCGGATACACTGATAGTCCCTCATCTTCTTTCACTCCTGTTAATTCTGACTGACCGAGGAAAAGTAAATGACAGCACGTGCTGTCAAACAAGTCTTGCTATGAGAACTTTATAAACCAGATTGAGAGAACAAAATTTCTGATATCAGTTCTCAATTATTGTTTTTTTAATGATGGTGGAGATGTAGCTGTCAATCAGTCTTTCTGTTGTAATTACAAAGGTGTAGCATCTCACAGTGTCATCATGAGTGGTCAGCAGGACAGCCACAAGGCTTCCTGTCACAGGGAATGGTTAATTATAGATCTTACAATAGATGTTTGGGGTGGGGTGTCTGGGCATGCAGAGCTTCATAATAGGCTTCCTTTATAACATAGACATTCACATTTCAATCTTGTGACTTGAAGCTGAGGGGCAAGAGTGAAGAAAGAGCACAATATGGTACAAATACAGTTTAAAGATATTTTTGCATGTGAGCTTGTAATTTATGTGCTTTCAAGAAACATGGCTGAAGTATTTCCTTGCCCCCAGGCCTCATTCAAACACAGCATAAAAAAAAACCACATACAAAGAAAAGGGAGGAAAAAAAAGATGGTGACTGTTGTCCGAGGAGATATGGTTGTCATAAAAAAGCCGGGTTGGGATTTGTTGGTGTCACTCAATAAATCAGTAGGAGTTTAATTACCAGTCTGGTGTGGAGGAGCCGTGACAGGCACAATGTGTGTGTTTGTGTGCGCGTACCTCTGTACGTGTGTGTTTGTGTGTGTGATTGCAGGTTGAGACGCTGTGACAGGCACTAGCTCTGTGAGTTAGCATTCCTCCTGGGCCAGACCCTACCAAAAGCTTGACAGGGCAGAGCTACAAACTTACACATGCATACACAGGATTGTACCATTTTTTGCAGGGAGGGGTGGGATAGGTGTCGGAAACTGAGAGGTTTTGCGGCCCAGTCTCTCACACACTAATCCCCATTCACACACCTCCCCCTTTTCATGAACTGAGCTGGAAAGGAACTTTGGAGGCTAATCTCTGACCCACAGTCCAGCACACACCAACTCTGACCCACAGCCCTATAATCCTATAACCAAAGAAAAGAGACATGAGATGTAGTGGGTGGGGTCTTCAAGCACAAGATAGGAGACAGGAAGCAAACAGAGCTGTAACATACTGTAACAGAAACAAGTTACACAATATATAATATGTTGAAATGACTGGAATTTCAATTTCCCAGTCATGTCTGTGTTATTAGACAATTAACACAGGGCTCAAATTAGATTATCAAAAATTTCAGTGTGATTTCAGTGCATAAATATGCTTGACGGTGTGGGGAAAGCTGTTATTTGTTGTGTGTAATATTGTACATAAATTCCAAGAAAGCCTTAAATTGAACAAGAGGATGCACTCATTCAAGAAAAAGATTGAAAAAGAAAAAATAATCAGGGGAATGTAGCAGGTAGAATAAAAGGGTGGCAGAGTAGCAAAGGCAGTGACAATAAGCAATATGTGATGTTTTTCTCCTCCAATTCCCTTTGAGGTAACATCCAACAATTTGAAGGTTCAATGGGCAAGATTACAGTCCTTGCTGGAGATGAGTTAAAAATACAGGCTGACTTGTAACACTGTCTGCACTGAGTGAATGACACACATACACAGACGCCATCAGTGTGCTGCAGTGCTGCTCTCCGTGCCCACTGTTATTGGCTGTTTTCTACTGTGGCACGGATGAAAAGAGTCAGCATTACAGCTGTCAATTCAGATGGAGATCAGGTGGTGGGAACGAATGGGGAGACGGCAGATAGTGGCTCTGGTTTGTCATGCACACAAACACACGCACAGAATACATTAATGTGTGTGCATGCATGCATGCATGCAAAGGCATTTGCAGATGCTAACCCATAAAAATAAATCCAAATTTAAATCCTCTTTTTTCTGCCAAAGGATTCTACTGTCAGTCACTGATATACTGATCACTGTTTTTGTTCTGACTCTTTCAGACTGGAAAACAATGGCAGCTGCGAGATGAGATATCTGTCTGATCACTCAGCACTAAAAGTACACCCAGTTTCTCAGCTAGCAAATATCTGCCAATATGCAGGCTTTTCATGTTTAGCAATTGATACAATTCAAAGTGTTCTGCTGACAGAAAGAGAACTTTCCCAAAGAGAGTAATTAATTTCCTGGCACCTCAGTGTGGGAGCTTGTAAGGCGAGTGGAACAATAAGGGTATAAAACACTCCACAGTACTGTAGAGTTCAATGCTAACAGACAGATGCCAATCTATCTCTTCTTGTGCTAGACATGTGTGCTAGTTGGCTGAGAGACATTAGCATTTGTTTTACCCCCCATCCCATGTGCTAGAGCCTCGGGCGTAGCAGTCAAAGAGACACCACCACCTCCCAATATCTCATCTCACATCTCAGTATGCACGAGTGTGAATGTGAGACAGAGAGTGAGCTCTCACTCATACGCATTAAAACACACTCAGTGACTTCTGAAATGTACTGATTTTTTTCCCCCAATTTGCATGAGAAAATTTATAAAGACCCATTTCACATGCTGATAGTCTTTGGCTATTCTAACATTTCACTGCCTATAGAAAGCACACTTGTGTGCGTGTCAGCCAGTGCCTGTCCACACCGAAGTGTGCATGTGCTAGTGCGCCCCCTAGCTCTCACAAGAAGCCCATACTCTTTTATTTTTATTTATTTATTTTTTCTTCCTCCTGCTGCTCCTTTCTTGCCCTACATATCAGTCCCGTAGAGAATAGACCCGTCTAACACCAGGCTTCACAGAGACGCTGTTTTGTCATGTTTTATATCATTCTACTAATGGCAAAAAAAGCAGGTCCTGTGACTAAAGTCTACAATATCCCTAAAGATCTCTGGTAACAAATGCTCTGGAAAAAAAACAACAAAAAAAAACCATGACAACTTGCTTTAACTGAGCTCTGCTCTTACCAGCACAAAGCTTCTGTTTTGTAAACAGTCTGACTTTGTAATAAAACAGACAGACTAGAGAGAAAAGATAGGAAGAAGGAGAGAGGGAGAGAAAGAGAGAGATCCAACAGATGGTAGATTTGGCGAGGCCTACACCATGCAGTTTATGTAAAAGCCTGTCTGGAAAGAGCACAGACCCCTGAAGCATCTCTCACATATTGAGGAGTCACAATCGTAGCCAGGCTGCAAAGTGAGATGCCCCTAATGTCGGTCATTACTGAAACCCCACTGCTTATTTTCTTTAGTCAGTCACCTGGGAGTTTTAACTGAAGAGGAATATTTATTCATGGAGAAAATGTTTGGGTAGTATATAATCAAAAAGCTTATCTCCAAAATTAGGTATTGTGTACAGTTACAAATCATGAAATACAGCTTCTGTTAAACTACCATTTAAGAATTTTATGTCAATCACAATTTGAGGACAATTTCTGTTTATAAAAGCTATTTATTTTGGACTTGAACCTATTTTGATCTGCATTAATAAATCTCCTCACAATTTGTTCAATTATCACTTCAGAAGCTGAAAGAACAATTTATTTGGATTTTATCCCCTTTTTTGGTCTCCATAACTTGAATTTTGCTATCAAATATTTTTTTTTTACTTATTTGACATGGTTTCCAGCCAGTGACAAAATGTTTCACAGTGAGTTGTCAGCCACACATCCTCTCTCTCACACACACACACACACACACATAACCCCAAAATGACCTATTTGTGAGCATGTGTGACCTGCGACTGTCGATCAGTGCAAATTTGTGAAGCAATGAAGCATGCAAGAGAGTCCCGTCAGAGCAGAGGCTAGACATCACCCCCATCTTTTCCATCCAGAGGAAGCGTATGAGGGCGTGTGTGTATGTGTGTGTGTGTACATGTGTCTAGGGGGCTAAACAGGGTAGATAAGGCACCATGAATGTAAAGAAGCAAGTGGGAAGTGAAGACTGAGGAAGGCCACAAAAAGCAAAATTGTGCCACTGCTAGTAAAGCTCATCAAAGAGAGTGATTTAATGTCATCTGCCATCTTGAAAAAGCCCCCACTGTCTCTGAATTGTTGAGAAAAAAAGAACTTCCATTCATGCCGGCATATTTTTATTCCTCCTCTTCTCTCTCATTTCACATGGGCTGCAGATGCCTTAATTGTGCTCGCTCTTCAAGGCAGCCTTTTCACTTGCTCTTGATAAGTCTTTGATATTCTGTGCTTCACTAATTGTAGTCGCTGCAGTACATCTATCTTTTTTCAATTTCCTGATAATTAGCCTCTAACTCTTTCATCTGTCTTTTCAAGTGCACTAAATCTCCTTCTCTAATGAAAGTTACACTGAACCCAACAAGGTTGACGGCTGGTAAAAAAAAAAAAGAAGAAAAAATACACGCTCACACACATATTCAGAGGTTTCTCTTCCTCTATCTCCCTCTTTCTCGCCGTGGGCAGGCCCTGTCCTTGGGTTTCTAACGTGAAAATATTCCACCAAAAGAACACAGGTGCCGTTTAATAAGAACATGCTTCAAAATGACTCCGGTTTAATGGATAGGAGATGTGAGGTGAGCGCAGGAGCTAACCTGGAGCGATTTGCTAAAAAGATCAAAAAACTCAGAAATCACTCAAAGCCACCGCCGCACTCCCAAAAGACTGAAGTCATATCGAGAAGCTCCAAGTAATGAGCTAGATTGAAATATTACAAAGTGGAGGAGAAGGGGGGTATGTATATAACATTTTAGCACTGCATCATTTCAGTCTGACAACCTAGTTTGTACTGCGAGCCCACCCTTCTTTTTCTTCTTCTTTGGTAAAATTTGTTCTTCCTATAAACTGAAAAGCAGAAATCGCAGCAGCAGGATAAAAGAGAGGTAGACTGAGATAAAGGCTGTTTGAAGTACAGAGATTGTTTCTCTAATAGTTTTATGTCTTTTGATTCAGTGTTTGGATGGTGCAAATGTGTTGTTGAGGGCTCTGCTAAGAGTAAATGCAAAGACTGTAGGAGAGGGGGGAGCAGAGAGGAGGAGAGGGAGAAGTGGGGGAAAAAAAGGCATCAAAATTGATTTTTCAATCATGCTTGCTGTTTCAAGAGGGCGTCACATGTTCTAATGACCTCATCCCTCTTGTAGTGATGTGAGTTATTTCACACCGGGCCATTTAAAACCAAGAGGAGTAAGGTGGCGGGCGGGGGGCATCAGGGGTGTTGGTGTGGGTGGTAGTGGCTGGGTTGGGCAGGGTAGTGCTAAGTAGGGCTCAAAGCGGTGAGGGGTAGTAAAGAGGAGAGGCGGGGTGGGCTAAGGGAATGGTTAACAGGGTCATTTAGATTGGATGGGAGATCGATACTGAGAGGTAGAGAGGAGGTGCATCTCTGTCACTGTGATGTGTGGCTTCTGTGTGATTGTTCTGCAGATTACGTACAAGGAGGGGAAAAAGAAAAGGGAAGTGCTGTCTGTGAGAGAAAGTGCATGTGTGTGTGTGTGTGTGCTGGGAACAATCATGTCACCATCCTCCAGTGATTTAAGACACATTTCATGTTTTTTTTGTTTGATATATTCTATCCCTGCAGAGGAGGAAATAAAAGCACCGTGCTGAATGTTGAGCTTATCAGTTTTCTTATTCTCTTTTTTTCCTGCCTTTAGAAAAGTCAGTGATACTGAGATGACAACCAGTGACCAATCAATTCATTAATCTAATGGCGATATTATGATGACATGTGAATTAAACCACAAAGCTTCAAAGCAGAATGTGACAAAATTAGCATTACAGCATATTCTAATCCGCAGATAGACTCATTTACAGAGATGCTACTGAGCAAATAAAGGTTAAAAAAAATTTATATTGTACACAAACTTTTTGTTACAGACTTTGGCCAAAAGTATGGAGGCACTGATAAGACACAACTGGAATATTTCTGGTGTGAATACTGCATAAAGATGCTAACTGGACACTAGTATTTTTGTCACTGCGCTATCTCGGAGTATTTGATGTTGTGATGTTAATTCTATCTTTGTCTGCGCATTTCTCCCTCCTTGTTGTATGCAACAGCATGCCCTCTAGTGCTGCCTACAGCATTTCCTGCAGCATGTTGTGGGCTTTATGAGCAAACATGGAAAAACTGCAGATACAACAAAATCAACAGAGGTTTAAAAAACTTAAATTATATATATATATATATATATATATATATATATATATATATATAAACTGTAGATATGAGCTATTTTGGCAACCATTCAACTGTGGCATCTCTTACATCTGCTTCCAACGATAATAGTTTAACTGTTAGCACTGTGAGCGTACTAGCAGGACAGAGCATGAGTAAAACCAGCATTAATCCCAGTTGTAGGTTATCGAGTAACAAATAAGACAGGAGTTGGCAGGTATCCCTCTAACCTGACTGTAATTACTGTACATATTTAACAACTATTGTATTGTAAGATATTCTTATTTGGCTTTTTTAATGCAAACATCCACATAACAAGCTCATTTACAGGAAGCTTCACCAAACCCAACCCAACAGGCAGTATATATGGTAAATATAAACCATGTGCTTAGCTTTATGCACAGGTCAACTTTTGCTTGCAATAAATACTTAGGAACTGAAGCAATGAGCTCTTTTTTCAGACCAACCCCTAAAATCTTCAACAGAAAAAGTTTCTTTCTTCCCTGCATTAACAGTCAAACTCCAAAACTGAGCAAAACACACTTTTAAGTTGACAAACATGTTGTTAAAAACTAAGTGCCGGTATTTTTCAAAATGTTATGTGATGTGTGAAAACTATGTTATTAAATGTGAAACTGTCATTAATGCAAGTCAAGTTGAACTGATGTGTGTGTGGTGGCGACACTGCATCAACTTCAGAAATTTTGCAATGTTTAATTTAGTGGATGCTTAAATCTTTAAATAATTTCTTCCTAAGTAGTTCTCAAAACAGAGTGCAATAGTATTGATAAATGGTAAAATAGTCGCAAAAGAGCAAAATCATGTAATACCTTACAGGTCCCAATAGGAACACTGTGCTCCTTTGGTTTCACAAAGGTCAGAGATCAAGGTCAGCAACAGAGCAGACTGTAGGGATCCAGTATGTTGATCAAAGTCTGGTCTGAGGGCAGGAAGTCTGCTGACACAGCTGCTCAGCTACAACCAAAGGACTCTCTGTGTAAACATATGACATGACTCACTAATGGAAACTAATATTTATGTATTGGCCCTGACTTGTTTTGTGGAGCCAAATAAGTAAGAACCAGTACAATACTATTATTATTAGATTATTTAATAATAATAAAGCTGCTTCTTCCCTCTCCTCTTATGTTGTTCCGTGAATCATGACGGCTGCCGGTGATCAGCTGATCGCCTTTTCTTTCTTGTTGCAATCATTCAAATGAAAAGGAGGAATCTGGCGGTTCATGGTTCACACCGTCAAATATTTACCCCAAAATAATGTTTTTGGCAGGACCTTTTCTCTAACACATTAGTTGGTTGGTGGTAGACACGGTTTATACTTCAGCTTTGCAGGACCAGGTCTAGAAAAGATCTGATGGGGGGCCAGGCAGGAGCACTGACTAGGAAAAAGGGGGCACAAATGAGACATTTTTTAGGTCTAGATTTTAATAAATATTGAACTGATTATTACAAACTAAAACGATCATCTAATGTAAAGAAGTGAAGAAAAACTTGTGAAATAAACAGCTAATGATCTTTTTTATCAACAGTTGTTTACTTTGGGTGATGCTGCTGTAGGACTTTTATCACTGCTGCACAAACACTCACACTTTAATGATAAAAGGAAAAATTTGTTTTTAACCAGATCATCAGTTTTATCAGTTTCTTCATCAATGTTGGCTTAGTCATCACATCTGGTGGTTTTATAACAGACATCACCATGAAGACGGTTGGTGAGATGATGATATTTGAATTATGAATTATGATCTAGAACATGGTAGAGATGATTTAGAGCAACATGTAAGCTGTGTCCCAATTCAGTCTGCACACTTCGAAGTGTGCAGACTACGTAGGCTACGGAATGTCTTCTGTAGTCTACACAGTTCAAAGTCCGCTTAACATTCGTGAAATGGGACAGCCTACCTAGTCAACAAGCATTTCCCATGGCAACAACAACAAGGACACTTCAGTGAACATTAACCGGTAACACTGACTGAAAAGAATAATATATAAAAGAATGGTCTGAGGCTCTGTTGTTTTCCAGCCAGAAGACACTTCCTTAACCCCTTAATAATACCCAAATATCAAATATTTTAATGTTACCATTTAACATAATATTTTTAATGTTCCTGATTTTGTCACGTTTTTACTAAAGTATAGTTTAAAAAAAAAAAAAAAAGCATACTCTTCTGAGCTTGGTTTCTCATTAGCCAACATCTTGGGAGAAAAGAGGCCATGTAGGATGCATCACCAACAGCCTTCGTTTGAGGCCAAACAAAGTGCGGATTTGTAGGGTGGATTTGGAGGCTCCTTCGAATTCTGTGAATTGGGACAGTACATGGCACTTCGAAGTGTGCAGACCCTGAATTGGGACACACCTATTAGAGTACATTACATGTTGCATTTACTGACCATTGGACATCTGACATTTACCCAAGGTAAAGTCAGTTAACACTAAATATTTGTATTATTAGCTCTTTCTGTTGATAGTTTTGTATCAACAGAAAGAGCTAATACTACAAATTTTGTCAGTATCAGTAATATTGTAAGCACAAGTAAAAACGGGCAAATTTCAGGCATAGTTGGGAATGGTGATTAATCATGATTAATTTTCATTGATTAAAGATTCCCTTCATCCTCAGGTGGAAATAGAAAAGATGTTGTAACCTGTTAGACAGTAAGCAGCTACAGGATCATGTTAAAATGTTTTAAAATGTGTTTTACTGGACATGATAGTGTATCTTCTCTTATAACAGTCAAAAGTATAAAGGCTTAATCTCTTGGTGGGCCTTATTTCCTCCAGCTTCCCTGTAAGAAAAATCATATGGATTATCACTATGTTTAATATTTGATTGTGATTTATTAATGATTCATTATTATACGTTGAACCAATCAACCAATTCATTAGGTTTTAGAATCAACTTTGTATTTACTCTGTACCAATCCTTGTATTTTAATCATTAAGAGAAATGTAATCAACAGTATTTTTGCATGTGTGTGCTGGTTTATGCTGGAAACCAAGGCCGAGCTGTGGATAAGAAGAAAAGAAGACCACTGCATTGACTCCCTACATATTATCTTAGAAATATATATATATATTATCTAAAAACCCAGAAACCTGATACTTGTGTAATTATGAAGTGTGTTATGTTCAAAGGAAGGACTTCATGAACCTCCCTTTATAATGCCTTGTAATGTGTGAAACAACTCAGTGTGTCCATCATACTTGTATGGTGCGTACAGTCCTTGCAAGTAAAATTGTATACATTTGAATAACAACTTTCTGTGGTTCTTCCTTATGTTGAAGGTTTAGTGTTGCAGTTCTGGTGTTGGAAACCCTTCACATATCTCTCATTTATATATATATA
>JBAMHW010000006.1:25164857-25191046 GCA_037177495.1 Rhadinocentrus ornatus
ATCAAGTTCAGCAGACGTATGTGCCTGAGAGTTTTGCCAGTGCAGCTCCATGTGAGGAAACATCAAAGCAGCAGCTTGATTTATTTTATTTATTACAGGTCATATCGTCATCGCAAGTTTCAACAGTGTTATCGCATATCGCATCTTTTACTGATATTGTGCAGCCTTACAATTTACCCATATGACTAATAGAGCCAGGGATTTTCCTTCTGAATATGAGGACATACATTCAAAATATTTCGATGCATCCTGATCAATTCAAGTTTGATACTTAAATGGAATTAAATACTTAGCAGTTCTGTTTTTTTCTTTTAATCTGAACTTATTTATACATTGATTTACTCAGTAAACCAGCTTTATATGAAAAGTTTTAGAGACAAATATGGACAATGAACTTAAGATGCGTCTTGGTTGTAGAGATTTGACTTATATCACTTTTCAAATCGGAAACAAGGCTGTAGTGCTGTGTCAGATGAATTATCTTTTAGTTCAACACCCAATACATGAAAAATATGTGCATTAGTTCATCTTTTACATAAAATGCACAAAATACTGTAATTATTTTTTCTAAGAACCAGCACCACTTAAATGGCTATAAATTGAAATCAGTTTAAGTACAAATAGCTGTACCACCATCAAATAATTGCTCATTCCTTGTCCAATTTGTGAAAGCCTTTACATTTCCTGTGATAAATTCCTGCTGTCACTTAAGCATTTCCCTGGAAAAGTTCTTTCAAGTTCACAGGGGGTGTTCTGGTTTATATTTCCAGCAATATCAACAGAGGTTTGTTATAGAGGAGGATAGAAGACAAACAGAAGTGGTTGGTGCAAAGCTACAGCAGATGTGACTGATCAGATAATAAAAAAGAACTCCAAAAACACTAACTTTATCCATGAAGGAAAAAAAGAGAGAGAGAGCAGATATCACAGTATCAGACAAAGGCCACACAGCTTGATTGAAGTGTCTTTGAAGTGTGGAGTCATTTATCTTATAAATGAGGACAAAGAAAGCAGCCAAAAAAAACATCACATATCTTATTCAGTTGTGAAACGTTTCATGTAATGTACAACAACAGCTACAAGTGGTGCAAATAAGTGCTTTAAAGTAATCTATGATGCATAACAGGACTGTACTGTTCCATTCCATAGCACTCAATCTCTCGCTGTTTAGCCTCCGCAAGTGATCGATGCTCTCTGGCCCGTTCTCTGATGAAAGAGTCATCCTTTTTTCCTATTACTGGCTGATTTGAGCGAAGTTTGATGGATGTGGGTGGACTTGTCACATGTGGGTGTGTTATCTCTTTGTTGTGTGAAATGGAGACAAAAGAAGAGGAGTGGATGAGAAGACTGTGATTTTTATCTCTGAAGTGCAAAAATGTTTTTAGGCGCAACACGGAGGGAGTGGGAGAGAGATTAGAGCTGCTGAGGAACAAAAATAGATTGATCAGATAGCATGATAAGAATAACGGAGGGCTTTGTTTGTTAAGTCTCATTGGAGTAGTTTTTTTCCTTCTTTTTTTTCCTGTCTTGTGTTTAACATTTCCCTGATCCTCCCCTTTTGTTTTTCCTTAGCATTCTGTTATTTCATGAGTGGTAAATATGGAAACGTCTGTATTTACATCTTGTAGTAATTAGGCTCCTTGCCTCCGTAGATTATAAAATAACCTAATTAGGAATATTTTTGTTTTGCTTGGCTCCACACCTGTGCTGCAGTCTGCATGTGTGATTGAGTGTGTATTAGTAGTTATCCTGTGGTTGTGTGCTGCCCTCCAGGGTGGAAGGTCCGCCTGTTTGGTGTGTGACTACGGCTCCAGGGCTCGACGTGACTCACAGAGGGGAATCAGGCATGGCCTCCCAGGTTGGCATGCAGGACAAATAGGGAACACACCATGCATTTACCTGCACTTAATCCCCCATGTAAGGGTCAAGTCTCCATTCCTGCACAAATCTCCTCCCTCTGAATAAGAGAACATCTGCAATCCATTTACTTCTGAGCACCAATGAGGCCTGTGGGAGCCAACAACATGTGTACAGAAGGGAATTGTTGGTTTTTATTTATTTATTTTTTAAAGGTATAAGTCATCACTGGATGCAAATACATGTTGTAAGAAGAAATTATATTTTGGTGGGGAAAAACAGAAAGATTTGACATATTGCATCAGACAGTTGAAATTACTCTTATGACTTTACTCCATCATCCAGAATTTGCCAGTACAAGTCTCCTTTTCCTCCTCTAACAATGTAACCTTTTACTCAAATTTGACAGATGTGGAAGTAATGATGCCTTACACAAGCGAGGCCTTGTATTCTATAGACCCACGTCTCCAAAGGAGCCAACACCACCTGAGGGCTCTGATAGAGATGATTTCAATTCTCCTCAGCCGTTTAATGATGGATGAACCTGCAGCTACAGGAACATTTGACAAGCCGCTGTCAGCTGTGACAACCGGGACAGACTGAATGAAGGAAGGAAGGTAGGAAATTCACACACACATGGCTATGTGCAGACAGACCACAGATGATGGCAGATGGAGTGAGGAGGGGATTGTAAAAAAGATCACCGTTCAATCTGTGGCATTGACAATATGGTGTCAGCCCCCTTGCTGGGGAGCCTTGACAGGCTGGCAGGTGGGCTGCTGCTGTCTGTGTCACTGACTGAGAGATCAGGCCTGACATGCAGAGATCCCCAAAACCCAGACTCCAGGGTTCTGAAGCTCATGATTGCAACCGATGCCGTGGTGACATGTAAACTCACAGTGGCATGCACCACTGTGCACATACACTCTCAGCGGGTGTAAAGTTGCATCACCTACTGCTAATTACCGCCACAGTGCCAGCATTCGGAGCTGGGCCTCCAAATTACATGGCTCAACCACAAGGGCGATGTGCCCAGCAGTCATTTGTCAGACTAATTATTTGTCTTGGACTTGTAATTGCTGTGAGAACAGGTACTCAGGTAATTGTGTGGTAAGCTGCAATGTTAAGTAATGCTTTCCCTCCATTTCCAGGCAAGATGAAAGGAGTAGAGATTGCAGTGGTGAAATACGTGGCCCCCCAGTCAGACATCAAGTCTAAAAATATATGCCATCCATGAGTCTGGGCTTATTGAAAGGAAGAGAACTGCACCTTGATGTTGGGATCATCTGCATGGGTAATGGCACTTTCCATTAGACTGGCTACTTTCTGAATATATGTAAATAATCATGTCCCCAGTGTATGCTGCATAATAAGTCCATTAATCTCATTTCACAGTCAGTAAAGTTAAAATACTCTGGATGTACAAAGAAGAATGGTTAAAATCAGTCTCATATCTGGGTATTGTATCATAGTTGTGGTAATTCAAAGGAGCACATCTCTACTTTGTGCAGTATTATGCATCTGCACACAAATATAAACACACAGGCCACTGTCATTTGCAATGATGTGTGGCTCAGTAACACTGTCACCTATCATCATAATTACAACTGCACTCAGTGTTGCTCTTATTTTTAAACATGTATCCCATGATTCCTCACAGAGGTTACCGAAGGCCGACTGGACATGATGTCAGATTGAATATTATAATGAGCAAAAAATAAATAACTCATTGAGAAGTATAAACAGTGAAATTTTTGTATTTGCCCTAAATCCAAGAAAGGCCCTCCCGCTGTCTGTGAGACTTGTCTGATCCGGCCAATGGTCACTGGATTCCTCTGTGTCGCTTCCTGACGAGCAAATCAGTCTCAACACGCTACCATCTCTGGCCATCTCGTAATGCTGCTCCTGTGCACAACATTGCCCAGGGGCCTCCTCGTTCTTTTGTGTCAGGGAACACGCAAGCTCTTGAAGAGGATCTATAACTACCAGCGACAGCCGGGGCTGAGCGTGGCTGGCCTCACGCGGAAAAGGCCACATCTACATGAAAAGGTAAAGGCACAGCAGAGTCCCAAACCTCCCCTTACCTTTCTCTAATGCGGTCATGTTTTCTTCATGTGTTTTGGAGCAAAAAAATGTCAGCTCGATCATTAAAATCAACAGGCACGCTGTCAGAAAAACAAAATGTTCTTTTTTGTGAACAGAATGTGTTTGGGTGTCCGTCAGTATTCAGACGCCACCTTTCAATTCCACTCCAGGATTAAGTGTTTTGCAGCTCAAAACAGTCACCGTCTGTGTAATATGCATGATCAGTGTGTCTGTGGAGGATGAGAATAAGCAGTAGGCGTGTTTTTTTCTCTTTATTTTCCTTTTCACTCTCTCCTTCTCTTTTTCTTTCTCTCCTTGCAATGGAGACACCACCATGCCATCTGCTTTGCATTTGTTTAACAAAGATTTATTGTGAACCAAGACACTAATCCAAAACACACACACTCACACACACACATATCTCGCCTTCTTCTCGTCACAGGCCGCAAAGAAAAAAAAAGTGAGGGATGTGGGATTGGAAACGCTTGGCGCTCTCTTTGTCAACTCTCACTATGACGAGAGGAGAGAGAACCGGCTGGCACTCAGAGGTAGGAATGCCAATTACAGCGTCCTCTGCCTCCATGCGGCACACTCCAACACGCCGATTTGGAGCTACAATTATGAACTTGTCACACACGTGTTTATGGTGAGGTGGATGTATAAAAGTGTAAGACTTTTAGCAAAAAAAGAAAAAAAGATTAAATCAAAGCAAGGAGAAATTGCTCATCTGTAGCGTTGCAATGACAGGATTCACTTGTAATGTGGCGCAGAAGGTGGTACACATTTCAGCGTCAAACATGTTGCAGTAGGCACGGATTATCTCCTTCTCGTGAAGCAAAAACGGGTCAAAGTGGCTCTCGAGAACAGCTCTTTTCATGTCAGCTTGGGAAGCTGGGCGATGTAACTTGGCATGTTACTTCTTTCTGTCCTGTCCAGGTGAACCCTCGTATCCACTGACTCCTCCTGCCCTCTTTGTCACCCTCATGCCAGGTAGAGTAGCAGGGTCCCGGGGGCAGAGACTGAGCGCCCCTTCGACTGGAAAAGGCCACCACGGAGACTACGTAGGGCCCCTCAGAGACGACAGAGAGGTTAGAGGGCCCCTGAAATGCGGCAGTGTAGAGCCTCTCGAGCCTCCTCTGAAACACTCGTCAGCCTGTTACCCCACTCTACGAAAGGGCCAGGGGGTCCCCATCTGCCAACTGGTACTACCAGGGTGTTCATCATTTAGGGGTGAAACACTGAGAGGTGCAGCCATACACACAAAGACGGAACATATGAGCATGTGTTCTTATGTATATGCACTTGTAGCAGCAAATAAACACACTCACAAAAGCAAACACACACACAGTCTAAGTCAGGATGTATCCCAGAAGCCCTATTCAGTGCCACTGTTCAATGCTGAGCCCTCCAACCTCAGGGTGAAGCCCCTGCCAGTTCACCTGCCAAGGCTGGACAAGCAGAGCACTTAGCGCCCTAGAAAGGCCACCCCCGCCCCCAGCCACCCACACCCACTTTGTTATTTAGGGTCAAAGGGGCTTCCCCCACACTCCCAAGTGTCTATCTGCCAAGCACTGCCCGGTGTCACCCAACCGCAAGCCTCGACAAGCGCCGTTCTTTCAGCCACTCACTGTAAAAGTAACGTTTATAAGAGGTTACTTCCTCCAGCCTCTCGTCTCGTGTACAATGACATGTTAAAGAGTACTTCCTTACTGAATTGGTGTGTGATTTAGTAAGATCTCAAGTCAGGACAAATCTAAAATTTGCATTATTCTCCGGGGAAAAAAATGTCACTCATCTTAACATAAATTTGCACATGCTAATGCTATTTTCACTTGATTTCAAGGGATGAAGACAAGTGCGCCAAAATATTAAATGAATTGTCAAAAGCTTCATGTTTTGACTAAAATAATGGTAATGTGTATATTTTACAGTACAAAGGGGGATTACAGTAGTCAAACAACTCCATCTGTGTGGGTTTTCTGAGCCAGAATTCATTACAGTAACTGCAGTATTTATTGCCTTGAGACAGAAAGCCTCTACTTCTCCACTGTGCTAAATTAACCTGTTGTCGCTGACTGCTACATGCTGTGCAACATGGCATTGCTGAGAATAAAGCCTGCGATTGCAACGAAGAGACATGACTGAGGAAGAGTACTGAGATGAAAAGAAAGATATCCACCCTGGGAAAGCAAGCTAACAAGAGGATGTGGTCACATTTTCTCATGACCCCTTTGTAAGTAAAATAAAGAACATTAATTTCCCATCCCTTGTTTTTGTTTTGTTTTTCTTGATGATAGGCAAAACTTTCTAAATTTCAGTCCACATTCAAATTTCAATTAATCACTTTGATGAGTCAGGATGACACCATGAAGTCAGTTTAAATAAAAACAAATGTGAAAGAAATTGTGCATACAGTTCACATTCTTTCAATATGTCCTAACCTTTTTTAATGTTGGGAAGAAAAATGTTTTCTAGTTAAATTTAGACAATGTACAAAGAAAAAAGATCTGAGTTCAGTGTTTGTTTTCTTGGTGTATTTTTCATATAAAGGTATATACTGTCTTCACTCTTAGAATTAAGTGTTCTTCTAATAAAATGAAAGCTATTGGAAACTATGGACGTAAGTGTTGTCACTGCATGAATGCCAGATGGCAGCCTGTAAAGATACCTGGACATCCAAACCAGGCCAACCTTTGCACATTAGGCTATGCTGCTTCAGCAAATTTCCCTCACCCAAATTAAGTTTAATCAATACTTTTTCTGAAGGATTGTTTACCTGGACTTGAATTTCGTGAAATTAAAGAAAGCTCTTCTTTGACTATGATAAATGTTATGTTTACAGCTGTCCAACCAGCCACAAATGTCCTTTTTGTTTGTTTTTGACTACTAGACAGCCTCGAGGTGCAGCTCAAACACAGGGTGAGTAGCTCCATTCGTTTTCTGGTGGTCCTCCTCCTCATTAGTGTGAGATTTATACACGGCCTGATGCTTTACTAGAAACTGATGAAGCTTATTAATATATTCTAGAGATGCATAGCGCTGAATTTTTACAATTTTTAAACAACTACTTTAAGAATAGGCCTCTAAGCCTCTGCTGAACTTCCAGGGGAGACTTAAGTCTCATTATTACAGATTACATCACATAGACCGGGGGCTGCAGTGGTCAAAATGCATCTAACTTCCATCTAGCGTTTCCAAATCATTTGGCTTTAAAAAAAACCTCTTTTATTGGTGGAAATAATGAATGAAATCAAAATATGAGCCGTTGCATGTTTTACAATTGATAACAGAAATCATAGGGCCCTAGATAAATTGTTTCTAACTGAAAAAAAGCTCATTTATGCCACATTGATATAAATGACTTGTTTTTAATGAAAAAGGAAAATATGTATTTAGTTTACAACTCCATCAAAATGCATAAAGCTTACTGAATCAAACCACACTGAATTTAACCTAATTGGTGTTGTCAAATTAATCTGATCTGAATTGTATCTGTGTAGCCCCACAAATCTAGACACGTACTGAATAATTGTTTTTGAGAGAGATACTTCCCTCATGTCAAGGCCTCTGCAGTAGAGCTGCTGTAGCTTAAAAAAGATAAGAAGGTGCATATGAAATTGAGCTATATTTACTTGGTGTGTAATTGTAAAAGTAACTGTGTGAGGTGCGCGTGTTTAAATGAGAAGGTCAACTTAAGGAAAGTGATGGCTGTTGGGAAGTCAGTGTTGTAGAGGCAGATGGTGGTGCACTGTTACACCAGAGTTGTCTTCCAGTAGCTAGGATGTCAAATAGATGCTTGTCGGGTCAGAGAGGACCAGCAGCCATTTAATTCTTTGCCTTTTTTTTCTCTTTGCCATCAGACATGTCTTTGATGCAGGATGGGAAGCAGCACACTAACTTCTCAACTCCTCAAATGACATCCTGCTGTTCTGAGAAATGGCAGAGGCATTACAGTTGATGTAGTAAAATTACGTTCAGCGGTGACATGTTGACATGTTGGCCAAAGTAGACGTAGGAAGAACATCCTGTGTTGGGCCTCGTTAATTACATTGGAGATGTTTGCGTCCTGTTTAATGGTGCTGCAGATGGTGGTCCCAAGGGAACTTGAATGACTTCACTGTTTTCACAGTGCCATTTGAGTCTGTGGGAGCTTGTAGATGTCAATCCTTACCTCCACCATCTGGACAATATCAAGCTAAAGATTGCTGATTGCACAACGCGACAGCACTCTAACTCCCCCCTCTTTATGTGTTTAGGCTTTATAATTAAAAAAAAATCTGTCAATTTGTCCCATCCCTAATTACATAATTGTTTGGCCCTCTTTAAAAATGGCTATTAATGAGTAAAACTTTAGTTTTACTAATTTCTCACAAATTTGAATCAGAACTGTGTATTAACGCTTATTTTTCCCTCACAAAAACAATATCAGGAAATTGAGTTTTATCATTCACTATGTTTGCTAGAAATAGAGAAAACTCCATCATTCCTGTATTTGCTACAAACTGAACGGGATATTAAAACAGTCTAATTGACCTGACCACTGAACACTACTGTATTAAGTCAGTAGCTAGAGTAGCCAATAGAAAAATAGCACATTGCTAATTAGCATATCACTACAGATGAGTATTGGGACACTATTTCTAAGTTGTTTTCTTTCTTTTTTTTCAATGTAATATACACAGAATATATTTTCGTGCATAAATAAAATAGTTGCAACTCACCAATTTTGTTCAATTTGCTGGAAACAAATGACAAACAATGGAAGACAGGAGACAGCGCTAACGAAGAAACGCTGACGGTTAGCAGGTAACGGTGGAAATGCACGCACGATGCGTTCAGCGTCATCTCGTTACAAAACGCTGCGTTCAATGTCTAAACAGAACATAATTTTTTAATATTATTTCATATTATCTGCTTATTTCAAGGTTGAATTTAAGTTTGTTTGTTTCTTTTTTTTTGTTTGTTTGCTTGGGTTAGAGAGGGTTATTTGTTTTTTGTTTTCGGATGGCACAGTTGTAATTCTGTAATGTTACACCTAGTGTGCAAAAAGATTTTTAGTTTCCACTGCAATTTCGTTTTGTTTTGATTGAAATTAGAAAAAAAATGGTAAAATTTCCAAGAGATTTTTGTGAAAAGCTTTGTTTATCTTTTTTTTTTTTTTTTTTTTTTTTTAATAACGTATCAGTAACATCAATCTATTAATGGTGCGTAGTTTGCAAGTTTGCAGATAATCAGCCTTCAAACAATATTGTCGGAACTTATTTTAACTGTTTTCTTTTCTCTTTAGGTCATACTTTATGATAAAGCCAATTAAATCGGGTTCAGTTTACTTGATTTTTTCAACAAGAATTGCTTACTTGCTCCTCAAATGAAGGTCAAAAAGGAAAGTTTTGTCCCTTCTCAGATACCATTAGGTTTTTCCCTTAATGATTCTATTTTATTGCACAAGATGCTGGGCCACTGTAAGAAAAGGTATTTTATAAAATAAAAGAAACAAAAAACCCACTCTTAAAAACACAATATGGTATAAAATATAATGGCAATGTGTTACTCTTTTTGGCCCACACAATCCAAGCCCTGGGGACAACTGAAATTGCACAAACCTCATTTACATGACATTTATTTGTAAATCCTAAAAATAAGAAAAAACTCTCTTCAGAGAGCATTTCCTTCTCCCTCTGTTAGATAATTCTTTAACACTCACAGGACATAAACTAAGCAACGAGAGTTTGAGTGGAAACAGGATGCAGGATGGCAGGCAACAGGCCTGGCTGAGCGTGAACATTACTGTGCAGCGCTCATTGCATCTCTCTCTTTATTCATCTCGGCTAAAAAAATACATGTGTCATATAAAAACACATGTGGTCTTATACAGTAAAAAGATGCACAAACACTCCTCACACTCCTAATTAAAATAAAAGCAATATAGTATGGAGAAGAGAGGAGGTCCAAAGGGAGATGGCCTGCAGAATGTGCAGTGTTATGCATGGTGTTGTTTATCATATTCACATCCACTGTTTCCCCCCACATTCCCTTCTCTTGTTGCCTTTACCCTCTAATTCCCCATCTTCTATTTGAGGTTTACTTTTCACTCATTTCTGCAGCTCCCTAGTAATTTACCCTCCAACCTGCTGCTTTTGCCATGTACAATTACAAAGGGGAGGGCTTGTTAATGCACACTAATAATGCTCAAGCTGAGAAGGTTTGTCGGTAATAATTACTTTCCGCAGAATGAGTTATAGTAGTCACAAGATGTGTATAAATACCTACTGTTTTTCTGCCTGATTTCCAATTCCCAGTGCAATGTGATTCTCGCCTGGTTGCTTTGTTTGTGAAATTTGTCATAGGTAGAGGACAAGAACAGAGGGAAAACAGAAATGTCCAAGCATTTTATTATATATTCATGCTTATGTGGTAAATGTTTTTGTTAGTGCACTATATTTTTTGAGTATTGACAGTGAGCAAAAATTATAGGAGTTAATTTCGACACAGGCACAGTCAAAATGAAAAAACTTAAAAAGCAGAGAAAAAGGACGTGTGACGACATCCCTTCAAAGTGGATCAAATTCCAATCTTAGATTGCCTCCTTGGATAATGTGGAAATATTAGAGAAGCCTTGATCTAAAATGGAGCATGGAAATGAAGTGGCAGAGCGAGCCCTGAGGACAGGTAGACACAGCATTGGGCCAGCCATACATACCTCTGGGAGGCAGCAAGCACAGCCTGCTTCTCCTATGTAAATGTCCCAATCCACACATTAGTCATACTGCCTTCACCGTGCACTAAAGTGTGCCTCGCCCATCAAACCATGCCTGCCTCCATGAAGATCCCTCGAATGTTCCACAGATAAACCCTAGAGGCCCTTTCTACCCCTTCACAACCCCCACCTCTGAGGCCACAGAGTGGCTGATTGGTTGGATACCCCAGGTAAATGAACAAATTCTAATGGGATACCTGAATGCTGATGTCAGAACATTTCTGATGTGGGGAACTGATAAAGTGTGAAAAAAAACTTTAAAAAAAAAGAGGAATGTCTTTTCACTTCCCTTTTTTTCCACTATATATTTTTTTTTTCACATAAGTTACAAGACAAGAAGATTACTGATTGTGTGAAACAGTGTCATAAAAAGTGACACGTGCATGATAAAATGGAAGATAAAAAAATCAGGAATCAACATTTCCCCCTTGATTCATTATCGATTGCCATAACTATTGATTTCCACAAGTCTTGATTTCTTCTTCTTTTTTCTGCTTTGATTCTATCAAAATTTACAATGTCTTAAATTATATGTTGTGAATCAACCGAGCCAGCAGCAACAAACCATTCTTTTTAACCTTCTGAAGCCTTCTGAGCTTTAACCCTCTGGCTCAAAATGAAGCCCTGCCCCAACCCACATCATCAGTCCCTGGTTCTCCCCACCGTCTTTCATTGTTGACTGACGAGGTCTGGGCTAAACTGGCTAATTTATTCCATGATTAATTGGTCTCAGGCTTTGTGGCTGATTAAAACTTGTAATCGCACATGGGTGGGGAAGTGGAGGTCTACTGCTATCCAAACAACTGTGTAAGAAAGCTTACTGTCCAGCCAGATTTACCCTCTGACGTGACACTTTAAGTTATTATTGCCTAATATGTAAATAATTCTTCAAATATTTGTTGCTATTACTCACCAGTGGAGTAATATAAGGACAATATGTGTAGTTTCTAGTGTTTACATATTAATAGGGGCAAATATAGATACAAAGACCATTATTAACATACAAACATAATTATCATTCGTATTGTTCCAGTTATGCCTATGTTATAATTAGTAAAATGAGACAGGACACTCATAATTTCTGGGCCATTTTACCACCCTTCTTTATACCTTGTCCTTTTGTCTTTTTTCAGTTAAACCTCTTTTATATAATCAGGCCCCAGTAGCAGCAGGCACCTGTTTTTAGTTAAAAACTATAGAACTATGAGATAGGTCTTTGGAGGGCTTAAAAAGATTTATGGCTGCCCAGTGGACACAAACATGATCTCAAATGACCCACAACTGCTTCATGTGTAAATGAGCTACCACTATAACTAATGTGAGAACAGTCAGTGTTGGGTGTACTGCATGAAATGGACATTAAAATTAATTTAGCAACCAGGTTTGAAACATGAAGCTAATACAGTAGTGCCTCTAAGTGCCTTACCACTAACAACCACGAGGGGTCTAGCTCCAAAACATCACTGAATCACAAAAACAGAAAGAATCAATTTCTTTTAAAAAGTTTTATTTGTTTTTTGCCCCCCCCTCCACAAGACACCATGCCATCTGTTAAATTTACTCCTTGGTGGCCCTTTTGAAAATAGCTCAACAATTATGTTGATATTGGGTTGAAGAGAAGTAGTTTAGTCCAACAATGTTTCAGTTTTTACTTAGCAGTTCCTCTTTCTTGCCCAAATATGGTCACCATTAACACTAATAAAAGCCATAATAGCAGTCTCTGCCATTATTTATAAATCTAACTTTACTGTTGTCTGAGCACATCTGTGATTCTTTGCAAACATCATAAACTTATCAAGATAACTGGCGTGATACCATATCTTCTCATCACATCACTTATTAATTTCCCTCGAATATTGTTTTTGTTCTCCTTATTCATGTCCTTTTCTCTTCAATGCTTGCCATGCTCATAATTATATGACGTTCTGTATGTCCTGCACTAGTTACAGTGTTTCCAAGTCTGCAAGTTGCTCTTTAAGTTAGAATTTGTGTATAACACATGTCACAGTATTTCTATGTGAAAGGTAATAGTACTCTTACAGGAAAAATGATGCAATAATGTGTTATGGCCCTTTCAGAAGCAATGTGACCAGGAAACCTATTTCATGACAGTTTGTCAATGTGTTGAAGAAAGTGCAGCTATTGTTGCATCTCTGAATTCCCTAAACTGTATCTTGGAAAGATGTTTCCATCCAAGCAGGCATCCCAAATGTGTGTTTACAATCACCCTTCTTCTTGTTGCAAGGCAATATCTTGAGTAATATGCAATAAGAAGCAACCAAGTCTATAAAAGTCTCCATGACATTTTGTTTTTTACAACTTACAATCTGGAAGTCATTATAAGGTGCCTTCAGGGTCATATATGTACAATTTGCACAAGCGGTAAGCCTTGAAAGTATGGATTTGTCTACTTTTACAGGCTGTGGCCACTTAGGATTAGTGGGTGTAGCTTGCTTTACTAACATTTTTTTAGCATTTACCTACAAGCCAGATTGTTGTGTTAGTCAGATTTAAGGTAATTTAGCCTGATTGCTGGTTCTACATATGCTGGACTCTTAACTCCAAACCTCCCAGCCAAGTTAAAATCATTATAATAATAAATAATGAAAGATATGTATTATCTCTCACTCCATCCAACATGGGATCAGCTATGTATTATGCATTACCTTTTCTAATTTATTCATTTAGACAAAACGAAAGTCTTGTTAGCAACATTTCTGAAACATGAGCCCAAGTCATGCTATACTCCACTCTGATACACACACTCCTATTTGTACGCAGCCACGGAGGACTACAAGGTTGTGTGTGGTCTGAGCAACAAGTCCACTGCAGATGAATATTATTAAATGACTTATGAGAAAAATACAAAATGCAATCATTCATTTATCTGTTGACTCTCTTTTCTTTAAGGCGTAATTGCATATTTGCAGTTAGAAAGATAACAACGAGGGATAACGTGCACAAGAAAGCTGGTTCAGAATCAAAATCGTCATATTATTAGACACATTATAGCCATACAAATCCCTATTTTCCTTTATTTATTGATTCAATAAATATGTCTTTTGTTTAATTAATTTATTTATTTATTTTAGGTTGGGTAATCTGTATCTTAACTGTAGTAGACAGGTGTCAGAAGGTTCAGAAGGACAAAAAAGAGCCTTCTTTTTTTTTTTTTTTTGCCATTTCATATAAATAAAACCTGAAAGATTTCATAGAGGTTTGAGTGGAATTTTTTTTTTTTTAGTCTTGGAACTGGTCTGCGCTAACATGGTCTGTATTCTTATTGCATCTGTGTTTCATTAAGGAAATTTTGCAGTTAAGAAGATGTAGTGAGTAAATAAGTGGCTGATGGAAAAAGTGATGTGGTGTAAAAATCATGACATGTAGCATTAGCCAGAACTGCAATGAAATTTG
The DNA here is from genome assembly GCA_037177495.1 of Rhadinocentrus ornatus. Classification (NCBI taxonomy): domain Eukaryota; kingdom Metazoa; phylum Chordata; class Actinopteri; order Atheriniformes; family Melanotaeniidae; genus Rhadinocentrus; species Rhadinocentrus ornatus. Next base: position 25,178,971 of record JBAMHW010000006.1, read on the forward strand.
TTGAAGTTTGACTTGCTTTAGATGGAGAAAAACATTTCTCTCCTGGTTGTCCTTTTCTGTTTTAGATGTTAGCTAATCAGAGTAAATAAAGCAGCACTCACATTTTCTCACACTTTGCTGCCCCTAACTATAGCTAATCAGCATTCGTCTTGCATCCGGTCTCTTCTCTGAGCTCTCTCCAGCCAGTAAAAGTTAGTCAGGTGTTGACTGCTGCCTCAAGTCTTGCTTTGTCACTTTCTCTCGTTCTCTTTTTCTTGTCCTCCAATAATGTCCTCTTGTGTTTCATTGCTGAATTAGCTATGGTGCATGTTCAAAACAGCCAATCTGTTCCTATTCAGTTCTTGTCATGTGACATAGTGCCATAAAGCAAAATGCAGCCGTCACATGACGTTCTGGGCTGGAACACATAGTTGTAATGTGCAGTTTCTCATCCCCGGGGTCCTGCAGTGCTATGATGGCCCCAAGAATGTGCATAATGAACATCAGCATGTCATCAAAACTAGTCAGAAGTACAGTTTTAGGGTTGGAAACCGTAGTATTGCTTTAGGATTTCTATTTAAAAGGCAAAACTTAAATATTTGCTTGTTAAAAATAAGCACAAATAACAATCCAGCTACAGTAAAATATGTAATATGTTAGTACTTTTAATATGAGTACATATTTCTGAACCCTCTGTATGTTTACTTGCACGTTTTTATTTGGACTACATTCAAATCATTCACTTGAACAAAGAATCTGTGGCCTATTTGGTGTTTAGAAGAGAAAGGTACTGTCATTCATGTTTGCTTTTCTTGCATGGCTTTCTTTACTGTATGCGTGAGAAAACAGTGCTTTCTTTATTTACACGGTAATTGTGGTGAAAGCTACCATTTCTTACACCCCTCCAAACACCCACACACTCTTCTTCCCACACACCCGCTCCTTGGTGCTAAAATGTCAATAAAATCCATAGCAGGTTAATCTTCCACCAATGGAAACATGAACACTTTATCCAAAGCTGCGTATGTTCCACACCCAGGGTCGATTTAGTGTATGTCAGGGGCGATATTAGCATTCATATTAGCCGCTTCTCCCTTGTATGATATCCGTCATTGCCAGCCCTTTAGCACACCAGCACAGTTCAGGGATGCTTATCTCATGAGCCATAAATTAGAGGATGAATTCCCTCCGAAACATCGAAGTCGAAAGATGGAGGATGGAGTCATTGTGCTTGCATGGTGTTTTGACACTGTAATGACACATGTTTTACAATCACCCCCTTCCCCTTTTCATTCGGAGGAGTGGACCTGTCCGCTCATCCTAGAGAGAAATAGGCCTCTCGGACATTACCACCTCCTCCCAGGGGAGACATAAATGAGCAAGATGCAATAGGGGGAGAATGTAGGAAGAAGTAGAAGAAGGTAGGACTGGAGTACGTCCAAACTGAAGGAGGAGGGAGGGAGCATGCATGTGTATGTTTGAAGAGCCTGATGGGATGATGCAGAGGGGTAAAAGAAAGAGAAGGGGTGTTTGTTCCTAATTGCAAGTGATGCTGCTGCACAAGCACAAAGGTGCATCATTACTTACCTGACAGAGCTCCACAATCACAGGCCCTCCCTAATAAATACTCGTTACTTAAAACTAGAATATAAATAAAGTGAAGGTCACGTCTGAGGGAGGCGTGATCTAGTCCAACGGTAGGTGTCTTAACCATCAACCCAGCCTCCCTCTCTCCTTCTCCCTTTCTTGCTCTTTCTCTCTAACGCTCATTACAGGGGAAGCCATGCAGCGCTGGTTAGGAGAACGTGTGATGAGCCTTGGGAGATATATCCACTGGGAGGGAGAGAGGTTGGGAGAGACTGAAGAGGAAGGGAAATAGATAAAAAAATGCTGACTTGTCTTCAAAGGAAGCAAAAATAATTGAAATGGTGTGTGTGAGCGTGTGTGTGTGTGTGTGTGTGTGTGTGTGTGTGTGTGTGTGTGTGTGTGTGTGTGTGTGAGCAGGAGGGTTGGGGTGAGATGGCGGCAGGGGGAGAGATTGAGTGGCTCCATGTTCGAGTTGGTCATTAATTGAGGAGGAATGTGAAACACTGTGTGGTCCTCCGTCGACACCCTCACTGACACACAAGGGGAGATTGATAGAGAAAACGGTGTGATAAAGATATGAAAGAAGGAAAGAAGAAGAAGGTGGGGGAGAGGAAGTGAACAGCAAAAACATAATAAAGTGGAGCGAACATTGTTGGAGTGGCTGAAACAAGGAGGAGGGAGAAGGGGAAAGAAAGACAGAGAGGGGGAGTTCAAAGTGTGCCCAGACTGAGTCCTGTCCTCACCGTGTCCTTCCTCAAGCCCCGAGTCACGCATCGCTCATCTTGTCACATTGAACTCCAGATGCTCCTACCCTGGAGAACGCTCCGGCCGTGGCCATTTTTCTTCATTCTCGCTAACAATTTGGTAATGAAATATTGATTTTTAGTTAGATTCATATTGATGCCATTAGCTTTGCATTGATAAATCACGTTTGGCTGCTTGTCTAGCGTGGCAGAGCAAGAGCCAGGACCGAGAGATTACAATCAAAGCCACTGATGTGTTAATTTGATGGATACTTCCACTCCACCACCACCCCCTCCTTCATTCTCTCTTTATGTTTCACTGCATTTCATAACATTGTTTTTTTTTTTTTATTACAAAGCACCCCGCAAGGATATTTATGTCCATGTCCATTTCTCCTGAAATAGCCTTTCAGCCGACCTGCCTGTGGCAACACTGCACAGTCTTAAAGTCATTTCATCTCTTATAGACAAGACAGGGATGTGAGGGACTGTTTTACACCCGTTGAGTCAAATGAGGAAACCAGAGGAGGGTATAGCTATTTCTACACTTTGACACCAACAAAGAAGAAGCAGGAACGGAGGCTCACAATAAATGAGAGGCCTTTTTTGCATGAGATAACCATAATCTCAGGCGGGAAGAGGATATGAATTTTATCCAGTTTTTCAGTGTTTATTGTCAAAAATATTGGCAATATATGGGGAAGCAGCAAAAGTAGATCTCAGGGTGTATTTTTTTAAAGCAGAGACTTGTTTAAATGCCTCAAAATCTTACAGCTCTCTTAAGCATCTCACATGCTAGGTTGGGAGGATATAACATTTGAGAAACATTAGGATCATTTTCCAGATTAGGGCGGTTTTTAAATGAGTCTCCTGCCGCAGCTTCGCTTTCCAACTGCAATATGTGTCTGCACACAGTCATCTTAATGAAAGGAAATGATGGCGTTCACTTTAATGACGTGGAGTTCAAGGACTGCTTATTGTTCCAGAGAAAAGCCATCTTTTTTCACGGTAATATGAGTCTTTCTTTTCCTTTTTTTTTTTCTTCTTTTCCACCAAGCAATTTCATTTGAGAAACAGACACTGAAGGTTAAATGTGCTATATAGGTTGTCAAAATATGAGGGAGAATTCAGGATGCGAAGCAGATATATTGATAACATTCCACCCGTGCAGTTATCACTGTTTTGATACTGTCTCATCTTAACTTTTCTTTTCTTTTCTTTTTTAAATCTTTCTGGGTGATTATGCAAAACAGAATAGAGTCCTAATTATCACAGACACATGAGCCACTCTGTTTCACTCTAGTTATAAAGTTATTCTGCAGCAGATGATCAACACAACTTCTCCCTTCAACATCCAGCACACATTTCTCTGTAGCTTTTTAAAGAAATGAACCAATGACAATCCAATTTACAGCATGTTTACTGTGTCTGCCATAAAACAGCTCCTCGTTTACATTTATTCTCTAATTTAGTGCTCTGCACAGAGTGAATCTCCCACATGCTACTTTTCCAAATATTTTGGTTCAAATGTGATTTTGTTTGATAGAATGACAATAAGTAGTATTAGAGGCAGGCAGATGATTCCCAGACGTCTGGGGTGCTTTGACATTTTCTCGAAACACAATTAAACAACAGAGTTATGGCTTCTTTAGAGTTCCTTGCCTTCCCTTTGATCCCATAGTGCCACTGTCTCCTTTCGTAGATTATGGGGCCAAATGGCTATTTGAGGAAAGGCCAGTCAGGTCCAAATGGAGGCCAGTAGAAGAACCCAGGCTCCACAGGCCTCGAGGAACGCTTCAATATGACTGCAGCAAATCTCACATTTGAACCTGCTGCCCTCATATTTGGATCCAACCTGGACAATGCTCAGAGTCATTCATAGAAATGACTATGACTGTAACACAACTGAAGTTTTAGCATTCGGACAAGTGTCATCTTCCTTATGATAATTGCCATAACTCAGCCCTCGCCGGGTTTCCATCAGACCAGACTTCCATCAAGCCTGAGCTGCTCTCTGTGGTTATCATTGATTTGGCTTAGAGTCCCTTCCTCTCAGGAGAAATACCTCCAGCTCAGGAGGATTTACTATTGATCCCCATTTCCTGCGAAATGATATACCTTCATCCACACACACGTTTAGTCTAGATTTTACTGACAAGGTGTGTAAAGCAGATATACTGGGAATATTATGACAGAAAAGTTTTCCATAAGATACTTCTCTGAGAGAGATGACCCCTCGTTCAACTAAGAGCGAAACGCCTCAATTTAAATTTCTGTATGTGCTGATTGATGAGCCTTTATGTGGCCCTGCCCTTTACTGTATTGTACTAGCAAGCTCTTTATTACTTTAATGCCTTTCCTGTGATGTCATCCTGAGGTCATGCTGAAAAGGGAGGTTTTGCTGGTACTTTGATTGGCAGAGGCACCGCTAAGGCTCGGCCAATGGCGGCGCAGTGTGGAAGCTGGTTGTCATGAGAGTGGGCAGGCGAAGGAGGGGCTTTGTTAGGGCCCCAGCCATGCGATGGAATCGATATCTTTCCCCCCGAGGTGTTGCTGTGTTCCCTTGGCCAGTTGGTGGAGAGGGGACAGTAATGCTTGCACTCACTCCAGAGCTCCAATGCTACAGCTTACAACCACTAAATGAGAGGGAGAGGGGAGGAGGAGGAGAATGAGGAGGAGGGGGGAAGACGTGGAGGGGGTTCTGAAGAGAGAAGACAGAGCAGTCAAACATTTCAGGGCCCGCCATTCCAGAGTAATGAAGCATAGCAGGAGAATATACCTCTGCAACATTTGATAAAGATGGGCTGACACACCAGTCCAAATAGGTTCCTCTGTACGCCAGCTCATGTCTATCCATCACTGCTAGGCATTACAGACAGGAAGAAAAGAAGGAAGGGGGAGGGCAGTAAAGGGAAGAGGAGCAAATAGCAAGCAAAAAGAGAGTGAAAATTGACTGACGGAGGGTAAACAGGTGGGGAGACAAGGGTGGATAGAGAGAGGGAAGATGGAGAGGGGGAGTAGGTGTATCCTTGGCAGCTGGTGGATCCTATCAAGGCCGATTGGTTGGTGAATGAGGCTCGGGAGGCCCGTGTCCTTGTACCCACCGGTTTGTTTTTCGCTCACTCCCTCACTTCGCTCCTGCAGCGAAAGACAATAAAGAAGTGAATGAGTAAACGTTGCACATTTTACGTCCTCATCATCCCCACACTCTGTCTCCCCATCTGTTACTCCCTCACCAACGCCGTAAAAAATAAGGAGGGGAGAAGAGCGAAGAAAAAGGAACAAGGAGGACTGCAGTTGTGTTGTGAGCCTGGAGTCAAATGCTCATAAAAGTTTTGATCAAGGCAAATGTGTCACACAGAAAATAACTTTATACATTTACACTAAAAACTGCATTATCAATAATATGTCATATGTGATCATTTTGGTGTTAAACATCTTCTTGTGCATACAAATTGCTGCATAAATGTCCTGATATGCACTGATAAGATTGCAGTTGTGTATAGATCAGCTTGTGTGCACACCTCAAGATTCCTCACACTTCCACCCAAAACATGCCGTTAAATGGCTTGACAAACATCAAAACACATTCCTCTAAAAATGGTCAGGACTGAACTAAAAATGAGTGAAAAAAGCAATGTCTAAAGAAAAACTTGGAAAGACCATCAAAAAGTCTGGAACGCTTTAATGAAGTTTGTCTTTGGACCCAGCAGTCACAATCTCTTCTAATACCTTTTTATTTTTTGCTTGGGAGAAACGCCAGGTTCTCTTTGCAGAGAATCTCATAGATTAAACAAACCTGAAGTTTCTTTACGTAATGGCATGTTTTACTCTGCAGTGTGACATGATTGCTGCCCTGTAATCTCTGTGCTTGTGCCAAACTTATCTCTGTCTTCTATAACAGAATTCACAATGACTTTCCACACCTGGCCATTTATACAATGAGCCAGTTGATATTGATCAACAACTTCTCTGGAAGAAGCCCCTGCTGGCATATATGCTTGTTTTTTGCTATTGAACAGTAATGACTTCCCCTTTTTTTTTTTTTTTTTTGCTTCTTTCAGCAAATATCATTCTTTATTTCTTTTGGAGGAACAGCATTACTTGGAAGCTTGTAAACAAGAGGACAGAAAGAGAGAGGAGAGGCAAATACAACAAATAAGTCTTGCCATAACATAACGCAACATGGCTGTGTGTCGTCCCCAGGAGGTAGTACAGGGAGGGCCTCGCTGCCGGCTGGCCGGCCAGGTACGCTGCTTCGCTCTCAAGTCTTGGGGTGATTAATGAAATCTTAACGGCAGGCCAGACACAAATATTCATCACCTGGCTGCCCCTATTGTAATGCATGTGGAGAAGCCAGAGTGTGACAGAGGAGAGGGGAGACGAGAGCCGGCCCAGAGACAAAACACAACATGGGGCACAGGGATTATTACCAGGCCCACAGAAACAACGCTTTTTGTTCTCCTCAACAAAATGGAGGCATGTGATTTATGGACAGCCAGCATCTGTTTGGAGCAAGGGGAGACACAGATTCATGTCTGCTATTATGGGCTGTCCATGTTAGCGGGGTGAGGAGCTGAAAGGGAGGGGAATGGTGGAGCAGTGGGGTTGCTGTTGGGTTGGAGTGGTGTTAGGGGTTGGTGGGGGAGTTACTGTAGCTGTTAAGAGTGAAACCTTCTGGGAAAATAGACCGTGTCAATTCCTTGTCATACTGTGAATCTGTTACATTAGCGTGTGGGTGAGGTGCTGTGTTTCATTGTATATCATAAACAGATGTAGGCCTATACTGGACGAGCCACCCTGGGGATACAGCTCTTGGAAAGAGTGAAGTGTTTTAGGGAAGCGACTGAGATTGAGACACACACAAAGTTTGACTGATTATGTGTTACCGGACAGAGCACGAGAGGATGAAATCCACTGTATCATCACAAACCTGATATGATCATTTTGATTGATGACGTGCATGGAAGACTTCCAGGAATCCTAAGTCTGGCCTGCATGTGAGGAGTTTTATGTGTGTGCGTGGGTTTCAGTGTTGTCTAGAGGAGGGACGAAGAAGAGAGACATAAATACCCAGAGAAGGAATGAAATAGCCAAGCAGGAGTGAGACAGAGTGCAACAGACAGTGAGGGAGATTGTGTGTCTGTGTGTGCAGTGTAGCATTGACTCCTGCATGCTCCCAGTGATAGATAGTGTCAGGTTAGGCTGCTCAGTGGCAGGACTCACACTGTCAATGCTATGGCTGCGGGGAGAGCAGGGGCCTGAAATGTTTTAACACCCATCGCTGATTCCTGTCAACATATACACTTACATGCATGACAACAGGCGGCGCTGCTTCCTACCTGCTTGTGTGTACGTGCACCTGAGAGTGTGTTTTCACGTGTTCATGAGCCAGGCATGCTCGTACATCTGTGTGCAACCGACATGCGCTTCAGGTTCTTGTGTTCATGGCATCATCCTGTCTCTCCTCTGTGAAAAATAGTCCTTAACGTGTTAAAAAATCACAGCCTCAGAAAACAATTATACACCCCGGCTTCCTTTTCTTTTCTTTTTCTTTTTTCCTCTTTTTTTTTTTTTTTTTGTTTTTGTGAAGATCCTTTATGAGGTTTTTTTCTTCCTCCGGGCAGCAAAAGAGAAAAAAGGCCTTCATTGTTTCATTGTTCACATTGTGTCATTCTTTGCCTTGGAACAGCAATTGTTTGCTGCACAGTTAGGAACACAATGGTGTTCACATAAAAATGAGCCACTTAGCTCTCACACTAAATTAGCACTGCAGAGGGGAGTCAGGCTTTCCAAAATCGCTTATTCACATTTTCCGCTCCTTACCAGCCCTATAAAACCAGCCGCTTCTGCTGAGGTGGACAGAAACAGTGACAGCCAGAGTGTACACTCTAACTGTATCCTGTGTTTTGATAGAGTAAGAGTAGAGATATTCAATTATATGGGGAGGATTGTATTATCATTTGCCATAATCATATGGAATCAAAATCAATAGCCTGTTGCAAATAAAACGTAAAGGCAAAATACAGGAATTAATTCAGATGTGTGGGGCACAGGGTGGGAATTGTTGGGGGGAAAGAATGTTGAGTTTGACATATATGTCTCCTGTGGGAAATCGTCTGTGTTTCTGTAAGAGTCATACGCTCGCTTTTACTGTAAATCTAACATAGCGATTTGCTTATATTGCAAAAGATGGCACGTTGCACCGCTGCAGCTTTAAATCTGAGAAGTGTCCGTGAGGTGCTCCCAGTGACAAGAAAGTGGAAAGTATTGTGTCATCTGTAAAAAAGAAAAGAAAAAAAAAAACAGAACAGGAAAGGGTGATTTTTCCAGGCGCTGTTAAAAAATTGTTTTGCATGGGTGCCTTTGCTCTCCTGTTAGTACAACACGTCTCGGAGCCCTCCTGCTGCCGCGACCAAGAATGAAGTACTCTCTTGGGCCAGACAAAAATCAATTCCTCACTCGGGCAAATTTCCTCTTTCCTAGCCTTTTTTTTTCCAGTCGGCTATTTGTTTTTAATGCTGGCATAGACTTATGGCTTAGGAAAGGCAGTTATGCCAAACAGTATAAACTGCAGCTCTGACAAACATTCAGAGTGTTATTGAACTTTCATTCATTTTTGAGGGTGTCAGCCTCAGCTTTCCAAAGCTTTGTTATGGAGAAGTAGAGTTGTGAATTCCACCGTTTCTCAAACCTGGTGCACATCTTTTTTTTTTATTTAATACAAACGAACATCTGTCTACGTCTTTCCAAACCCTGCATTTATCATTGAGATCTGTTTAGTTGAATGTTCCTCTGGATGAATTACCTAAACTGTTACATGCACAGCATTTACAATAGATAGAGAGGTTTTCCTGTGGGAAATCAGAGTCACTGATTCGGTGCCCAATATCCCATTAAATCAAGTATAATCCTGCATTTACCACCTCACACTTATCCTCGAGCTCGACACTTATGTCATTAACGGATGTTGCTCATTTTACCACAACCTACATGCTGTAGGGAACTTTTTTCCACCTTTTCTTCGTGTCTATAAAATGTTAAGCAGTGACTTACATATAAAAGAATCAATGTATTCTCACAAATTAGTTCAATATCTTGCACTTCATTACGACATTTTATCAGGTTGCATCCCGTGTATAACATCTCAGCTGCCAATTTATAAGCTATAGATTTCAAATATGGAGTTAAGCACTGGCACAAGAGGAAGACCTTTGTGCTAAGCACAATCCCCCTCTTCCTGATAGATTAAAAATCCCCTTGTGAGCAATCATCTTTGTGTAGTTGGCCAGAGTTTGTTTCACACGGTCTTCAGCTCCTCCCCCTCTCATTCTGCATGGGCCCAGGGTAATTTCCATGAGAATCAACTTGATGATTAATCACAGTGTTCCTGCACTCCCAGATGTCATTCAGGACCTTTTAAAGACATCACTGCACTGTGATGTTTATGGTAGAAGAGAGAGATGAACTTGGCAGCCCAGCCCAAAGACCCAAGCTCAAGCTCCCTCTGGGACTGTCATACAGTCAGTCAGATACTACTATCCTGGATCATCCCAACTTCCTGCCCCATGATGAGATCAATCAAGGCCCCACACTGGTGCCCAATCCCCAACTGAAAATGCTCACTAAAAGTCTTACAATGAGAACAATCATGCAAACTGTGTGATGTTAAACAAGAATTTACAAATCAACCTAAGAAATGAGATTGTGGCACTGAAAATGCTTTTTAAAGACATTCAACTGTACACACACGGTAAATGTTTATTTCCATTATCGAGGGCCCGGGGTGTCATTAGATGTGTGATAGTATGTGATAGTACAGCTTTGTTAAAGACCATGTATATAGTATAGAAAAGAGATGTTGTGCAATTGACAGCATGAACAGATGCAGAAAAAGGAGCGTTGTGTTTTTACACACTTACACAAAAGGAAAAAAAACAAACGGATTATGCTTGATTCAATCCAAAGACTTTTGCAGGGACATTAAAGTCCTGGAAGACTAGTGTTTATCTGCACTGATGAGAGACACTCATTTGAAAAATGCCATTGAGGAATTGAAACACTGAACAAGCAGAAGTTTATAATATTTATTCAGGGAAAAGAAGATTCACAACCTAAATTCATTAACATGCTGAAACCTTGAAGGAAAATGTGACCATTGAAAGATATAACTGAAACCTTGTGATAAACCATTGTTACACAGTACATCATCTTCCTTCTAGCTGTAATTCTTAAAAAGAAATCTTTATCTAATCTCTTTTGACTCATTGCACTTGCATAAAACTTATGACGTTAAATTTGAACATTTTACTCTCGTTATTACTCTTAATTTAATCCAGAAACATTTTTAAATGATTATGGTCCATGTTTTGAAGGCTTCTGTACCAAACAAAGGTGCCTGTGAGGGTCAGGTAAAATCTTCAGAATGACACATTATGGTTTTTTTAAGCGTAATTTAATGATATAGTCAATGTCAGGACTCTGCTTATTAAAACTCACCCGGCATCTCATCCTTTCTCTGAATTGCCTGACAGCTTTTATTCTGTCACCTGACCAAATAACACACTGATGCATGCTAAGGAAGTAAGATTTTCCCTTAGTGACTATTATTGTCATTATTAATGACTCAGTAACTGCTGGGAAAATGATTTCTTTGTGACTTCTTGTGCTGCTAGCTCTGTCAACAGAGGGAGTGGGGACAGCCACTCACGTTGGCAGAACTAATCATGATAGTTGAGATGAGTTATAGGGCGGGATTTACATCAGCGACTGCTGCTAGAGAGCAGTGAGGCTGATGTTTCAGCTGTTTGTGCGACGGAAAATGGAAGCAACAACTCAGAACTTGGTGGACATTAGTAGGGACATGTCCCATCCCGTCCCTACCAAATTCTACGTCCATGATTCCATCTTTTGTAAATTCTCGGTCCTGCTAGTCTGCATTGAGGATGAAAGTTATCAAGACGGGTGCATTCTGAAAATAAAATTTGAACAGAACTTTGTATCAGAAGTTTTCTCCAGATTGTTTGTCATTGTCATTTTGATGGACACTAAAATCACATATTTAACCAGGCTTTGTATTCTTGATCACCACATTTCCAAGTCAAACGTTTTCCAATATCTTAAACTAAGAGGGTTACCAGGAAGAAGACACTGCCAACAAAAATGTTATCCCTAAAACTATTTTCTCACATCTGCTCAGATATAACGTGGGCTGCATGGATGATTCAGTACTGTGGTTTGCTTTCAGTCTTCATTACTGAAGTTAAAGTAAAATAAAAACTCTTGGTATAAACTTCCCCATACACAAAAAGAATGAAGAGCTGGAATCTTAAGTATGAGCAGGCATCCAGATTTCATTATGCTCAAGGTTTGTTTCTTGATTTTTTTCTGCCATACAAATGAGGAACCTATTAAAATCATGAAGTCAGATTTCTGACCTGATGTAAACATCCATAATTCTCTCATATGTCCTTGTTGAAATCTACAGCCTGTAATTTGATATTCATTCTATTAATCTCTTAATCCCACAACTGATGAGCCTTGTTAAATGTTTCACCACTCCAGTGACATTGGTGCACACCCACCATATAGATATTACGGAGTCAGCCCCTTGTGGCCACCTGTGTTATTGCACCTCACATCTCTTTTTTTTTTTTTTTTTTTTTTTTTTTTTTTTTTTCACCCCAAACCTCCAAAACTCAGGTCCCGACCCAAACCTGTTTAAACCAAGCACTTAAACATGGAAGACCGAAAAAGCCAAATTTCCA
>JBAMHW010000006.1:25191056-25214404 GCA_037177495.1 Rhadinocentrus ornatus
AGGAAAGAGTTAGCCCCTGGTGGGCACTTTTGGTTGTGCACCTGCAAGCCCTTTTTTTTTTTTTTTTTTTTCTTTTTTTTTTTTTTGCACCTCACATCTCTAACATTCAGTTCATGATCGCAACCTGTTTAAACCAGGCACTTAAATATGGAGGACCGAAACGGCCAAATTTATAAATTAATTCAGAAATATAAAAATCTTTCAATAAACAAATTGATGAAGCAATAAATTATACAAAATTAAAAAAAAATGTTTTTCTTTTAAGAAACCTATGAAACATGGCAGAAATTTATATTTCTTTTCTCATTTTCAACTGTTTTAATTTAACTTTGTGGTGATATCCTATTTATTTACCTTTCCATGTCATTTTGAGTTCAATTTATTTAGTCACTTGGTGATTTTTTTTTATTTGTTTCGTCCTTTATTTTTTTGCCTGTTTTTATTTCTGTATTAATTCACTTTTACATTTTCTTATATTCTTTATTCTGTATTTTATTTTCATCCAACTTTTTTCAATTATTTATTTATTTACACTTTTTTATTCATAGTCATATTTCATCCTCATTATTTCCAATCTTGCATTTTCTTCCTCTATTTATTTTTCCATGCATATTTATTTCCGTCTCCTTTTTACATTTCTGCCTTATAAGTAAATGAGTTTAAGGCGTGTCTTTGGTGCAGATTCTCGCCTATTGGTCAGTCAACACTTGTTGGCTCTGCAGCTTGTGGCCTCAGGAGGGAAATGAAGGTTAGAACCGGTCCGCCATACTTTTTGATAGCTATGAATATTCTGATAATTGCATTGATTTGTGGGAGAACAATCTAATAAGTGTGTGTGACAAAGTATTACCAAAAAAAAAAAAAAAAAACAGGACAACTTATTACAAATGTGGCTCTGAAGTATTATAACAAGTTAATAAATATAAAAGAAAACTTTGTGCAGACGTTTTTTTGCAAGACATCTTTCATCTTGTTTTTATGTGAATCCAGAGCAGCCTTTTCCTCTACAGATATGATGTTGTCACTCATGAAAGCCGAATCTTCAAACCCCCCACCCCCCTATTGAGCCACAGCATCTTTAATTTAGCTTCTAGACTACTGAATGTCAGCCTTAAGGTAAAAAGACATGTAAAATCAGGTTTATGGAAAAACTTGACTTTCAACGAGTCCAACAAGGAAAAGTAAAAAAAAAAAGAAAAAGATTGTACAATTGTATGATGTATTTGTAAAGTCAGACAACAATCTATAAACTCATCTGTCAGCTCATTTTTAAATTCACTGAGTATGTTGGCAAAATATACATTAAGTTAAACAGAAATGTAACATTTTACCTACTGTATAGCACACTGTTTTTAAAATGTGGATTAAAAAAATTGATAGTTTTGATTTATACACTATAAAAAAGTAAAAAATTATAGGAAATACAGACAGAAATAAGAGCTTTTTTTTATCTTCATTAACAGAGTAAAATGGTTAAGAATCCTGAGCATGGGCTGTGTGTGATGTCTGAGTGAGGGTGGTGGGTGGCAGGGTGAGCTCAGTTTAAATAGTCTAGTGAAGTCAAAGACGTGTTAATAAACAGTTATGGAGCGCCCCGGGGGTGGGGGTGCTTGGGGGTCGCGGGGGTTGAAAGAAGCACAGAGAGTGAGGGGATTTTGGAGGGCACACCAGAGGGGTGGAGGGGACGCTAGATGGGCTGGGGGGATGATGGGGAGGGTAAGGAGTCAGGATCATGGTAGTCAAATTGCTGTTTCCTCCTAGGGATAAGAAAGGAGTTAATGACACCCTAGAGCTTCCCACCCCCTCCCGCCACTCCTCCCTCTCCTTTATGGAGGGTGAGCGACACACGCAGCCGTTTTGGAGGTGAGAAGGCCGGGGAGACAGCAGTGCTGTCCCTCCACTCTATTAGCAGGAGGCTTTAACAAAAAAGAAGGAGGAGGAGGAGGCCCGATAACTGTGATTATTATTACTAAATATAATATAAAACAGGCAGAGTGGGGGGCACGGGGAATGGGATCCACCCATCCGCCCACATGTTCGCCGCTGAAAACTCTGCTGAACATGCAGGGACAGGTTTAGAGACAGGGCCTTTTCAATGCCAGGGGAAAAGGGAGGGGTTAATGAGGGGCTTGGTGAAGGAGCTTATGGCAGGGTGAGGGGTGAAGGAGTGGGGAGAGGTGAGCAGGATGGCAAGGAGGGATGCCTGGCTGCCATGGTGTCAGCAGAGTAGATGGCAAAAGCAGGCCTGGAGACAAAGCGGAGACAGGCCGACAGTGAGCATGTCTTCTCCCCCACAAATGGGGGACAATCAGTAACAAATATGTCAGTGTTTTTCAGCTGTAATTGTAGCTTCCTCTACTGGGAAAGCGATGTGATTCCTATATTCTAAAAAGTGAAGCACATCATTTCAGGTGAAGGTGTTAGTGAGGATCACGTGATGGAGAGACAAACAAATAGTTTCCCCTGTGCAGTTTTAACATACCAGAGCGCAGTCGCAGCGTGGTGATGTGTTCGCTGTTCCCTCGTCTGCAACTGGATGCATAATTTCCCCAACTTTTGTGAAAAGTCAAACGGTGGTGACAAACCAGCAACGAAGCAAATCACCTAACAGGAAGGACTTCTTCTAGTCCGCTCCTGATGAAAAGGCAGCAGCATCCTGGTGAGGTGCTGACCAGCTCAAAGTAAAGTTAAGACAATGTAAATGTGAGCTGGGGGTGGCAGAACATCAGGGAAAAGACAGCAGTGAAGCCCTGATGTGCTGTAGCAGCAGTCTTGAAAGGAAGTTCCAATCCCTCTTCTCTCCGTCCAAAATTCATTAACGGCAACAAAAAGTGACCAGTTAAACCAGATAAAGGAGAAATGGGGAAAAGGGGAATAGGTGTGTGCATTGTATGTGTGGGGGGCTAGCGTCTATTCGATGAATACAAGTCGAGGAATAGGAGATAACTGGTTCTACTCCATTGTAGTGTGAAATTATAAAGCGTTACCTGCTTTAATTTTCCAAATACAAATTAAATCCTCAGTAAGCTGACTTTAAATCAATAGTTTCATTTAAGAGGCCATGCGATTTAACAAAAATGAAAACTAGCTGGTCCGGTCAATGGAGCCTGGTCATAAATCAAAGGGCTTTGGGAGGCAAAAAGCCGATTTGACTTGTATATGGAGCAGCCAGGGGCCAGGGGGGAGCGTAGCAGGGAAATGAACTCACGCTTTATTAGGACTTATATTGACCTGCGTCTCCTCTACCGGCACCTGCACTTCTCTCTGGCAGTATAGCGTTATGCTGTATACACCTCCCCCTATTAAAAATCAAGAGGTGTTCAAGTGGAAAGCAGTTATTCCTACGTCCATATTCAACCCGGAGTGGATTTTCTGTTGTTGTGCTTTCATTGTGAGGTTTTTCAGCTTAAAAAAGGAAAGAAAAAGCAAACTTTTGTAAGTGTGTGTGTGTGTGTGTGTGGGGTGGGGTGGGGGGGGGGGGGGTTAAAACTTCAATCTGAAAACAACAAAAACAACAAATGTATTGTAAAAATGCAAGAAGGAAAAAACAAAAAAAAAACAAAAAAAAAAACATTCTCACCGGTGAGGTTTTTATTTGTACATCAGTTGTGCATGCCAACATCAAACATTTAATGTCAGCATTCTTCAGAGACACAGACGAAAGGAAGAAAGATGCAAGGCTCACATTGTCATCGAACAATCAAACAGTCATCCGCTTCTCCAAACAGCTTGCAGCTCAGCTCAGCTGGCACCAGACACTCACATTACAATAAACATCTCCCCTAATGTTGTGCTTACACCACGCCATGCTTACACAGACACAATGCACACACATAAAAAATAACACTCTGCTTAATAGGGCGGCCTGACAGCTGGAAAGTGGAAGTAAAGAGAAAGATATGTAAAGATCGGCACAAGTTTAAGTCTGAATGTCAATGAATGGTTCAGAGCGTCACAGTAAATCCATTATCAAGTTGTTATGTCATCCTTAAATATTCTCCCAAAGTGTTCCCATATATCTTGTCAGGGGTTCATTAGCCATTTGGACAGGTAAAGCTTTCTGAGTCCGGCCCACAGCTGACCCCACATTCTGCTTCTGTGTTCCACTTAAAAATAATGGACATCCCCTGTCCCGCGTCCATCAATCATATGGTGAGAATGCCCTGGAAAAGAGTTTAGAGAACCAGGAATTACAGTTACAGCAGCTTTCTGACTCAGGATAGATTAGCCAGGCATTAGCGGTGTTTCATTAACCTTGCGTTAAGTGACATCCTCACATGATTTATGGACATTATTAACAAAAGGGAGATTGTATTTCCGAAAATGAACCTTTTGTGGAATGTGTGCTGCATTGTTAATAGGTTTGTTTATTAATCATTTGCAGGAAAGGTGGGGGCTTCATTTCCGAAGTAGTGACACACAGAAAGGCTGCAAGGGAGACTGACAGCAGCACGCAAAAGAGGTTTGAGCACATGTTCTGGAAGAAGTCAGAGTCTACATTATATATATATATATATATATATATATATACACATATATGTATTAATACTCCAGTACTGCAGCACGTTTTATGTTAAAATGTGGGACAAGACCAAGATTCTGCACATAAATACTGATGCAACAAATTACATTTTTGAAAGGTTCATGCCAATTTAATATAAACTAAAGAAATTTTAAGAAACAGTTTAGAAATAAATACTGAAATGACTTTCTTTTGCTTCCTCCATTAGTTTGGGACTCAGTGGAAAGTAATTAGAAATTGCTCTGTCAATAAAAATCCACAATCAGCCACAATCTAGTGTGGAAGTGAATAAAATTACACAGCAAGTGACACATTTAGTTTTATACTTGACAAAGGTATGACCACCTCAGAAATGAATATCAGAAGTTATCTAGAGACGTCACAGTAATGCACAGTTTTTTGTTTTTTTTAAGTTTTTGTTTTTTTTAGAATTATTACTTTTACTTTGCCTCTTTTTTAAGTCACAGAGAGCTGTCTTTCCATGATGTCAGCCAGAGAAGGCAAGAGTTCACACTAGAGACGGCCTGCCCATCACCTCTCATCCTGGGCTCTTCTGAGGGTTGCTGTCCAGCACGGTGAGAAGCAGTGGGTGAGGCTGTAGGCGAGGAATGGGGTGGGATGGGGGTGTGTGAGGTGCTCCTGTCCGGGCCTGTTGTCCTCCTGTCTGAAAAATCTCAGGCCACACGGGAGCTCACAGCAGCTGTCAGATGACCAAACAAACTGGGCTGTTGTCACATCTTCTGTGTATACGCGAGGCATAAGGTGCAGGTTTGTTTGAGTGTATGCTTGTGCTTCGTTTTGTGTCTGTATGTCTGTGTGTGTGTGTGTGTGTGTCCTTGCCTGTCATATGTGTTAGTTGCTGGCTTTTATCTACGCTCATCCTGGCCTGACATTCTGCATACTTTTTTGCAGCTTCGAGAAAAAAATATATAAAGCAGCATGAAAGAAAATGAAAATGCAAGTGTGGCCGACAGGTCTGACGGGATAAGCAGCTCAATCATCAACTTCCTAGATGTCAAATCCCCAAACCAGACAGAAACACACACATAGTCACACACGGATAATGCAGGGGGGAGAGATATGGAGCCACAAGAGGGTCTTTGCAAGTATTCCGATTGGTGGAAATCTACATCATTATCCTCTTTTTTTGTGTGTTTTATTGAGTACAGGGTGTTGTTGAGAAGAAACCTGAGCATACATCACCTTTTTTTTTATATCATCTTTGTCTAAAAGTTAGAAATGTGAAATGTAACACAGCAAACATGATGTGTTGGCACAGATTTATGTCATCATCCCTCATGTTCTGCTCTCCTCCTTGCCACTTCCCAGTCAGCCGGTGGTGATAGTGGTCTACCCTCTCCCCTCCTCTTCTTCCTCTTCTCTGTCCTGCAGCCTGCTGCTGGGCTGGAGGATGACTGACGCTGTCATAACGTCTGGCAGTCAAACAGACCTCTCCTGACGGGTGGCGGCAAACACGATGTGACACAGCCAGCAGTATCTGGTTTCTCCTGCACCGACTACATTTCATATAGCTCAGAGGGGCTTAGAGCGGCCGTGGGGAGGGCGTCTGAGTGTGTGTATGTGTGTGTGTGTGTTTGGCTGTAGGAGGTAATCGAGCAGATGTCAGGAGAGAGTCTGAGAGGGGATGTGTACACTGAGGGACGACTGAAACCTGTCACATTGATTTTCAGAGGTCTTGAGGCTGCTGCGTGCCTCTGAGGAGTGTGTAGAGTGTGTAAGTAACGTTCAAAGTGGGATTGTTAAGTGTTTGTGACCAAAAAATGTAATCACACTGTAGGATCACTGTTACATTCACTTTTAGAGGCAGGGAGACCATAAAATGTAGCAATAATGGGGAAAAAAACATCAAATATTTTTTTAAATATTCATATCAGCTTGTGCTCATTATATGTGTGAATATAAACTGTAATATTGGCACATCATGAATCATAATCTATTCCGAGAGAGCCGATTCCACATTTTTACACATTGTATTTTTTGTGGCAATGATAATGTAATAATTCCCAATTAACCCTACTAAAAGAGAGAAATAAAAAAAGAGGGGGGGACCACTCCAATCATTCACGTCTGGCAAAAAGAAATTGTTTGGTACAAAACTGCTGCACAGGCGTGAGGAAAGAATGATAAAATGAAATCAGCAACACCCACAAAAAGACAATTCTTGGATTAATGAGGACGCTTCATGACAAATCTGTTTAAAGATGATGTATGAAACGATCCTCCTCACTCCTCTCTCATTCATTTTTAGAGCCAAAATATTAACACATACACTGAAATATGTCCTACCTGGTTAGTCAGTGCATTTATTTTCTCTGCAAAGGCGTTAAACATCAGAATAACCGTGTTCACAGATTGCTCTGTAACTCCACATGTTCTGCAGACAAAATGAACCAGGGGCTCTGAGAAAAAATGTCACAGCTATATATCCTCGGGCTCATTTTAGTGTAAAAAGCAACCACGGTACGGTTTGTTGAGCAACATGAGCAGAAGCATGACATCCGTTCACCTACCTAGCTCCATGCTTCTCCCTCCTCCTCCCTCTTCATCCTTGTCTATGAATCCTAGAAGCAGAAGATTACCAGCAGAGGAAAAACAGACGCTCTCCAGGTTCTAGGTTAAATACAGACACCACAGCCGCCACAATGCTCACCACAACCCTCGTCCCACCATACAGAGTGTGCCATCTTTTGGCTAATTTCTGAACTGCTTCCCTTGCCTTCCCTCTTTTCCTCTTTTTTTCATTGCATTTGCAGGAAAAGATCATAAAATCAGTGAAATAAAGTGAAATGGTTGTCTGGGGATGGATATGTCCCTTGCAACGTGAAGTGGAACTTGAGGAAATCTACGGATCTCCTGCAGCTTTGCAGAAGACCCTTGCTGCAGGACTTTTTTCCCCCCAAACCCTTACAATTTATGCAGGCTCTTCAGCCGTAAAAACACACAATTTTGCCTTCTGATGTCTCACATGCTCGCTCCTGATGAGAGGACGGGATGAATGAATGAGCCCAGAGCTGAGAGTAATTACGGCAGTTAGAAACAATTAGAGATAAATATCACAACGTTGTATAAATTTACAAGGACTTGTGTGCATATACGTGCAAAAGTGTGTATATGTGAGTGGCATGCATTCCTTCATTCCCACATAGCAAAATAACAGAGAGAAATAGATATATTCACCTTCGAAGGGTCACTCTGCTCTTCCTGGCTCATTAAAAACAGCCCCATTAGCAGTGTTCCTTCACAGCCTGACTGCCGACAGATATGCGAGTGTGTGTGCATGCGTCTGAATGTAAGTGTGTGTACAGTGAGTGGTAAAGACATGCAACGTTTTGGAGGCCTCTGGGCTGCAGAAGAATACATTAAAAAGCAAAGAGCCCCTCTCCTCTTCCTGACTGACTCCTGCTGGGACTACTTAGCATTTCTGGGCTAAAAACTTCTATAGCAAGGATGTCAAATACTATATACAAATTACAGCAGAGCCAAATTGCTTTTGTATGTAGTTATTTAACATTTGTGTGTGTTTTTTGCATGCATGTTTGTCTTGGCCTGACGAATGCCGTATTCCCTCGGTGCACAATGGGCAAAGTCGCTAGGGCAGCAGAGAGGGAGAGATCAGTCAAGTTGTAAAAGAGACATTCGAATCTACAAATCCTTAATGAGTCCAAAACAACTTCACAATCCTTAGCTCATGAAAATTCTAGCAGTTTCAATGTGTTTGTAGGTCACAGATGGTAAAAGGAAGTTTAAAAAAAAAAAAAAAAAGTCTCCTTCTTATGGCGCTCATTGTTTCATAATCCGGGGAGAATTAGGCAGAAAAATTAAAAATTAAATTAAATGCTAATTACAACCAGACCCCAAGCAAGTTTGTCCTTGTTGCCCTATAAAGCTAATGAGTGAGGAGCGGAGAAGGCCTGATCTCAGATCAGTGCAAAGAGTCAAATAAATGTCTCCAAAGTGTGTGCCTCTTGTCTTTTCTCCATCATTAGAGCAGTCCTGCTGGTGTAATGAGGAGGCTTAAAAGTGTGTGTCTGGGATGTTTTCATGTGTGTGTGAGAGAGGGAGGGGTTGTGCGTGAGTTGTGTGCTTTTCCTGTATTTTTAACAGCAACTCTGACTTCTGGACTAAGAAGGCATAACTTTACTTTACGGGGATAAGACCTCAAAAGTATTACAGTGTAAAAATCCACCATAGCTAAATTGTTTCTATTGCCTACAGTTATAATAAAATAATGATAATATAAAGGAAAAGGGTTCATTTTGTTTAAGTAGCCATTATACATGATTATTGCCTGGCATGCTAATGTGAAGCATTTTCACTATTTTTTATATACAGTTGATTAATTAGTGAAACATTTGGATGTGTAAAGCTTAAGTGATTGAACTTTTTTCTCTCATATTTGGTTCATTTTTCAGAACAATTTTCTCTTTAGGCCTATTTTTTTTTAGTTATATAGCTGAAATCATGTCATGAACAAACCGCTGACAGCTTTTTTTGTGGCTTATAAAATTTTCATGTTTTTTTAAGTTGAATTTAAATGCAGAACTTGCAACATCTTAAATTTCCTAATTGTAATAATTTACAGAGCATAATCAGTTCAGACTGTGGAGACTTTATTTGCCATGTTTTACACATTTGCATTTTGAAGATGTCAATAAGAAGAGGTTAAAGGAAAATTGGTCTAAAAATGCCACCAATTTGCAAACAAATAAAGAAAAACTAATTGTATATTCTTGGTTTTCCTGATTTGAAGAAGACTTGATGCACTTCAGAGGGACTAAAAACAACTGTTAATCAGCTCTGTCCTGGTAATTGCCAACTGTATTTATATAGCACTTTAAAAACAACACAGTTGACCAGAGTGCTTTATGCAAACATAAGAAGAACTTCCTGTTTCCAATTTAAGCTAGCAAAGTCTTTCCAGGTGAAATAAAATATCTCAGATATTTTATGTGACAGTAATTAAGTTATTTCCAAAGAAGACCTTCTTGCATTTTCCACTTTTGCGCATGCAGAGCAGCTCTGTTTTCGGTTACAACAACTACTTCTTTTACTGAATTTCAACCACTAGCAATATAATTTATACCACCACCCTCTGGTAACACTACACAGACTGGTTCAAACCAGTCGACAGACGTCTGTCTGATTCTTTTTCTTTTTCTTTTTATCTATTCTTAATTTTGTTTGATTGTTTGTTGTTTTATTTAGTTGTAATTTTTTCCCCACTTCAGAATTGCCAAACTATTGAACTCTAGTTCGGCTAATAAAAGGGCAAATCGGCCCTTGGGCTTAACAGTAAAAATCATATCAGAATGTGACAAACCACTAACTGCTTTCTTCGTAGGTTATAAACTTTTGAGTTCATTCTTCATTGTCTCCACCATCGGGAGATTTTAATAGCATCAATTATGTTTTTCAAAAACACAATAATAGAATATTTTCACATTAATTCGGTATATTTTAACCATTTTGTGTAATATGTCATGTCTGGAGTCCAAATAAAGCCTTCAATTAGGTAATATTATTTTAATTTTATTCTAAATTTGACCTGCTCTGGTTTTAGGTTGAAATAAATGTTGGCTGAGATGAACTGGATGGCAAATAACAAATTAAACACTGCAGTAAAGTTATTTGAAGAAAAAAATGTTAGTAAAGTAAACAGGAATGAATTGTAGATGTAGAAGAGCAA
The DNA here is from genome assembly GCA_037177495.1 of Rhadinocentrus ornatus. Classification (NCBI taxonomy): domain Eukaryota; kingdom Metazoa; phylum Chordata; class Actinopteri; order Atheriniformes; family Melanotaeniidae; genus Rhadinocentrus; species Rhadinocentrus ornatus. The sequence continues at coordinate 25,201,286 of JBAMHW010000006.1, forward strand.
TAGCATCAGTGTATGTGTGTGATTGCTGTGTGTGTGGACCTGTCCAGTAGGAGTGATAACAAGTCGCCCTCCTGCTTACTACCACTAGCCATCCATTAAAAGTGAACCAGGATTCAAATACTCGGCCCATCAGAGGTGCCAATAACAAGGAGCGCCACTGGAAATTACAGGGGAATTTAAGTCTGCTGGCTAATGGCATTGGCACCGACACTTTGCCAATACACATTTAGCAGTGTGGTGGTGTGGCTGGCCCGGGGTGCCGGTGGAGACTGACACATTTCTCTTGAGCCTGTCCAGACAGAAGATTGGCCTGTCTGTCAGCGGTCAGGCCACTGCCATTACCCCATGATCACCCTCAGCTCTTCTTCCCTTTTAACCCCCCTCACCACCTCCATCCACTTACACCACTGCTCCTCACTCTTTGTCCTGCATGTTTTCCACTTTTACTGCTCTCCATTCTTGTATTACAACCATGTTTTGGTGGTAAACAAACAAAAAAAAAACAAAAAAAACAACAACAAATGCTAAACCTTGCCCTCCAGTCGATCTTAATAAGACAAAACAACTGACTTAAAGATAGGTTAAACAAGCAGAAAAGCTTTAATTAATGGGGGTTTTGTGTGTTTAGAAGCTATTCCCTTCAAAACCTAAATTGCCCTCACATCACTTAGCACTGTTGGTTCCCATTTAATATTGAAGGAAATCAAAAGCAGAGGTTTTTGGAAGCCTTTTTTTTCCTCCGTCCATTTATTGTCTGCCGCTTATCTGGAGTCGGGTCGCTGGGGCAGCCGACTAAGCAGGAAAACCCAGACTTCCCTCACCCCGGCCACATTCACCAGCTCATCCGGTGGGATCCCAAGGCATTTCCAGGCCAGCCAAGAGATGTAGTGCGTCCAGCGTGTCCTGGGTATTCCCTCTTTCCGGTGGGACATGCCCAGAACACTTTACCAGGGAGGCATCCTGACCAGAAGCATCCTGACTAGATGCGGAGGAGCAGCGACTCTACTCTGAACCCTTCCCGGATCACGAGCTTCTCACTCTATCTCTAAGGGACAGCCCGGCCACCCTGCGGAGAAAGCTCATTTCGGTCACTTGTATTCGCGATCTTGTTCTTTCGGTCACCACCCACAGCTCGCAACCATAGGTGAGGTTAGGAACGATTGACCAGTAGATCAATAGCATTGCCTTTTGGCTCAGCTCCCTCGTCACCACGACAGACCGATGCAGATGCCGCCCCGATCCGCCTGTCGAACTCCCGCTCCATCCTTCCCTCACTCGTGAACAAGACCTCGAGATACGTTAACTCCTTCACTTGGGGCAGGACCCTATTGCCGACCCGGAGACGGCACTCCACCCTTTTCCGACTGAGGACCATGGTCTCGGATTTGGAGGTGCTGATTCTCATCCCAGCCACTTCACACTCTGCTGCTCACTCCAGTGAGAGCTGAAGATCACGGCCCGATGAAGCCAACAGAACCACATCATCTACAAAGAGCTGAGACCCAATCCTAAGGCCAGCAAACTGGATCCCCTCAACAAGTCGGCTGTGCCTAGAAATTCTGCCCATAAAAGTTATGAACAGAATCGGTGACAAAGGGCAGCCTTGGCGGAGTCCAACCCTCACTGGAAATGATTCTGATTTACTGCCGGCGATGCGGACCAAGCTCTGACACCGGTCGTACAGGGACCGGACAGCTCAAACAAGGCCCTGGAGAGGGTATAGAGATAGTCCACTTTTCCACGACCGGGACGAAAACCACACTGCTCCTCCTCAATCCAAGGTTTGACTATCCGACGGCCCCTCTTCTCCCTGAATAGACCTTCCCAGGGAGGCTGAGGAGTGTGATCCCCCTGTCGTTGGAGCACAACCTCCAGTCCCCCTTTTTGAAGAGGGGGACCACCACCCCAGTCTGCCAGTCCAGGGAACTGTCCCCGATGTCCCTGCGATGCTGCAGAGCCGTGCAAGCCAAGACAGCCCTACAGCATCCAGCCTTAAAGAACTCTGGGCGGACCTCATCCACCCCCGGGGCCCTGCCACTGAGGAGCTTTTTAACCACCTCGTCGATGGTCCTGAAAGGACTCCTTCTTCAGCTTGACAGCATCCCTCACTGCTGGTGTCCACCAACGAGTTTGAGGGTGACCGCCACGACAGGCACCGCCAACTTTGCGGCCACAGCTGCGTCTGGCCACCTCAACAATAGAGGCACGAAACACAGCCCACTCGGACTCAATGTCCCCCGCCTCACCCGGGACATGGTTGAAGCTCTGCCGGAGACGGGAGTTGAAGCTCAGCTGGTCAGGCTTGGGCCTGCCAGGCCTGACCGGCATCCTTGTTTTTCCTAGTAAAAAAAAGTTCATGCCCCCAATAATTTATGCCTAAAATTAAGGATATTGGAAGAAACTGAAATATTTACTAAAAAAAAAAAATCTTCAAAAAATATTTTTTGTTCCCCACTTAAATGAGCCTCCATGTCCTCGGCCGGTCTTAATATAGCTGTGTTAACTTTTTTTAAATGCATCGAATGAACTGATCAATTGCTTTATATTTCTTTTACACTCAGATCCAGTGCTATTATTTTTCTTCTTTTTAAAAAAGTGTATTTAAATTTAACTAGATTTAAAGAGAAGCTGTCTTAAACTCATTCTCTTTGAGGTTTACTTAAAGACCCACTCCAATGCTTATTTGGAACTATCTAAAATGTTCTCACTGGTCTTTAAATTGTGGTTATGAAGGTTTTGGCAAAAATCACAAAACCTCTGCCCTTTTCCAGGACTGTGCTTCTTTAGAGGACCAGTAGCTCATTTTAGAAATTCGCCTCTATGTTGTGAGCGGAGTCAGCGCTGCTCCCCTGTCCCTCCCGTCGCTATGTGCTGACTTATGTGTTATGGACACACACACATGAACCAGGCAGTGCATCTTTGCTGTTTGAGGACCTAAAATATCTCTATTATCACTGCGAGTCGGACTGATTGCTGAATGAACTGCGCCATGGTTTCACTCATTTATGCATTTGTCTCCTCGTGTCAGAAATTTAAGTTTATTTGTTTATTATTATTATTTTAAAAAAAAAAAAGCTGAAAAATTATTAAGTTTGTTTATTCTCCAGATGAGAGAACCGACCAGTAACCCGCACGGTGAAGATATATTGTAGGACGAGTTATTCATATGTGCTACATTGACAGCCAGCTGACATGAAAAAGCTTGTGTGTGTCTTGCTGCTGCTGCTGAGTAAAGCTGAGAAAGAAACACAACTTGTAATGTTAGGAAATATTAACAGGCAGGCACTGTTGGATTATGTACTTTACAGAAAAATAAACTTATTGATAAGTACAAAGGATCTCCACTTGATGGTGTCCTGAAAGAAGGTTCAGCATCTGGCCTTAATTTTGATTTGCTGGCGAAGCCCATATTTTCTGCTGCTAGTGGGCAAAGCAGTCGTCCTGAAGTGTTGGCTGCTAACCAATGTGTGGTTTGTTATGTTGTGATGACTGAGAAATCTAATCCATTGCTCTCTCACAGAAGTTTTTGGGTAAATAATGAAAGCTAACGTGATTAGCTTTTATCTAAACCTGCTACTGCACATAATGTGTGGAACCAGAACGGGCTGAGAGGGCGAGACAGGATCTTGTAGCGACACCCTGTGGGGTTATGACGTGTAAATGAGGGTCCAACTGAGCTCCCCTTTTTCTATTTGCCATCACAGTGATTTAAATGCAGAAATACTCAGAAAAGCCATTTTGATCAAAAAAATTTTAAGATATGACCTCTAGCGTCAGATAAATGTCACATGGACATGTGAACAACATAAAAAGCATGATTTTTCACCAGAGTGGGTCTTTAACATGATGCAGTTCATCAAACTCCAAAACATTATTAACACATTATTTCACAGCAAACTGTACGATAAATTTACACAATAAAGAAACTCCTACAAATGAAGGGGATGTTACATGTGTTTATAATTGTGCATCCCCCTCCTTTGTTCCTTACCCCCTACAAAAACATTTCCTGCCATTAAATTACCATCACATTGTAAAAAGCTAGTATCTGCTGAGGCTGCTGTTGAACCACGCTTGTCACATGCTTGCTATAGGATGGGGTGACCTCCCCAAAGAAACACAAGGGAAAAGCTCACCGCCCTTGAACAAGGTTGGAGACCATCACTAATTACCAGAGAGGAGGGCAGCGGGCTTGTAGTGCCTGTTGTTTGATAGAAACACAATGCTCATTTTTCACGTATTAATCTCCACTTCATACAGATCTGAGGAAAAAATAGAAATGCCAGCATTTCTTCAGGGCATGATTTTCCTTGGACAGCAATTGTTTCAACAAGAGGGCCTGAAGATGACAGGACAGGCAATGGGCAAGAAACACACACACGAAAAACTTCTTAATCTGCTGCGATGCTCATGTCAATTGGTAAAGAGAGTGTGACCGATTCAATAGATTTCCAGCTCAGAAAGCTTTCCAACACCCCTCCCTCTCCTACTTTAATTCTCTTTTCTTGTTGTCTTCTTGTAAAGGAGCAGTGAAAAAGTGACGGGTGAAAAAAGGGCAACTGAAAGATTTTTGCCAAAAGTGTAACGTGAAATTTAAGCTGCAAGAAGCAGCCACCAGCATTAGTTGGTTAAGTATCAGAAGCAGAGAAGGGGTAATGAACGTAGAAAGGGAGACATATGAAATGTCATTAATGTTAATTCTAATCACTTTTTGGCTATTAAGCACAAATTAGTGAAGGTGATGTTAAATGTCATGGTCTGTCCTGGGATTCATATAAGAGAGGGTGGGGGCCACGGAATAGGTTCTCATTTACATACTTAAGATTTAACTTAATTCTCAAAAGGGGTGATGGGAAACGAGGCCGAGCCGTAAACCGATGGCGATGACACGCAGGCTCAGGAAAAACACAAACGTTTTCTGGCGGCTGATTCTTCATTGTTCATGCTCAAGGTTATTTTCTTGAGCTCATCGTCGAACGTCAGTCCCTTGAATAATTCTGCTCAGGCTTTTCCTGCCTCTGGCTTTAAGGTTTGTGCTATTTAGGACCAATCATGTCAATGTGGAGGGGAATTAATCCTGCTTAAAAATATGTTACATGACTAGAATGTATGTTAACATTCCCCTGATTCTGTCGCCGGATATAGACTTTAGTTTGGTGGAGCTGGAGATAGTTGAAATAAATTATCATCTGGGCTAGATATCTAGAGGAATTCATTGTCAGGTTCACTTAGAAACTTGCAAACGCTTGTTTCCATGCAGGTACTCTGTATCTGTCAAGCCCTCAAATCCTGAAAGATAATCGAGGCAGTGAACAATGCAGCATTTTTTTAAAGAAAGTCGAGCTAAAAGCCCCACATAAACAATGTCATGTAATTCATTGCGATAGATAGATTAACCTCAATGCACCGCAGAGGCCTCTGCATTCCTGTCCACATTGTTCTAATGGCAGCCCACAGTCTTAGGGAATATCCTGTTTTATTTTTTCTTTCTTTTTTTTTTAACTCCTCTCTCTTTCTTTCCTCTGTGGCTGCAGTTGACTGTGGGAGAGTAAATAACATTTGATATGCATAAACAGCCCCTTCCTATTCATTACTGTCAGAGCGTTGGAGTGCAGGAGGCGGAGGTCAGCATGTGAAGGTCCTCCTCAGGCAGGAGTAACGCCTGTGGTAGCTGTCACTCCTCTTCCCTCCCACCTCCACCGCAACTCCATCTCCAGCCCTCCCTCCACCAACTCCTCTATCCTCCTCTTCCTCTCTCACTCTCATCCCCCCTATTAGCACAGGCTCCAGGTCATAACCTTTCCGTGGCATTTTGCGATTCCACAACCCTTTGATTAGTGCAATATTTACATATTTCACAGTGGAGAGGGCGTTCTTGTGTCGCAGACACTTGAAGTGTTGTAAATGTGTTTGGCCTTTTGCCTGAGAAATGTGGAGGAGTCAGACTCTCTGGTGGTAACTGTAGTCAAGGCTGCCGAGCTGATACGCGCCATAGTGTGTTTTAAGTATATTTACCATTCACCAGTTCAGCCATCCTACACATACAAGTGCCATTTGGTCTTTGATGTGGCCCTAGTCATGCTGATCAGGGGCATTTAGGAGACATTAGAAAGAAATAGTGCTCCCTGGTGGCAGATATAGATCAGATCCTCTGACTTGTACAATGATCTGCAGAGCTGCAAAGGTTTAGGGTGCAACGTTGTAGACGGGAAACCAGAGGATTAATCAAGCCAGCATCTTTTTTTTTTTCTTCCCTTTTTTAGTTAAATGCATCAGAAATTCAAGACTCAAAATTATGTTAAAGTATGTTTAAGCGTGTGTTAGAATGTTATTTCTTGCTCTCAATCTTGGTTAAAAAAAGTGTAGTTCATTTTATGGCCTTTCTGGTGTAGATGTAAAAGATCATTCTGACAGTACAAAATGAAACCACAGTAAGTGCTTATGTCAGGTCATACATTTAAAAACTTCATAACCAGAATAGGTCTTATCATCAATCGCTCCTACATTCACTAGTTAGTAAACATAGCAACACAACTTGCCAGCTAGCTAGCTAGCTATTAGCACCTAGGAGAAACACAAAACATGCTAAATAACAAAGATGCAGAAAGAAAAATACACACACAAAAAAAAGAGGAACGTAAAGACAGCTGCTAAGGAATCGATTGTCCTCATTTATTCATTCACTACTTATTTCAATTCAAGGTCATGGGGAAGCTGAAACCTGCCCCAGCAATTAGCAGGCTAGACGCAGGGTACACCCTGGACAGGTTACCAGTCTATTGCAGGGCGAACACAGAGAGACAAACAACCACTCACACTTATGTTCACTCCTAGGGAGAATTTAGAGTGACCAATTAACCTAACACGGATGTCTTTGGATGGTGGGAGGAAACCAGAGTACCCGGAGAGAACTAGAATTGATAGTGTTTACTGCAAACAGAAGTTTAGTCAAGGTACAGTTATAGCTTTACTAAAGTAGCTAATTTGACAACTGTCCCTGTTTTAGTACGCAAGTAGTGGAAAGGAATAATCAATTTATTGACTGATGTGTATTTGATTTCAAAACAAAAACAGGTGTTAAGCCCCTTTCAGCTTGCTAGTATTGGGGTTTAATTCCTTTTCTTAAGTTACTGACCAAAACAACTGAAAAACAAGCAAGGTAGTCCCATTTAGACAACCGAATTTGACATCTTACAGCTTTATGCAAGAGCAGCTTAGGTCCAATTAAGTGCATGCAAAAAGAATATGATTTCCAGCTGCATCACCTGGGTGTTTTATTTCAATACAGCAAACTTATTAATTTACGTATATTATTTTTTTCAAATGCACCAAAGTTTAAAAGCGTTTTGACTTGAAATCAGGGTTGTCGTTTGTCACATGTTTTAAGAGTGAGACTCAACTGTCATTGAAAGTAATGCTCTCTTCATGCCACTTGTTGATTTTCTCTGAACTGACAATGGTATACACGGATGTAACAGAAGTTATACTGCTGGTACGAGGGGTGCTTTGATGTCTTACCACTTGGGCCTACCAGCTCTTGCAACCCTGCCCACTGTTGCATAAGCAAAATCAACTAAATCTGGAGGTATTCATCAGTGAACAGGTCAGTTTCTACAGAAGTCTCTACAACCTGTAATTGTGAGAGCAAAGGGATTCACATATTACAGAAATTGTGCAGATTAAAGCAGAAATAAAACGATAAGTTCCTGCCATAAACTGTGGAAAACCTGTAATTGTATAAAAGCCCTAACCTACAGGGATCAGTTCCATATTAGACATTGTAATTGGTAAAGGCCTATAACTCTCTCTTCAATTAGTAAACAACATGCTGCAAAGAAAACCTGGTTAGTTAACTTATAAAAAAAACAAGTACAAGACTTGGGCATGCGACTGACTGTTCCATGGAAAGAAATACAAAAGCATAAAATCATAACCCTTTTCCTGTGTTAACGTTAAGCCAACCTAACCTGACGCCTTAGTGACTGTTGCATAACTTCATACAAAAAGTAAGTAAATTTATACTTAGCCGATTATTTTGTCCTATTTAATAATATCTGTCTGTGTTGTATTGTGCATTGTTAGTCACCACTACAATAAGGTATAACTGGTAAGAGTCATGTTTCTGTGAAATGAGTAACACAGGTGAAGGTGTGCAGTGCCCCAAAATGTGCCAAAATCCCCTGCAATATGCTCTTGGTGAAATGCATAATTGTACTTTTCAACAGTATTAAGGGGTGAAAACTATATTGGATGTTTTTAACACTTTTTGTTGAGTTGTGTTGGTCACTCAAGCACTTAAAGATCATTCTCATCCTCTCCACTCCCAAATTCTGGAGGTACTCTGATGATCCTGGTTCATTGGGGGGGAACGTCTGATCTTGGAGGATGGTGTTAGGTGTAATATATTGCCAAATGTTGTTAATAAAGGAGAAATATTCAGGTAAACACAAACTTTCTTACCATGTGTGCTTATGTGGGGGAGGTCAGCATAAATAATACAGAAATTTTAATAAAAAAGTAAATTTTTTAATAAAAATATATATATTATTGAGCCTATTTGCATTTTAATTAAACTGAAGTGCTGTTTAGTCATGTGTAAAAGCATATTTTACATAATTTGACATAACTGTACTGATACTATGCTTGTTATATTGAATAAAGAGTGATTAAAACTATTCAGTTAATGAAAAGAAATACAAAAGAGAGTACGTATATAGAGGTAAGTTATCATTTTCTACTTTCTAATATGTGAAAAAAGCATACTTGTCAGATTGTCAGGTGTGAAGGAACAAAGAAAAGTGTCAGAAAAGCAGCATAAAAAGGTGCTAAAGGTAGAGGTTTATTTAATGCTGTTCCACAATCCAGAAACACTGTGATTTTTAAAATGGGCAAATGTCCACAGCACATGTCGATCTAAAGATCATTGCACAAAGATTCATATAGGTTAAAACCCCAAAAAATAAACTATAAGCATTTATTTTAAAAATGTTTCCTTTTTCTTTAAATGAAACAAAAGCTGGAGTTTTCTCTGCTGTGAGAAAAAGTGATCTGTAGATCCCCCTGTGGTTATACCTGTGTCAATCCCAAGACTTCCAAAGCAAGCTGCAGCTTTCCTTCATGACACATAGAGATGTGAAATAAAAAATCACATTAAAACCTACTGTGTTCTCCATTGTACCTATCCATCAATTCTGACTCAGCCTGGAGTTTGGCGTATTTTCCGTCTCAGTCAGTCATTCAGTCACTCACTCAGTCATTTCCTCTCTGCTGCGTGACAGAAAGAAGAGATGTCAGCGAACATGTTTTTCAGGGAACTCAGGGCCGTCACGTCTGCCTTCGCAGTGACTGATGAGGTCGGGAAAAGTGACGGGCAGCTGCAGTCTTCTCTCAGCCCGCAGGCCTGCCTGGCATTAACGCTATGTGCCATGTTCTCAGAGGGAACCTGTCATTCAGCCGTCACTCAAACCGACAGACAGATGGTGTACATAGACACTGAACATGAAAGAGACTGGCAAAGTGGCAACGGATCCCTAGGTGGTCGCCCCTAGTTGAAGGCTGTGGGTTTCTCATCTCTGTCGCATGGCAGCTCGGCTTCAGCTGCCCGCCCGCACATGGACATCAAGGTGGCAACGAGGCCTGGACGAACATCAAAGTCTCCATCCATCAAATGTGTCACATGATATGAAAGGAAGCAGCTTGCAGTGTGGCTGAGGCCTGATCTGTTTTCACCTCCTCACCATGAATCATGAACATCTTTTTTTCAGGTGGAGAAGTTTGTGCAGAACTTAACCAGACTTTTAATGATTTTCTATTAAAAGAAAATTCAAGCAACTTCAAGCTTGAGTCTTGTTTTCTTTAGCAAAAAATGAAAAAAAGATGAAAGAATAGTTCCCATATTGAGTTAAGTTCAAGTGGCCAATTGTGTGTGTCGCAGTTCGGGTGCTTGGTTTGCTCGTTGTGAAGTTTTACTTTTAGATGGATGGTGGGTCAACGCTATCTTTGGTGACTTCCATTCTGTTTGCAGCAGGTCTTTCACCTTGTAAAAAAAAAAGCCATTTCTCTTTAGGAAAAGATGCTTTGCCAGATTCATTCTGCTGTTTGACTCCCAGTAGTCATCCCAGTCAAAAATGGTGACTCATGCTGCATTGTACCCTTGCTTTTAATACAAACAGTGACTCAGCTTTTACCAGACCCCCAAATGAAGTCTGTGAAAGCTTTGCAAAATGGGTTCTTGGTTACATTCAACAGCATGGACGTGCACATCACAAACCACTGCTTGCTTTAGAAACCTTTTAGTTTCCTATTGTTCAAATTTCCAACATCATTCCAATACTCTGTCAGAATCTCTCTCTGGTTTGCTCTGCAGTACTCCTAACATTACTGAATTCTTGGTGAGTAAACTAATTACTTCCATTAGGGTTATTTCCCTTTAAATCTTTAATTTAACATAACTTTCTCAGTTGTTTTTGCACCAACAATTTGTTTTAATCATGTTTAGTCATAAATAGGAGTATATTGATAAAAGAAAGAAAAATATATATATATATTTATGTCAATATTTGATTTAGTTGTTTGTACCATATTTAAAGACTTATAGGGCAAAAGATTTGAGCATTATCACATTTTGTCTTTAATTATATACATATAACCTTTTTTGAACCAGGGTTGTAATGTACACAGAGAAAGGATTTTACATTGATTCTCAAAAGGTTCATCTCCCCAAAAAGTACCCTGTAAGATACAGATATGGTCATTAGATAAATACTGTGGTAGTGAATTTATTACTGACAGCTAATAACCTCAACCTATAAGCATGTAGACCGCCTAAACACTTGATGGATGGTTGCGGGCAGCTCGGGAGTATCTGGTTTGTGCTGTTGCCTTGCACGAGAAGGTTCCTGTGGTCTTCTTGTCTGTGCTTAAACGAGTTTTACTTTCAGGTATACTGGCTTCTTCCTATAGTCTAAAAACATAAATGCTGGGTTAAACTGGTGACACTAAATTGACTCAGTGGCTGTTTCCAGTGGATGTACTAGAATAAAAAGGTACATTTTTGCCACCTTTTTTTTCAATGGTAGAAAGAAGATGCCTTTGAATAATCTGCTAGGGCACTGCTCCAGTAGCAAAGCATGTGTTTCTTTCTGAGATTATTTCATAGTGCGTTGGTGTGTTTAACATAGCTGTTGTTTTACCTGTCAGGCAAGCTTCAGGGTTTAAATGCTTAATTGATGGTACTGAAAGCAGAACTGAAATTCCTTGCATCATGTACCAAAATGATAATCATTAATAATATTAAGAAGGAACAGCTAGAAGAGAGTCATGGTTTAGGTCAGGTAAGACAGGAAATAATTATGAAGTTGTATGACTCTTGTTCATGTGTCATTAAGGCTTATAAAGCTTTAGCGTGCCTGGGATGATAGTGGTTTTAATGATAGCTAAAGTAAGAACAAAAATCCAGTGTGAGGCATCCTCTGCCTATTATGGCCCACATCTGTGGAATCGCCTTCCTGAAAACCTGGGAGAGTATAAATGTTTTTAAAATCAAATCAAGCCCTCGATTTTAGTGTAAAGTGATTTGTTTATTTCGTTTTTCATTTTTCCTTATTAATTCTATAATATCTTTTAGAAATTTTTAATGACCTTGTAACTGTTTATCTGCCTTTTATGTTTCCTCACAGAAAACTTGTAGGATTTATAAAATTATTCATTTATTCTCCCCAAATGTGATGCTTGTCCTCAGTTTCCCCCCGTTACAACCCTTATGATGCTCTGAACTTTGTTTAGAATATAATAATTATAGAGTTGGGGGTGGGATTTTGTTATTTTTTAAATTATTTTGTTATTATTAGTGTTTTGTATCAGCATTTTGTAATGCATGTTGGGGTACATTCAGTTTTTCCTGAAAAGTGCTACACAAAAAAAAATCTGATTAATTATTGCTGCTTTCTCTTTGGATCATGTAACAAAATCTAACAGCTGAAAGCTGAATGTGGTTAAATGATGAGACTGAGCCTGGTCATTTCACACTCCCCACTCCTAATCCCAGCCTCTCCTCATCCTCCTGCTCTGTTCCAGTTATCCAATCACTGCATGTATCCAGCTCACATGTCCACTGTCACTTGTTCTCATTGTCCCACATTAAGGTGGTATCCACTAATTCATTGGGGCATACATAATGGGTGATATTGTGAAGAGACTACGTTTAGAAATAAGAAGTTCTCAGAACATAAACAAAAGAAGTAATTTCCTTCCAATAAAGAGAGGCAAGGGGATGAAAAATAAATAGCCCTTTGAGCAAATGCTATATTGTGCATTTCTACACTGCATCACACTGGCATCAGACAGTTATTTGTCACTATATTCACCACAGAAGGTTTGTGCTTCATCATGGTTCTTGGTTCACGTAACATAGTCTCTGTTCTGGTTGGATATAGATGGTGTTACACAGATCAAGTATATGTAATTGTCTAATGGGTATGTGATGTAAAAAAAAACACAATATAGGTTGTAGATGGAATAAAAGTTCCCTTCTGGTGGTGGACATTTTGCATAGCTTTTAGGTTTAACTTGTCCATAAGGAAACCTTCTGATTCTTCCAAGGTAGCTCTTGGACTGCAAGTAAGACAGTAAGAACTGGACAATGCCCAATTCAAAAAAACGCATAATGCAACTTTCTGATCTTACCATGGTGTTTCTGACTTGTGTTGATGGCACAGTAATATAGATCATGTACATTTCTGGAGTCATTGTTGCCTAGCAGCATCCCAAGGCTGAGAAACTGCACTTCAAAATTTAGTGTTCCAGCCTGGAGCATCACGCTACAACTGAGTTTCACTGTATACACCACATCAACTGGATATCAACTAGGGCTGGACAATATATCGAACATTTACCTTCATCGCAATACCAGCCTTTGCAATATGCATATCTCAACAACTGTCTAAACTGCAATAAGTCGCAGTACCTATTTGCGTATTTTAATGAAGTATTGTGATGCTGTTGCAAACGCTGCTGAGCCGTCATGCTCTGTGTGCGTCAGTGACGAATCAAATGAACTGTTACTGTCCCGGATACCTGCTCTAGATGCAAACGGCTGCCGCACTGGAGCACATGGAGTGA
>JBAMHW010000006.1:25214504-25240120 GCA_037177495.1 Rhadinocentrus ornatus
AGAAAGAAAGAAAGAAAGAAAGAAAGAAAGAAAGAAAGAAAGAAAGAAAGAAAGAAAGAAAGAAAGAAAGAAAGGGACAGAGGGAAAATATAACAAAAGAGTCAACATCAGATTTACTTTTACTGACTGAAAAACGCTCAGAGTACAGGTGGGATGCAAGATGTTTGCCGAATTAGCCATCGTTAGCGGTGCATCAGTGAGAAAATCTGCCAAAGTTCAGTAGCGCGCCTTTAATATCCCCAAATAAACTAGATTAATCTAGAAAAGTCGATTTATTCCATAGAGCATTTTCTTTGACAATTGAAAAGTGTATTTACGTTTTTTTACTAAAGAATATAAGTTAATAATGAGAATTTATTAGCCATAGTGTGGTACCATTACCACCGCTTATAAGACATGCCTTAAGTTATACACTAAAAAGAAAAGACTTGGCTGTATACTTGTTTTTTTTAACTGCGTCTGTACTGCATACCACACAGCAACATTTATCCAATCAGTACTTTATATAAGCTTGGTCTGATCCTAATTATATTATTACTAAATCTGTGTTTCATGTAACAACATGGCAATAAGTTGATAAATAATCTATATAAGAAGTTATAAATGAGACACAAGAAACTGCACTGCTGGGTTTGTCAATCCTGTCATCATTCAGAGAGGGTGCACTACACGGTTTCTTAGTAAATTTCACACATTCAGCGCAACGAACCAAGAAAAATAAAATCTCTAAAACTTTAAATCTGTGAAAAGCTTTTTTCATCGAAACTTGGACATATTCAGCCAGTCACAGTGTCTGAGGCAAATCTGAAAACAAACAAGCGTAACCAGAGAAAACTACGCCAAAAGGTGCCATTTTTTGTGTCTTTATTGTGGACATGACATTACATCCTTGTGAAATGATGTACAAAAGTGTAACAGAACTGAGAATGGCTCAGACGAGGTAGAGCTTTCACATCGGCTTGCTGGCTTGAAAACTACACAATACAAAAACAGAAAACCCAGAATAAAAAAAAAATCTTATTAAAAACAAACACTCCTGCCTGCCTCTGTCCTCTCATCCTTTTTGAAGTGATAATAAATACAGATATTAACCAAATACATTTGGAATAATGATGTCTCATACAGACACAAATTATACAATTTAACAGGAATGAAAAAAACAACCAGAAGAGAGACACTTGCTAGTCCCTCTGGGAGGGCAGCTGTGACTATCTACTAAACAAATCCTACAGTTTATCAAAGAAAAATACTAAAAACCTAAAAAGCACTGCTGCACCTAGCATTATCAAACTTTCCATAAGGAAAATGTGGCTAAAAAGCTGTGCAGCACACTGCCTTAATGGGACAAATAGTCTCTCATTCGGATCTATTGAATTATTCTAAAAAAAAAAAAGAAGTAAAATTAACAAGAGAAAAAAAACATAAAAGCATCTAAATCATCAAATAATAATAAAGTTTGTAAGCCGGCACCATTAAAAAGACATTCTCAAAGAAATCTTAGCTAGAACAGGACACATACAGGCATGGTTAAAGCACTAACCTAGTCTAAGTGCACTCGTTATGCCATTTGGTTTCTACCACTGTTTGTAAAGGGTTTGGTAAGAGTGGATTACAGATATACAGTTTATTTTACATACACTCACTCCTGCTTCATAGTTTTCTAAGTCACACTTTGGAGTACAAATTCTGAGGAGTTAATATTAAAGGGAATTCTGTACAACATTGGTATTAGTACTAAACTACCTCAAAGGCTAAAGTATCCATTTCAAGTAATTTTTACTACCCACACCTGCAACATACACACGTGTGTATAATTTAGGCATATTCAAGCACACTGTATTGTATGCATTAAACGACCCGCTGGTACAGTAACCGTTTCATCATATTCGTGTAAAAAGTACTGAGGTCTCAGAATAGATATAGAGCACTTCACAGTACTTCGTAGGGTCGACTTTCTGCTCCTGCTCTTAAAGTTTTGAGCTGCTTCACTGTGTCGTCTCCTCTTCTCATGGCCAACAGGTTGATTCAAGCCACTTAAGAGTTAAGAACAAGCAAAACAAAGAGTCCCACTTCATTTCAGTTAACATCAAAAAACTATAACTGGCTTTTGTTGCAAAGGAGGTAGGATAGTATACAAAGCATCTAGACGGAGGAAGCAGAACACAGAAATGTAGTCAGTGTTGGGGTTTTAAAACGACATAAACGTACACTCACACACACCTGTGTTAAGGCTGTGACAGCTCTACGGCTCAAAGGTCTCCACTGGATGTTTTTTTTTTATCCCTAAACTCCCTGAAAGCCTGATCTTTCTGACCTCTGGCCCCTGAGAATGCAAATCTCCACATCACCGCTCACAAAATCGGACTGACAGCGAGAGAGACCGGCTCATTAGTCTGCTTAAACGTTCAAACAGCTAAATCAGTCCTGCATCACTGCTTTCTGGGTGGCTGATGAGCATGTTAATATATAGTGGACATGATTTTCTGTCAAACAAGCCGGCCAGCATCATTACAATACATTCTAAGAAATGTACTTGCTGCTAAAGTTTGGATGAAAATATTTTTGTGGCTAATATAGCATGGCACAAGTGGAGAAAGGGAGAAATAGCAGGTCAGGCCTGGATTTTTCTCTCCAATGTTGAAAACAGAAAAAAGGCAGAAAGAGAAACTCAAGTTTGGGCTGAAAAGCAATTTTTTAAAATTATTTTCTCTGGAACATCACAATGAAACATCTATGAAAGCCAAGAACAGCCATGATTATTAATATATATATATTTTTAATCATTATTCATTTTTTTTTATCTCGTGATAATGCTGTAGTTATTTTTTAAAAACTTTGATAAAAAAAAAAGAAGTCCAGGAAATCCATTACCAGGAAGCAAACTTAGCACATGCCTGGCTTAAATTACTAGAACAGACTGGCCAATTGCAACAATTGCCTTACTGCTCTATTTTTATTTTACTCTTGATTAACTCATGAAAAAAAAGAAAGAAAAAAAAGCTTGTCATCTTGTATAATCTATTCATTCATTTTCTATACCGCTTATCTTAAATTCAGAGTTGAGGGGAAGCTGGAGTCTGTCCCAGCAATTGGCAGGCGAAAGGCAATCCAGTTACGGTAGGTGGTTTTTATAGAAAAAGGTTGATTCCTGGAGATAATGTAAAAATTTGCTTTGTGATCTTAAGGTATGTAAATAAACAACTGGTGATCTGAAGATAATGGCCTCAAACACAATTAACTGCAGTTACGGCTGCTCTTGGCTTCTGCAAACAGCTGAGAAGCACTGCGTCAACCACCTCTACCAAAAAAAAAAAATAGTGCTGGGTTGAAATACCAAAATCATCACGTGGAACATTGTGAGATTTTTGAAGAACATTTTGAAAGCCTCACGCAGTGGTACTAAAGCTGTTTTGCAGACAGTAAAGTAAATTTCATCTTTTTGTTTTTTTAGAGCCTAAATCCAAGCATCTTTATTAAAACTAGCGCATGCACCCAGATGTTATGTTCCTATAAATGCTGAATGGATCTAAGCACCTGCAACTTCCTTTCATAGAGGACTGAACGCCAATTAAACACTTCCCTGCTGTTTAATGTTTGCCGTTTCTTTTAAACCTGAATTTTTTTAACTTGATAACTTTTCAAATACTGTTTTTATCTAGTAGTCTTTCTTTTTCCTTTCTCTTTTGCTTTTAATTTTAAATTATGTTTCTTATTTTCTGCTGTGTGATGATGTTTTAATGTCTCTGTAAAGTATCACCCTGTCATTAAATTGTGCTATAGAAATAAACTTGTCTTGCCTTAATTAGTTAAAAGCCAGATGTTGGTGACTTTTTCCCCCCTCATTTTTTAAAAGTATGAAAAAGGCTTTGGTGAAACACATGCTACAAGATTAACAATCAGAATGTTGGATTTTTTAAGGCTTTCACTTGAGCCCAGCATAACATGCCAGGGAGTTTTTCAACATATTATGAAGTCAAAAAGTCAAATTTAGCTTTTGCAATGAAAAACATTGATGTTTTTGTTGTAGTACGCTGTTCTACTCAAATATCCAAGTTGTAATACAATCTCTTCAATGGGTAGCGAGCATCTTCCTGCCACTCCCATGTTGTGGAGTCAGTCTAATTTAAAGTCTGAACTGTCTGAATAGGAACGACTTATGGAGGAAAACTCAACTCAGTTCTCTCCACTTAAATGGACAATAATTGAATGGCCATGAAAATGGGGCGCTCATTTATATTGGCTATTTAAAACACAGGCTTTTCTTTAATGAGCACTTAAGTAGACATCACCATTAGCGTTCTCTCCTTCCTAACCCTACCTCTCTCCTTCTAATCATCAGCTACACAGCCTGTGAGCGACCACAGCACTCCCACTGCACTACACCGTGGAGCCGAGGGAAGTCAGTATAACACACAGTCACGCACACGCAGACAGAAAGGTGCATTTCATCATCTCCTGAACTGGAATCCAGACTTGCAGCATCTCAGATGTCTGTTGCTGAATTGCTGCTGTGGCTGTGTGATTGTTGTCCTGAGAAATGCACAAACTCGCACGTACAATAAAGCTTACAGAGAAAAAAAAAGCACTGAAGGAGCAAATAGAGCAACCATGCAATACCACAGTCCTGGATTAGAAAGCTAGCAGCTGCATATGAGTTCAGTTTTTCTGCATCTTGTTATAGAAATTCAACTTTTCCTGTAAGGCTGCACTTGGCAGCTTTACGTGTTGGTACCCCCAAAATGGCAGCAAGAGGCAAATCTATTAATGTCTTTGAGTACTTCTGGATTCAGAAATCTTTTAGATGATGCAAGTCTTTATATTAAAGAAGACTGAAAGATTTAATGTTGGTGAATACACCTTTCCTCTTCATTTCCATTTCGTGGTTAGACCCTTATTTTTATCTTCATCTTATTTTGAAAACAGCTTCAAGAAGATTCACAAAAGAATTAAGAAAAAAGATCAAAAACTACAAGAAGATTCATCATAGAAAATTTCTTCTTCAGTCATTAAAGGATGATGAGTCTTGGGTCCTACTTTCAAAGCTCAAACTTTAACAAATAGTGAAACAAATAGTTTGTTGGGGTCCCTGACTAGGCTGGTCCTCGGGTCCATGTTGCGGTCTATCATTCAGAGAGAAGCCATAATTGTTGTCATTTTGGTTTAGTTGGGTGTTTGGCAGCCAGCGCTCCTCCCTCCTCCTGATTTAGTAATGAACTCCTCATGTCTGGATACTGGTTGTTGTCAAAAGGCATGTGGTGGACACTCTGGACGTGCGTCTTTAGGTTCCCTTTCTGAGAGGCTCGGTATGGGCAGAGCCGGCAGCAGAATGGCCTTTCCCCTGCAGGGCATAAAGACGAAAGATTAATTAGGCATCTCAAACTGGATTAAGAGCATTTAGAAGCATTTTAACACAGACAAAATCAGGCATGAGACTTACTGCAGTGGGAAAAAAAAGGGGCGGGACGCACAGTCAGACAAACATAAACCATTACACATGATGGCATCCAGCTAGAAGTCGGGAAGCATTATGCAGGTCAAGTGAAACATTCATAGTGACTTTTTTACGCCTGAGTTCACTTAAAAAGTTTTCTATCCTGACCTAGATGGAGTAACTCTTCCTCCCTCGATTCTGCCATCTGGAGAAGAGGGCCACATCCCCTTGTCTGTCCCACTGAACAGTCCTACTTTTGTCTCTGCTTGTTTCTCTCAATCACCTGGGCCACACCAGCAAACATATCACACACACACACACACCCGATATCCTCTCTTCTAATTAGACTGACCTACAATGGCACACACCTCTGCAAATAAAAAAGAAAAAAAAAAAAAAAAAAAAAAAGGTAACGCACGTGAACAAAACAGATGAGAGTGCCATTTAATTGCACCTAATTATCATTTTGATAAATGGAAGAATATCAAAGCAGGAAAACAAATGACTCCCCCTGCCCCTCCCGCACCTTTCTCCCAGAAGAAGAAACGGGAAAATATAGCTGTTATCATACATCATCAGAAACGCAACAGAAAGAAAAGAAATAGATGAGAGAGAAAGAAATAGATAAAAAGAAAAAAAAGGTGTAATTAATCACAGAAAAATCACATAGATTAAAAAAAAAGAAAAAAGTAGCAGCTGGAAAGATGGCACGGCGGAGACGTGAGAGGAAAGCGAGAACCTCCACGACATCGTCCTGTGAGAAAACATCGCTGACGGGACCGCTGCACTACATTATACTAAAGGTTATCGTCACCGTAAAGCAGCGTCAACACTACATCTAATTGGACCCCTCTGCTGCTTCTGCTCCCATCACTCATAGCGTACGGTAAATCTGAGCCCAGGCTGGTCTGTGCGTGTGATTAATTATGATGGAGGCACAAAGTTTAGAACATGGCTCCTTACGAATGTCAAAGCAGAGCAGATTTAGTCTTCTGTTCCCTCTGCACCTCATCTTTGCCTGCATGACTGCATCCCCAAAAATAAATATAAATAACGGTGGAAACTAATTCAGAAACCAAACTGTAAATTTAATGCAATTTCTTGTGTTATTGAGAATCATCACTTCTCTGGAGAACTACCTGCTGAGTTCAGGTGTGGACTCATTTGGATATTTAACAGTTTGCACCAGGGATAAAGTTAAGAATAAATCTTAGGTAGTGAAACCTCATTTCCACTGGAGGAACAGGAGAAAGAAATTCTACACTCGTGTGATCAAAGACAGCACATCCCTTTTAACAAGTATATTTCAATGTATCAAAACAGTATAATAAAGAAAAAGAACTGAAAAGCACTCAGAGAGCGCAGGCCTCCACAAAGCCATTGTCTTAAATTTTTGCCAATGATTGTGGGCATTATTTTTGAGTTAGAAGCTCTAATGGCAACATTATCCGCCATCAGTCTCTCTCACATTGCCGTGGAGGAATTTTGATCCACTCTTCTTTGCAATGTTGCTTCATTTTATTGAGGGGATGGCTGGATTTTGACTGTACTTATTGCAACACCTCGATTCTTTTCTTTTTCAACCTTTCTGTTGTCGATTTACTGTTGTGTTTGGGTTAGTTGTTCTGTTTTATGACCCAATTTTAACTAAATCTTTAGTTGTCAGAAGGCTTCACCTTTGACTTTACAATACTTTGGTAGATAGAGAAGCTCATGATTAATCAATAACTTCAAGGTGTCGAGGTTGTGTGACTGTAAAAAAAAAAAAGCCCAAATAATCATTCCTCCACCACCATGCTTGACAATTATGAGATGTATGCCAATATACTGAGTTTGGTACCTTCAAGCATCTCCACACTGGTCTTGTCTCTCAAACAGTGTTTCAGAGGTCTTGATGTTTGTTCAGGTGCGATTTTGCAAACCAAGCCTGTGCAGCCATGTTTATTTTAGAGAGGAGAGCTTTTCAATCAAGCCATACTTGTTCAGTCTTTTTCGAATTGTACAGTCATGAACTCTAATATGAAATATGCTAACTGAGGCCTGTTGGATATTATTTTAGTTTCTTTAAGGAAAGCACAGTGTAACGTTCAGATAAAGTCCCTGAGATGTCCACAACTGGAAAGACTGGATTGCAGTAAGGATGGACTTAGGTTTTCACATACTGTTTCTATGTATTCGCTTAGTTTTTTTTTTTTTTTTTCGAATAAAATAATATGTTGGTTTTTTTTGTTGTTGTTGTTCATATGAGGTTGTATTTACCAAATTTAACACCTGGTAAGAATAAGACAATTTTATAAAAATTATGCTCTATGTGAAATCCAAAAATTTGAAGAGAGAAGACTGTATATTTTAGAATAAATGAGTATGATGTGCTTTTATACAGCATAAAGTAATGAAATATAGTCTGCTTGCTATTATAAATAACTCCTAATTTAATTTCTGTTTAATTATGTCTTCATGTCAGGAGCAATTCTTTCAGGAATGGATGTTCCTGAAATGCAACACAAACACGAAGATCAGACATGAGTGCTGATTTAACTATAAACAGACATTTCTGACATTTCTGACATTTTAATATGCTTAAATAGAACTTTTCAACACCAGAAACCCCTTCAGTGCAATCAGCACATGAGGTTTGCAAATGCTGACTCTTTCTTAGCGAAGCTGCAACCGTTCGATGAGACACTTGTCATACGTAGACCAGATACACACACACACACACTCAGGTGTGATCCAGCTGCGCCGTGACAATGACAGGTGTTAATACCAGGTGCAGAGGGCGCCACGTGTGTGTGTGTGACTGTAACACATGAACAAAGAAGGTGGCTCGCACAGGATGAGAAGCTGCACGACTGACACAGACACACACACGCACACACACACACATGCGCACATGCACATGCAGAGGTGAGACGCCAATAATAAAGAGACATGCAGAAGCAACGAGGGAGCCCAGTTATCAGCCATTGTGCCACATACTTGTTTGGGAGCTTCAGAAGTGGTGGTGTGAGCGTCAGTGCCTCTGTGGAGTCCGTTATAATCAAACCCAACTGTGGGGGGAGAAGGAGGAGGAGAAGAGGGAGGAGGAGGAAGGGGGAGGAGGAGGGCATTTGGTTAAACGCTCTACCAGATCCACACAAGCATTTTCCGTCTCTCTTCCACCACCACCCGCACACAATAGCCTTTGCCACCAGCGCCCTCTTTAATAGAGGGGAGCTGGCAGTGATGATGATGGTGATGATGGTGGTGATGATGGTGATGGAACCTGGTGGAGGCAAGTCAGTGATTTAATATGACGCATGTTAATGGAGGCCTCGGGGTGGCTGGCCTTTTCTACGTGCGCATGTCCATGCCAAAGACAAGTGTGGGTGACAACATTAATTACAGCCTCTGCGAGTGTTTACAGACCCTACGCATGGCCAAGTGTGTGTGTGTGTTGATGCAGAGTGTGTGTTTACAATAAGGCTTGGGGGAAGCTGAGCACTGCATCACTTACCATTTGGCCTCTGTCACTTAGAATCACTGGCTGTGCCACATATCATTCACACTCTCTATAAAGAAGCTACTTATCTTGGTGTCTACTGTGATCACTGCCAGCCCGGGTGATGGACATGACAGGACAGGAGAGTGGAGGAGAGGAGCAGGAAGCAGGGAGACGTGAGGAGGTAGGAAAACAGGCATTGGAGGGGTGGGGAGGAGAGGAGACAGAACAAAAGGGAGAATGTGGACAGAGAACAGAAAAGAGGATCAGAAGATGGAGACAAATGGAGACGAGGATGGAATAAAGGAGTGAAAAGAAATCAAAGGAAACAAAAGAAAGCAACAGAGGAGGAGGATGGAAAGCAGATGGAAGAAAGGCAGAGGAGAAATGATGAGTGAGAACTAAGAGACGAGAACTAAGAGAGGGGAGAACTTGAGGAAACATCCTAAAGAGGAGAAAAGGGAAAGGAAAAAAAGGAAAAGGGGAGATAAAGACAGGATATCAGTAAGGTAAACGAGAGGAGACAATGAAAAGAAAAGGGAAAAAGAGAGAAAGTGGAGAAAAAGCCAGCGTGTCTGGATCAAGCTGTTTAGTGAGTGGCACTCAGATGCATGCAAATGGATTAGCGAGGTTGGCATTGAAAACGCTGTTCCGGTTCATTAGAATGCACAATTCCATCTCTCTAATTGACATGCAATTAATAATGTATACGATTTGTCACAGGTCAGTATCTGCAGCAAATCATGTCTCAGTTTAAAAAATAGAGACAGCTGCCCAGCCCAGGGCAGGCAGGACTCACAGATCGGCTGTCACACTCAACTGAACAAAAAAAAAAGAAAGATCAGTTTTGATTTATTTCACAGAAAGCAGGGACGTAGTAGCAGTCGTGTGGGGACTCAGACGATGACAAATTGTTGTGAATGAGAATCTCTGTGCATATATTCTCTATATCTCATGTCATTGTTGGTGGGTGGATAGAGCTGGGAGGATGGTGATGTGTGTGTGCACAGATAGCAGCGACTGCTGAAGTCGCTCAAAAAACTGGAAACTTTTAAGAGTACATGAATCATAAGCAGCTAATTATTCTAAAGCAGGACGCTGAACTTCTAACAGATATTGTATGTGCTGTTCAATCTACTAATCAATCTTTCTATTCTATCTTAAAATTTCAGTGGGTTTGTAAAACTATTTATTTTCAAAAATCCTCATGTATTTGCTGTGTATGACTTCAAAAACTATTATTAGGTGATTTGATAAAAGAATTTCCTTTAAAGGTTCCATAGTATGCATTTTTCAACAATTTCATATGGGTTTCAGAAGTCCAACAACATGGTTTTTAAAGTGTATTATCCCATTTTCAGCCTTGGTTCTTCATTTCAGCCATTCCAAATGTGGCTCTAGTGAGCTCTAATGAGAACGGGCTGTTTCTGTGTCTGAACCT
Source organism: Rhadinocentrus ornatus (assembly GCA_037177495.1). Lineage (NCBI taxonomy): Eukaryota > Metazoa > Chordata > Actinopteri > Atheriniformes > Melanotaeniidae > Rhadinocentrus > Rhadinocentrus ornatus. The sequence continues at coordinate 25,224,858 of JBAMHW010000006.1, forward strand.
TTAAAAGTTCATAAGTAATGCATGTCTACGCCCCTCTCTGGGAAAAGACCTGGCGCACATTTGGTGATTTTAAAGGGCAGGCTCAGCTAGCCAAGGGGGTAAATGACAGCATCCACTACTGGGGGCAGTGGTTATTTCCCTTTGTGAGGTCACAAAGGGAAATATCTCAGACTCACCTGTTTGAGAACACATTGCTAAAAAGTGGAGCAAGCAAGTGATAAGAGACAAAATTATCAAATTTTTGGGCCTCATACACAGGCTATGAGGTCACATATGACCTTTAGAAAGTGAATTTTGCATAATATGGGACCTTTAATCTAAATGTTCTTAATTGGATTCCTAGAAATGCAGGGCTCAAGATCAAGCGACTCATGCTGGGCTTACACCAAACAATTTCCACAGTCCAGACTAAAAACGGAAGTCTTCAGGACAAAAGCAGACACAGGAATCCCGACAGTCAGAATACCGGCAGAAACACACCCTCCAGATTCTGATTGTTGGTGTAACACCTGGCGGAGATGCAAAGTCACACATAATAATGATCCTGGAGGGAAACTCTCCCCTTGTTTGCTTTGCTGAGGGCAGATCAGCCCTGTTTCATATCAACTGTCCAATATATCACAAAATGCTGAAAGAATCTAGTTGTACTCTTGTAAATAGTGATTCACATTCTTTGTCAAATCTCAGTCTGAGACTAGGCCAAGACTTAAAACATTTGTCTTTAGATGTGAGTTTTGGTGGTTTTCTAGAATCTTTTCAAAGTCTTCTGATGTAAGCCCAGCATTAGGTTCTCATAAGATCAGACTGACTCCCAACCATAAATTAATGTTTATAGAAGTTTGCACAAGGTTGTGCAACATTGGAAGAACTTTACATTATGCTATAGCCTTTTTTTCATAGGTTGATTGCATTGTAAATGTGATGGAACCATTAATGCTTTTTTTTTATATATATATATATATATATATATATATATATATATTTTGAATCATTGATCAAATGGACCAAGTGTCAAATGTTTTATATAACATTACGTGATGAGAATATCTGGTGCAGTAAGGTCTGTAACATACAATTCATCTGATTTGTAATTTTTTTTCTTATTATTTCAGGTCGATAAAGTAAACGAATGAGAGTGATATGTGTTACTTTGACTTCATTTTTGGTGTGGGTGTATGAACCAGCTGTATTTACCTGTATGGGATCTCATGTGAGTTCGCAGGTGGCTGGGCTGACTGAAACTCTTCCCACACTCCTGGCAGAAATACTGCCCCTGCCGCATGACAGACCTCAACATCCCTGATCACAAACACACAGACACAGGAAGGAAGGACAAAAGAAACGCAGTTAAAAGAGGAAATCTTCCAAAAACGGCAGGTTCAGTATTTTTATAGTCCACAGGTCAAAACCGAAGTCATATGATGATCAGACACATGATGGGATGAAGCTTGGGCTGTCAACAGGTCTCGTAGCAAAAGGGGGCCCAACAAGACATATTACTCGTATGAAAAAGGTTAACCTTTAAAACATGAGGTCTTCCAGTTAGGGGACTTTGAGAAGACACGGTGCCAAACTGGAAAAATGGCCAATTTGGAGTCCTCGTCTGTACTAAAACCTTGTTCTGCTTGACATATTGTACAAGCTACAGATGCATCACTCCACAGAGACGTTCATATTCATCCTGAAAGTGTTTTATTTTAGGCAAGCCTGATTTTTTTTTCTTTTTATTTGAGCTATGCAACTTTAATTTATTCTTCACCTGTAACCAATCTTAACAAATCTCACAAATGTTTCCTTTGACTTCAAAAGTGCTCAAATAGACCATGTGGTTGCAAAGATATACTCATTTAATTATGATTATGAAATTTTTTGTAATTTTACATTGCGTTGGTTTGCTTAAATTTGGTCTCAGTCAGCTGCTCGGTGCTGTTGTAAGTTGCAGTTGTTGAATTAGTACATTGCTTCAAAGAAAGTTGAATTTAAGACTCTTTTAGGGAACACAGAACATATTTTAAAGCTTTTTAAAGTGAAATCTTAAAACAACATATCTACACATAAATCCCAGGTGCTTTGGTTTCTTATGCGAGTTTCTCCATGCACGAAGAAGACATCGTCTCATGGCAGTGTTTGCAGAGTCTGAATGAAGACATAAAGGTCAGAAATTGTTGGTATATGTGCACGTAAGCACGGAGCTCGGTAGCATCAGCAGTGGACTCGCGCAGGCATCATTAGTATGTCTAATGTGTCATTATGAGCGGCTCGCTCCAGGGGCTGGACTGCAGCTGTCACACAGCATCATCTCAGAGGCTGACAGCAAGACACACACAGCACACACACACACTGCATAAATTACAGGCAATTAAAACGCCCCGGCTGTGATGTGCCCGCTCCGCTGCCCGTGTGTCACATGTCAGGTGTGTGTGTGTGTGTGTGTCGGCATGCGTATGCGTTGCAGGGAATGAATATATGTGTGCACGCTTGGTCTGCGGGAGGAAAGCGAAGCACACATTTACACAAGCTCACACACTCACAGAAAAAGCCAAAAAACACTGACTGGCACTGGATGCACCTTTAAATGTTAATGACATGAAATGGCAAAAAAGAAGAAAAGGAAATCCTGTTTAACTCCAAAGTTGCTTCTTTATAAAAAAATTTAAAAAGGATGAATATATTAACAAGAGACTTTAGTAAGTCTTGATCAGCGGGATGATCTTGCTCCAGTGCTGTTACACGCAACATGTAGCAAACGAAGCAATCAGGAAAAGACTTGAGAAATACAAGCAGACCAAGTGACTTGAAGAGCAGGTTTTCGGCATAAAGCCTGTTGTTTGGGGGATGGAGAGAATTCACCAGCATTATGTAAACGCTTCAATGATCGGAATTCAGATACTCAGTCTCTTTCCAGATGTACAGAAGCAGCACGAGGACACGACATTTCAAGCTGACTGGATCTATTTAATGACATTCTGAGTATTACACATACTCGTGCGCACCAATACACGCATGCACTTCTCTGACCTCGCATGCTGACAGATAACATGCCGGGAGGGGGGGCTTACTGCCCGCAACCCTAGCAGACACATAAATACCCTCTGCATAAAGGCTGGTATGTACCTGGGCGGTGACTGCGAGTTGTTTGTGTACAAGTGTGTGTGAGTTTGTGCAGGGAGGGGGAGGAGAAGGGGGAGGAAGGGTGGGCTGCACAGCAGGAAATAGGAGGACAGAAGAGGTGACAGAGAGTGTCTCTGGCAGCCCGACTGCTGGCCTCTGGATACTCTACTTCCACTCCAGGCCGCCAGCCCTTCTCACTGATGCACTAATGAAAGACAAGACAGAGCTGGATGGAAAACACAAGCAGGCCAACACACACTCGCACACATATTTACAGAGGGAAACGGGAGAAAGACTCAGTTGCTCAAAAAAGGTCACTTTATAGCATGTGACTCAAAGGGCTAAGGCAGATCGTGACGATATGCGCCTGGACAGGTGACAGCGATGTCATGCGTCTGCTCTGGGGCTGTTGTCTTTGACCCCTGGCTCCATACAGCCCCACTTGACCTCAGAGACATGACTGAAAATAGGCAAATAATATGGATGTTGGGTAATGACCATTTCCAAAGCAGCTGGTGGGGTAATTATTCTGTCTCATCTCTCACTTTGTCTCCTCTTTTCCCTACCTCCATCGCTCTGTCTCTCTCTGTTTTACCTTCCTCCATTCGCATCTGTGCAAGTCTCTCTCGTCAGGCAGAGCCCTTACCTAAACAGTTTGTGACAGCTTTCTGGGAGAGTGGAGCTGGAGACCTGCATGCCTCGCAGACCTGAGAGCAGCAAGGGTTCTCGCATCTTTCACAGTAAAGAAATAAGTAAGCATGTATTTGCCTCCTTGCTGCAAAACTCAGGCACATATGGACAAGCACACTGCCCTGGACATAATTTCGGACACACGTGTTCATTCATTGGATTTCCGCTTATTTATTAAAATCCTCATCAGTATGGAGAGCTATGTATATGTATATGTCAATCACTGTCCACCAGCTGGTGAGTTAAAGCGTGTAAAAGAGAGGGCACACTCTGGCTCATGCATACATCCAACAAAAAGCGTTGATCTAAGTGACTACTAATATATTTTAATTCGTGTCCCGTATTATCAGTGTTAATCAAGTTTACTAGAAAACACGTCTTTACGAGTCCTGACACATGGAGTTTTCTGAGATGCTCTGAGCAGCTTGATGATGAGAAAGCTTTTTGAAACTTTAGGTTATACAAACAAATAAAAAGCACCAAACATATACACTTTAAAACTTTGGATGAAATCTTTACCCTACCTGTGGGGTCCAACAGGGCGTTGGCTGCGCCCCAGCGATGGTAGAGGGCAGCTAACTCGTGCGGATTGTAGTTTTTAAGAAAGCTGAGGATGTCAGTTGGCATCTCCGGCGTCTCCGCGATTGGCTCTTGTTTCACATCTCCACGACCTTCTAAAGGTATTGAGGAAGAGGAGGAGGAAGAAGAAGGAGAAGATGAATTCTGCAGGGTGACTCCCTGACACTGGGAGGCACCGTAGCTGTGCGCTGAGGTTGAACTGTGGGTGATGGTGCTGGGCCTGGAAGCGTTTGCCCGGCCGTGGGTGTGGGAGTTGGGGAGCAGCTGATAAGGCGAGCCCCGAGACCGGCTGTACTCTGCGAGGCCATGTTTGCTGGACAGCATGAAACCCAGACCCTCCTGTGGCATCAAGTAGCGGTCAGCCAGCCTGGAAGCTGAAGCGGAGCTGGGGGTTGGAGCCGAAGAACGCATAAGGCTACCAGTGCTCTTCTCCAAGGAGTTTGAAGTTGTCGAGGAGCTACCCCGAGGACACACTTCCCCTTTGGGTCTGAAGCGGTGACTCTGGTCCTCTGTGTGTCTGATGATACTGCTGCTGGAGCTGCTGACTGGCCGTGTGGGGACTCTCCCAGTTTGGTTGCCAGAGGCGGATGCAGATGTAGAACCCCTAGAAGAAGAGGCGCTTGTGGTAGAGGATGAAGACGATGATGTAGCGGCTGCATGACTTGCTGGCCTGGTCTTCTTCAAAACCTCGCTGGAGCAGGTTGGAGGCTGTGTACGTTGGGTGCGGATCAATGGAGGCAGTGGCTGACACTCCCTTCCTTCCAGGACAGGTGGAGGTCCAGTGCGTCTCCTGGAGGACAATAAACTGCCTTTGGAGCCCTTCGTGTTGTTTTTAGGAGCCCATTTAGGAGCCAGATTGGAGCTACTGCCATTGATGCGGTGAGCCACAGTCTGGTGCATCCAGAGCACCTCAGGGTAGCAGGTGGAGTGAGAGCAGAAGGAGCACTTGTGGCTAGGGAGGCTTTTTCTATCTATAGCTGGGGAGGATGCAGCTCTGATGCCTTCAGCCCTCACACACAGATCAATAGGGATCATAGTGGGATCACGTGGAGAGGAACGAGCGGAGAGATTAGCATGAAGGGATACAGTGTTTTTCTGCATGAAAGCTTTCTTAAGTTTGGGATAGCCCCCAGAAGTGCCTCTGTCCGAGCTGGAGCTGGGACTGGGACTGGGAATGGGGCTGGGTCTATCTTTTGAGGCAGCCGAGTGTTGAACACGAACATGAGTCAGGTAGGCCTGGGACTCTGCTGTGGCAAAGTCACACAGGCTGCAGATGTAGGGCTTCATATCTGTAGGGAAAATAGAGGGACAGCACACACGTCAGAGCTTAAAACTTCAGCCCACTCTACAGGACTCATGTTGTTTTGGAAAATGACCACTAGGTGGCAGTACGGGACCATTTTCCTATTTCTTCTATGTCCATAAAGCCCTTAACACACTGTATCTCAACCTAACTTTCTTGATCCTAATAATCAGTCATGGCAAAATAACTGTAAGAAATGATGGTAAAAAAAAAAAAAAAAAAAAACTCATCCAAAACATAAATAACCCACTAAAAATACTTAATCAAAATGCTGAAAGTGTTCTTTTTGGTAATTAAAAACTAATAAATGATTATAACCAAACATAAACATCAGTTTTAATTAAAACTAAATAATTTAGTAAATGAGATGATTTTCTCTAATTGTTGATTATCTTTGTATTACATTTTTAACAAGTAGACAGTGGCATCATACAAATCCATAAAGTTGGATATGAAACACACAGAATATTTAAATTCATACAGAAAATATTGATTGTATATTTAATTATTTATAAATACATCTTTATTCTTATGGTAACTGACTGAGGTGCAGCTCATGAAACTCTCCACAAGGTGGTGTTAATGCCCTATCTATGAAAGTTAAATCTATCACCACATGAAAACTTATTTCCACGTGTCCAATTTCCAACAGGAATAATAAAGAAAAAAAGCATTAAAATCAGTAATAAATGGGAATTTTACTTATAGTTGTAGATATCTCAATACTGTACTTCCAACTTCTTTATTTATCTTCATTTTGGTATTTTACTTTCTCCTTTTTCCCCTTGCACATTTTTCTGCTCCCCACAACGCTTCCTCATTTTCACAGCAACACCAGTAACATACCATCTGTTTTTTATTTGGCTTCCTGTTGGCAAAACCGGCCAACACTAACAGCTCACACTGCCAAGGTGAACCCCCCCCCCCAGAGCAGGGCTGTTTGAGCAACCAGGCAGGGTGGCAAACTGATAAGCTCTGCTAACCAAGCTGATCATTTCTTTATTCAGTCACTAACCAGTTCCTGTCAATTGACTTCCAGTTTATAACTGTAAACTAAATATATCACTACCGTCCTTCCATCTGAGAAATAAAAAAAAAAATGGTTTTGAAGCCAATTTATATCTGTTGCATCCCCCTAAAGGAGCTTAGTTACATCAGAGTATTTGGGAGTGTCCTCTGAGTGCATTCCCACTGCATGCATCCCCACTCCATTGGGAGGTGACACTATAAATAACCAGTCCCTCAGACATCAGGCAGCCTCAGTGGTAAGAAGAGTGGATGAGTGACAGTGGAAGTGTCACAGGAGGCAACCTCAGACATTAGGAAAGAAAGGCAAGGAAGAAGGGTATTGGACGGATGGATAAAAGCTTTTTATCTTGACAAGATTATCCTTTGGGTAAATGCTGAATGACTCTTTTATAATTTACTTTTTTCACTGAAATCAATAAACTTTATCAATATTGAGTATTTTTAATATACTATATAGTCTTACCTGATATAATAAGCCCCAAATACAATTACAGAAGGGAGACGCCAGAGTGTCCTTGGTGAACATAGTGTGTTTGTTGCACTTTATTTATGGCTAAAAGCTCCTTTGATTACAAGGCTCATTACAATAACTGGCTGTCAAACCATAAACAACATTACTGAGTTCAAGGAAACATATTTTGTGTGGCTAGAATAAAAAGAGAGTGGAAAAAAAAGCCTATTCACACACAGATATGGGGGGTGAGGGGAGTTTCCTGAGACAGGAAGACCTGAAATAGCACACAGCTCGATCAGGCCTGAAGAAATGTTGCTGCTATTTTTGAATCTGTGCAAACTGGGAAAAATGGAAACAATCACTATATTTCTTTGCTATCCTCTATCCCGACCTGTTCCTTCAGTTAGTTTGTAAGAACAAAGGGCTGCTCTTCAGGGAATCCTCCTTTGATATATTTCACTCATGATCACGGGTGTTTTGTTTATGCATGCTTAGTTCTCTTTTCTCCTCTCTCTCTCTTTCTCTCTCTCTCTCAGCAGAGTTTATTGGTTGTGGAGGTGAAAAAATGATCGGCATCCCAACAATGCCCTTTTGCACTGCTGACATTCTTGTGAAAGGATTAACATTCAATTTTAACAGTTAAAACAATCATGTGTCATATTTTATGATGACACTGGTATTGGCAAAAATTTGCCAGTTGCAGTGGAAGTTTATCCACTTAATTTGATTGCATTTGTAAACAGAAATCTCCTCTCACTGGTGTCATTTGGACATTTTACCACATGGTGGCTCTACTTCCCACTCCACAGACTCATGAAATGAGAAGCTGCTCCTTCACAAAGCACATTTCATCAACAGAGCTTTACTACAGGGAGACAACGGTATCGAGCTTGTAGAAAAACCTTTAGTAGTAATAACTTAAAAGTAGGAGGTTTTCAGGTAATTGAGGCTTGCTGCATTTATTTATGCAAAGGGTTCCCCCACAGGACACTGGCCTTTAACTGGATCATTGAAATGCCTTGATTTGTGTGCCTTTTGTTGTAGATTTGCTGCATCGTTGGGATAGATGGCCTCATATTTAGCTCTAGAATACTTTGGTATACGGAGGACTTCATGGTTGACTCAATAACTTCAAGATGCTCAGGTCCTGTTGGTGCAAAACAGGCCCATATCATTAACCCTCCACTACTGTGCTTGAAAGCTAATTTGAAGTGTTTAAGGGAATATGTTGCGTTTAGTTTACCTCATTTTAAGATTAGGAAAGGAGCAAATGTTTTTTCTTTTTTTTAATGAAGTAAAAGTTTACTTTTTTCACAGCTGTGCAGTATGTGTGTGTCTGAATTATTAATAAACTAAAGCAAGCCAAATTTCCATTTTCATTTCTAACCAAAGTTAAAATGCGTTCTTCATTCCCCCTTTATTATTTCTTTAACATGCAAAAGGGTAAAGCTTCCAACAATGGAAGCTGTTTACTAACCTGCAAGCTCTCCAGAGTTTGAAGAACCCATTTCTGAAGCTTGGTGTCCAAGGGTGGAGACAGGTGGAGAGTCTCCATACCCTGGAGTGCTGGGTCGACTGGGGGAGCCAGAGTCTGGATCACTGGTGGAACCCCATCGGTCATCTCTTGCGGTTCTTTCCTTCTCTCCAACAGATGCCCTGCCTCCATCCTTCCTGTGGACCCGCTGGTGGACAATCATCTGGTGACGACTGCGGAACATCTTCCCACACTCAAAGCACTCATTGGACTTGGAGGAAGCTTGCGACTGGGATGACCGTCGTCGGTCCTGACGACAGGAGGGTCGATACTCTGAGTCGCTGAGGCTCTCCGGTGTCCAGTCCCCTGAAGAGGTGTGGCTGCCCAACCCAGAGCTGCTGCGTCTGCCTGAGCTTCGCTTCTCTTGACTTTGCAGGACATAACTGCTACTCTCCTTCTCAAAGACCACAGCAGCTCCAGCAAGGGCGTCCTCCCCCAGACTTCCTCCGCCATAGGAGACTTTGTAACTAGGCTCAACGGGCTCCACAACCCTTCCTTTAGTGGCTAATTGCCAGGCCTGGTAGCTGCAAACTGGATCTAGCTCTGGGATTTTTTTACCTAAAATTTTTTTCTCTTTGTCTTCCGCTTCATCCAGGCTCTTGTCCTCAACAGACTGGAGGTTTAAGTAGTCAAGCAAACGTCTCTTAGCAGCTGGTGAGTCCTCTTCACCACTAGGTCTGGACTGGATTGGGGATTTCCTACCATAATTGAGACTGTGAACTTTGTCATGGGCTCTCAGGCTTTCTTTGTTGTGGAAAAGGTTCCCACATTTCGAACACATCTGATAAACAGATGTAACAGATGCAGAAACTAGATCAGGATCCTGGGCTACATCATTTATGGTGGCCGGATGCTCAGAAGGATCTGCTTTAGACCGAGACCTGGATTTGGTGTTGTGCGTTTTCATGTGAGATTTGAGGAACCAAGCTTCACGGAACCGTCTCCCACAAATTCGACAGCAGTGGTCCAGTATTCCCGCATGTTTTTTCATGTGTGACTTCAAAAACCAAGCTTGGGTGAAGACCTGGCCACACGTCTCGCATGGGAATGTGCCATCGTTCTGGGGCTGGACGACTTCAGGCTCAGTCACAATTTCTTCTTTAACAGTATCAGTTTCATCTTCTGCATCTGCCGTTATGTGGACCTTTTCTATGTGACTGAGGAGTTGGTCTTCCCGTTGGGCTTCATAGCCACACAGACGGCAAATGTAAGGCCTCTGGGTGGTAACAGATTTTTCTCTCTTCATGCTCCGTGCAGGCACTTTCCTCCGACTGTCCTCACTAGTATCCCCATTGATCATCTTGTTACAGGCAGAGCTGCTCTTAGTTGGACTGGTGCCTCCATCGAGACCCTCCGAAACCCTCATCTCCTCTTCCTCTGCCCCACCCTCTTCATCGTCATTGGAGTGGTGACAAGACAGCGTGTCCAGTTTGTGGCTGCGGATGTGAACTTTAAGGTTACCCTTCTGAGAGGCCCTGTGGTCGCAGTAGGGGCATTTGTAAGGACGAGCACCCGTGTGGCGTCTCATGTGCTGCGACAAAGAGCTAAGAAAAGGGAAGCTGCGTCCACAGATGTTGCAGTTGAAAGCCCCGGGGATTTTGTCATCCTCACCCTCAATCTCATTCCCATTATCAGGTTTGGCCTTCTCTCCAATCAGCTTCTCCTTCTGACCTCCCGCCTGAGTCTCCATTACTTCCACACTCTCTCTGGGATTCATGGTATAAATGAAACCACCCTTTTACCAGAACGTTTGCAAGCTTATTAACACTTGAAACTTCTGCTATCTGCAGCTGTACATCTAGGGATGTCTTCTGTGCCTTAGCAGGTCACTTGAAACTCTTTTTATCTCCAGTCATCCAGTGAACAGGCCACTAATAGAGTAGCTGATTTAGCAAAGTCAACTCAAAGGATGACTCAGTAACTCTTCATAAAGAGCAACGTATCATCCCTCAGGTGCAATAAATAAATTGGGAGTTATTTCTCTTTGCTAGAACAAGGTAAACCCTCAGCTTCAAGTCGTCATTGTGTCAGTCGAACTTCAGGGTTGCTTATCCACAACACGCCTGGTGCTAATTATACCAGTTTCCTCATCTTCGGTTTTTATGCATCTCTGAGCTTCCAGATCATATCACAGTGAGACCTGCAGAGTGGAGAAAAAACAAAAAACAAAACAAGGAACATGTTAGTTAATCTGCAAAATTTGAAAAGTACTTAAAGTTTTCAGACTGAAGTAGGTAAACTGAATGTCCCAAGATGAATGTGCAAGCTTTTCCAATAATGGTAACGTTAAATTTGACATATTGGTTTAATTATTTGTGTGAGACGGGCAGATTGCATAAGATTTTCTTCTTTCTGCTCCCTATAAAGTTTATGTTGTATTGATTTGTTTTAGTTAAGAATTATTTTAACGCTTTTAAATAAAATAAAAAAAAGTCATTTAAAAAGCTAGTAAATGAGAAACTAAAGCCGGTGATGAGTGTTATGCATTTTCAAAGACATAAAAATTGCAGTTTTGTGGCTGAAGCTAAAAAAAGAAACAAGTAAAACAACAATAGGTAAGTTACAATGAGGTTTTATTCACAACATAACCTGTGCCAAAATTAACGAACGACATTCTAAAATCAACCATGAATCTCTCTCACACACACACACACACACACACACACACACACACACACACACACACACACACACACACACATATATATATATATATATACCTGCCTCCTTAATCAACATAACAATAATTACACACTTAGACTTGTAAATAAACCCTCAACAAAGCTTCCTGTATATTTTCCTCCTCTCACAGACCTTCTACCAAACAACCCTAAACACTTGTAAGATTAATGAATACAAGTCTGATAAGCCGGAGGAAGGAAGGAGGGGCTGCATGGTAGTGCTAAACACAAGATCTGAAACCCATCATTCTTTTTTTGTGGGTAGTGGCATGTTCATATAAACAATTTTCCCCTTTCTCTTAAGTCCCTGGATGCTTTTCAAAATTGCAGGAATGCTCTGACTTCTCATTACTCTCTTGGAGATACATTGTGTGCTCAAAGTGTCCAAGAATCTCCTGAGGGAACACATGTAAATAGACTTCACATGCAAAATTATGTTGAGAAAATATTGCAAATGAGGGTGGAGGTGGAGCAGACAGCTTTTGGGACCAGAATGAATAGCAGATTCTTAGTGGAGCCTTGGCGGCAGCTCTGCGACCTGTCAGCAGACTTCAAAGCCAATGCTTTAGTTATATCAACCTTCTTATGTTACTTTTCCCTCTACAGGGCAAGAGCTGCAAACTCAACCTGTGAATAAAAACAAGCTAAAGTAGGCAAGCAGAGGCCAAAACAGGAGCTCAGAGACACTGGATTCCCCTGTATCCTCATTTGCATCTACAAATCCTGCTGGATGAAGATGAAGATACTATAAAAAAAACAAAAAAACAAAAAAACAAAAAAACAAAAAACAAACAAACCATGGGACAAAAATAAAACAACCAGAAGTGGAACTAATGAACATGCAGTAATACATTTTATGAAGACGACAGATTAGTGTTGGGATTTATGTCATCATTTTGTTTTAAATCCCTCTGAAGATAGTGACAACAACCCAAATGCTAATGTAGTAAAAACACGAAAACACTGATATGAGCTGGAGCAGTTGTTATGCAGTTCATCATTGACTTAAAAAGGATGCAGTTTGGTTTGACACTTACTCTCTCCCCTGCTAAGTGTTACATGTTGAACCTTCTTCCGATGAAAAACATTTGGAGAGAACAAAATTCCTGGAACTGCAGATGGATTTTAATGTATGCTGTTTGTGCAACAGTACATAATTCACTATGTTACATTGTAAAGAATTGGATTCCTGATGCCACTTAAGATTAGAAACATGGTTTTCATGTCTGGGTATGCAAACCAGTCGGGACTGCAGATGTGCATGTAATTCTTCACATAGCACCTTGTGGGTCAGCTGTACTGACCACACGTATTGATGAGAAATCTGCCTGAATTCTCCTTTCATTTTTATTTTGCTAAAAGAAGTGTCAATTTTTTCTATGCTCCCCATCTCCATCAGTTGTTTTTCTGATTGGAAACTGATTCATTCGCATGTCTAGTTGACACAGTGTCAAATATTCAAACTGCATACTGCAGTGGAACTTGGTGGATTTAGCAGGGAAAGAAGGATGATAAAATTAAATTCACAATAGCCTGTTAAAAGCTTCTTTTTGTACGGATTTATGAAGCCACAGCCATATAAGACTTGGTTGGAGTGAGAAAGGATTGTTTCTTCCTGTTGAAGTTGTCTTGTTTTTCTCTCAACCAAATTTATCTTACTTGTAATCATTGGAGTTTATCTCCAAAAGTATGTTTGTTTTGAGTTGGCAGCATGCAAATAAAATGAATTTGAACTGAAGAGGTTATGGAAAACCATATCTTTGTTCAAGAAAAATTGAAAAGAAATGTTTATCTGAGATTACCCTGTAGCCTTTGGGTACAGTACATATCAAATAACCAAAACATTCCTCATTTGATTTAGTTGGAGGAGAGATGTTACTTGTTTGTTACAGCCCTGTATCCCAAAATGACTCTTGTCCTGAACAACATCTAAAACCCCCCAAACTTTGAGTTTTGTTTTCCTGCAAGCCTCTGGGACACAGTATGAATAGAGAATGCTCATGAGATTTCTCTGCCATTTTGGGGCCACCCGGCTACTATTTCCATCGACACTTTCATGTGTCTCACTAGTAAACTGTGTTAAAAACATGTCTAAAACAAGCTGAATAAAGATGTCCTTACTGCGATAAGTGCACAAGAGAAGTGAAGAATCGTTAAGATGCAGAAACACTAATTATTAATAACTTACATTGTTACATTAACAATGAGTAAAGTTCAGGTTTAGACGCTTTGCCACTGGTTTCAGTCTCACAAGTCAGTGTCTACCTGGTGTTTGGTGCAAGTTCCTAAACTCACAATGAATTAAAAAACTACAATCACTAAATGTTCATGCAGCCATTTTACAAACTTTTGGATTAAATGTCAGCTGCAACTACACCATCATACTGATCATTTATATGTTTATTTTCGCATTTATTCTTCTGATATTTTGATTCTGAAATCAAATAAATTATCTGTTCATCTGTCTGGATTAATTTCTGATAAATTTATATATTCTGGGCATTTAAAAAAATGATATGTCTAATTATACAGGCTTAATTAATTTAATACATCTTGCAAGAGAAGCAGCAAAACTATTATAGCACGAAAAAAGAGTAAATATGTAAGTATATTTATTAACTAAATGAACAATAATAATAATAATAAAAAAAAAAACATTTGCTGGATCTCATAGCAGATCTACTCTGAAACATGGGAAAAGAGAAATCAGTCCTGAATGTTGTGACCGAATGTCTGACAGAACAACACTGGCACTCATGATCAGAGAATAACATAATGATCTTAATCTGGTGGAGGAAAGTGATGTTCTCATCTGCACGTGAGAGTTTCATCCAGATCGGTACAGCTAAATTTAAAGTCACCTACTTGCGTCTGTAGCTACATGAATTCTCAGGTGGAGGCTACCACCTCACCTGTTCTCTCATCATCCTGTTCATAGCTGGCAAGTTGTAAATCTTTACTTCTGCTCACATAAAGCCCAAACTGTCATCTAGATCCAAACCATGGTCAGCCAAAACCACGTCACCTGGAAAAGTTTCTACAGAAGTCTACTGTTCTCTGGGATGTGTTTATCCAACACATTTACTGCACTGTACCAGGATGGAAACAGACGATGATAATCTGCAGATCAATTTCTTTTTTGTGTGCTGAACATGAAAATGCTGCAGCAGCCGAGGACACAACTCAGAGAAAAATACAATGAGATGAAATTCTCCTCAGAAATTCTGAATAAGAAGGAGATTAAAAAGACGGCAGGTACAGTCAAAATGGTAATTTCTCCCACAATTCTGTTTCTTGATGACGTCGATGGACATTCCCTTAATCTATAATTCAAGTCAGGGCTCAAACACACACACACACACACACTAAACACACACATACAGTGTGTGTTTTTCAAAGTAAATTACTGAGACTACTGCTTGAGTTGTAGCTACATAAAACGAGTGTGTTGTGTGCTGATAGAGAAGGAGTGATGTGATACAAACATATGATGAGTGAAGATAAACAGACTGAATGGGGAGAAAAAATAGGACCAGAGGGGATTTCTTTGTATTTGGCTCTGGGAAAAGGAAACCCTAATGCAGTTTTTGACAAAAATCTAACCTGAGGCAAATAAACCAAAAGCTTCCCTTGAGAAAATTGATTTAATTTACAAAAACAGAACACTGCATATAAGGATGCAAGAGAGCAAATCCATAAGACTGTGGTCTTATTGGTAGTGGTGGCAGGGCCATATGGCATTGCCCGAGGTAAAATAGGAAGAGAAAAAGAGCTGTTACTTTATGGCATGCTGTTAACTTCTGTTATTCCCCAGAATATCTTGTCAAATTTCTTCCAACTAAAGTGAACAAAACATTGGCAATGTTACAAAATATGATAAAT
>JBAMHW010000006.1:25247406-25259891 GCA_037177495.1 Rhadinocentrus ornatus
TGAGTGAGTATATATATATATATATATATATATATATACTCACTCACACGGATGGTCCTGTAGGTTTTTACTGCATCCCTGCTGCAACGCACCTGGTTCAAATGAAAAAGTCCTCCAACGGCGTGTTGTCAAGGTCTGCACCAGCCTCTTAACGGCCTATTATTTGAGTCAGGTGTGCTGCAGTATGGACATATTGAAAACCTGCAGGACGCTGGCTCAAGAGATCTGGAGTTGGTGATCCCCGGACAAACATCAACAGTTAGACATGCCTCAAGGTGCCAGAATAGGACTGAGAAGTGACTGACTGTGGATGGGTCATTAGAACAAATTTTATCATGATTAATATCTTTGAATCTTACAAAAATTGAGCAGTTTCAGAGGGTAAAAACACAAAGTATCATTGGAAACAGAGCTAGTTAACATACAACGTACACAAATAGACTGTTAGGTGCAAATAAATTAAAAAGCCAAGACAAATTAACTTCAACATTGGATTTAGTGCATGCTGAGTACAACATGCTGAATGTCGTTCTCTATCAGTATGTATTGCTAGTGTGGACCAGAGATGGCCAACATCGGTCCTCGAGAGCCACAATCCTGCAGGTTTTCCATGCATCCCTGCACGAACACGCCTGACTTAAACTAATGAGTCATTGTGCAGATTGCTATATGCTGTTGGATCCGTTTAATTTGAGTCAGGTGTGCTGGAGCAAGGAAACCTGGAAAACCGGCAGGATTGTGGCTCTTGAGGACCAACGTTGGCCACCCTTAGACAATACGAAGGGATGTCATGTGGAGTTACGTGTCCAGTAAATGCATGATTTCCACATCCTCTCATGTAGAGTTTCTGTGTCATGTTAATTTCATCATTCTCAGCAGCCTGTGACAGTCTAAATATTTCTAACCTCTGAGCATGCTGACTACAAAGAAGATGAGAAGCAGATGAACAAAACGGATGACGTTACAGAAAACTGCCATTTTCCACACCTCTACAAATGTACTGTAGATCAATTACATGCCCATGAATGAGGAAGCTGTAACCCAGCTAAAAGGTAGTATAAATAGAACCGCCCAATGGGACTTTTCAGATCTGCAGAGATCATGTGCCTGGCATTATGAGTTTGCCACCATTGTCGCTTGGTTTAATTTTGCTTAAAAAAAAAAAAAAAAATAGGTCATATTGGTCTGATCTGCTCGAGAAAGGAAGAAATGTGGATGGAAATAGAAAGGGAAAAAGTAAATTTACTAAGAGAAATTGAATTGCACTGCTAAGAAACAAGATAAACAACACAATCCAGACACTGGAATGAGCCAGATGCACAACCTTCAGTCAGATTCCTGCATGATGTCTTCACACTGAGCGGATGCAGTCTGTGTGCGTCTAAAAATGACAAATCCAAGGAAGCCCACAGAGTACATTGCAGTGTATAAATGTCAAACCCCTTAAAATCTGCAAAATCCCCTCCAATGTTTTAACACATTCATAAACTTTCAAATGCATTCATCTGTGTGTTCATTTTATGTGATGGTAGTCAGCGAGTGTAATAAGTCACTATATTGTTAAAAAGATTTAATTATAGTGAGCATAAATGGACTGAGGCATTCATTTAGAGAATGGTTTTAAAATCTATGCATAGAAACATGCCTCAAGGCAGATGAGAAGGCTCCTTAGTTAGAAAATCTCCCTTGGCACGCACATCATCCTTACAATATGGTGCATAAAGAAGCCTAATTAACCAAAATATAATGAGGCGAGATGTCAACTTCACAGTCTCCATCTCGTTTATGAAAGTAGTTTTTTCCTTTTGCTGTATATCTTGGCAACAAAGACAAAATATAGCTTTATACAACAAATAACATGTTTGACATCCAACGTAATAGTGTGTCTAAAGAATCATTTTTATGAGCTAAAAACACACTTTTAGTCCCTATAGAATCAATATTGTGGGAACATAGAAATGATACTAGTGGAAATCCAAATGAGTTCACTAAGGTTAAGATAAACTCATTATTCACCTAAAAGAATATTTAAAAGTTTGTGTGTGCATGCTGATGTCTGTTTATACTTCTGCTACAACATCTGCTCAGGATTTCATAGCCAAAAATAAGACAAATTAAGCACCATATAGAAACTAGGGCTGCTAGATAGGAATAACAACCATTAGTCCCTTATATGGGACAGTACATGGAAGATACATGACACATTTCTTTCAAGTGAAGGCTGACAGGCAATACTGTGAGCAAGAGCTTATGTAGCTAGGTGGTCATGATGGATGGATGGATAAAAAGAGCTGGGGATCCCATCTGGGTCACATCTTATCAGGCTGACTGATTCATATTGATGAAATCATGCCGGCTTGTTAACCCGCCCAGTGGAAGAACCTTAAACCAATACAGAGCAAAACAAGGCCACATCAGAGATACGAGGGGAACAGATGCATGTCAAGGAGAGTAGAAAAGATTGTGCAAGTAATGAGAGGGAGGGCAGCAGGGGGATGATAAGTGGCAAATAGTAATGTAAAGTTGGCAGGAGATGGATTGGGATAATAAGTACTGACAGGGAGGGAGAAAGAAAGGGCGATGTGGGATTATGAGGCAGATAAAGATTTTAAAAAAGAAGAGAGAAATGCAGGTCATAAACTACACACTGCAGAAAATATCTTACAGGAGTATTCTCACACACATTTAAGGAATTTAGATAATCACATGATCAATATTGTCTGATGAGAAGATTGGTCGAAATTTAAAAAGGTCTGATTAGCTGTGTCTGCTATATTTAAGTGTTCCAGCTTCAATAATCTTTAAGAAAACCTTGTTGAAACAATTGATACCAGAAGATAATAACAGACTGTTTTTGCAGTGTAACTGCAGCACAAGAAACTGGCCAAGATCACCTTTCGCAACCCTCACTCATCCAATAGTCCTGCGGAGACAATCTGTTTAGACAGGTATACTCTGACATTCACACCCTTCCCCAGTCAGTGTAAAGTAGGAATTTGTGTTGGCAAAATGCACGTGTGTGTGTGTGTTTTGTCAGGTTTAACACAGATATATTTTTTAGAGGATCTGTGGTAAGTTTAAAAGAAATCTGAGGTTCCTTTGTCTTGATGGATGTTTTCATATGGAAAATACAAAGATCTTTATCTTTAGATTTGATGCTAAAATGAAACACGCTGTGGGGTAAAGTGTTTCTTTGCAGAATATGACAAAGCTTGAAGAAAAACAACTCCCACACAGATAACATACATTAAGTTCAAAGGAAAAAGATTAGTAGAATGACTGCTTTGTAAGTGAAGAACATCAGAGATGCATTATGAAACAGGTTGAATTCAGTAAATACAAGTAAGCTTCTGCTTCAGCTCACTCTCCCACCACCTGCAGGTGGGCTTAAGAAAACTAGATCACAGCATCCTGTTGGTAAACAACAAGCGCTTCTCAGCCTGCCTGTATGCAATCAAAAACCCTGATCTGCACCAGTAGCTAAGTTTAAACAGGAGTAGGTTTATCAAACCAACATATGGAAGCATGTAGCACAATCGTTAGCAGTCAGGCTAACAACCTGTCGTATTGTAATTTCACTGAGTAATTAATAAAGTACTGTGTTCTTAATCTATCTTGATACTGACGTTGCACACAAACCTATACAAAATGTTTTGTGTAAGCTAATAAACTTGCTAACATGTTGACTGTCTTCATTATGTTATGTATTTATTGAAATGAGCTACACTACCAGCCATAAGTTTGGACACCATTTTCTATTGAAGCTAATTGTAAAGGGTGTCCAAACTTTTCAGTGGTACTGGCTGTTATATTAATTTCTTATTTATTTGTTTTAATTATTTGACAGGGACATTGCATTTGTACGTAGTTACAAAATTTAATAGCTGATGCCATGCTAACTGAGTTTTTAGCCAGAGCTAATTCTCAACTCTTGTCCATGGTTAGGCCTTTCTACACTACATTATAATACAATAATATATTACAAAACATATATAAAACTCGCCTAAACACACAATACAAAATCCATAATTCATTCAGTACTATTTAAAAAATGGTTACAGTTTTGGTTTGTTGTTAGCCAAAATTTAAGCCTATGGTGAAGGTTTTAAACTCAGATATTGTCTTGAGTTTAGTTTTTAATCTATTCCACAGGTTTGCACTTTTGTAAGAATAGGGCAGACTGACCAAACAAAGTTCTGCAGTGTGTGCATCATTTGTGGATTTTCACTTTTAAGTATTTATAACATAACCAGGACCAACATTACTGCTATATTAGTAGACTTCTGTTGTTCTGTACAAGCTAGCAATATTTTATCATTACTATGACTTTAGGGTTTTTCTATCTTGACACCATTTAGCTGGCATTTGTGGCTCTACATTTATATATTTGTTCTACATTTATATATTTGTCTTGTATACCTATGGCTGAACATTTCTAAATCTGTTGACAGAGTTACTTTTAGACTTTTTTGCTATCTGGCTGATTTTAGCATGCTAAGTTGCTAAAGTTTATGCATGTATTTCCCACTGACTTTAGATTTAAACTTTCATTTTAAAGGCATGATGTCAGTAAGAAACTGAAATTGTCAAACACTGTATTGTTTAGCAGTGTATTGATCGGCGAATAGGGATTTTTTTTTTATTTCTTGACTTGAAAACATTAAATTACTTTTTGATACTTTATGTAAATGAATATGTTTAAATAAGCTAATATGTAAGTTGTGTACTGACTTTGTAAAGGTCTATGTGCAATAAAGATTTTTTTTCAATTTATTATAATTTGTTAAATTCACTTTTAGATATTCATAAGGTAGCCAATACTAGCACTACTGGTATATTTCCTCAAAACACTTCACTTACGAGCTAAAAACATTATTAACATTGTGTCACTGTTGTCTACACAAGTGTTTTTTCTTTAATGACACAATACCGGTAATATGTGTGGCACTAAATTAAACATTTCAAAAACCACCATTTTGAGACATTGTGACTAATTTGTTGCTAAGTGGCTAAATTTAGCAAGCTAAGATGCAAAATTTATCTTTTGCCTTAAGACATCTGCCAAAATCTTATTTCTGTATCCTTTAATAGGCTTAATAATTATAAATGATCATTATAGAATGGAATGAAATAAGGACAAGTCAAACTGTATTGTAAAAAATTTTGTTAATGTTAATTATGAGGAATAGGTCAGCTGTCTGGAAACATGAGCTGCACTTTCCTTGCTGTTCATTCATAGGAGCAACTGAGGCTAATACATGAGAAGGCAAATGTTGCATCGAGCAGTCATGTTTGTGCAGCTCTCCCTTGAGAGGTCAGAGGCTTCCAATGGGAGATACCTGCATCAGCCACAGCTAAAAATCAACAGGCCTGTTACACAAGAAATGAGAAACAGGATTGTGTGCAGTCATTCTCTCCACATCGTACCAGTGGACAGCTTTACACAGCACACTGCAACCAAGCAAAGACTGCCGTATGAGTTACTAAAATGAATACGACTCACTTCCAATGGAACATTTACACACGAACCAGACTATGTCTGCTGGTTAACTTGCATGTATTTGTATGACTCTGAGATAAGCAAATCCTACTGAGCTGTAAGTTTAAACAAAGGCAAATACAGGACTCAAGCTTAAAAAGAGGAATGCAGACATACGTACAGTAATTAGTTTTGCAGCAATAAGAAATGCAGTTTGTATTTAGAGCATAAATCGCATCTATGGTAAGCTAAAGCTGTTTTACTCTGTATAAAAAAACAGATTAATTTGGTGAAATTTAACCAATCAGACAGAGAACATTCACAGACATGAAAGTGATATGTTAATATGATGCAGCTTGATTGATTACATTGTCATTGCAGTGTTTATCAATACTTTATGCACTAAAATGATGCTAATGTGGTATTCTGAAATGGTTCCACACATTCAGAGGCAGCACTTGTTTTACAAAAATTGGCATTGGAGACTTTTCCTTGCTGCCTGCTTGGAATTCAATGAAAGATAAAGAAAACATGAACACAGGCATTTCTAAAATAAATAAATAAACAAAACTCATATTTGGCACAAACTATCTGCTGCTAGCTACTGGCAGTACCAGCTTTTACAAATCCGAATCATGCAAGGATATCACACAGATCTATCTGGCACAATGATGCCTGCAGAGCCGGCTGCCCAGGTACTTAAATCTAAGCATCCCAACTGCTTCTGGAACTCGAACTCGAAGTCAATATGTATTTACAAAAACTAATGAACATGTACAGCAAGCCTTATCTGAAATTTAGATATAATTTAGTGTAAAGCAACACATTTACTTGCACTCAAATGCAAATACAACTCTGCCTAACTATTGATCCTGCCTGCTTTCCTGTGTGAGATTAAACATGAGATTAGGACTCCAGGGTCAGGGTTTTTAACAAGATTTATTAGTTTTTTGGGGTTGTTTTTATTCCAGAAAGACAGGCCTTTGTAGCTATTCTTAAGAGTATTAATTGGGTGATTTTGTGGAGTTGGTCAGGTATAATCTGGTGGGATTAGTAGCTATGCTCTTTAAATAGAGTTGTGCAGCCAGGGATTAGATGATCACAGCTAATCGCACTTAAGAGCAACAGATTTTCATCTATACGGTTTTAGTTTTTAGGGGAAAACATGGAGGCAGTCATTGTGACTGTGGGTGCTTGTTGAAGACATGATAGGGTACAGAAATGACAATTTTAAGAGTGGAGATTAGATTGAAGCGGGGTATCTAATTTATTTGTTTCTAGTATGGGGTTCAGAAGACTGGATAGGTTTTTTGGTGTGTTTGGCTGATTTGGTCTCTTTGGGGTTGGAGGTGGAAGAGGTGCGCAGTACCAGGGGCCCCCGCCTTCCTACCCTCAACTACCCTTTTCACATCTGGATGCGATGTAGAAACAAGGCAGCAAGGCCCGGAGGACAGCTAAAGGGAAAGTGTTAGTGTGCCAGGGGATTCTTCACAAAACATCAAGAGTGCTACTGCTGCAAGTGGTAGTGGATGCTGAGGTGGTAGGGTTGGGTGTGTTGTGGTAGTAGGAAGGTGGAAGAGGGGGGGGGCTACAAAGCTCCCTATCTTTGGTCTGTTTTTTCCTGTGTAGTTAACTCAAAGGGCCCCGAGCAACAGACAGACTGATGGGCAGCTGGGAGCTGAGGTGAGCAGCCGGCAGCAGCCAAGGAAACACAATGAGGGAGCAAAATCCAGATAAAGAAGAAAACATTTCTTTTCCTGCCTATTAAACGGTTAATGCACCACATTTAGCTAGAAAACACCTCCATGTTTAGATTACAATGTATTAACTTTAGTTTACTGGGGTTCCTGTAGTGGACTGATTCAAAACAAAAAGAATCCAAATCTATGCAGCAGAAATAAAGATAATGTCTTTTTTTTTAATACCACAAATGTGCCACAGAGGTAGGAACGCTGAGCTGGAAAAGATATCACAAACAAGCCGGTCTTCCTGCTGCAAGTTGGAAATTTAGTAGTATGAATTATTAGCAAATTCACCTGGTAACACCTTATGCTCTAATCTGCACATCCAAAGACAACATGTTCACTCCTCCCTTAAATCTGCACAGACTTTTAAGTCTTCTTTTATCTTTAGAGTAAAGCAATAGATGGTGAGTAACAATATTCACAAATATCTGGGGCTATAGCACATTTCCTATCATACATCACTCACACATGCTATTTTTATCTGTAGACTATGACCATGCAGGAATATGAAATGAATATATAAATATATGAAAAGGAAAAAGAAAAAAAGAAAAGACTTTTCTTGTGACTTTGTAGAAAAAACATCCAACAGGATAAATAAAGGATAACTTGCTCCTGCATCCTCATAAGGACGTGCGCTTGTGGTTGAGCTGCGTCTCTGATATACATGTTTATTTTAGTTGAGCTGAGGTGGCCCTGGGCAACCATCCTCCTCCTCCTCACCTCTGTCCTCAATGACCCTGCAGCCTGCATGACCCCATCGGAGTGCCTCCTGTTGCTACTTCCTCAACTCTTGTTCATTCCCAGCAGTAGAGGTGTGACGCATTGCAAAAGAGAGCTGGCTCACAGCAGCTTCAGTCCACAAAGATCTCTGTGATGCCTGAATTTGGATTGTCATAATAAATAAATGTGGTCAATCTTTCTTTTCTTTTCTTTTTGTTTAATGTTCAGACACCTAGCAGCTCCTGTGAAGTAGAAGTCAAACTGTCCTCCATATTTCCATATCAGCGAACCTACCATAGCAATGGGGAGCTGTTTTTCTTTTCCCACCGCAAAAAAAAAAGGACATAACAAATCAATATTAGTGCTGCTCTTTTAAAAAGCAATACAATCCCATATTAAAGCAGAGAGTAATTGCCCTAACTTTTGTAAATCTAAGCTATATCTACTTAAATGAGGGAGTACATCATCCATTATTCCTATATAAAGATCAGCAAACAGTTTTCTAACAACGCAGTCCAGATTTCCATCCATAACTATCTGCATACTCTTCTTCCATGCACACACATCTCACTTAAACACACAGCAGCAAGGTTAGGCTGACATCAGCGGCTAACGATCAGTTCCTCTGTGGGCTGAATGATTAGCTGCAGTAGCCCGGAGACATTTCCAGCTTGTTTCCCTGAGTTAGTCAGACATGCAACATCACTGGCCTTCAGTCACAACTAACTATGTCCACTCTCCTCCGTTCTTTCTAATTCGGCACACGTTAGAGGAAAGACTTTTTATAATAATACAGTAAATAGACGATAACGGTGCTGTGAATGTGGGGCAGCTGAGATGGATGAAGTAGAAAAGTTAGCTGTATTTAAAGTTGATTTCATACTACAATGAAGTAACATGAGTACTTTTTTAAAGAGAGATAGGAAGATTATTATTGTCAGTGTGTGTGTGAGAGAGAGAGAGAGGGGGGGGGGGCGCAAAAAGATAACTAAAGAGGGAATGGCAGATTTCTTAAAAGTGTACTTTATAACTTCTTTTTTTTTCCTTTTGTTTTTATTTTATTTTCACTTTCCAGTTCCAGCTGAAGTCCTTCATGTCTGTTGGCGTACTTCTGCTCCCTCTACTTCCCTGAAATCCCTAATTTTACTTCCTATCAGTGTCATTCCTTTTCTTTGTGCTGGATATTTCCCTAAGAAAGAATAAAAAAAAACACAAGTTGCGTAAATAAAGGTCTTTTTAGATTTCTTTCCTCTTTTTTTTTTTTTTTAGGTGGGGGGGAGTTATTAAATGGAACCGAATGCTAAAAGGAGCCTCTCTGCTTAGGAAGCAGACCACCCAACCCCCACTCACCCTTAATGCCCTCTGGGCTGCTGTGAGTTTGGATTAAGTTTGGGTGCCATGTCCCCTCCCTGCCGAGCCAACCTACATGCACACACAGACCTCTACAGGCTAAAGTTTGTGTGTCATCTCAGTCTATCAAATATAAAGAAGGAAATCAAGTCCATCTTGTCTATACTTGAAAGACAAGGGCAGAAAAAATGAAGAGCCAAGAAAAGCTGGTTTTACACATGATTAGGCAGTTACAAGGCATGGTATGTTATGTAGAATATTTAAAATATGTTTAAATGGACCTTTGTGACCTGTCAAACTCATGGGTCAATGCTTTACAGAGTCTAGTATCGCAATTTCCATTTTGGTTAAAAGAATAATCAATAACAAGTGATGTTTCAAAAAGGTACGGGATAAATGTGCAGTTCAAGGTGTTTATGTAATAGCATCACATTCGTTAATCCCCATTGCAGTGCCATCTAATAAAGCATGAGTGCATGTGTGTGTGTGCAGTGGGCAGGATGCACGTGTGTAAAAGCAGTGGATCAATAATGGTAGTCTACTACAGTGACATCTGGGCTGGACAAAGAGTGCCGCTCCTTCCCGCGGCAGCCCTCTCCCTCTCTCAATCCCTGATCACAGCCACGTGGTTCTCTGGCTATTTCTCCCAGCTAAGCTTATTTCTCTTCTTTAATCCTGCAGCAATCACAGCAACAATGCCAAGCATGGGTTCATAGAGGCAGGCCGAAATCTATTAACTATGATCACTACGTCGGCTCCAGGCTGATAAGCGCTGCTAATGAATCCAGCTCTTTCAGCTCAGCGCTGCCAGCTCACTGGCTGTTATTTCATTGGATCATCAATAACGTGTAAGGCGGAAAATCAACATGAGTGACGATGATGGATTTTGCCACTTTTAATGTAGTCAACGAGCTTCCGTTTGAACTGAACTTAAAGTCAGTTTTTCTGCAAAACTCCCAACAAATCCTGTTAAATTCAGCTGATGAAATCTTGTAGCCAATACAGGGCGGCACTGATGAATGTGCCCAATATTCAACCCTGGTTACCAGATTGTCAGCTGCTCAGTGTGGTCCTACTCTGATTTAAACCATGCTTCTAGCCTTCACACGACTGGTGAAGTTCTTATTTACCAGTGCAACCAGCAGTAGTAGTAGTCTATCCAACAACTACAGACTGGAAACATGTGCAAACTGCATATATTGCCCACATCTCCATGTGTGATGCAAGGACAAAATTAACCCTGTTATTTAGTTCAATTTTAGGCAGGGTTGCAAATAAAAACAAGGCTTGCTATATATATATATATATATAAGTCCTTTTCTACTTCATATATATATATATATATATATATATATATATATATATTTCCCAAAAATGTTGAAAATGTGCTCATTGCTGTGAGCAATCTAATTTCCTGTCAATATGCAAGTCAAGTTTCAATTACTGTATCAAAAAGCAGATCTTATGTTTTCTTGTTTTAAACGATGTGGGTCCACATTTAAACAGATGCTATTTCATTATTTTTGGATGAAGTGAACTGTACTTTTAACGGGAACAAGAAGGGAGTATAAGTAAAATTAGTTGGAGCAATTATATAAACATACATACTGTGATAAGAAGGGAAAATGGCTTTCTTTTTGTTTTCAGTAGGTATTTTTGAGTTTCAGAGGGGTTTTCCACAGCAGCAATGCAATTCAAAGGAAAAGAAAAAAATCTTCTCACATCAGCAACATTCAACAGTTTCTTTATTTTTATTATGTATTTGCTTATTTAAAGAAAGATAATCAACATGTACAACTTTTTATCAGGCCACGTTCCTCTCACAATGGGTGAAGGCTAAATCCCCTCAGCCTGCACTCCCCTACCCCCCACCCAACTATAACCCCCTGACCCTTCTCCGATCCTAATCCTCTGATTACCAAATCATTTTCTTTGGCTCTAAATTAGGCAGCTATAAGGCTTCACGGTTTAGTACCTGCACAAGTCCTGCTTGGCTTGGCAGAGGCTGTATTGATCCATATGGGTATACAGGGTGCAGGTGTGACCCAAATACAGGGATTAAACACCCACCTGTTGCCAAAGATTTCTTAAAAATGGGCATCGAAGAATAAAAAAATAAAGAGCAGAATCTGTTAAAGAGTGGATGATAGTCCCGGGAAACAAAAATGCCCTCTCATTAAAGAAGTAAGCAATACATTTCCCATGGAGGGCTCATTTATAATTTAATCCAAGAGCGTGGTGTTTCAAGGCGAACACAGAGAGACTGCCCTTTCTGAGTGGAAACCCCCACGATGCAGCAGGGAATCAATGCCATCACCACAGAACAGACACTAGAGCCTGTATTAAAATATATAGAGCTGTCTGGACCACCAGCAACGAGAAGTTCTCTTCTTCTTCTTCTTCTTTGTTTCTATTTTCATCCATGTTTCATAACAAAAGGAACTGCTGTTAAAAAGTTTTACCTCGTTTCCTGCCTCTTATCCTGTCCAATCTTAGTATGCTACAGAAAGTTATTCAAGCCTCCAAAAGCAGATACATATTTGTTTTCATGTAGAAAGGATTGATACAATCTTCAGCATAGCAAGGAAGAGTTGAAAGAAAAAACACAAAGAACCTTAGATGTTCTGGCTTGGTGGGGAAACATATCTGTCATGTACGTTCATCTCTTTACTCTCTTTCATGCCAGTAGTCAGATTTACATGAGCGTTTGTGACTAGAGATGAGTGAGTACAGTTGAAGCAGGGCAGTAATTACAGTCAAGAAAGGACTGAATGGATTCAATTTACAACTAAAGTATGCATGTGTACAAAGAAAATATCTAGCTGTGGACCCTCGCTGTGACTTCTACAAGGTGCTGGATACCACCCATGGAGACCTCAGCACATGATAATGCTCAAAAGAAAACTTCCCGGGGGTTTCTGCAAGGATATTTGGACTTTCTTTTCTTCCTATAAAGCCAGATTATGTGGAGGGCCATTGCCATCATTGTGTGTCCATCTAAGTCCAACATTTACATGTTTTTAGCTGAGTTTAGGTCTTTATATCTGTCTGTCAACACTTAATATTAACCTTTACACATACATTTTTAATGGATGGATGGATGGATGGATTGATGGATGGATGGATGGATGGATGGATGGATGGATGGATGGATGGACGGACGGACGGACGGACGGACGGACGGACGG
>JBAMHW010000006.1:25280779-25313498 GCA_037177495.1 Rhadinocentrus ornatus
CATGTTTTTTAATTGCATTACAGGAAATAAAGAACTTTATCACAATATTCTAATTTTCTGAGACAGTCCTGTATTTGGTTATCACTTGACTTTACATTTTATATCTACTCTGTTTAGTGCACAGTTGAAGCCAGAGGTTGTTCATCACTGCACCTTTGCTAATCCATTTTGAAATGTCTTTGTTCAGTTTCTTGGTATGATCATAGTAACAAAGTTGCTACCAAGCAATTGTTGCCATCCTAACAGAAATCTTGACAAAAGTATTATACATTGCCCATAGAGAAATCATATTCTAGTGCTATTTATTACTGAGTGCAACTCCCCTAGCACATTGCTTTTGAGATGTGTGTTTCATTCTCATGAGCCATCAGACCGTGCAGTTGCTTTCACATCACATTTTTCATGTCATCGCTGTCTGTATGCTACACTTAAAACAGAAGCTATTAACGGTTTATACATAAAGCTTGAAAGCTTGAGAAAAAAAAAATGATTTGGTCAGAGTTGTGAACTGTCTGAAGGGGAGAAGGAGTGGGTCTTTTCCAACACACCTGACAACTTAAATGGATACAGCCATCACATCTTCATGATTCACTCATAAATATGCCGTAATGAAAAATTAATGAGGTATACTTTGTCAATGGCTAAATTATTTATCCATGCACCAGGTTTCAACACCTCCATTAAGCGTCTGGCCACTCCCTGCAGTGTTGTGTAACTGTTTGCTGCAGGAGCATTTCACAGCACATCAAAGTTTACAGCTCTAGTTCTCTTCTCCCTTTATTTCTGCACTTCGGTGTTTCTGTCCCCTCAAACGGGTGCACATAACACACATGAGCACACCTCGGCTAATGCAACACCACACTTGTGTCTTTGTGTGAGACCCCTGCCTCGTCCCCATTGTTATGTTAATTACCTGTTTGCTCTGTTTTGCAGGGGCTCGCCATCCATCAAAGCTTCTTCCCGCTTTTCATCTCACACAGTGCATCTCTACCTGTAATTAGGTTTGGATGAGGGAGAAGATGGATTTTGT
This sequence comes from Rhadinocentrus ornatus, assembly GCA_037177495.1. Taxonomy (NCBI): domain Eukaryota; kingdom Metazoa; phylum Chordata; class Actinopteri; order Atheriniformes; family Melanotaeniidae; genus Rhadinocentrus; species Rhadinocentrus ornatus. The sequence continues at coordinate 25,281,810 of JBAMHW010000006.1, forward strand.
TAGCACTGTGTGGAGGGAAAAGAAGATTAGTTAGTTTCCATAGCTGTTCTAGGACCAGCCTTTAATGGTGTCTAATTGATCTGAGCTGTCACAGGGCCATGGCTCCATGTGGTGGGAGGCTGATTATCCTTATGTACCATCCCCAGTGCACGAGCATTAGCTCAGCATTCTGGCTTTGACGTTGGGATGAGGTGGCTGCATGCATGTTGCATACAGGTGGCCACACGTGTGTCTGTGTAGACAAATGTGCCTGCAAGCTGTTCTTACTCTGCAAGAAATGGGGGATGGGATTCTGTCTGTGCTAATATCTACATGAGCTCTATATTTAAACATCACCGTGTGTGTTATATAGATATGCATATTTCTACATATATAGAAAGGACAGAGAAAACTGTGCTGTTGGAATAAGTTAACATCCAGATGTGGCGAAGCTGTGGGTTAATCAATACAGTCATAATACAAAAAAGGATGAAGATGGATTAATATTTATGAGTAATCTAGACTGAGCAGATGGGTGTTGATAAAAATGTTGAGAGGTGTGCGGATGAGTTTATATTGAGGACAAATAAACAAATTTGGAGGTGTTGTATCAGTCAAAACAACATGAAATCAAAAGAATACCGTGGATATTTGATGGATAAAGGTTTTTAAGGAACAGCCCTAGCGATACAGTACACAGGACATAATCTTTAACGTTATTTGGAATATATATAATCTGCTTTGTCCAGAACCACAATATCTTTAATGTGATGAGATAAATGTCAGTATCTAAAGGTGTTGTGTTTAAGGTCAGACTGTACAGCATTGGCTATTTTAACCAAGTTCTCTAAAAGTAACAAGTTTTACACTATATATCCTGTATTAATTTCCACAAATCAAAATAAATTCTTTCAGGTTTCTTTTACATGATTTTGAATCTCAGTATAGAGACTCTGGTGCAATGTTTTTGTTCTAAGAGCAGATTAATTTTAATTTAAATGTCTGACTGAACTCAGAAATAAAGTCATATTTTGATATTTTTATTTTGTGATGTAAAATGGTCTCATATTGATCATATTGATCACTGGCTTGAATCAAACCAAGCAGAAAATAATTCCATTGTCAGGGTTGAGGCATGGAGATGAAGACCCAAGTACAGGAGGTTTATTTTTCATGAACTGAAGATAAACCAGACTAAGCTTGGCATGAAGCCTACAACGGACTGGAAAGATGACAATGAAACCAAGCGGTATATATACACAGAAGGAATAATAAGGAGCAGGTGAAGTGAATGAGCAAATCAAACCAGGTGAACTAATAAACAGGGTCATGAAGAAGCTGGAGCCAGTTCCAGCTGTCACTGGTCAAGAGGTCACACGTCCATGAGATTGCCAACACAGAGACAAATGAGGGAAACAACCATGCTGGCAGCCTGAGAATTGTAATGTGTTTTTACACATAGTTTATAGTTTTATAGGTTGCAGATCTCTGTAACACTTCACAGCAAATGACTCATTCATTTGCATTAAGTAAGCCAGGAATAAATGAGAAATATCCCGACCAAATATCACAATTGCTCTACTTTTAATCCAATCTAGGATAATGCAGTAGATCATATTTATTTATTTAAGAACCGACAGGGAGAAACACTACAAGTGAGTTATTAGTTAATGATTAGTCCATCCCTATATCGATCATGCCCCACTTTCTTTGTAAGTCATACCTGACTGAATCTGATCCATGCTGTACCAAAAAGTAACTTTGCATTCTTTCCTAATTACATTACATTACTCTCTACTGTTGTAGTACTTTATTAGGTCAACCTTAGAACCAGCTGAACCCCCTTCAGAACTGCCTTTAATCTTAATGCCATAGATTCAACAAGGTGTTTTGCTCCATATTACATGATAGCATCACACAGTTGCTGCAGATTTGTCAACTACACATCCATGATGAGAATCTCCCGTTCCTCCACATCCCAAAGCTGCTCTATTGGATTGAGGACTGGTGCCTGTGGAAGCCATTTGAGTACCATGAATTCAAGCCAGTTGGAGAATATTTGAGCTTTGTGACATGGTGCATTGTCCTGCTGGAAGTAGCCATCAGAAGATGGGTACAATGTGGTCATAAAGGGGTGGACATGGTCAGCAACAATACTTGGGTAAGCTGTGGCATTAAAATGATATTTTATTGGTACTAAGTGGCCCAAAGTGTGCCAAGAATATATCCCCCACACCATTACACCACCAGCAGCCTGAATTGTAGATACAAGGTAGGATGGATCCATGTTTTCATATTGTTTATACCTAATTCTGACTCTACCATCTGAACGTAACAACTTAAATGAAGACTCATTGGATCAGGCGTTGTCCTTCCAATCTTCCTTTGTCTAAATATGGTGAATTTGTGTGAATTGCTGCCTCAGTGTCCTGTTTTTAGCTGGCAGGAGTGGCACCCGGTGTGGCCTTATGCTGCTGTAGCCCATCTGCTTCAAGGATGGACATGTTGTCCATCTGACAATGGTATTCTGCATACTTTAGTAATAACCATCTCCAATTAGTCTGCTCATTCTCCTCTGACCTCTGACATCAATAAGACATTTTTATCCAGACAGCTACTGCTTACTGGATATTTTATCTGTACTGAACAACTCTCTGTAAACCCTAGAAATGGTTGTGAGTGAAAATAGCAGCAGATCAGTAGTTTCTGAAATACTCAGACCAGCCCGTTGCCATGTTCAGTCACTAAAATACCTTTGTATTGTGTTGGTGCCATTTGATTGATTGACCGATTAGCTATTTCATTGATTAGCAATCAGGTATGCCCAATAAAGTGGCAAATAACTGTATGTTGCTTTGTTGTAACATCATGTTTCTCTGAAGTTAATTGTGTAAGGATCACATGTGGTGCGACTCCTCTTGGATAAGAAATATGGTCTACCTATATTTTATTCTGTTGTAATTAGTCATTATACGCTTGGTAATTCAAGATGACTTGCAGGGTAAGCCTGCTGCCCTTACTCATTACAAATGCTAATTTGCTAGCTGCTGTTTGCTACTTTTTCCTACCTGTTGGTATTTCTTTGGGAGCGTGTTGATAGCGTTAAATACACTACATACATTAAGTGTAATGCTTGCAGGCTCTAATTTAGTCATTTATATAAATTTTTATCCTGTTTATCAAATTATTCTGTTTAATTTGTGATCATTTAATGCAAGCACTAAATCAAAGGTTCTCATAATTTAGGGTAGAGTATAGACATAGGTGTACATATGGAAGGAGCTGATTTGGAAGATTTTTTTTACTCGTTTGCTTCCTCGTGTTATGCACCGTGGGGATGTCCATGCTGCTACGCTGACCTTCAGCATGAAATAAAAAGTATCTGATGCCTCTGGTGGGTTTGGAAGGCCTTTCTCTTTTCCAAAGATGGACAGACATGCATTATTGATTACAAAAAACACTCCTGCAATGCTATTTCATCTTTGGAGCACAGCTGACCATGAGCTGAGCTGGGCTTTATTTTATAAGTAGTTGAGATCTGCTTTGTGCACGTTTGTGCACCTTAAGACTGACTGCTCGGTTTTGTTTGTGTAATCCCACCCCACGGCCCCACACCCGCCCTTCTCCATCTTTCCTTGTAACAAGAAGAGGGAGGGTAAATAGTGGATAAGTGGATGCAACTCCCTAATCTTCTCCCCTTTCTGGTACACTACGCTGCATAAGAGATGCAGTCCCATGCTTAAAACTTTGATGCATCTAACTGCATTTATTTAAGAATGTTGTGTAACTTAATGAATATCTAAGACTAATGTTTGCCCCATGCTAATATTGATAAAGATTTTTTTGGTTAGGTTCTTGTGAATATATTATATTTGTTGACCTCTGCTGATCTGTTGAGCTGCAAACTTTCATGTTGCAGTTTAAAATTAAAAAAAAAAGTTAAAAGAAATCCTCTACATGCTTGCACGCTTCCTGCTTCTTTAGTAAAGCTGAAAACTGGTCGTCTGGAGAGCGTTGCTGAGCGATAGCCTTACCTTCCCTGTCCCCTGTGTTGAGGATGGTCACAGGGGAGAACACCCATGGCGACCATGGCTGTCAGTTGCTGTTACCATGATGCCAAAGAATGATCGGTTTCATGGATCCGGACAGCGCTCTGACAGCACAGGGGGAGACTCAGCCACACCTGGGAGAAGAAACGCTGGCAGGATGTGAAATGTTTCTGAACAAGGTTATTCCAGGGGTCACAGCAAGAACTGACATTCACCCCCCCCCCTCTCCAATCATCAAGGAATATGCAGCCAGGCCTTGTGATACATACGAAGAATATTGAGCCTGAATTTATCCTTTGTTTGAGCTGGCTTAGTCATTGTCTGCCTTTGTCCGAGATGGTGGTTTATTTGCAGACAACAATGTAGGTGTGAAAAGAGAATCTGCAAGGACACCGTTCAGACAATTGATGTTTTGGTTGAATAGTCTGATGTCATTAAAGTGCACTGAAGCCACCGACTGCTAAGAAATCAAGGAATAAATCTTTAATTGCGCAGGAGTTTTTCCCAGGATATCTCATCTGCAAAGTGCTGCAAACAAGCACCACATTTCCAAGTCTGACTCATGTCTAGCCTCGTCTGTGGAAAAGCGCAGAGAGGATCATTGATGTCAGTGCTGCTGGTGAGGTTTGTTAGCATGAATGACAGGGCAAGCGATGGGGCGCAACAACAACAGCAGATCTCACTCACTTGCTTTCTCTCTCAGCGTGGCTTTCTCAACATGAGTTTAGCATGTCTCCTGGAGAGGCGGGCTTCCTGGCTATCACACTCCCAGAGCTCATGACAATTTTAATGATTGATCTCTCTCCTCCTGACTGCGGTGAGAGGGAAGGCAGAACACTGCAGCACAAAGAAAAAGGAAAGGGAGGAAAGAGGGGTGTGGGTTGTCCCAGAAGGTCAGAGTGGTGTCCAGTCTTTTGTTTTCAGTGGTGAGATCAGCGGCCTGGTCAGCCGAGATGGGATGCGCTAAATAACTGCCAGAGAACAGATGCTCAAAGAAAATGAACATGCACTCAGACTTTCCCTGTTTGAAAACAAAGAAACATAAAAAAGAGCTTCAAGGCTTCCCACCTGTAGGCATAGCTTGAAGAAAAATGTTGCTGAGGCAGTCACTTTCACACTATGATTTGCATCCTGCAGCAGACATATCCACACAACAGATGGGCATCTGTTTATGGGCATGATAACAGGTTTAAGCTGCATTAGTGACCTTGTGATTTTCAGGACTATTATCATACTATGGGCTGTTAAGGTACTACGCCATTTCTAAAAAGTTAGATTACTGGGTAAAATGTGAACAAAAACACATTGTAATGATTTGTAAATTTTATAAAACTCCACATTTTATCAGCAGCAGAACATAGAAAACATTTCAAAATGCTGAAAGTGAGACATTAAAATAAAGATAGGACAGGGTCGTGTTTGCCACTGTTACTTCTCTCCTTTTAACAGCAGTCTGTAAACATCTGGGAAAGGAAGACACCAGTTGCTGGAACTTTTGTAGGGGAATGTTGTCCCATTCAAAACGGATATAGCCTATATGTTAGGTCCTTAACAGTCTTGGTTCTTATTAGATGTATTTTGCATTTATGCTGTGACTATTCTTTTCAGTAGGTGAAAGGTCTGAACAGAACACTCACAACAAACCTGATTTTATTCTATTTTTTTCTAATTAATAAAGGACTAACTCAAAACAAAGTTGAATTAAAATAAATGCTACTATAGCTAAAACATTTATGCACATACATTAAAAACAGTACATGAAATTAATGTCAAACAGAAAAAAGACAAGAAGGGAAATAAAATTGTCTTTATTGACATAAATGTTTATTTATCCTGTAGAAGTTCTTGGAGAATTCTCGTTTTCTTTCAATCACAACTAAAAGGTTACAAGTTTGTTAACATGTTTGTATCTGTGGATAGGATATTCCAGATTTGTGGACCTTTAAAAGAGAAAAAGATTGTCCAGATGTTGTATTGTACCTTGCTAGTTTACATCTGAATGAGTTGCTTCCTTTGTAGTGGCTCCTGCCTTTCTAAACTTCAAAGTAATTTGACCTTTGAGTTTTTGAACAAGGCTATTAATATATTTAAAAGTCAGTGTTTTATATAAAAATTTTAAATGTTTTCTTAAGTTAAAAATGTATTTTTCTCCAATACATTATTGAAATAATCATGACATATGTGGTATCATTGCTGATTGACTTCCTTGAACACTAAGCTTTCCTTTAAATCATCAAATCAAATCAAACTTTATATAGAATTTTTCATACCAAACAGCAGCACTACGTACTTTACAACATAACTAATTAAATATCAAATTAAAATAATTTCAAGATCAAATAACAAAAAACATGAAAGGATGTTTCTTAGAAATGTCAAAATAATAACATCTGTATTTAATGTTGTAATGTGAGACATTTTAGGGCCAAGTCCTTGGTAGTGGTGATTGTTTTCTTTTAACTACATGTAACTGGATTTTTAATGGGTTTCTTTGTTTTTTTTTATATATTTTTTATAATAGTTACAAGTGATTCCACCAGAATACAACAGAAGGTGTTTTAATCCTTTGATTGTGTGAGTGAGTGTTTCCTAGTTTATGTTCCAAATTTCTTTCTCAAATTGTGCAACTTAATTTTTCAGATAACTGTCTGTTGGTTATTAAAATTTGTTCTAAAGAAAATTTTTTGTGAACATTTCTTTGTCATATTATTTAACCGTGTCAGATTATTATCAGTCAGTTTACTAAATTATAAGTTTTTGTCACTCGATAAGGCTTATTCATAATCAAAAATTTGAAAGTGTTTTACTTGTTTGTGTTTATCTTGATAGGCCTTTAAACATGTATTTTCTATTTTAGTAGGACTACTCTCCTTTTTACTAACTTTCTTAATCCAGTTTATAACAAAATCCCCAAATAAGAAGAATTTCACTGCAGGAGTTTCACTGTTTCAACAGTTCTTCTAAATTCTTTGATCTCTCGCTCCATTCTTCCCTCATTCGTGAATAAGACCACGAGTCCTTGAACTCCTCCACTTGGGGGAAGGATCTTTCACTCTTTTCCACATGAGGACATTGGTCTCTGATTTGGAGACACTGATCTTCATCCCAACGACTTATTGTTGGGCTGTAAACCAAGCAGTGAGAGTTGAAAATCATGGCCTGGTTAAGCAAACAGGACTGTATCATCTGCAAAAAGCAGAGACCCAATCCTGAGTCCACCAAAGCGGACACTGTCATCACTCTGAATGCACCAAGAAATTCTGTCCATGAAAGTTATGAATAGGTTCTGTAATGAGGGCAGTCTTGGTAGAGTCCAACCCTGACTGAAAATGAATATGATTTACTGCCACAACTGCAACCCAAGCTCTGACATCAGTACAGACCGAACAGCCAAAATGGGGGAGCTTAATACCCCACAGTCTTGAAGCACATCCCAAGGGACAAACACCTTCTCCAAGTCCACAAAACCCCTGTTGACTGGTTGGGTGAACTTCCATACACCCTCCAGAACCCTGCCAAGAGCGTAGCACTGGTCTTCTGTTCAATGACCTGGGCCAAAACCACACTGGTTCTCCTGAATTCGAGGTCCGACGGAACCTCCTCCCTACAAGCCCTGAACAGACCACCAGGGAGGCTAAGGAGTGATTTATACCCCTGTGGTTGAAACACACCCGTGTGAAAAAACACACAAATAGAAACTGGAAAACACTTATTTCTAAAGTATTCCCTCCTTTTTCTATTTGTCTATCTTCTCAATTACAAACGCACTTAGGAATATCAGTTGCTGTTATATTATATTATTATTCGGTTTCCTTCAGAGCCAGAAAGTCCAGATTAGAGTCTGTGTGTGGATGCTGAATCTGCTCAGTGTTTGAAACAATACTCTGAATATTAAGATAACCCCCTAAAATTATTTTTAGTTAAGTTTTCACATGCTAGATTATTTATTTTTTGCCTGATTTACAGTTTGAAGGTTCAATCCTTTCTTCTCCATACAACATGAGTTGTAGCCAACACATTCTTATCAGGGTAGAAGAATTAACCTGTATTCCTTGTAGTTGGTATAGTATTGAGTATCCACATTTGTACATCCAGTGTCCCCAATCAAACAATACTGTATTTAAGCTACGTGTTGTTTTCTTTGTCGAGACGGCCATTGTTTGCTACTCCTGAGGGGTTAGTTGTCAGAAAAAATAAAATATATAGCCATAAAACAAAGGGGAAAAAAGAATCTGCTGTGTCCAGTACTGCAAAAGTTATTGAAGATTAATTCTGATCCTTTAAAACAGTAAAATTCTGTCCCAGTGGAAAACACAAGAGCTACGAGGAGAACAATCATGGCAAAACTAGCCTCTTCACTCTTTGTATAAGATGTTGTTCTTGATTGTTAGATGAATAAATTAAGCAGTCTTCTGAATTTGGTTGGTATCGCCGGAACACATTCACCACAACAGAAACAAGACAGAATGGACAAGAATGGCATAAAAAGGAAAAGCAAAGAATCATGCATGGAACAACCCACGCCTGCTGGCAGACTTCTAATGGTTTTGTCTTTAGTCTGGAGGATGGGACATCCTTTATTTCCAAAAAGAATTTCACATTTCAATTCATCTGACTACTGAGCAGTTTCCCTTAGTATATTTTAAACCATTTGTGGTTTAGAGAAGACAGCAGCATTTCAGGATGGTAAGGAAAATTGTGTTCTCAGATTGTGTTTTCTGGAAGTTTTCCTAAGCCCAAGCAGTGACTCCCACTGCCTGTTTTTCATGCAGTGCTGCCCGAGAGCCTGCAGATCGCAGACATCTGCTTCTTTGCAGCTGCGTCCCTTTGCACACAGACATGTCTCCAGATTCTCTGAATGTTTTGATGCTATGACGTACCATACCTAATGGAATATGCTTTTCTAAATTTACAATGAAGAACATTAATGTGAAATTGTTTCACAATTTGCAGATGCATTTTTTTTAACAAACTCCTGAATCTGTGCCCATCTTTAGTTTTGAGAAACTACGCCTCTCTAAAGTGCTCTTTTCATACTCAACCGCCATAATGAACTATCACAGGTTAACCCTAATTAGATGCAACATGTTGCTTCACTGGTTCTTCTTTAATAGAATTTACTTTTCTAGCCTGTTCCAACTTTTTTGAGACATGGAAAACAACTAAACATGTCACTTTCAACATTCAATATGTTTTCTACATCATATCATAAATGAAGTATTACTTCATGAGATTTGCAAGTCATTCAATTCTTTATTTCATTTACATTTCAAACATTGACACAGCTTTTTTTTCTGGAACTAAAGTTGTACATGTCCCTCAATTTTTACATTAAGACAGATCTTTAAAAATTCAGGAAGTAATATAACCAGCTTGGGTAGCCCATTCCAGCTGCAATCAGGTGAGAGGCTGGGTACACCGTGGATATGTTGCCACTACTCTTGATTTCCTATCATTGTACATTGAAATGCTGCTGACAATGCCAGCACCAGATGATAACTGACAAAGGCAAGCAAATGAGATGTCTTTAATGTTATCCAAGTCACCCAATGCATATTTGCATAGTTGTGAGCACCACCTGTACATCTTTTAGTTTGATGTTAAATAGGAGCATAGAGTTCAGGGCAGCACAGAAATGAATTATTTTTCTGCCTGCATTTGAGTTCAACTACTTGCACGAGCCCCCTTTATACTTGACCTTTGGCTTATGGCACCTGGGACACACACCACAGCAACTCTGAGGAGAAGACAATGGACTGACTTATTGTTCAATTGTAAGATAGGATATTCACCATGTAGTCTGAAAGACTTTCATACTTCACAAATATCTCAGTGAAACAACTTGTCCTTTGTGCATTTGTGATTACTAGCACAGTCCTATTTCATCAGCACAATGAGCTTGTTGGCAACTCCTGGGATATTGGTGCATACATTTCCTAAGCTTTTTACAACCCATTGCCTCCCTCTGCTGGTATTAATGGACAGTAAAGTAAATTTACAACACGTTTTATCTGATTAATATAATTTTGAAAGGAATTAACAAGATGTTGTCTAACTGCAATACTCATTTTTTAAAGTTTAAAAAAATATATATTTTAAGATCATGTCAAACTTCTCAAAGTCTGCTACTGTGTAAGTGGTGAAAGAGGCTTTAGCATGGTGTCAGTGATATGTAGGTTTTTAAATAAAGTGTCACTGGTAATCAATGAAAAATATCATGTAGACCAAATAGAGGCACCCTTTCTTACTGTTCTTGTTTCTGTATCTGAATTGTGTCGTTGCTGTTTATGAGCCAATGCTTACAATTATTATTACTTATTGTTTTAAATAGTCTTTTTTATTTATTTATTATAAATTTTACCCCACACGTCCTTATCTAAAATAGATATAAACTTTAGTGTCCACAAGTACCAAATACTAGAAGTACATTGAACCAGACAGTAGATGTCTCCCTTGTCCGTGCAGATGCGTGTCTTCACGGGTTCGTTGCTGTCTACAGATGACCGATTCGCCATTTTGAAAAGCAAATCGTTCACAGCACACCCGCCTTGAGTACTGGAACTATGCCGCGGGGCCGGCCTCGCAAACTGAGAGTTAAAAGCAACGACGAAACAGGTAACAAGTACCAAAATGCAAGGAATAAATAATACAGACTATGTGCTATCCAAATAACCTGATATAATTTTGTCAATCACCCCCGTAGCTTGAATATTAACATTTCAATGTAGTGTATATAGTCCCCGGATATGGTATTGCGGGTGGGCTTTGCTTTGTACGGCGAAGGAGTGATTGAGGCGGAATGATATTAATAACGTTTCGGTGGCTCTTCTTATTGGCTTCCAGTCTAAATTGTTGTCCATGCGGACAGGAGCGGTTCTGTAGAATACCGTTACTTAATGTTCGCCCTTTGCTCATAACATTACTTTAGGAGAAAATCGTTGTTAGCTTGTTGTTGCTAACTAGCATATTTTGCTACAGTTAGCTTCGTGGCTAACACGTTGAATTGTTTGCCATTGTTGTTTTTTTTTTTTTTTGTCCGGAGAAGTGTCGTAGTGAAGTAGTCTGTGTGCAGATAGGAAATATGTGACAGCTGGATGAAGGGGACTTCGTCTAGAAGTGACATAACTTAAATATGTGTTGAAATGCATTTATATTGCATTTTGTTATTCATGTAGTGCAATATCTGGCACGTATTTTGATTTGTTAGCATTCTAGTTTGTGTGGTACATTACCACGTGATTCCAGTGTTTGATGACAGCGGAGTGGACACAACCCAGCATCATGAAAAATAAATAAATGAAACTACGACTATATTCTTTAACCAAGCCCGTGTCCGAGATGGGTGTGTGATAACCAGCTGTTAAAACACTGATATTAAGTTTTATATTCAGATGAAACTGGATGCATTTCAGAAAAATTGTGTGCATTCAGATCCTAATAGTTGCAAACGCGTTTGCTTTAAACTTAAAAGAAAATATAAATACCCACATCAACAAAGAGTGTTGCAAGATGCACCACATCACATCAGCTTCATGTATTCTCTGCAACAGAAAGCCCCTTGAAGTATATTAAGGCACTCATGCCTCACCTCTTGTACCTCTCATCAGATGCTGAACCCAGTGAAACTAAGGCAGAAAGTTTCAATGAGGGAGAGCTCAAGGATAAGAAGTGCACAATATGCTCCCAGATCTTCACTACAGACAGCCAGCTGCAGAAGCATCTCAGAGAACATGAGATCAATGATAAGGTAGGTATAACGCAGATGTGTCAGCAAAGCATCACCAGTCTCCCATATCAGCGTGTTCACACAATAACTGAACGATGCTCAGGATATTTTATGAGTCTGTGGTGGTCAGTGCTCTTTTTTTATGCTGCTGTGTGCTGGAGCAGCAGATTGAAGCCGGTGGACACCAACAGACTCAGGGTGTAAGGCTGGATATGTTGGTGTGGAGTGGGACTCTGAGGAGTATGCTGTCCAAGCTAAGAACTATACTGGACAGCACTTCCATCCTCGCCGCAACATCCCAGACAACCTCAGTAGCACTTCAGCAACAGACTCAGCAATATGGAAACCCCACAGGAAGTCCTTCCTTCCTGTGGCCACCAAAATCCCAGCCATAACCACTTCTAAATATTGTAAATATGTTTCTACTTGTCAGTGTGTTTGTTGTATTTATATTTTCTTTTTTTATTATGTTTAATTTCATTCATTGTTATTTTTATTTAATTTCAGCACCTTTTTCTAATTTCTCTTGGACTCTTATTTTTCTATTTCTGATTCTGACCATAGTCTGTAACTATCTGTCCACCCAGGATAATCACATTTTTTTTCTTAGTCTATTGAAAGCTCCAGGGCTTCCTGATGGTAGTCCTCATTATGCTATGCAAAACAATTATATTAATAGCTATTTAGTAATTGTTGATTTCCCTAAATTTATACTTGAATTAAATGTGGCTGAGCACAGATGCTATTACATGTATGCAAGCCTTTACTGGAACAGAAGGCTGCATCATTAAGGAAATTGACCTCTCAAAGATTACTTATGCAAAACAAAGGCGTGTTGAAGGAAAACTATGTCTGACACGTGAATTTAAAGCAGGTGAAGAATGGAAATAGGCCTGATGTGAAACCTGCTGTGGGGGATGATGTTTCAGCTACAGGTGAAGCAGGAGATACTCTGAACTTTTCACCTCAGCTTTAAAGCTTCTTTAGATTAGATGTTGTCTTTGTGGCAGGCTTAGTTTCTGTCTGTTTTCAGTCACACTATTTAGATGCAGCTGCTTCCAACATGTCTAGTACCAGCAGCTTGGTGGATGTAGTCCATTTTCTTTATAGCCAATTGACAAAAGGAACTCAAGGAAAAGCAGGAAAAGCTTGATTTGGCTCTGACTGCAACAGGACTTTGATTCTATGAACCTTCTTTACTTGATATGTTTGATTTATCTAGCCCACATCAGACGGTGATAAACAAATACTTCATCCAGCCACCTGCTAATTATTGTTTATGGAAGTCTCTTCCAAAACAGCTCCCAGCTCTGTAGTTTTCAAGCTCTGATAAAAGTCAGAGTATCACTGATGGGGTCATACTCTTTAGAGAGAGAAAGTAGCTGGAACACGTTATGAGCTGATGTAACTTGATGTCTTGCAGCCTGCAGCTGCCTGACGCATCATTTTGATATCATTATTGAAATGAAATGTCATCGTTTGCTGAAAAAAAATTTAAACAGAAAAAATCATGAGCATACAATTTAATATGCCTGGTTACTTTTACCCCAGTTTAGCCAAAGCAGCTCCAGTGCTTGTTCAGATTTGGTTTGGTTTTCCACAGTCAGAACCGCCACAAAACCCTAACATTACATTACCTAAATGTTTTTTACCCTTTAAACCAATGCCTTAATATAATCAGTCTAGTTTACGAATGCTGTGTTTTTAAATGCTTATTTTCAACAACCAGTGTTTCCAAATGCTGTGCAGTATTTATAAATGGTGCAACAAACAGGAAGTATACAAGCTGTATTTATAAACACAAGCTGGTGAAAGTGGCAGTTGTTAGTGCCATGGATGCTGCACACTGATTAGTATTCACTAACACGACTGCCTGTTTAACATAAACGGCAGGAAAATGAGAGGAACTCTTGAGTTTATAAGCTTCCACCGTTGCTTCGACTTCAAATCCAAGTATTTTTTTTCTCTTTATCTTGGATTGAGTAGACTAAACACTACAGTAGTTCTTAAATTTTTAAACATGGAGTGATGTGATTGGTCTCCATATCCCCACCTATAATCCGTGCTCCAAGTCAGTGGTTCCCAGCCTTTTTTACTTGGGGACCTCCTTTATGCATATACTAAAATGCCATGGTAACCCTGCCCTGTGCTGAAACCATGCTGGTTTTAGGCTTTCAAAAGTGAGACTCTCACCATAAATACTGTATTCTGGTTGAGTCCTGTCCCTTGATAAAGCCAAAGCTAAATGAACAACATACAGCTTTACTTTTATTTATTAAAATAGAGGCAATTTGTGGACATTAATCACAATTACTCTAATGTTCAAAGCCTCAGGGACCCCCTGTGCTCTTTGGGGGACCCCCTTGGGGGTCCCGGACCCCAGGTTGGGAAACACTGCTCTAAGTGTTAATCTGCTCTGGCCCACCTAAGAGTTGGTTGGGGGAGGCCAGCTTTTGTAGCCAAACCAATAACAAAAACACACATTTTAAGTTAGCCTCTGACTCTATACCAGGACTGGAATGGTTTTAGTGGCAAAGATCCCTTAAAAATCTTCAAGGTCACTTTGTTTAACATCTGTTGAAAGCGTCAGCAACAGCTTTTTTTTTCTTTTTTTTTTGTGCAAGCTTTCTATCACATGGCTAAAGATAAGATAAAAAAAAAAAGAGAAAAGTTCCCTCTTGACCATCCTTCTAGTTAAATACAGAAAGATGAACCGTGTAGTTTTTGACCATTTCATTTTAAAGAACTCTGTACTTAGATTTGTTTCCACGTTGAAGAGCCATATCCTTGAGGTATTTCACTCCAAGACTCACAAGAGTCTTTGTTCTTAGCCGTTACCAAATATAAGAGTACAACCTGAAATAAAGTCATCTGGTGCTTCTGATGGGAATAGAAATTGATTTTGGAGTACTTTCTGCCTCATGAGGAATATTGTTTTTATGCGTCCTGTTAATATTTAAGACTGGGTTTTCTCTTTCTACCCCCATCTATCCTGCCTTCACAATGAAAATGACAGTGCAGGCTGATTGAGAAGCAGATGTTTTAGTGTTTCTGCTCTGTTCTTTACCTTTTCCTTTCTTTGCAGCCTCATCGCTGTGACCAGTGCTCACAGACATTTAACGTGGAGTTCAACCTCACACTACACAGGTCAACACACACCACCTCTGACTTCACTTGCCCGGTTTGCAATAAAAAGTTCTCCCGCATCGCCAGCCTCAAATCCCATATTATGCTGCACGAGAAGGAAGAGGTAACCCTTCCTGCTCTGCTTTCATTGCGTTTGACAAATAACATAAAACGTTTTTTTTTTCCCTCTTATGTATTTTGTTTCTTTTCATACAGAATCTCATCTGTCCAGAGTGTGGAGACGAGTTTGTGCTTCAGAGCCAACTCTCTCTGCACCTGGAAGAGCACCGGAAGGAGCTCTCGGGCGTCAGCGTCTACACCTGCAAAACCTGCGGCAAGGAGTTCAAGACGTCTGCTCAAATCAAGGAGCACATGAAGAATCACATCAAGATCAGGTGAGAGGCTGGTCTGTTGTGTTTGACTGAGTCCAGCAAAGAGGGTTAGAAGTGTAGACTGCACTTGTCATTAGTTTTCACTACCATGTTTGAGTCACATGTAGAAGATCCAATTTTTTTTTTATTTCGATAGCAAAAATAAATGAAAAACAAAACAATGTTTATGCATCAGGTTCTATGGCAACAACTTTGTGAACTGCTTCTAATCTAGCTGTTTCCAGTCTGAGTCGGCAAACAAGCAATTCACATGACTGACTGACATCTTTTCATATTCGGTTTGATTCCAAAAAGCTTTCTACATTTTCCTCTGCAGGATGTCCACCCTTGTTTTTTATTCTTCTTTTCTACTCTATGTTTCCCTCTGCTGAACCATAGCTGCTCACTGCAGTGTGTAACTCATACTGCCACCATCTGGTGACACAGAAGCTAGTACTTCTTTATTAAAGTGACAAAATACAGTAATTAATAAATAAAAAAGTTAAAAGGAAACAGAAGGTAATATTTCAACAGTTTTGTTTTTTCTAGATGTTAGCAAACATCTTAAACAGGACAAAGAACCCAGAATTTTGATGCATAAATTCTACCTTATATGGAATAAACAGTAAAATCAGCAAAGCGGTGAATTCAGATAAAAATAAATCAACAGTGCCAGAAGAAAAAAAGGATGACAATAGCCTGACTAATGTTGGCTTCACACCTGGAGCGTGGGACGTGGGGAACTTGATGCTTTTCATTCTGGCTCCCATGTTTACAGACTTGAGCCTCCACACTGGTTGCATAAAATAAAGGCATCAGGCACAGCTCGAGCTGGGCTGCAGATATATTGATTTTTGCCGGTGTCACAGTGTGGACTTTAACTGATATGATGCTCTGAAGTATAAACAGTTGGACTAAATGTAGTCATCCTATTCTGCTCTGGCTGCTTGTGTTGTTGTCCAATGTACTGTATGGTTGTGGGTTTTTAAAATAAGGCAGCTGTCACAGATCTGTTGGTATTGTCATGGAGTCTGAAGGACATCTTTATTTAAAAAAAAGTACCCCTCAGACGTTAAGTGAAATCATTCATTGCACACTGTTTGTTTGTTGTAATAAAAAGAACAAAACATAGAGAATTGCTGTGAAGCCCAGGTACAGTTGAGCATTTATGCAACACAGGATTATTTAGACTTGAATACCACTTGTTTTTGTCTGTTAGATCAGTTCAGACTTTTTATCAGCTCTGGAAATGGAAACAGAACAAAAAAGTTATGCAATTCACAGAGAGCTTTCCAGTTTTAACCACAACAGTTTGGTCTGAAAGTGGCTGATAACTACATCTGTCTGGGTGCTCAAGGAAACAAAGGTTGAACATTTCTACTATCGCATTTATTTTCAGGCATGTTTTCAATAGCATTTAGCATGAAAGCGCTGAAGCAATCAAATCCAAGGACGTCCTACTGTTTGCAAAACCTCAGTAGCTCATTATGCCCATAACAGTAAAAACCAAGGATTAAAAAAAAGGAGTCCTGCAGCAGCCATTTCAAAAGTGAATCTCCAGGGCATTTCATGCCTCATCATATAACTACACCTTTGGAAATGGACTGTACTTTAAAGATATCTAGCCTTGGCTTATTGATTTCTGACTTTCATGATGTGTTTTTCCACTTGTTATTAATGGTGTTGGCTTGTGATCTTAAAATAAAATAAAAAAATAAATTGCCTTCAAACACGAGAAGTGTTTTTGTGTGCTGGAACAGTTCTGAATCCAAAGGTAACGCATCCAAATCTTAGAGAAGTCAAGATTTTAAAGCCATTTGCATGGTGGATGTTTCTTTGCAGTGCCCCCCCAACCACTTTTATTAGTAAGATTATTAGCATTACTTGTGTTTACCTTCTTCCCAGGCCACTCTCGTCCAGTTCCAGGAACTACAAGAAAAACATAGACCGCAGTGGGTTCACAAACAGCTGCCATCACTGTGGGAAGGCTTTCAAAAAGCCCAGCCAGCTTGTCAGGCACATACGAATACACACAGGTGAGTAAGAACCTCGAAATGGATGTGGAGATCTAATTCACATTTTATCATTCATGCACATTCATGTTTAAAGAAACAAATGTAGATGTCAGAATCACAAACAATATGGTACTGCGACATAAACCACTTGGTGGATTAGATCAATACTGGCACCAAGCTGGAATTGAAGGAGGGAGGGAGATTTTGCAGGTGGGTGATGAGTAATATTGCCAGAAGCAAAACAGCTGCCAGTTTGATACAAATGGAGGATTTTAGTACTCTCTAAATTGAAATCTGGGCAATTCTACAAGCATAAGTCACACATTTGTCCCTCTGATGTGGACTCTCTCCCTGACATGACCTTCTCCTGAGTGGCTGGCTCTGTTTTTTCCCACCATAACTGAAAACTGTGTACAACTTATCACTCATCTGTCATGCAGAGGGGTTGTGTGGGTAGCATCTAAATATGCTGTTTAAATTCTAATGCTTTCATGTTGCTCTGAGGTAGTTCAGCTGTCTGGGTTGAGGGTAATGTAACCAGCAGCTTTTATCCACATGTTGATTACACATCATCCACATGGTCGTTTGTTTGATTGGCTTGCCGGTTATATGATTAATGGGGGATGACATCTATTCCACTGCGCTCTGAATCTCAATCTTCTTGTAGGATGAGGAGATGAGGAGTTGCTTCAGGGGACCATGCACACTCTCACAGACACAAGCACACTTGTTGTTCCACTTCAAACTTTTTAGTTCGACAGAGTTGGCAGGTTTTGTGTGTAAAATTTTTTATATTTTTTTTAGTATTTCAGTAATGATATCTTCTCACATTGCTAACCTTCTTTAAATAAAAAAGTAGCAGCGGAATGAGAGCAAAGCACAAACCTTCAGTCTAGTTCACTGTGTCCTTCCCTTTAGGTGAAAGACCTTACAAGTGCTCACACTGCAGCAAGGCTTTCAACCAGAAGGTGGTGCTGCAGACTCACATGGTGAGACACACTGGAGAGAAGCCTCATCTCTGCACGTTCTGCCCTGCATCCTTCTCACAGAAGGGGAACCTACACTCCCACGTTCAAAGGGTTCATTCTGAGGTAACGCCACACTTTCCCAACTTCAGAACGTTGTTGCTTTAATTCAGTCTCTTCTGTTTCTCGTCTTTTTTCCTTCTGACCACCCCCCACGTTTATGTGAGGGTCTTTTAACATCTAGATAGATAGATGTTAAAACACCCTCATCCTCCATGGGGGCGATGCCCTTGTGTTGTTCCATCAATGTTCTTTTCATTCTCAAATCCATCTGTAGAGCTGGACGGCGTATTGTGTTCCATCTTGCATATCCCTCCATCATAACGAAGAAATGTCAGATGTATCCGGCTTGTCGTGCCACGCGTGCATTAATTGTGATGAAAATATTAATACAATTACTTATATAAATTAGTTACTGCCATTAAAGCTTTATTTTTGACATCCTTACTTATAATGTTAAGTCAACATAGGAATAAGTGGGAATGGAGTAAAATGTACAGACACTGCAAGGTGGACCAGTTTCCATCCTGACTAACAGGTTGTGGATGTGAGCCCTCGCTGCTATTGTAGAATCTCAGTAACTCACAGGTCCAATCCCGATTCCTCCCCATTGCCGTTGCTCTATGTTGAGGTAAAATCCCCTTTTTACTTTAATGGTCAAGCGGTGGTGGTCATCTGGTCCTTTGGGGGGCCTTGATCCCCAAAAAGAACAGATTCTCTTTGGTTTTTATGTTATTTTAAAGTATCATACTTTTCATGACCTTGAACTGTAAATAGTTCTTGCCCGGCAGATGTATTTTTTGAGCACATTAACCAAAAGTGGGTGAGCACATTGTGCTGATTGATGTCAAATTGAATGGTAACTCAGTTGTGTTATGTAGGTTGAGGCTGGAACTACTGCTTCATCTTCAAGCTCAGTTTAGTCAACTGAGCTAGCTAATCTCTTTTTTTTTTGGCTTTCAACTACTTCCAGACATCCCCTTACATAGATGTGTTAGATAGACCAGCCATTAAAATAAACATATAAACTCAAAATAGACCAAATAAAAAGGCCCATACAGGAAAATGAAGGAATATAATATTATTTTATTAATCCCCAAATCAAAAATATGCAGTTTCTTTATGACAGGGAATGATTATGGATTTTAAAGAAAATAAATACACAGAGAAACAATTTTTTTTAAAATAAAACAGTCATTGTAAAGCATCATAGTTTATAGCTGTTTATTGCTGTGGGCATGAATGATCTCCTGTATCTGTCCTTATTAGATTGGAGCTGAAGAAGCCTCTGCCTGAAGACCCTCTGTTTGAGCACTCTGTTGTGTCAATTTTATTTTGTTGCAACTTTCTTCAAAATGCTAAAAATATTTGAAAATGGCTTGCAATTTATAGCAGAAAGCAAGAAAACGGGAATAATAAGAATGACCTCAAGGCACACTACTTATTTGTTCACATGAATAGTGAATGAAGTGTCTCACACACAATGGAAAAGAGAGAAAAGAGGGCACAAAAGAAAGTCTAAATACACTTAGAGACAAAATCGAAGAGAGGAGAGGGAAAGTACTAACAAATTACATCACTGTGTTTAGTTCAGGGAAACCTTCAACTTGACGCCTTGTCATATTGTTTGACTCGCGTAAAGGGAAATGAGGCAAAAAAGTGCTTTTTTCTTCCTCATTTGTTTTTGCCTCCTTTGTAAGCATTATAGGACAGCCCCGTGATTTAATTAACCTAATTAATCCTTTAATTAGTCTTTTAACAATGCTGTCAGCTCTTCCTTTAACGATGTTTGTAAGGGCAAAGGAATAGCACACATCAAAGTCCATCCAAGTTTCCAACCAGGTAAGAAATTCTATTGTATGAGGAAGTTCATTTTGAACTAAGGGCCATTAACAGGTGGGTTGCTAGTGGTGGTACTATCTCCTGCTTGATGGCCGCTTTCAATAATAATAATGTGGCTAAAGGCTGAACTGATTCAGTTCCCTGTCAGCTGGATTGTAAAAGCAGCACAATGATCTCCATCAGGTGAGGTGCACTGGGTCTCCCATCAGCGGGTATGGCACAATGGCCACAGCTAGCACATTTGAACAAAAAAGGTAAAAGAGTATAAAGGATACTTTTGTGCCTGCACACCAAGCCCCACATTAATCTTCTTCACCACAGCCTGTGCCAACTAAGAATTGAATTAAACAGATTTATTTATTTATTTATTTTTGGCTTCAGTGAGTGTAAACCTTTTGAAAATTGGAGCCAGAAAATCTAAAATGTTGGTCATCGTGATCTATTCAGGTCTGTATCTGTAAAAGCTGTTTTGTGGAGGTGAGGCGGTGCCTTTATTTAGTTACTTTTTAGTTATTTTCCTTTTATGGTGAAAATTAAATAAGGAATATCAACTTGTTACGCTGCTGTAACAAGAGACTAATAAAGATAAAGAGAAAAATGTTTATTATATAGACGGAGGAACATTTTCACAGAAATTTAAGCTCCCAGTTCACTGTGATGAGAACTGAACAGTCAGGTGGAATCCACACCGAGGGGGTCTACATTTAATTGATAGGTAGTTTTGCTTTATTTTGTCTTCTCATGTGGTTTAAAAAAGTAAACAAAATGTAACTATTTCTCTGTGGCTCGGGTAATTAATTGGCATCTTTTTTTTTTTTATTTTCATCTCTTTGCTTTCCTGTTGTTTTTTACAAAAAATAAAATTCAACAAGCTCAGGTGTGTTTTAACAGCAGCCATGAAGATTGTTTATTCTGTACTCAAACCTGCTAATGGGGCGAG
Organism: Rhadinocentrus ornatus; assembly: GCA_037177495.1. Taxonomy (NCBI): domain Eukaryota; kingdom Metazoa; phylum Chordata; class Actinopteri; order Atheriniformes; family Melanotaeniidae; genus Rhadinocentrus; species Rhadinocentrus ornatus. Next base: position 25,302,883 of record JBAMHW010000006.1, read on the forward strand.
GTGACTGGTTTCTGGCAGGGCGAACAGCAGAACCACGTGAATAACACATTTCATTTTCACAAGTATGCTTCAACTCTCTCACTCCAGATTGAACTTGCACTTGTGACTTACTGATTTGACTACTACAATGTACTCAGGTGTTATTAGCTTTAGTATTTCAGAGCATATTGAGGGGTCAGGCCATTAAAGCTGTTTCCTGCTCATGTTTGATGAGGCGCTTGTGCTCCCTCCAGGCATGTTAAGGCTATTTACATTTTGCTTCTTAACTGCCTCTTAAACCTCAGTTGAAAATCGACCATTCCTTGTAGCTTACGGTGTGTGAAGCAAATAATTAGTAAAAAGGTCACCTAGATTACTTTCTGCTCCTCAGGTTGCTCTCTTTATCTTATGCTGCATCTTTTCTGCATCTTGTTTTGGCTTCTGCACTGCCTGAAACCACGGCGACCACGTCACAACCCTCCCCCGACGGTGTGGCTGGATTTCCACAACACTTGGTTTAAATGCATAGTCAGTACATCTTTTAAAAGAGGTAAAGAAGGTTATACTGATGTGTTTGCAGTTTATTCTTTTACCCAAATAGTAAACTTAGAGAAGCTCCACAGCTGCCATAAGCACAAATAAAAATTAGCAAATACCCCCCCCCAAAAAAAAAAGAAAAGAAGTTGTACAGGTCAGTATACAGATGAAGGAGAACAAAATACTCACATTGAGCCATTTATTTGGCTCTCACACATTTTGATCCTAATTTATAGTCTAATATTTACAATAATTACAGCTGAAATAATGCATGAAAGTATTAATGCAGAGAATATTAAAAGCTTTTTCTACTTTTTTTTTGTTTTTTTGTCACAATATCTTTATTTATTAACTTTATTTGATAAGTTCATTTTTACTTCTGAAAGTATTTGCTGTATTTTTCCTATTTTCCCTACTACATCAACTTTATCTATTCTTAGAAGTATTTTTTTTATTTACATTTTACAATTTTTGTTTTATTTTAACTATCGTAACTTTTTATTTTTATTTTTACTTTATTTTAAAAACATATTATTTCCTCTTTCCACATTTAATAACCTGTTTCCCTTTTACATCTGACTGAGTTTTAACATTTTCTTGTACCTTTTTACTTTATTAAATCAAAGCTTGATTGATTTCTTGTTTTCTTTTTTGTAGAAGGTGTCTGACTGAAATGATCTAGAAGTATAGAAGTAGCAGCAATAACAAGAATGTGTCATAATCTCTAGATGCTACTGCTAAATGCTAGCTGTATATTTTTTTACTCCTTAAGCTCCTTAATGCAAAGAAAGTACCTTCAGCCCTCCATCCTTTTAATTGTCTCTGATAGCATGGAAAGTACCTAACCATCTTTTATAAAAGAAAATAATTCAGGTCCACAATTCCTTGTTGCTTGCAAAATTCAAAACAAATTAGGATTTTTTTTTTACACACAGTGATACAGACTTTGATCATGGATAATAGGTATGAGTGGCATGTCAGCTACCTGTGACAGCTTCTCTCATGTTTGTGAAAAACTTTAATTAAAACTATTCTTTTAAATTAACAGCACTGCCAAAATATGCTTCATACTGTACGTTAATGTTATGTAATATAGCATTTATAAAAGAATATAAAAGGGATGTTTCAGGCACAGTATTAAATAAACCTTTTTTATTTATTTTTCATTCATATATATATATATATATATTTTTTTTTTTTGGCACATCGCATCTGTAGTTTCAGCACAGCAGACCCAAATCGGTGTAAGTGCAGAAATATTCTTGTTGCAGCACTATGTTCTTGTCCTTGCACATTTCCTTTACCATCCCTCTTTAACTTCACAGTGTTTGACAACCTGGTCAAACAAAGTCTAAAGCAGAAATTATTACTTTATTCATTTTATTTTTTTTACCATCCAACCATACTCAGTGACTGTTTGAATTAAATTTGTTTCTTAGTTTCCAGAACAACACAGCTTTACTAGTTAAAAAAATTAGTTGTAGATTTCACGTAATTAATTTAAATATCACAAAACTTAATTAATTGAATCAGAAATAGAATTTTTAAAATTCCTAAATCCCTAAGGTTTTTTTTTTAAAACCCTGCATCTGTTAATATGACATATTTATTAGGCTTGTGTCTTCAGTTGTACATGTGTATAAATAATGCTATTTCAACACAAGTTACTATGTTACCACCGGAGTCCAATATGCTTCATTATTATAGGAAAGTTGAAATAATCTATGACACTTGAAATTCCCTGAATTTGGATTTATGCTTTATATATGTATATTCTTTAATTTTTGGCAAACTCTTTGAAATACTTTATTCACTTACACTTTACCTGACGGATTCTTGTTCTGTGCCTTCAAGTGTTGCTGTTTAGAACAACCATAAACACTTCAGTGGCTTAGGACTGCTCCTTCTAAGCTAGTTCTGATGTAGTGCACCCTGGTCAAGTTTCAACAGACACTTCAACCCTCAAAGTGCTACAGAATCAGGTGGCTGAAATGATTGCTGGAGCTTTAGGTTTCCTACAGTCTCATCAAACGTTGTTGGCCAGCTGTCATATTAATGGATTTCTGAGGCCATTTTATGGCTGAGTGTGGCGATCGTTTCTCTAACTTCGAAATGAACTTTCTGACATTAATCTTCTGTTGGTTAGAGGTGACAAAAGAGCCAGAGTTTCGACTTTAAGGTCTTTAGCTCAGTTTTTTTTGTGAACTTTTGTGTCTAGGGGAGATTGTCTGAAAGTAAATGCTGTTATTTTCTCCTTTTAATTGACATCCTGTCCCTGAACTCATCATGTCATCTTGCATATTAAGCAGTTACATTTCAGCAGATGCTTTTTTTTGTTTCAATTTCCTTTATGTGCCATTTTGAGCTATTTTTGAACTTGCAATTATCAGAAAATATTAAGAAAAGTTACATTTTAAGCTCATTTATAACAAACCTGATGTTTTCTCAAATTTCTAGAAATCCCTTACTGTCTCTTGTGTGGTCCTGGCATAACTTAAAATAACATAAAAAGAACCACAACATGACCTGTGCATAATTTTCCACCACCTCCAAACAATTTCCTTTTCCATTGTGGCTATTTCCACTCACTCATGTACTTGCCCACTTATAAAATGGTCTCTTCCAACGTTCAACCTTCTTTTCCAGTCCTTTTCCACCAATTTTGGACGTTTTTATGTCCAACCACTCTCCCCTTAAAATTTGCTTGACATTTTTGTCCACTCATTGCAACCCACTGCCACAAACCTGCCATTAAGGCAGTGATGACACCTGACCGAGTCTCTGCCTTCTCAGACCATCATGCTTCAAGCACATCCTTTTCTACCTCCTAAGTGCGTCCATGTTACTTTAAAGTCTTACCCAGCTCCCTGTGAGCAATCTACCCCTAATACAGATGTTCCACTTCACCATCTTATATAAAAGTAGTGAAACCTTCGTTTTTAAATAGCATTCTCAAAAGCTTCCTTACAAAATCCTGCACTTACACTTCAGGTAGGCCTGTCGCGATAACAAATTTTAATGTGCAATAAATTTTTGCGATAAGCGATAATATTGCGCAAAGCGATAATGTCATTTTGAGATAATTTTTATTTTTAATATAGTGATAATGCCATAATAATGCAAGTACACCCTTTGAAAGATCAATAAACTTTCATTTCTAAAGAACATTTTACACTGGAACTGGAAGAAATTTTAAATAAAACAAAAACAGATAGAACAGACTCGCAGTCTCATTAATATGAATGAAAACCAAACACAACCAAAAACAATAAGTATGATGGATAATGAAGTCTTTGTTCTCTAAACAATTGCCCTTCAAAATATTTATGAAAAAATATTAAACATGGGGCTCAGACAGGAAAAGCCGGCAAAACTGCCAGTTAGTAACATTGTATTAAAAAAAAAAAAAAATAGAAAAAAAAAATACTGCGCATCATTTGTGAAGCTGAAATATCTCCCCTCATCACTGCGTGTCAGACTGATCTATGAGCAGTGAGTGAACCACGCTGCTGCGCGCTCTTGATGTGTATTTTGTCACATACGGTAGTATACAGACTGACTATGTGTAATGTGCCTGCGCATTACGGGGGTTGTTACGGTAGACCAGGAAGCGGGGGCTTTGTACTGACGTTGTAGCCTACATGTGTGTGTTCTGCCTACATGTGGGGAGCAGCGATACAATAAATGAGAAAGTGCGCGCAGCTATTTTTCTCCATTCAACTTATTTACATGATTCGGCGTGAGAATCGGAGGTTTAGCATGAGAGCGTAAGAAGCCACTCAAATGCTCAAATGAGTCTCACGCCTCATAGCTGCATTAAATTGATATGAATATAGAGATTGACAAGCTCCACAAGCAAGGAAGGAAACTGTAAGGTTTGGCAAACGTTTTGTCCTTTAATATTTGTTAATATACATAAATACTACACTTGAGATATGACAGGAAATATAACTTGGACATTACTGCAGAGAAATAACATAAAATAATGCAGTGGTTCCCAAACTTTTTTTGCTAGGCCCCCTTTTTATTGACAATAATAATGTCAAACCCCCCTGATCCCAGCACCACATGCACCCCAAAGCTTAAAAGAAACATACGAAGATTTTTACTACGAAATAGTCTTTAGTTATTGGCTGCTTCTTCGTTAACTGCAGTGAAAACCATGTCAGTGGCAGAAGGAACGATCGATTAATCTGCTATAGTGTGACATTGTTTAAACCATTTTTTTTTAGTAGTTGACACCTCTGTTCTTGATTCATCATTGTTTGCCCATTTTTACTTTCATAAATTTGTCCATGTTTTGCTGACAGTGTAAAACTAGTAAGTTTTATTCAGCCTTGCTGTGCCCCGCCCCCCAGTTTGGGAACCACTGAAATAATGTATCCCCTCTTATTTATTTAGTAGCTGAGGGAGCCACCAGGTAATCATATGTTACAAAAGTCTTTTCCCCAACATATGAAACACATATATTTTATGACATAATAATAATTAAAAAAAATAATGTAAGTGAGGTGAAACCTCAGATAAACAACCCATGACATCTTACAGTGTCAGTAGGTAGTTGAACCACCCATAGCCACAAATACTTTTAAATAATTGTTTTCTGGAAGTTTTTTACAACGTTGATGAGGAATTTTTTTACATTTTATTCATTTTAAAATTTAAAAAATGTCAGAATTTAAAATAAACTTATCAAATAAGGGGATTTTTTTGTATCTTACTATTTGTTTTAAATAAAAAAATACTTGTCAAAAGCTATTTTAAAAACATTATTTATTTTATTACTAACACAAAATTTTGTGGAAGTACTCTTGAGTTTTTGTAGAACTTGTTCTTTTGGATGAACTTGCTGGGACATCCCTTCCTCAGGAACTCTACCTGTAAATATCTGTAAAATGATGACTTTAGAAATGGTCTCATATTTGATTGATTAACAGCAGACTTGGTGAGAAACCATTCGTAAGCAATTTGGCATTGATGACGGAGATGTTGGGGTGGTGGACTGAAGCAAGATTTTAAAAAAGGAAGTATGCTGATGTTTTTATTTCTTTTTATGCCACATATATAAGTAAATAACTTGTGTTCTTTTCAACTGCGGACATTCTTTATTTATCTTTTTTATTTTATTCAGATATATTAATTCTGTCGGTCTTGATCTTGATCTTGTGTGTGTTGGCATGGTTAAAGCTGCTGTGCAGCAGGCTAATGCAACGCATCAGCATTCATGAGATGCTTTGTATTGACCATTTGTTAAATGTGTGAAGGGGTGGAAATGAGCCTGCAAGGATGCACACTTCCAGGTGGACTATGATTTGTGAAGGGAATGGTAGAGAAAAATGTTTTATGAATTTAATGCACCTTGTTTCAGGCTTTTATGTGCCGTTGGGCTGATAAGGCAGAGACATATTAGGACTCTTTATTTTTATAATTTGACACAACGTCCTGAGATCTTCTGCACAAAATGTCCTGCATGAAACAACAGCGGCATGCTTAGGTCAAAATAGAATTATAGCACAATATTTAGCTTGAAAACCATGAATTTACAGCTCTTTTCCTTGCAAGCTAGTACCAGTTTAAGGACTTGGGAGTGGGCGTGTCTTAATTGAAATGCATCCTACAGCTTCAAACTATCATGCAAACACAAATTTGGACACAAAATAGATAAATAACCTTTGAAGCATACTAATGCTAAATGGCAAACCATACAGCGTGGACTGACAGTTGGTGCTGATCAGTTCTTTAGGTACAGGATGTGAGTCTGACTCAACATGGCACAATCTGAATCTAAAAATCTCTTCACCTTTGTCGCATATGAGTTCTCTTAACAGTAGTGCCATTTCTCTATATTTATAGTTAGCCACATTAAGAATATATCTTAATATTTTCTAAGCTGAAAATAAATATTGAAATAATATTGAATCATACTAAGCATTATTTAGTAATTTCTTTTTTAAACTACTGACTGCTGATGAGTAGTAAGTGCTTTGACCTCTTATTTCTAAAGACAAAGTTTAGAAAGGTTTAGGATTTTTCTTGGCGTTAGGGAATGTGTAGAAGAAATCCAGTGAAAACATGAGCCGCTCATTGAATGACATGTTTTCAGACATGCATAAAGTGCCAGAGTTTTGTATTTGCTGAGCATTTGAGCTCGTATTGACTTTAAACACCCAAGTGTATAGTCTTAAATACAGAAAAAAGCTTATTTATAAGTGTGCCTCGCACTATTTTTCAAATTGTACCCCATTTATTTGGCTAACTGGAACACCTTCTAAACCAGTGGTTCCCAACCTTTTTTCTTGGGGATCCCTTTCATGCATATACTTAAATGCAATAGACCCCCTGTTCCACCCTGTGCTGAAAACATGCTTTGTTTTATGCTTTCAAAACTGAGATTCTCACCATAAATACTGTTTTCTGGTTGAGTCCTGTCCTTTGATAAAGCCAAAATTAAATTAACAACATACAGCCTTACGTTTAATTAATTAAAATAGGGCCAATTTGTGGACATTAATCACAATGGCTCTAATGTTCAAAGCCTCAGGGACCCCCTGTGCTCTTTAGGGGAACCCCTGGGGGTGGAAACCACTGATCTAAACAAATCAGAAGCAAGGAGTATTAAGGTTGGAAATTCATGCAGTGTTACTGACGACAGACCAAATAAAAACACACAAGGTGTAAAATATCTGCCAATCTATGTGTTTTTAAAGGAAATTCAGATATCACTACTCTGTGATCTTCTCAGGTGTGGCAATAGTAGTTGGAAAGTAATTTGTATTCTAACAGCAAAAAGGGCTGCGGCTCTGAATCCATATGTGGTAAAACAAATAAAATGAAGTTGGTGTGTTTGTGTTTTTTTTTACAGACCAAGGGGGTACCTCTGTTCCGATGCATGGACTGCAGTTGTGTATTTAAGAAGCTGGGGAGTCTGAATGCCCATATCAGTAAGATGCACATCTCTGTGATTGAGGTCCCCTCCAGCACTCCGGTAAGAGCAGCATGAAGAAAAGGCAATAAAAAAAGATTGTTGCACATGCTTGGTCTAACATCACCTCTGAGAATATATTTAAGTGGCTCAGGTCTATTGACACTCCTGGATAGAAATAATGAGATTATTATTTGAGACTATTTATTGGCTGTTTGTAAACAGAGAGAAATGGAGAAGTTATGGCACTAATGTTTCTGAAGCAATGCTTGTGAAACTAAAATTTATTCACATTAGATCATAAACATCAAACATTGATTGCATGACATTTCATCGTTAGCTCATCTTTATTTGATGGCAGCAACACGACTAAAAAAATTTGGGGCCATATTCCCCATTTTGTAGCAACTTTTTACTGACATCTGGGACATGAGAACACCAGAAGACTACTTGCTGGACCTTTGAGAGAGAAATGTTGACCCATTCTTGTCTGATATAGGATTCTAGCTGCCCAATGGTCTTTCCTATATTTCGCATTTCACAAAGTTTTTTTGCCTTTTGGCATTAATGGTACCTTTCCAGATGGGACTGTTGCCCCCCTGTACAATCAGAAATGCAGACTGTTGAACTGTCCACAGATTAACCTTTAAACTAATGAAGTAATTAGGTCTCCATGATTTAAAGAAAACAAGCAAATGTTTATAGCTCAGACAGGGAAGATGGGGTCAGTTTCTGGAAAATCTTTTTTAAATACTCTTGCGTTTGAGAAGGGGCTCTAATCTGCATTTATGGATGCCACAGCAAAGTTTATTTACAGACAATGATTTCTGGAACTGTTTTTGAGCCCATGCAGTGATTTCTTCTTCTGATTACAACTGTTTTTAATGCAGTGCTGCCTGAGGGCCTGAAGATCTCAGGCATCCGACGTTGATTTTTAGTTACGTCCTTTGTGCCCAGAAACGACTTCAGATTTTCTGAATCTTCTGATATGTTCTGAAGTTCTGATGATGGAATATTTTCCAGAATAATATTCTGGAATTGCTTTATGATTTGTAGATGCAGTTTTTTATCAGACAGCTGAACCTCTCCCCATCTTTACTTCTGAGAGACTCTTCCTCTCTAAGGTGCTCCTGTTGCCAATTAAACGTATCAGTTTCAGTACATTTCTCCAAAATTTTCTTAATGTTTCCTAACTTTCCTTAAATTTCTTGCATCTTTGAAATTCAAGGGGAGCTCATATTTTAATGAAATAGTAAAATGTCTCACTTTCTACATTAGATACATTTTCTATTGTGAATAGAGTATTAGTTTATGAGATATGCACGTCATTGCATTTTGTTTATTTAAATTTAAGGTTGTATTTTTTTTGTTCTGTAATAAACACGTTTCTCTCCCTCTGGTAGTACTCAGTTTGCCAACAGATTGATGTGTTGCTGTAACTACTTGGGAGTTGTTTTTATCTAAGATAGCTGTACATTTTTATTCACACCCATTGGTTTACAATATTTCTGTATTTGTATATAATTCTCACCTTTTTCCTTACTTCATTCCTCAGGTGAATTTGGTTGATTTGGAATGAGAACAAAAAAAAAAAAGAAGTTTATCTTCCTCTTGACTTCTGGAAAATGATGCTGTCTGCTTTTCACTAGCATTTTATTGCTTCCATGTACCTCAATGTCAAAACTTTAAAAGCTTTAACCATTGCCATGGAGTAGTCTAGTGTGCCTTCTACCAAATTTGACATGACATACAGGCTTAATGGCAACATTAATATAGCCAGTGTATGGTGGGAATGATGTAGCCTAATGTGGTCTTTAGTAGATTGTCATGCTGCTTTTTAATTCAGTTAATCTGCCACATATCCATACACAGATTAATCTTGTACATGTTAACCTAACTCCTGTATATTTGTGGTTAATTTGTCGCCTGAGTCTTAAAGTGTCAGTGATTCAGACATGCACAGACATGATATTCTGTTCAATAATCCTTTGCCCATTTTTTGCTCCAGAGAGCACTTCCTAAAAGTTAGTCAGCCTTCAGATTCTGACCTTTTGTCACATTGCTTATTTTTTTTTTTTTTTTTGCCCTCTTCCCCCTCCATTACTTTGCCTCTGTGACTCTAGGAGACAGAGACACCATGTCACACTGCAGGGGGTTCAGAAGGAGGCGAGGGGGTGACAGATGTCATCCAGCAGCTCCTAGAGCTATCAGAGCAGGTCAATGGGGAGACAGCTCAGCCTCAGCCTCCAGAGCCAGCTATTACCATGGAAACTGCCCTCAACCAGGACATCCTGCAGGTTAGTGAAGAAGAAAATCACACATCCAAGATCATGATGATGCAGAAAGAAGAAAAAATTTGATATTAATGGAAAGAGTGGGGATACAGGGTTACAGTGATGTGTCTTTATTATAATTGGGTATTTGAAATAATGTGTTTCTTTGTAGACGGGGGCATCAAACAGATAACAAATGGTCAGTTTAGTACACATAAAGTTAGTGAAGTCATTTAAGTTTAAATGATTTAAACTTTTGCACTTGAGAAGCCTTTCAAGTGCAAACAATTCTTCAGAAACAGAAATTTAAAAAAGTGGTGTTTTCTATAAACTTTCTAAAAAAAAAAGCCTTTAAAAAGGTTGCGTGTTGTAAACCCGATGAGATGTTCTGTCAGCCTGCTTACCTCTGGCAAAAGTGTGGTAGGATTTTTCACTGTAATCGAAGCATCTATTCAGAGGAAAGAGGACAATAATGAAATTCCCCCTACAAGCCCTATCAATGGGCATGTCTGCAGAGTTGAAACGGCCTCTTGTCGACAACATGACAGGATTGGATTACCACTGAGATTTAGATTTGGGTCAAAGCTATTTTATTTTACAGCCAAATGGTTTCACATTATTTCAAGTCATGTCTGAAATTCTTGAATTAATACATGTTCTGTTTTTATGATCATATACAGTGAGGAAAAATAAGTATTTAAACACCCTGCTATTTTGCAAGTTCTATCACTTTTCATCGTAGGTGCATGTCCACTGTGAGAAATATAATCCCAAAAAAAAAATCCTGAAATCACAATGTATGATTTTTTAACAATTTATTTGTATGACACAGCTGCAAATAAGTATTTGAACACCTGAGAAAATCAATGTTAATATTTGGTACAGTAGCCTTTGTTTGCAATTAC
>JBAMHW010000006.1:25313598-25332816 GCA_037177495.1 Rhadinocentrus ornatus
CAGGTGTTCAAATACTTATTTGCAGCTGTATCATACAAATAAATTGTTAAAAAATCATACATTGTGATTTCAGGATTGTTTTTTTTTTTTGATTATGTCTCTCACAGTGGACATGCACCCACGATGAAAATTTCAGACCCATCGAAGATTTCTAAGTGGAAGAATTTGCAAAATAGCAGGGTGTTCAAATACTTAGTTTCCTCACTGTATATAAATATATATAAATGGAATGGTAAATGGACTTTTACTTATATAGCGCTTTTCCAGTCAACTTGACCACTCAAAGCGCTTTACGCTACTTGTCACATTCACCCATTCACACACACACACACACATTCATACTCATACCCCGATTGGCACATCGGGAGGCAACCTAGGGCTAGGTGTCTTGCCCAATGTCACTTTGACATGTAGTCAGGGAAAGCCTGGAATCGATCCACCAACCTTTCGGTTGTGTGTGTGTATACATACATACATTTGCATGTTGTGCGCCGTTTTTTTTTCATTTTGATGGGTTTATTATGCGTCTGCAGCAAGCTCTGGAGAACAGTGGGCTGAGTGTTGTCCAGCCACAGAGTGAAACCACATCCAGTGAATCGCAGAACCACAGCACTGAGGGTGCTGCAGCAGAGAGCAAAAAAGTTCAAGGTCCAGACAAGCCAGTCAGGGAGAAGAGGAGGAGTATTTTTAAGAAACCCATACAAATGCCAGGTATAACATCAAATTATTTGTTAGTATGAATAAATTATTTTGGATTAAAGTGCATTTTCAACCCAGTTTATTCATGTTAGTATTCATACCATAAATTTTTTTTTTCCCACCCAGGCTCCATCAGGGAGGAAGACGGCGTTCGCTGGCACGGCTGCCCGTACTGCTCCAAAGAGTTCAAGAAACCCAGTGACCTTGTTCGCCACATTCGCATCCATACCCACGAAAAGCCTTTCAAGTGCAAACAGTGCTTCAGAGCTTTCGCAGTAAAGAGTACCCTCACAGCACATATGAAAACGCACACTGGTATCAAGGCCTTTGAGTGTCATTGCTGCCTGAAGAGCTTCTCCACTTCAGGCAGCATGAAAGTACACATGCGGCTGCACACAGGTGAGAAGAAAATTAAAGTAGAACAATAATTTCTCTTGATTGACTTTCCCCTCCTGTGAAATTATACAGCTGTAGAATGCAATCTTGATAAGCCTCTAGCATTATGTTTAATTCATTTTCTTTTTTATGAAGGCTTCCATTATTTGGGATTCATTGATACACATGAAAAATACAGCAATGGTACTTATTTGCATTAATGTGTTTCCATATGCTTAGAGTTAAAAAAAATTTCCTCGGGCATAAAACACCTGTATCAGTGTAATTAAGTAAAACTGCAGCACTTTGATTTTGATGTGCATCTGATTCATTTTAATCTCTAATAGCCATCTAATAGCATTCCCTATGTTAAACATGTACTGTGGCCCACAGCGGAATATGTTTGCAGCTGCATTTCTCATTGGGCCTTATTTGTTTTAGTGTTGTTTGTACACTGTAATTCGGTCCAGTTTTCAATTACAATTTTACAAAAGTGCTGCTTTCCTGCGTCTTTTCTCAGGTGTACGTCCTTTCCCCTGCCCTCACTGTGACAAGATATTCCGCACGTCAGGTCACAGGAAAACTCACATCGCCTCTCACTTTAAAAGCTTGCAGCAGAAGAAACAGAAATTTCCACGGAGAAGCAACAAAGGCAAAGTGTCCAAAAGCAACCTACCTCTGCATGACATCCCCTTGCAGGAGCCCATCTTCATCACAGATTATGGTAAAAGCACTTGTTGACAATCACATGGATGGAAAATATGGGGTGGTATCACGCCTTCGATCAAGATTGTTAACATAACTTTTCTGTTTATATTGAGCTGGCCTGGAATTTATTTAGCCACATAGCTCATGATTGTTCTTGACATATTTACACAAAATGAAATATCTTTTAACACACAATTTACAAGATCATCAGTCTGATGCCTGCATGTCATTTTGAACAGGTCTCGTCACATCCCAGAACCCTCGCCTGGTTTTTCAACAGTACCTGGACGTTAGCAATGACAGACCATACAAGTGCCAGTTCTGTAGCAAAGCCTATAAGAAATCAAGCCATCTAAAACAGCACGTCAGGTAATATAGGATTTTTTTCTTTTCTTTTTAAATCAATTGTGGTTTTCAAACTTTACAGGGTAGTAAAAGTAAGCATTCAAGAGAAGAAAAAGAACCAGTTATAGAGCCTTGTGGGACCCCATCTGTCACATGTTCTGTTGATCAGGAATACCTTCAGCCAGACTGCGGCTCTTATTTTTTTATTTTTGAAAGGTCACAACTCAGATCTAACCCATATTAGACAAACAGTTATGAACCAAGAAGAATATTCAGCTTGATATGCAAACATCTAGCTGATGACTTGAATTCATTAACAGGAAAAGAAGCATTGGGGCAGAGAATTTGTGGCAGGTTGGGATGAAAGTAGAAAGGGTTGGTGACATGTTATTTTGGTGTGGAAATAATATTCTTGTTACGACCCACTTTAGGGGTATGAAGGGGTGTAACAAAAGATGGTAATAATGAGGTGGACAGGTGGTAAAAAAAAATCCAAGTTTTTATTATGTTGAACAAAAATATATTGGGTCCAATGGCAACACCCTCTGATGGGGTTAGCGGAACTGCTGAAAGAAACAAACCCAAACAAAACACAGCTAATAATAAACTCAAAACTACGCCAGCCAAACAAAACAGTTACAAAAAAAGGTGCACATAAACTGGCATACTAATCGAGCTAAACAAAAAGGTGGAACAGTTCCAATTAACTAAAAAGGCACTTCCAGCCCAAACAAAAATATGCTATTCTAGCCCAACACGTTCTAACTTTACTTTAACTAACACACAAGATCAATCCAAAACAGAACACAAAAAAAGGAACTTAAGGAGCAGCGAAAACTCGAGAATCCTCTTAAACCTAAACACAAAACGCAGCCAGGATAAACCTGCTGGAAAACACTAAATACTACTGATTATCTACAAATGTTGCCACTAAAGTTTGTCACACAACCACAATCACAGTCACAGTCAAAACCCCAACGCCAAACCGCCAAGTTGAGGGGGAAACCGTCTAAACCAAACAGTCTCTCCGTGTAGACTGAACGCGGCAGGAGGCTTTTATTTCCTGGTGGGCGACTGCTTGCAGCTTGATTGGCGGATGGTGAGCCAACCAGAGGGGAGGAAACGAAGGTGTGTCCTGTTTCAGCCACTCAGATGCAGGGAACAGTTACTGGTACTTGACACCCGGAATTTCTTTCAGGTGGCAGCAGGAGCAGCTACCGTAACAGTTCTAATGAATATAAAAGAAAAGACAGAAAAATATAGAAAGAAATACAATGTACATGAGTGTGTACATTAAAATGTTTCAACAATATAATACAATATGTTGTGTACATCAGTACAGAGCCAAAAATATAAAGTATAAGGCAACATGGAATATAAAAAATATTAGGGCTTAATGCAAATTCCTTTTAACAATGCAAGTTTTTTTAATGGGCGATTAAAGCATGCACCGTCTGCGTAGATTCAGAAAGTGATGCAGAATAACGTTGTGGTTCTGAAGCAGAAATGGACACAGAATGGGTGTTGTACAGTGTAGCATCAAATGGTTCTCTAAACAAGACTAAGGTCATTTTTATCTCCAGTCAATGTGAACTGACTTACTGTAGTAGTGTGTCGCGTGTCAAATACCAACTGCTGTACGAGCAAACAGATGATTTGGTGCTCTCGTCCGCCTCTAAAGACAGTCTGTGATGGACAGCATCCAGCGGAGACACCCTGATAATTCTACAAGCAGCAACCTTTTAACAACTGATCTGGATAAACTAAAGAAGCTGGAAGGTTTAGGTTAATTGTTTATTTGTCATATACAGGTTCATCACAAGGTCAACAATGCAATGAAATGCTTAGGAAAAGAACTGTTAGATTTGCTAAAATAATCAAGAAGTACTAGTAGCATGCAATAATAGTACATGGTAAAAAAAAATTAAAAATACAAGAGAAATAAGTAAAAAATATAGTAAAAATATTATATTTATATATAATAAAATACAAAGGTGCAGGTAGGATTAAAATAAGGTGTAAGTAGAGTATTTCACAGGTGGTAATATTGCTTCAAATAAATTTCCTATTCCACAATATATATTGTTGCACGTGGGTTATAGAGGTTATTGCACATAAGTAGCATTGACAATGAGGTAGTGGAAATGGTGCTAATGCCCTGGGGGTTTTTAACTCATGTTACTATTACTGAATAAATAAAAGGCAGTATCGTGATGTCACAAAGGGAAAGATCTCAGATTTACCTGTTTGAGCACACATTCGCTTAAATGTGGAGCAAGCAAGTTAGAGAGAAGAATTTTCTCATTTTGGTTCCTCATAGATGGGCTATGAAGGCTCATATGACTGGTAGAAAACCTTTAGAAAGTGAGTTTTGCATAACATGGGACCTTTAAATATTTTGAATAACTGGCAGCCATAAAAAAAAATTACAATATAAAGCTGTAAGAATTGCAGTGTCCGTAATTAAAGTGGCTGGTAGGGAAGTGCTGGTGTCTCAAACTGGCTGATGTTTTGAGATGGAAGGAGTGGCTAGTGGACTGGATAGGTGGTGCACTGCTGAGGGCTCTGCAGGCTATCTGGTGTTAAATTCTCCTTGAAGGAAGGGAGGGGGTTTTAGTTGCTCGTACTCATTTCTGTTTTACTCTTATTGTCATTGGCCTGTGCTTGATGTCACACTTAATCCCAAAACTACAATATTTATTTTTCTTTCTGACTTTTTTATTGTTCCAGATCGCATACAGGAGAAAGGCCATACAAGTGCGTGCAGTGTAGTCGTGGTTTTGCCTCTTCAGGAGTCCTCAAAGCTCATATACGCACGCACTCTGGTCTAAAGGCATACAAGTGTGTGATTTGTGACACAACCTTCACCACCAGTGGCAGCCTGCGGCGCCACATGACCACTCACAGTGATCTTCGTCCTTACATGTGCCCCTACTGCCAAAAGACTTTCAAGTCATCACCCAACTGCAGGAAGCACATGAAAACACACAGGTGTGGATTTTGCTTGTCTGCTCAATATTGTATTATTGCCCTTAAATATCATCAGTTAGAATTAATAGGTCAGGTCCTGTTTTTTTCTCCCATGTCCTGTAAAACCAGGTATGAACTGGCCCAGCAGCTGCATCCCCAGTCAGCAGAGGACCCCTTAGGAGCAGGTGTTGTAGCCCACGACATGCCTGTGGAAATGGAGGCCGAGTCTCTCCAGCAAGGCCCCAATACCTCCGCAGAGCAGCAAGGCATGCTGGGACTGGGCCAGACAGAGGTTGTGAATGGAGGCCAGCAGGTGACACTGGAAGCACCTTTGACTGACCAACCACTAGTACAGGGAGAAGGTAGGAGCAACTCACTGTACGTTAGCAGTGCCAGTAGAACGTGATGTGGAGCCCTAAGTAAACCTCGACTGTAGGGTCATTGGACTGCACACATTGTCCTCCATAAAGGATTTTAACTATTTCTCTTTCTAATTTTAGGACTACTTGCCCCCTTTTCTTCTCATTCTCGAGCAGGGTCATCTCTTTTTTTTTTTTCTATAATTTTACATTCAGGCTCCATGAGCCATATCTTCTTTTTGCAAACAAAATAAAAAAGGCTGTTGTTTCTGTGTAAATACAATAACCAGCTACTTTGAACTTTCTTACCAATATTTAAAGTTCTGGAAAAGTATGAATGGTGGCAACTTCTCACATTTTATCTTTTTTGATAAAAAACAAAAACAATCACTTAGTAGCTGCTGAGGTCGTCTACTGACTATTTCCGTCAATGTCGCCTACATAAAATCCTGCTGCTGGGTTAGCTATCTGAGCAGGATTCATGAAAACATATTTGCCAGAAAGTTTCTGTAGAATTTCATTAAATGTTTTAGTTGTAACGTGGCTAAAGCTGTTAAATTCTCTTCTTTTTTGTCTACTAAAAACTTGCTGCTTTCTTCAACAAGTATTAAATCATTAGTGGAAGCCTCTTAAACCACTCTGCAGTGGGATTAACCTCTGTACAAAACACTTGATTTAAAAGAAAAATATATGTCTGAGCATGCATCATGTGAAACTTCAAGGACAGTAGGAGAATAACATGTAATCCCTCCATTATGAGCAGATCCTGCTCTCTCTAATAGAAATCATCTGAAAGTCATACTGAATTAAATTGACTGACCTCTGACTCCACGTCATCTTTCTTAAAGGAACAGTACGTGGGATTAAATGACATCTAAAGGCAATAATGTTCCAAAACTACCTTATCTCATCCCTTTTCAAGCTTGTAGAAGGAACTTTTGTAGCTGGAAATGTTCTTTGCAGCCTGTTGCGAAATTCTGGACTATGAGGAAGCAGATCTAAAAATGTGTATAGATGTAAACAACTTCTATCCTAAAAGCAAATGAAAACATCTTTGCTGGCACTAATCCCACAATTTAACAGCAATGTTTCTACAAAATGATGTCAAAGCAGAACTTGTTTGGATGGCAAATGTACAAAAATGTCTGTTAGACAGCAAATATTGGAAATTCCAACTATCCCTGCCTCTGTCTCTGTTGCTACCTTCCTGCAGGTGCTTATCTTTACTCTGATATATTAGCAAGCAGCTTGCACTGTTTATCTGAAGTTCAATAAACCTAATTCTGTTAAAACTTGGTGTTCTTCAGTTACAAAGCAGATCTTTGGTGTTAACTTTTTTTTTGCTGGATATAAATCTGTCAGCAAATAAGACATGTTAGCATGGTTCCTTTTCATCAGAAGGGCTCTTTAGTTAATCTGCTGCATTGACAACATCTAATATTCCAGTGTTGTCGTGAATAAATCAAACTAACCAGCTCTTTTGCATCTATGTTTTTGCACTGACAGACTCGTATGTGACCACCCAGCATGCTTTACCTCAGAACATCAGCCAGTTTGAGACACCGACTCTTCCCCAGCCTGCATTTGACCAGCAAGCTCTAACGCAAGGTACAAGCTTTCTGTCTTACTAATTTGGCCATTTCTGACATCCAGTTTATGCATAGATAACCTGCAATGTTTTATAAGGATGAAGGATTTGGATCTCTTTTCATCATGATCTAAAGAAATGGATTGCCCTACCCTTTGCTAACATAGTGTTTTTCTATCAGCGTTGCTGATCCAGGGAAAGTGCAGTTGTTTTTCTTTGGAATAAGGTCAGATTCCTAATAGCTTCCATAATAAACCTTACTACTAATTCTGTCATTTCATATTTTGCATCTGCAAAAGCGTCATTTGTTCCTTTCCCCTGCACAACTCTTACTGGAGTGTAGTGCTCTCAAACATATGCTATTCATTAGTGTCGTCAAACTCGCCAAGTTCCCTCTGGGCCAGCCATTTCTTGTTGTTTTTGTGAAAGCAGTATGCAGGGATTTGGGCAGCTGCTGCAGACAGCATAATAAATGGACATCAGACATGTGGGAGGCAAATCTATCTTATCTGTTCTCCCAAGAGCTGCTGTAATCTTCATATCTGACTGGGACAGAGCTGTGGTTTTATGTTGTCACAAGAATTGTTAGCACCAAATTAATGTGTCTGGACAAGGGGGCTCTCAAACATCAAATTATACTTTAACCCTCAGTGGTGTGGTGTCAGGACTAAAGCAGTAATATGTATTGTGATTGAAGTGCCACAATTGATGTCACTGGTCCATTGGGGGCCTCTTGTGGTGTCACTGTATTATCTACTTACTTATCATAGAATCTCATTTAGTAAACGTATCCATGCCTGAATTCACAGGCACTCCTAATGTGTTTCATTTAAGGTCCACATAAAACTACCTGCCATTTAAAACCAGGATTATGCATATAATATACATGTTCAGAATTAAGCTGCATGCAGATTACATGTAGATTGAGCTTATAAAATGATGAAGCCCTGATTCCATTGATCATGAACAGTGCAGTTCATTGCATGTGATACAGTATGTGTACATAATGATGAGTTACAGCCCATTTTAGGAGCTTTTTCATTTTTCTGTTTGATATATCAGCAGCATGTAAACATTTCAAAAGCTTTAATCTTAAGAAATTCCCTATGTGGTGTTTTTTTTTCTTCCTTCAGGCTCAAAATAACCCTAACGTAATGTGCAGTCTGACCCTGTCAGTTTTATTATGCTCAGTGTTCAGTAATTTCAAAATCTTTGAGTCATCCTCCTTGCTAGTTGTGCTGGATAAAACCAGAAACAGGCACCCAAAACTGCACAAGAATTTTTTTTCTTAGCAGTGTTTGTCATAATCCTGCAATATCTGAACACAAGTGAATGTAAGAATCTAATTTAAAAGCAACAATGTAAAATTCTACATAGAGTAACTGTCCCCATTGGTTGAGTCTGAAAATATTCAAGGAGCTTATTATTCTCCTTTTGCTCCATGCAGGCTTCACCATCACTGACTCCAGCTACAATCAGTCCCAGTTCTCCACTGTCCAGCAGCTGCAGGACTCCAGCACCCTGGAGTCCCAGGCCCTGTCCTCCAGCTATCACCCCCCAAACCTGCTTCACGTTCCCACTGCCGAGGTGGTGAGTTCAGGGTCCTTCTCACTCAATGCAGCATATGTTTGCTTTCCTTTTAAATCAAAGCACTGGCTTTTGAATTTGTTAAAAATGTTTTCCTGATTTTTGTGCCTCTAATTCTGTCTTGAAGTTGGTGTGTGATGAGGTTACAGTTTACATACTAGAGTGCAGACTAGATTTGCATATAGATTATAGATAAGCTGATCATTGTGAATCATAATAAAAGTACAGCGCAGTTGTTTATCTGGTTTATTTGCTCATTCATGCAAAGATTTGTTGGATGAACCAGCTTCAGTAATTGGGATTAGTTTATTATTAATTAATTTTCTAAATTACACAATTATATTATTTTTATTGAGAACATTGATATCATCTGTACGTCTACGTCTTAATTATCTGCATGAACTATTGAATCGGGGAGAATGAGTTAGCCTGCCTTGTTGAAACTTTGCTGATACATTTTAATCTTTTTATTTTGTTTAATCTTTTTATTTTTTTATTGTTTTGATATTTTTCTGTTTACAGTATTATAGTGATTGCAGTCCTGTGTGTTTTTACATTTTTGTGTATTTTTCTGCAATATCTTTGTTGATCAAGACGAATGGACTTCTTCAGCAGAGCAGTCAAAATGATCTCCAGCTGACAACAGAAACACCAGACTACCAGGAAGACAGTGAAGATAACACCAAGAGAGCATACAGGTCTGTGGCTTCTTTATATCAAGAAATTGCTCTCCTCTCTCCTGTGTTTTTTAGATTTAAACCTTGTCAAAGCATCCCTACTTACAGCTCCTACGCTCCTCTGGGTCATCCTCTGTTGTATTTTTGTCTTCAATTATCAAAAGTACTTTCTTCCTTTTAGTCCTCGTCAGAACATTTCAAGTTTCACTTTGCCTTCGTTAAGCTGAGTCAGCGTCTTAGCTCCATGCTGCCTTAGGATGAGCAGAGCCAATTATATCCTTGTTAAATAAAAATAAATTAAATATATATATATATATATATATATATATATATATACACTCAGAAATCTTTTAGCTAAGTAGTTTAGCTAACTCTAACAATTAAGTGACATCTGTGCATTTTGCTTTTTATATCTGATTGCTCTGCAGTCTGCAGCTCTCAGGTCTGATAAGTCTTTTGTGCCTCAGAGGGGATTCTCTACCCAACACTAGCTTTCACTGTTTGCAAGTTGTTCTGACTAAAGACCTCCATCCTCTCTGTGATAAACATTACTGGACAAATTGAATTAATTCAAGTTATTTAATGGGTTGGCATTGATCAAAAAGACCTCAGATTACACAGAGCATCTAAACACTCAGTTTAAAGACTTAACAATTATGAAAAATACCTAATTTATCCCAGAGGGAATTTGTCAAATGTGCCCAGTTATGTTCTAAATGTTTATGCATTTGTTTTTCTATTGTTTTGATTATATTTTTCAGGTTTAAACCCTTAGAACTGAGTTTTATTTGATAACTCGTGATACTCTTTTTGATAATTTTTTTTAAGGCTTAGAAATAATTAATAGCATGCTCTATTGTATGCACCAACCTCTGAAAATAGAGCTGTACCAACTGTGGTATTTGTAATTGCGGGACCTGATCACTTTCTTTAAGTGTCAGAGGTCCAACAGCTTTGTATTCCAAATGTGTGACCCCCAAATTCAACCTTGGTCCTTAATTTTAGCCATCCCAAAAGTGGCTCTAGTGAGCTCTACTGAAAACCGGTTGTTTCTGCGTCTGAACCTTTAAATGTTCATAAGTGGTGCCTGTTCACGCCCCTCTCTGGGGGAAGATGCAGCTTTTGCCCACTCTGATTTTAAAGGGCAGGCTCAGTTAGCAGGGGGGTTGGGTCAGTCACAGTATACCAGAGGTAGTGGTAATTTCCTTTTGTGATGTCAGAAAGGGAAAAATCTTAGACTCACCCGTTTCAGCACATATTTGCTAAAA
Source organism: Rhadinocentrus ornatus (assembly GCA_037177495.1). Taxonomy (NCBI): domain Eukaryota; kingdom Metazoa; phylum Chordata; class Actinopteri; order Atheriniformes; family Melanotaeniidae; genus Rhadinocentrus; species Rhadinocentrus ornatus. The sequence continues at coordinate 25,324,175 of JBAMHW010000006.1, forward strand.
AGTGGAGCAAGCAAGTTGGAGAGGTGACTGAATTTTATCATTTTTGGGCCTCATATACAGAATATGAGGAGAGAAAACCTGTTAGAAAACCTTTAGAACTGTGTTTCTCAATCCTGGTCCTCGGGGACCACTGCCTTGCATGTTTTAGAGTTTAACACACCTGACTCAAATGAATGGCTCGCTAGCAGGCTTGCAAAACACTTGACAAGCAGTTCAATTAATCTGAATCTGTTCTACTGGAGTGGGACAAAACTAAAACATGCAGGGCAGTGATCCTTGAGGATCAGTACAGAAACAAAGGTTTAGAAAGTGAATTTTGCATAATATGGGACCTTTAAAGCCTGACCCGAAAAAAAATGCAGACAAAAAAAATGTTTTTTTTAAAAATCTGAAATCTTCACTTGATCCTTTTAACAAAAGGTAATAAAATAATTAACAAAAAATATTTTTGTATATTTACAGTTTATTACTGTGTGATATGTAAAAATGATTGTTGTGCAAAATGTATACACCAGGGGGCAGAAGACAAGTATCAGATTGTGTACAACAGTGTTAAAAAAAAGTTGTTTTTTTTTATACCGTAAAGTGATGCAAAAGGTCCTTTGTGTATGAGTCATGATAGAAACATGATACATACGGCATTAAAGGGTAAAAGTCAATGACAGAAAGATTTAATGTAAAAATAAATAAATAAAAAAAAAACTGTCTTTCTATTGGTTTTCTATTGGCATCTAATCAGTTACTAATATTATTGTTGTGTCTTTTTTCTCACAGAATGAGATGTTTATGTTGACGTATTTCTGCCACTGTTTTCACTATGGTGTGACTAAATGGACAAGCAGTTTTATGTGCTAAGTGAAAAGCTTCTGAGCTTTAAAACTTCAGTATCAGCTTTGTTTAATAGGTGCTGGAACACCGATTAGGATAAGTAACGTCTTAAAAAGCACATAGAAGACAATTTTGAAGTCTTTACTTGTAATTAGGACACTGCTGCCTTAGGCCATTGGATCCACTTAGACTAAAGCATGTTTGTTTTTTTCTGTAAAAGAAGTAAAAAAAAAAACCTTAAAAGGAATGTTAGAGTTATATCCCTCTGTGCTGAAGTCGAAACACAGTATACCACATAATAATTAGTCTGTTTTGACTCTTTAGGTGTTACATTCATACGTGTACTTGCATACAGGCTTAATAAACGGGACGTGACTCTCATCAACATAAAAACAGCTCTGCTCAGTCATGTATTCATGAACTCGGTAGCTGTTACTGGTAACCTGCACATTATAGCAGGAGTGTCCATCCTGCAGATTTTACATGTTTTGTTGTCAAGTGCTACACAAGCATGTAGACCCATTAATCTGGTTCAGGTGTGCTCCAGCATCGAAATGAGCAATGTTTTAGCTAAGATAACATGGCATAAACAATGCATACTGTTGTACATCTCAAGTTGTGTTCTGAGATGTAGTAAGGATTTTTTTCATGTGTGTGTGTGCATATCGGTTCATATGTTCAATCCTATTATTTGTTTGTTTCACAAATCAGCTCAAGCGGCTACTCTGATTGGTAAGTAAACATCTTTCATAGTTATTTTATCCCTTTTTTAGGTGCAATTGGTGCAGTAAAGGTTTCAAAAAGTCAAGCCATCTGAAGCAGCACATAAGGTCCCACACTGGAGAGAAACCATACAAGTGTCACCTCTGCGGACGAGCCTTTGTGTCAGCTGGAGTGCTAAAATCCCACCTCAATACTCATACAGGTGAGATTGCTTTATGTCGGTGCGTGCAGATGCTGAGAGTTTCTAAATTATCTTTATAATACCTAAACTGTCCGGTTTCAAAAATCTTTAATCACACTACATGTGGCTTGTGTTACTATAAACAGCATTCTGTTATTCATATGAATATCCAAATTGTTCATTTTACTTTTTGCCCAAGTTTTCTTTTTATTGCATTATTTCCCAAAGTTCTTCTTTTTTTTCATTTGCAACACAATTACAAATGAAAAAGTTTTAAATGAAACTGTGAAACGCTATTGCACTATTCCTTTTCTGCACCAATCTGCACCATGTGCTGTAATTGAAAATCTGAGCTAGAGCAGGCTACAAAAATAAAACCTCCACATTGCCTGTATGCTATTGGAAGTAACAGATACAAAAAATAAAGCATTAAAAATGTATTTCTGGGGACTCACATTGCCAGCATGAGACCAGAATGTTATATAGTTTTCTCATTTAAATTTAAGGTCTCTAATATCTCTCAGAGTTACATTTCCTTTAAGGCTATAAGTCCAACTTCTTGAAAAACCGCAGACACCACGTAAAACAGTTTCTACTTCATCTCTTGCTGACAGGTGTGAAGCCCTTTAAGTGTGATGTTTGCGATGCCTCGTTCACCACCAATGGAAGCCTGAGTCGCCACATGATTATCCACATCAAGTCTTTCAAATGTTCCATGTGCAACGAGAGCTTCCGAACCACTCTGCTGTGTAAAAGGCATTTGAAGAAGGAGCACGGTATTGAGGAGCAAAGTAAGGACGCAATTTATTAATATTTTTATATTTTTAATAGCCATTTAAATGTCATTATCTCTCAGAAGAGTAATAAAGATTTAACATTAGTTTTACACAAAATCTGAGGCTTTAAACTCCATTTCTCTTTGTTTATATATTTTCCTGTTGATATGAAACATGCACTGCCAGGCGAAGCTTAAACATGTACTTATTGAAGAGAAACTAAATTAGTCAGTTGCCATTAGAAATCAGTAGGGTCATTGTTTTGGATGGGAATGATCTTTCGTTGGATCAAAGTTGAAGAAGCCTCTGACTGAACATATTTGTTGTTTAATTGCAAAACTATCATTGCAGATAGAGTCTATGAGGACAAACACGTAAACAAAAATGTCTTGGATTATTTTTGACTGCCAGCTTTTGCTTTGATAACCTGCATCATGGAGCTTTCTCAATAGTCTTGAATTATTTTCTCTGCATGCTCAGCATTTGTTTCTGCCTTTTCTCTTAATTTGGGGCTCATTCACTTTGCCAGTTAAACATATTGCGGTGTGCAACTTTTATTGCTCCACTAAAGCCAGAAAACCGCCAATTAGTAATGTTATATTCTCATTTATTGCAAACATTTTTTTCACTGCATCAATACAGCCGTCCAAGTCGGCATCACAGTACATCTTTGCTATGTGACAATGTGTCTTATTTAAGACATCTGGTCAATATTTTTGATGTTAAGCCTTGAAACCATAGCTTGCAGAGCATTGTTGTAGTTAGTTGTGTGTGCTTTATTTATTTAAATTCTTAAAATTGAATCCTTGGAATAAGTAAGCATGTTTTTGTCTGGAATGTGTATTTTAATGTATATTTACCTTGTTTATACCTAGCTTGCAGTAAGTGTATTCATGCAGACTAACAGCCTGGTTATCACAGTTATAGATCTGGGTGGTCATGGTGAGGAAGAGGAAGAGGACGAGGATGAAGTGGAAGGTGATCAAAAAACATTAAAGCGGAGGGGTTTGGAGATAATCACTTTCACTGAAGAGCAGGCAGCAGAACTAGCCAAGGATCCCGGTGAGGAGGCCTCGGTGTCGGAGCGCATCCTCGCTCAGTCCGCAGCCGAGAGGGATCGGATCAGTGAGATCAAAGACAAAGTCGTGGAGCTGGAAACAGAACCCAAGTTTGCCAACTGCTGCAATTTCTGCCCCAAGAGCTTCAAGAAACCCAGCGATCTTGTCAGGTAAATGTTACACCTGTTTACTGAGCATGGTTGGGGAGAGATGCCCCCCTGGAAATGCCCGGTAGTCTGACAGCTGAATGTGCAGAGATGGAGGTAATGAAACCCTGTCATCTTACTACATTTCCTCTTACATGGTTGTCAGAAGAATTACATCATGAAATGAAAACTAGGGAATAAGGGCAAAACAAAAGGGATGCAAACAGGTTCACAACTCAGCATCAGCTCCAGTTTTTTGGAGTTTTTTTCCTTTATTCCTTTTCTTGTTAATTAATGGTGTTTGGAATAGATTTATGTTAGCTACTACACAGAGCTAACTAGCTTCTTAAGACCTTCCTCACAGAAACTCTTTTGTAAGATTCAAGCTGTTTGTTGTCAACTTACATAGAAAAAGTTTACATTGGAAGAGTTGGGATGCAATTTAGGTGAAACATACATTGGAGGAGAGCAACAGAAGGCTCAGGACATCTTTATTGATGTGCCACGTTTGATGTCACATATGAATGTGTCTTTTCAGCCAGAGAGCTGAAGAAGCATATGCAACAATGCAACGTATGGAGGTAAATCAATCACAATTCAATTGTGTTTGCTCTACTAGAAAGCAGCCGCACATAGTACTTTTGAATCAGGTTTTGCAAGAGATGGGTTGTATTGAATTTAGTACGTGAATCGACTGTTAAACTCATGCAAGCTAAATTAGTTAGTCCATGAATGATGGACAAATTACAGGAGAACTTTGTGGTTCACGAACATGCTGTATGTACAGAGGGGTGCACTGTGAAGCAGAATAATTGACTTAGTCAGATTTACTGAACATTAACTTGGCTAGATCACCATGGTAACATAAACTAAACACATGGCTCTGGAGCGGTTTATATTAAGAGTTTTAGATTAAATCATTGATGTAAAGCTAAATCAGACTGAAAACATATTTAGATGTGTGACAAAATGATTCAACCAAAGTTGATGCCTAAGTTTGTAAAAAAAATTTAAAATGCTTGATTGAGGTTAAATATTTATTGCATTGTTCAGTAACTGGTAAAAGCCGATAATCCAGCCATTTATGATATAAAAGTGACTCAGTGTATCACATTTAGATGTTAATGAAATGTTGGCATTTTAATGGGCAAATTGTACCACAATGCAATGCTTCTTCAAAAAAAAAGGTTTTCAGCATTTCCTGCTTATATTTCTGCTTCTTTGGCCTGAGGCAATAGTCAGTTATCATGACAAAAAATCCGTATTGTTTTTTCAGCTGTACAAGTTGACCAATTCTTCTACATTACTTCATAAGACAAATTGAATGAGCATAAATCAAGTGTTGCTGTTTTCATTCAATTTCTACATTAATTCTGTAGATGTTGTTACGTGGCATACTTTTTATTTTAAGATGAGTGCAAAAATCATAAAATTGAATGAAGAAAGCAAGAGGTTACATTTCCTTGATATTTGTTGTAGTGTTCCGTAAATAGCTTTGAAAGTGTGAAGGAAAGTAAAGGAATCTCTCTAGAGACTGCACTGTTTTTGCACATGTGAAGTCCCAAATGTTTGCTTCAGAATTTAGCTTCAGGCTTTCCCTCATTTAAACAACTGGATGCTCACCAGTGAGCCACATTTTTATCTCCTGAGTGAGAGTGAACTGGCTATTTCATGGGAGATCAGTGAGAAACAGCACAGGAAGCTGGAAGAATGCTTTTATTTTCACGTGCTGGCGAAGCTGTAAATTGTGCACTTGATCATTTTGCTCAGCCTATTTTTTCTCTTGTAAAAAGATACTCACTTTCTGTCTTGTTGCCCATCTGGAATCTGTCATTTGTTCTTGTGCTCCTTCAGATTTGACTCTTGACAATCTAATTGAATGTTTAGGCACATCAGGATCCACACTGGTGAAAGACCATACAAGTGTGATGAATGTGGGAAGAGTTTCACAGTCAAATCAACCCTGGACTGTCACGTGAAAACACACACAGGTTAGTGCCGTATTACCTGATGCTATAGCTTGATTTAATAGGTGTTATTGTTGTTTTATTTCTTTGCAAGGGTCCTTTTGGATGTGGACTTATGGTAGTGAGAAAAGAACTGCAGGTCTTAGGACTGACCAGTTCGTGGATTTTCTGAAAATGACCCAAAATTTAGCTAGTTTTCATTTCTGGCTTTTTTATTTGGATAGAATGTGTGTTAAAGATGGACTCAGCTACTCTACATAAACTATTTGTTTTGTATGTTTGCTCATTATTTAATAAAGTCAAATCAAATTTTATTTATAAATTTATAATGCACAAAGCAACACAGTGTTTTACATAATAAAAGCAAATTATGCATATTAAAAACAAAATTTAAAAGCCTTCACACACCAGAGTATATAACAGAAAATTAAAACACACCTTATAGTCTCTTTCACGCACACACGCACACTCACACACATACAAACACATGGTAGATATATCCAGATATGGCCCACATCTGCAGTTTTGTTTGGTCCATATTTGGCCTTGAATTATGATGTTGTTAAGTGTGGCTGCCCAAACTCAAAACTAGGGATGCACTGAATAGTTGGCTGACGGAAAAATAAGAAAGAGTTTTATCACCCGAAACAACACGGCTGAAACAGGATGTTGTGATGACTCAAGCAAAAATTGTGGCCAACATAGTCTTTTCTGGAAGGGCCAACATGTCTGCATGGACGTATTTCAGTATATCTGAAAAAGACCCGCGGTTAGCGATTTGCAAAATGTGCAATGGTAAAATTTCTAGAGGAGGTGCAAAGAATTTCTCCATCCAAACATCCTGACTGCTATGCTGAATATGAGAGGAATGCAGCACAAAAAAGGAAAATTCCTCCGAGCACACCCACCCCGTCTGTGGTGGAAGTTTTTGAAAAGGGAAAGAAGTTTCCCAGTGACTGTGCCAAGGCTCCGTCATTGCCTTGGATGATCAGCCGTTCTCTGTCGTAGAAAATGTGGGATTTTGTAGGCTTATCGAGCACATTGAGCCCCATTATGCCATTTCTCAGACATGTGTTTACCTGAGTTTAATGTTGTTGCAACTCACGTCCATGCGCTTATAGCTGCTAATATTTCAGCAATCAGTTTCACAACAGACATATGGAGCTCAGACGTCAGCCCCACCAGTAAGCTCAGTCTAACTGCACGATGGATCGAGGCTGATTTCCAGCTGCAAAAGATTCTGCTCCATTCACAAGAGTTTCGAGGGTCACATACAGCAGCCGCCATTTCCGATGCATTTGACAAAATGTTTGACACCTGGCATATTGACCGATCTAAAGTGCCATAGTCAGTGACAATGGAAGAAACATGACAAAAGCCATAGAACAAAGCCATATAAAAGGAATACGGAGCATGGGCCACACACTACATCTGGCTGCGAATGAGGGAGTGTTGTCTCAGCGCAGACGTACTGGCTATTGGCAGAAGGATTGTTGGTCACTTTAAACATTCACAGCTGGCCTATTCCCGCTTACAGTCTATGCAAGATCAGTTTGGAACACCAATAAAACGGTTCCAACAAGACGTGAGTACTGAGTTGGAACAGCACGTATTACATGCTGGAAAGCCTCCTTGTGCAAAAGCAAGTCTTGGCCGCATACAGCGCAGATTACGAGCTCCCCGCGACATTCACTTCACACCAGTGGCTATTAAGAGAGAACATTCTCTCTCTTCTTGCCCCCTTTAGACAGCTAACTAAAGAGTCTTCTTAGCAAAGAGATTGAGACGGACCACGGAGTGAAAACAATGAAAAGTACACTCTTACAGTCAGTCAGCACACGTTTCACTGAGATCTGTTCGTATCCTCTGCACTGCATCTGCGTTCTAAAGATCATTACTTGGATGTGGGAATAAAGCAACGTGCACGAGAAATAATCCAGGCCGCGATGGATGCAGAGAACTGCATGCACTGAAATGCACCGGCCCTATTTAAATAAAATCTCTCAAACGCCACCCAGTCAACAAGCTCAACCGCTCAACAGTTAAATGGTTATCTTTCTGAAGTCCCCATCCCAGGAAGTGAGAACCCTCTTGCCTACTGGAGAAATAACCTGGGCCGCTTTCCTCGATGCACAAGCACTGACAGCGAGAGACTGTTCAGTGCAGCAGCTCATGTTCTCGATGAGAAGAGGAACAGACTTTACCATGATAAAGCAGAGAAGCTACTCTTCATCAAGAAAAACCTACCACTTTACCTCAAAGTAGAAGGGTCTTATTTAAATATTTGTTTTCCATTTTGCACGTCTGTAGTTTTTAGGTTACGATTAACCTTTTTTAGTTTTGGTTCTGATACATTATTATGTTGCAGGCCAACAAAAATATTGTTATATCTTTCAGCACTTTCTTGTAGTAGTCCTACAGAGAAAATTGTAGTTTATTCATAATTTTATTTTGTGTTATTTTATTATTGTGCATTGTTGGAATGTGCTAAATAAATATTTTCATAATTTTGTAATTTATTTACTCTTTAAACAGTTATTTAGTTTTTACAATTGCAGTGCCTTGATTTTAATCAGGTTAGGACCCATCCATAGCCATGAATGCAATAGTACTAATAGTTGGGATAATAATTTCTTTCGGTGTTTCGGTTTACGGCCTTAGTTTCCTTTTTTTTCGGTTTTCAGTTTCGGCCAGGAATTTTCATTTCGGTGCATCCCTACTCAAAGGCAAGGCAAATTTATTTGTTTAGCACATTTCATGCACAAGACAATTCAAAGTGCTTTACATAAAACATGAAAAGCGTTTCAGTGGGGTCCAAGAAGCAATAAGAAGTGCATTAAAAGCAGACTTTAAAAGAAATAAAAGAAAAACAGAAAGGTAAAGACCTAAAATAGATAAAAAGGACAAAATAAAGTTAATTAACAGTTGTTCTGATAAAAGGAAGCAAATAGGAAAGTTTTTAA
>JBAMHW010000006.1:25332916-25348784 GCA_037177495.1 Rhadinocentrus ornatus
AAAACTGCTGAGAGTTTCAGCAGACCTGCAGTTTTCTGGGAGTTTGTTCCACATGTGAGGAGCATAAAAGCTGAACGTTGCTTCTCCATGTTTAGTTCCACATTCCCTACAGATGTGGCCCACAAGGAAATTGCTGTAATCTATGTCTCTTTAAGTTTAATTTATAAGCAGCATTGCCAACTACACTTGTGAAAAGTGGTTGTTTAAATATTGTGAGCTGGTGTTTGTAGCTCTTGCTTGAAATTGCATGTATAAATCCTGTAAATACCGCTCTGCGGTTGGAAAAGCCAGTTCCAGAGAGTGCTCACAAACGCTGTTGTTTAAAAACACAGTCATCTGTGAAGATAAACTCTCCTTAATCTTTCCCCAAATTCAGAGGGGGGTTCAAACAGGAAGCAGCACTGGACCCGCTTCAGTCAAAACTAGAGCCTTTAATTATCTACTCAACTTCTAAATTGTCCAAATGAGTCATTTTAATTAGTGACATCATAAATACTTACTCCTTGCTTGACTATCCAAAAGTAAAAAAGTCATTAAAATTTCTGTTTCATTTAAATTCGGTTTTTTGACCTAATTTTGTCAATGTTTCAGAAAACAAGAAGCATTTATTTATCTGTCTCACATTTGTTTGAGTTACTCCTCTACATATATTTTTATTTCCATCATCATCTTTCTGTGCTGTGGGTCTAATCATGCTGCAGCCCTAGACTGTAAATAGAAAACGAATGCGATCATCCAGTTCCAAAATTAAAACTGAAAATAGAGCAGAAAGAAAGAAAGCTTCACCCCAGCTAAGTTAAATAGCATCTCTGACTCCAACACAATGGGATGTGATTATCACTGAGCTTTGCTTGTGTGCTAGTGCTGTATTTTTTTTTTTTTTGCCTGCATTTACAAGTGATGACTTGTAATTGTGTTTTTTATGTTTTGGAACAATACAAGCAGGGTGTTTTACACTGGAGCTTCTGCAAGTAGGACAGAAAATGCAGATGTCGTGTAATTTTAAGTTTTAAAGCGGCAGCAATACATATTCAGCTGATGGTTGATAACACTTTTACTATGTTTGCAGGTCAGAAACTGTTTAGCTGCCACATGTGCAACACCTCCTTCTCCACAAAGGGCAGTCTGAAGGTGCACATGCGCCTCCACACCGGCTCCAAGCCCTTCAAATGTCCCTTCTGCGACCTTCGCTTCAGAACTTCAGGCCACCGCAAAACCCACATCCAGTGTCATCTCCGACCGAATGGCGACAGCCGCAAATCCAAGCGTTCTTCCTCGTCTGCCGGTCACATGAGACAGAGTCAAGACCTGAGCGGTGACCAGGTGGTGTCTTCGGGTCAGGGACAGCAGACATCTGCTTCTGAGTCACTTCAATCAGTGGGTTTGTTTCAAACCTCCAACTCTGACCCCAGCATTTACCTTCCACCCAACCTGACTGGGCAGTTTGACCAGAACTTACTGCCACCGGGACTTGTAAGTCAGGCCATCCTGCCTGCCTCCATGTCAGGTAGGGATTACAATGTCTTGAACTCTACAAATACACTTAGTGAAGTCAATGGTTTGCAGAGCTGTAAAAGGAAACATTTTAGCAATATGACAATGAGGAGTCTGTTATAAACCCAGTTAATGTGGTCATTTTGAGAGAAGGGAATTATTAGAAGCAGTTAACCTGAAGGCACATAAGGTAAACTTTCCTGAAGTGACACAGCTGTGTAATGGATAATAATTGATCATAATGTCAGACTGCAGATTAATACACTGAACTTTTAATATATTAATTCATTATGCTGTGGAGATTGCCATCATCTTTCATGTTGGTAGTTTGTTGGCTGGTAGTCAAGTAGCATCATCAGCTCTTGCTCGGGACAAGATGATTTACGTTTCAATCTTATTAGGCCATTGCTGAGGGGATAAAAATGCTTTATCATCACGAGCTGCCTTCTGTGTACCACATTTACTTCATGCAATCAGTTTCAGGACAAATCTTCCTTTATGTGGCACCAAAAATCAATCAGAGCACCTCCAAACGTTCCTTTTGAGGTTGGTGCTCAGCTCAGCTTATGTTTTTTTCAGGGAGCTAAATTCTTCCTGGTATCAAAGACGTACTTTTAAGTTTTAATAACAGACTTTCACAGCAGCTGAACATTTAAGGGTTTCCTGTTGAGGGAAATGACACAAAGCCTTACTGCTAAGAGGATTTTCACACATCTCGAGCAAGATGTAACCTTTAAATGTCACTGTTGGCCTAATATCCACAAGAAAAGTTATGCAAGTAAAGATAGCCACACTGTCAGGTTTGATAAGTTTATTTTTTTTATTTATTAATTATTTTATTTTATTTATTTATTTATTTTTTGCATTGCAAACAAATAAAAATGTTTGGACTGTGTACTATGCTTGATAAAAATTGTAGTTTGCTAAAGGAAAACTTCTCTACCCTCTTCCTGTCATCATCAGGTGAAAGTGTGAATATGAATTTTTCATTGTGGTCTCTTGGTCTTGCAGAAACTTATCAATGCATGTAACGTGTTTGAAGTCATGCTTCTGGACCACACCCTTGACTTGGCATGTAAAATTGATCTCTGCCTCTAGGGTAGTTCTTACTTGTTACCACAGGAGCATCTCTCATCTGTCAAGTTTTATTTTAATGTTGTTATAGCTACGTGATCTGCTATGGTTTTGGTTGGATCACATTTTAAAACCTTACATAAACTAGTGTATTAGCTAAATACTAAACATAAACATAAATGGGGCAGATATGGAAAGTATTTTGCATGTTTTAGCTATATTACCTAAAAGCTTAAAAACCCAAGATTTAGATTTTAACAACTCCCTCTGCACCCCCTCTCAAGTATCTAAATACATCTGTGTTTGTGTGTGTGTGTGTGTGTGTTGCAGCTGCAGGAGACCTCACTGTGTCGCTCCCTGACAGCCTGACAACCTTGGATGCCATCCACCTGCAGTTGACGCCAGTGTGCCCCAATGTCCAGATCTCTGGCATCGATCCAAGCAACATCAACAACATCACACTGCAGGTAACCCACACACACCTGCCAGTGAACCTTGTGTTTATACACGTCTTATTGATCTGATGTCAGCAAGGCTGGGCTCTGCAGCAGTCTCTGTTGTGGATTTCAATGACTAAAGCATCATGATGAAACCTTCACATTAGAGGCCACATTGATGAAATGGATTGATTGATTTGTTAACAGAACGGTTGGATGACATCCTGACCTAGACATAGAAGAAGACAGTATACATGTATACAATTTTGAACCTTGCCTTCAGTTTTGCACCTTGCTGCACCTGAGGCCACAGGATCCACTCTTAGATATTAACATATTTATGTCTTCAAGAATTTGGGCCACTGATGGCCGTCGTCCATTCTCAATTGATCAGAAGTAATTTTATATGCCCACCTTTACCAATAAATGTCAGTAATGCACACACGCTGCACCTTTTAGAAGGGCTTTCTAATTTTATCCAAAGAGAAAAATCTATTTACAGCCATAACTAAGTTCATAATCGAAGCTTTTTCGGCAGCAGTGACATCCTCAAGTCACCCCTGTAATGACCCCATTGACTTGGCAAACTTTTCCTTTAGAAGCTCAACTGAGGGAGCATTGAAGTCTGCCTGTGTTTTTCTGCATCGTTTCTTTGTTTAAAACTTCACATTAAAATGTATTTGCTTAATTTTAAGAATTTCAGTGTGTAACTCTAGATTACAGAATTATAGAATTATGCTGCCGCCGCCATGTTTGAATATACAGTGTATAGATGGTATTAATGTGGTGATGCTTTGTGTCTGGTATCCTTTTACACACTTTTGGGAACTATGGCCAGATAGTTTCATCAGGATTTGTCTCTTCAGGTGCCATAAAAAAAATCCATCAAGCCGTTCTGTTTATTTTATCTATTTGACCCCTGTACCAGTGGAGTCCTACTCCAGTTGTGACCTTTTGAAAGGTTCTCCCATCTCGAAAAAAGGCCTCTGGGTTTCGTTCACACCGACCTTTGGGTTGTTTGTTTCCTGTCTGACCAGAGGTAGTAGGGCAGCCAGATTTAGGCAGTCTGCTAGGAGTTGTTTTTTTTCTCCTTTTTTTCTCCTTTTTTTTTTTTTTTTCTAAATATATTTATTTTAAGATAAATTTTGGTTATAAAAATTGAAGAACTACACTGCTAAAAAAATGAAGGGAACACTTAAAGCTGTCTTAAATGTTGATTTATTTAATATTACAGTTGAATGAATCAATGGAAATCAAAATTATTCACCAATGGAGGTGTGGATTCAGAATCACACTCAAGAATAAAAGTGGAAAGATCAGATCACAGTGTGATCCAACTGCTTCAGTCATGCGTGTGGCCTCCATGTGCCTGTATGCAATATCTCTACAATGTCTAGGAATACTTCTGATAAGATGATGTATGTTCTCCTGTGGGATCTCCTCCCAGACCTGGATCAGGGCATCAGTCAATCCCTGGACAATCTGTGGTGCAACGTGGTGGAGAGATGCAATGTCCTACAGATGCTGGATTTGATTCAGATCTGATCTGTCATGAGGCCAATCCACAGCATCAATGCCTTTATCATGCAGGAACTGCTGTCACAGTCCAGCCACTTCTCTCTTAAACTCATAGAATGAGAGAGAGGTTTTTAAAAAAATAAAAAAAACAACCTTAAGATATCATGTGCTTGATACTTAATGTTATCAAGATAAAAAACAGTAAAAATAAGCAAAGGAAGAGCTCATAATCCACAGCACACAGCATGAAACATGGAGGAGGCAGTATGATGGTATGGGCATTTATGGTTGCCAGTGGAGCACGCTCACTGGAGTTTATTTAAGACATGGGTGAAGGCTGAAATACTAACAAACATTTAAACAAAAATTTAGCTACATGACAGCATCACCCAGTCCCTGCAGATTTGTCGGCTGCACATCCATGATGAGAAGCTGCCGTTCCACAGTTGCTCTATTGGATTGAGATCTGGTGAATGTGGAAGCCATTGGAGTACCGTAAATTCATTGTCATGTTCAAGGAAGCAGTTGGAGATGATTTGAGCTTTGGGACATGGTGCTTTATTCTGCTGTACTTAGCCATCAAAAGATGGTACACTGTGTGGATAAAGGGATGGAGATAATCAGCAACAATAGTCCAGTAGGCTGTGGTGCTTTAACAATACTCAGTTGGTACTATGGTCAGATCAGCAGTTTCTGAAATACTTACACCAGCCCGTCTGGTACCAACAACCATGCCAAATTCAAAGTCACTTAAATCCTCTTTCTTCCTCATTCAGATGCCCAGTTTGAACAAGTTATCTTGACCATGTCTACATGTCCTGCCATGTGATTGGCTGATTAAGTATTCATGCCATCAAACAATGGAACAGTTGTATATAATAAATAGCTAATGAGTGTATATCACAATTGAAATACTTATTGACTTAATTTAAAGAATCATCTTCACATCTCTCCATACTTCATTTATTTGAATATCAGCACTTAACCTTTTTTTCTCCAACTTTAAAAAAATCGTGTCCTTAAAAAGTTTCTTAACAAGATGAAAGTAAATGACCATCTTGCCTGAGGCTGTAAAAGTTTTAGCCACACAAACACTCCTGTTCCACTTCATCTTTCTCTATTTTAATCTAAAGTGCCCCTTTCTCTGACAGATTGACCATACCCTCCTCCAGCAGACCTTACAGCACGGCGGTCTCCTCTCCCAACCCCTGAGTGTTGACACCAGCCTTGTACCCCACTCAGGCAGCCAGCTCATGTCTACAACTGACCCCTCGGTGTCTGCTAACGTCGTCATCCACCCTCTGACCAGCTTGGCCTTGCAGCCGTCCACCATCACACCTCCGCAAGTCTCAATGGCTGGACTATCAGAACAAGGTACTGCAGGTGTGTGAGGCATCATTTGCAGCAGTCTTTGTTGCGAGTTCAACAACCACCTCTGCTTGTCTGCGGCTTGTGCAGGCTCCCAGGACCTAAACCATGTCATGGGCAGCTCTGGATTAGTGGCAGGAGGGAACAGCAGCCAGGAGATAACGCTGACCATCAACAATTCCAGCCTGACACAAGCTCTTGCCCAGGTCCAGGCCCAGGCTTCAGCTGCTGGTTCCAGCACAGCTGCAGGAAACCACCAGGAGATTACTCTCACTATATCAGGTGCAGACAGCTTGATAAAAGTTAGCTGAACCTGTCTTTTCACCAGCACACAGTCCCACCACAGACCGTCAATAACAAACAAACATGAAGGAGAAATTCCCTCAAGGATTGTGATGTTTATTGATTCCTCACCCAGGTAAACATGCTAGCAGGCATACAGAAACGGAAAGAACTCACAGCCCTGTATCTCTCTTTGAAGATGCTTCACAAATCCAGATTTAAAGTCGCAGCATTGGTGGCTGTGAGTGATGTATTAAATTTGTCCATTCCTCTGTACATCAGCTGGGGATATATGTGTTATTCTCTGTGTTGAGGAAGGTTTTCAAAGCCCAGTATGTGGAGACAGATCATTCCTGCATGGGCAGCGGTGAATTACCCGTAGACACTTCCCAGAATCTGTTTCTTTTGTCTTTCTTCTACAGAGGAATGCTTTAAGAAACCATTTTTCTTTCATTTGCAACCTCATACAATCTGTTTTGTTTTTTTCTTTTTTTTTGCCATTCTTAGACGATTGATTTTTAAGTAATTAAAAATGCTTTGCAGGAAGTTTGTTTTGTCATAATGAGTGAATATTGCAAAATATAGATTAAACTTCATAGATTAATTCCCCCAGACTGTAGTTATCTACTGGCTTTTAATTTGACTTTTTGATAATTAACTTCCTGAAAACACATTATCCCAGATAATAGATGAAGACAATTTTTGTTATAAAAATTTAATCAACTTTTTTTTATTATTATTTGTGAGCAAGGTTTTTATGACTGCAGCAGCAATAACATCAACAGCAATAGTTATTTTGTTATTATTCCACCTATTTGCACACTATTTTTATTTAGAGCCCAGCAAGCACAATGCTTCCACACCTTTTTCTTATTCAGTATGGGGCATCAAAATCTATTAAGAAGTCTTAAACTTATCTTGGTTGCTGTTGAAAACCTGAAAATAGTATATTATTTTGTCCACATCTGACAGTCTCAGAAATATATTTTTCTGAAAACCTTTACAGGTCAAGACCTGCTTACCCAGCATAACAATCCCAATGGTGCAGAGATGAACGGGAGCATCCGACTGGCTTCTCCACTAACTAGTCAGCCAAGCAACGCAACCCTGACCATCACCAATGACCACCTTCTACCTCAGAGCCCCGCCAATACTGGAATGACAGGTTAGGGCTATGGTTGATCTGTATTTCTCTTGGACTAAATATGTATCTACTTAAAAAAAAAAAAAGTTTAGCATTTTCTTCCGATCATGTGCTTTAGTTGTTAAACAGTCCCTGAAACAGCTGTTTGCCCTTTATGCAACTAGCAGTGCCAGCTTTGCTTTTAGTGTGATGGGAAAAAGCTGGATCTTCAAGGAATACTAAAGGAACTGCAGCAAGGATGGTCAACTTCCATTTGCACTTCAGTAGTTTTCAAAGCTGCGCACAATAAAAGCTGTTTTGCTCCACTCACTGGCCGCCATGCAGAAGTCTTCCTATTCGGCTGCCTGTATTCTTTAATCTTACCCTACCTTCTGGTATTTCTTTGACAAAACAAACAATAATCTCAAAATGTTTGAAAGAAATATGTGCTTGCATGAAGAAAATAGACTCTTTTAGACAACTAATTCCACTCATCAAAATAAGTTACATGAATAATTTTAACAGTTATAGGATTCATTGTAGTAATTATAAACTTAAACCTTGTATAGGCTCTGTCTGGTAGATGTGTACATACAATACAAGAAGCATTGCTAATAGCAGGTATGTGAGGAACCTTAAACTTGGTTCTTTCATTGGCTTAAAAGGACCTTATCTTGCCTCCTGGATCAGGGGTAGATCGCAGGATAAAACTAAAGCATTTATGAAGAGGCTCAAAGAGTCTGTCAATCAATGCCCTTTTCATGAAATGGCATACTAAAGTGTGCAGTCCCAGCCTTCAAAGTCTATGTAGGAGGCTGGAGTACTGCCAGTTTTATTTTATTTTATTATTATTTTTTTTATTTTACTTTAAGTCCCACAGAATTGTTTAAAGAAGGCACCATATATCAGTCCATATGGTGGTTAGAATGTCGCAATTAAGACATTTTAATTAACAATTAATTTAAACATATAATTACAGTCAGTAATGTGTTTTTTGTTCCTTCATATGCCTGCTAAAAACAAAAAAGTCATACATAAGCACTTTATGAATAATATTTATTGGCAATAAAAATAATTCTGTTGGCATTTTCTTGCTTTATTAACATAAAATGTCACATGCTATTTAAAACAATAACAGGTGTAGAATTGCTACACAAATAAAAGTGTATTTTCTGGAACAAACTGCCTTTTTATTCACCCAGAAAACAACTGTGTGAACAGCTGTCAGTTTGACAAAGAATGGTAACAGATAATAATGTGTCCAGCTATTGCAGTGAGAGCTAGTCAGTTGGGGAAAGCTAACTGTCTTTAGCTAACCAGTTAGCACTAGAAACCAGTTCATTTAATTTATTTTATTAAAGAGCCCCATTAAACATTCTGTTCAGATACTTGGCTTGGATCAGGGATCTCCAGTTCTGCTTCTCGTGAGCTACTGTCCTGCAGGTTTTAGAGGCTTTTACACAAGCCTGGTAATGAGTTAGAGATTTCTGGCTGTGATACTGAATACTGCTAACAAACCATAAAACAGTTGTTTACTTGGGCATGATACTGCATTACAGTATGGCGCTATTATTACGCTATTGGTAAGCTAGTTGGTCAAGTATGTTTGGTGTACCAATAAACACTGTGCTTACAGTTTTAGCTTTCCACTTTAATATATTTTTATGACGGGAAGCACTGATAAATGCTACTGTAACATTATCTGTAATAACCAGTAATAATCATGAATTGCTGTTAAGGAACCTTGATTAACATTTAAATGTTGACATCTTGAATTTAAGGAACCAGAGATAGATCTGAAGATAAACACTAAGCACTGACAGATAAAGGTCCAATTTTACCAGCTTTCTTTATCAATTTTGCCCGTATTTGTAAAAGGTCCCATATTATCCAAATTTCACTTTCTAAAGGTTTTCTAACAGTCATGTGTGTCCTCATAGTCTGTGTATGAGGCCAAAGAACTCTGTCACCTCTCTCATTTGCTTGCTCCACTTTTTAGCGAATGTGTGCTCAAATGGGTGAATGTGAGATTTTTCCCCTTGTGACATCACAAAGGGAAATAACCATTTCCCCCGGCATTGGATTTTGTCATTACCCGTCCCCCCGGCTAGCTGAGCTTACCCTCTAAAATCACAGTGGGCGCCAGTGAAAGCCAGATCCTTTCCCATTGAGGGGTGAGGAAAGGCACCACTCATAAACACTTAAAGGTTCAGACACAGAAACAGCCCGTTCTCAGTAGAGCACACTAGAGCTACATTTTGAATGGCTGAAATTAAGAACCAAGGCTGAATTTGGGGTAAATACACTTTGTAAACAATGTTGTTGGACTTCTGACACCCATATAAAATTGTTGAAAAAACATATAATATGGGACCTTTAAGAATTGGGGAGCTACAGACGTGAAATTTCTCAGGACAGAAATAATGTTTATCTCTGTCCCACCAACCAGCTGAAGCAGATGGCCCCTCTTCCATAGTCTGGTACTGATGGAGGTTTTACATCCCTCTCCACTGTCACCTGTCACTCTGTGCATGCTTGGAAGAGTCGATTGTACCAGATGGAATGATTATCTAGATGTTCTTTGTTTTTTTTTGTTTTTTTATTAGTTTCTGTTATATAAACATATTTAATCAGTTTGATATACTTAGATAATAATTTTATTTGGACCGTATTTTTAAAAGCATTTGAGATAACTGTGATGAATTTGTGGTAAGGCTGAATTTAAATGAACTGAATTGAAGATATATTTATTTAATTTTATAGAGAAGTGAATGGCAATTGTTTTTTCAACACATAACAGACTTTATTAACACTACTTTTTTTAAAGCAAAGTATCCCCATATACGTATTCGGCGTGCTAGAGCCCCTTTACTAGACATGCATCTATCCAAAGGAATTACATTTTCATTTTGGAAGCTCTAAATGTGATTTGTTCTCCTGGTTGTACAGACCTGTTTCTATTGATCGATGCTCTTGTCAACTTCAGGCATAATCAACTTTCCATTCTCACCTCTCTCACTTTCAATTACTTTTCTCTCTTAACTCAAAACATTTCCACCGCTTGTTTGGAGACACTGGAAGCTTTTCTTCTTTTGTTGATTAGAGAAAAGCTTTCCTAACACTCTGTATGCAAATATAATTTAACCTGCGCTGTGGCAGGGAAGCTGCACTACACTGATTTATTTATGAGATCCAAATCAGCGTGTAACTTACCACTGATATGTCAGGCGCCCCTCTGATGAGAACATGTAGCTGTTTAGTTAGAGTGCAAAACACCAAAAGTGCTCTGTCACCATCTGGTTTCAGGCACATGAAGATAAAAAGCAAATATTTCCCATCACCATAAGAATCCCTGTACTGCAGCCACTTGCTTGACACTCAAACCACATTGCAGTTAACCTCAGCCGCCGCTCCAGTTCAGTGTGGGATTATTTTAATCAACACATTAATCTGTAAAAATTGAAGAGCTTTTCAGGGAATATTTAGTTGGTATGTTTATTAACCTAATATCGCTTAGTTAAGCCCAGAGAGTAAAAGAATTATAGTAAGTTATTAGACAGAATTAAAGCTCTCATGCGTTTGAAAAGTTTCCAGCTGCTGACATTATCTCTCTTCCACTTTTCAGTAACCAGTCTGCCACCTACCACCACTCTGTCACACACTGCTGCTTCCCAGAGCTTAGTGATGTCACCAGGGGGGGTGGCCAGCGATGGCAGTGTTACTCTAACCCTCGCAGATGCTCAGGGCATGCTGGATGGTGTTACTCTAAACCTCAATACACAGGTATCATAAAACAGAAACGCACTCCCATGTAGCTATTGTTCGGAATAGTTTCTGATCTTAAAATGCACCACAAATGGATCTAAGACTCTGGTTTTGTAACAAACACGTATATAGTTAATGTCAGCTGCTTCACCAGGAGGTTTTTTGATCCTTAGGGTCAGTCATTTCCTGCAGTACTGAATGAGTCTGGCATACCAGGACAACCAGTCAACTCAGACCAGCAGGTTATACTGGTCAGCCACCATTCTCAACATACAAATGGAGCATCTGATAACGGATATAATGTGAGTGTGTTTATATTTATGCCAGATTGTTGTTAAAATGTTTGACTTTAATATGTTTAGCTTTCTTTGGGACAACACAATGCATGTAACACAATAAACATGTCAATATTAATAATATTTATGTCTGTAATCCAGAATTCTGGTGGCCATAAAAGTGGGAAGGACCCCCAGATGGAGGCTGATAGCCGGAATCAGTGTTTCTACTGTAATCAAGTATGCCAGAATGCCAATTCACTGCGACGGCACTGCAGACAAGCTCATGGGAAGGACCGCTGCCATGTTTGCAGCATCTGTAGAAAGGCCTTTAAACGAGCTACGCACCTCAAGGTTGGAACATATACGAGCCCTGATGAAGTCATGAAAAGTGCTTTTAAAGTCAAGCTAAAGACTGATTTAGTGTAATGCTTATTTGCATATACAAACAACGAGTCTTTCTTCAGGTCTCATGAATGCAACATACTATTTCAGCTAGTAAATGAGAGGTTTAGAGTCTGTGAGGAAAGAGATATCATCCACAAAGTTTATTCTCACTGTTTGATTTAAGCATGGGAATGTTACCAAGTGGCATTTCAGACAGACTCTCAAACTGTCTCTCGACGAGAAAACACTGAAACCAAGAGGTGCTTTGCTGCCAAACTATGGAGAGGGCCATGCGTGCTTCTCTTCTGTAGAAACCCTCTTCATGTGGTGGAAACACTCGCTGGCTGAAGTCATGCTACTACATAAATGCCAAAAGTTTTTGCTTTTGAATATGTGCCTCAACACACTGAGCAGTTCTAGTTTTTTATTAAGAGTAATGATGCTGGGATTAGGTGGGTGTCAGAGCAAACACAACTGAGCTCCTTCTCTCCAGGTCCCCTGGCTGCTCATTAGTCTCCCTTTAAAACTTGGATATGGACTTTAGATTGATGAGAGAGATAAATTAGTAGAGGTGTTGTTTTTCATTTTGGTAAGAGTGTGGATAATAACTTGACAATTTTATTAAAGTCAGATTGAAAAATGAATGACAAAAGCTAATTTTAATTTGAGCTCATTCATATTTGCTTGACAGGCAGGGATAGATCAGCTTTGAGAATATAAGCAGTCAGATAAATCAAATATCACTACTAATTAAATTTAAAGTAAAACCGAACTGCTAATTTAATGTGTGAAAACCTTAGTCCACCCTTAATTATTCTATAAGAATTAGGATAAGTAGCAGCCATTTACTGCTTATCAGAGACACTTTAATTATTTGATCACCATGGAGTGTAAGTACCTCTATGAAAGCAAATGCTTTGGCAGCTTGCTGGTTTGAAGCATTTAAAGGCATAAGCAAGCAACCGTTGCTGCCCATCAATCTGAGAAGGGTTATAAAGCCATTTTTAAACTATTTGGAGTCCATCATTCTCTAGTGGAAAATATTGTTCTTAAGTAGAAAACATTCAGACAGTTGTCTTCCCAGGAGTGGATGGCTTAGCAAGTTCACCTCAAGCTCGGACTGTGCAGTGCTCAGGAAATGTGTCTTAGATGCAGGTTTCAGTTGGCAAGGTAAAGGTTCATGACAGTGCTGTTGTTTCTCAGGAGGAAGCTTCTCCTCGTGTTAAAGAATATGGCACAGCGTAAGTGTGCGAAGTTACAGCTTAGAAAAAAAACACACAAAACCTCTGGAATAATTTATTTTGTGCAGGCTGGAATAAAGTAAAATGGTAAATGGTCTGCATTTATATAGAGCCTTTACCCAAAGCGCTTTACAATATACATCGCAATAAAATCCTCTGGTTATTTTCTTTAAAGAGTGCCTTTGGTCTGAAAGGGTTAAGTACTCCATACACAAGGGCCCAAACACCCTCTTGACTTTCTTATCTCCTCATAAACTTGATGCTGTGGTGTTGCCTGTTTTCCTCTCAACACTCTTATCTCTTTGTTTTGCTCCCCTCTTTCCTGAGGACCCATCTGCTTAGTGTTGCCAGTTTTTTGGCTTGAATACAGCTTCATGATGCCAATTTTATATAAACATTAGTATTCTGGACTCAAGTCAAAGCTCCTTCAGATCAGGAGCTCTATGATTATTATCTGAAAAGACATAACAAAGATGAACTAATGTTATTTCCCAAATTATTTTTTCATATGAAGGCAATTATTCCTTCACATTCATTACCCTTGAGGCCACCCAGTAAAACCTTTGAAACCCAGGCTATTATGAAACATGCAGACATCCCATCTTTATAAAAGTATTCAGTTTAGAAAAGCCAAGCCAATATCCTTTCATTTTTGTTCTTTAAAAATCTGAATTTTACTTTCATAGCTCTAGATCAGAAAAACTACAACCATCATTTACAGCTGAATTTTAAAAACTTTTCTGCTGCTATGTTCAACAAAGTCAGGTGTTTTAATAAAGTTTGCTACTGTTTATAGATTCCCCACACTGCCAGCTGTTACCTAAAACTATCTATTCAACCTTGTTGAATCTTTCCACGTTATGCTTTTCAGAATTAACCACAAAACAAGATGACGTCATTTTTCTTGTCACATCGAGAACAAGAACAAAGATCTCTGTCCTGTATAACAGCCTTTAGGCAGTCATTGGCTGTGAACCTGAGACAAACATTGTAATCTGTTGCTGTTTATGTGAATATTAACTCACTGAAGCAGTCAATGGAAATTCAGATGAGCGGGGAAAAATGGTCCGACATGTGCTGGAAAAGATGCTGAAGTGACCTAATGACGCGGATCTGTGCTGTGGAAAGCTAGAACACAGACTTGATAAGAAACTTGAGAAACAAAAAACACTAATATATCTGAAAAATACCAAAGAAATTTAAAAACTACAAAATAAACAAAAAAATTTAAAAGACTAAAATACAATAAAAGCTATTAAATTATTGAACTGTATAAAAGGCAATAAATGATTAAAATGCTTTAAAAGAAATAAATAGATTAAAATGGTAGACTAAGATACACTGAGAGAAATTAAAAGGCCAAGGAAGGAAGGCTAAGGAAGGCTAACGTTCCAGGAAATATCAGCCTTTAAACTTTTAGGGTGGAGTTTGCAGCACTAAACATTTCTAATGGGTCCAATATTCCCAGCACATTTTATTTTTCCCAGCCTTTCCATCTCAGTCATCTCAGTTTCAGGATCCACTGTAGTTCATAAATCTTTGTAGCTGGATCACACCATGAGTTACTACTTGGAAACAGTATTTTCCGGTCATTTTTGCTGCTCCAAAATTAATGTAGAGTAAGATCTCGAATTTAGACATGAAAGAAATTAAGCAATACAACTTTAATCTTTGACTCTGGTTTTGCTCTGAGGCACAAATAATATACTTAAAACTCTGTAGCATTAGCAGATTTCAAGCTGAAGCTAATGAGCTCTTTCTGTGGAGATACTGGCAGCAGATGCCGCTGGAAAAATAGCCTTGGGTCGTTTAAGGTCTGAATGGTGTCAGCTAGTCTTCCATAAAACACATTCAGCATTACAGAAAGTTACAGGAAGGCATATCTGGCAGCAATCACCACCCTCTGGAACAAAAACCTAAATTAATCATTTTTGACTGATAGTTAAGGATTTATATGAAAAAAGAAAAATCCAATGACAACGTTGTACTATTAATTTAATTCTTTCATTTCATTTGTTTGTCCCAAACCACTATCCTACCGCATAAATTACAGCATCTGTGGATGCATGAACTAATAATTATATGTTATACTCTAACAAAGCACTGTAGCAACTACCCCAAATATGTTCCTTCTATAGTTAAACTTAATGCGTTTTATTATACATGGTCTGCTGCACTTCCCAGGCTCTTTACTATGAACACTAAACTGTTTGGGCTTTCAGACATTTCATGGCTGAATCCTGCATTATATATATATATTTATTTATTTTTTTTTTTTGGTCCATAGGAGCATGAACGAGTGCACCAGCCGGGGCCGTCACCCAGCTCCCAGAAACCCAGAGTCTTCAACTGTTCCTCCTGCGTGAAGGCTTTCGCCAAACGCAGCCAGCTGGAGAGACACAACCGAACACACACAGGTAAGAGGATTATGGGGCAATTTTCAGAGTTTTCACACAAGACAAATTTTGCACATCGACTTCTTATTTCACAATTACTATTTTTGTTGTTGTTTCTTTTGGCTCAATATTTAGCAGAATTAAACACTTAATCATTTAGCTTCTGATAGTTTGGGCAGCAGTAAGATCTCAGATAGGATAGAATATCTTTATTCTAATTGTAACAAGTACAATAAGATTGAAAAGTGCCATCCATCAAAATGAATATAAAACGTACAAATAAAAGCAACATAAAAAAGGCAGCACAAACAGACCCATCATTCACATACAGGCGTATATTCTGTTATTGTACTCATCCCTTAGAAAACAAATTGCGCATTAGATGTGTTTCTCAGCATTGGGTGTGGTGAATGCAGTTTGATTAAAAAATTTGGATTTGGAGTCACACTCAAAATTGAAGTGGAAAAACACACTACAGGCTGATCCAACTTTGATGTAATGTCCTTAA
>JBAMHW010000006.1:25356775-25386756 GCA_037177495.1 Rhadinocentrus ornatus
GTGTGTTGCAGCAGGGAGACATCTAAGGCCTGCAGGATAGTGGGCCTTGAGGACCAGGGTTGGGGACCTCTGATCTAAATCACGGGTGCCCAATTCCAGTCCTTGAGAGCTCATATCCTGCAACTGTTAGATGCGTCCCTTCTCTAGCACACCTGAATCAAATGAATGTCTCATTACCAGGCCTCTGCAGACCTGAATGACATGCAGATGAGGGATTGCAGCCATCTGCATCTAAAAATTGCAGAATAGTAGATCTCGAGGACCGGACTTGGGCACCACTGATCTAAATATTGTAAATGGGCTTGTACTTATATAGCGCTTTTCCAGTCAGCTTGACCACTCAAAGCGCTTTACACCACTTTTCACATTCACCCATTCACACACACATCCATACCCCGATAGGGGCATCGGGAGGCAACCTAGGGTTAGGTGTCTTGCCCAAGGACACTTCTACATGTAGTCAAGGAAAGCCTGGAATCGACTGCTCTTCCTCCTGAGCTGCAGCCGCCAGTAAACACGTCCAAAATGACAGTTTCTTTATATTTCATTCTGCGTATTTGTTATCTCATTTTCCTGTTCTTTACACACATTGTTTCACATTTTATTTAAAAAATGTGTTTTTGTTAATTCTAAATAAAGGATTTTTGGAAATATTAACTTCCTTCCATCGGGAATGTGTTCTTCCCAGTATTTCATCTTTCACGCCACACAATTAGCTCATTCACAACACAAAAATATTTGGACTTGCTTCATATTAATCCATGATAATAATAATTTATCTGTTCCATTTCTTTTTTTTTTGTCTTGCTTGTTGTTTGCTTCAATGAGCAATTTTCTTCTTTTTTTTCGTGTTGGAGTGCTCTCTCTAATGTTGTAGCCACTTAATGAATATGAGTTTGTAGACTTTCACATTCAGAGCAAAAATAAACTAAGATAATTGAATGACTCCCACTGTGAAATTCAATGTGTGGCCTGCAGCATCCGTGCATGAACATTTCAGCGTCTGCTCTGTTGTTTGCGCTCAACGTATTTTAAGTTGAATGGTCTGCATCAAATTTGAAGTTACAATGAGCGTGTATGTGGTGGGTTTAATGGACATGGTATTTTTTAGAGGAAGGGGAAATGGGAGAATGTGAGATATTAAAACTAATGTTGGAGGAGTGAGGAGCAGATGATTGCTTTTTGACAGATGGTCTTATTATCATGACGGCCGATCTAGGAAATTGAATTCAGACTGGCTGGTGCTGTTCTGTCAATGGGTGTTAATGGACACAGAACTTTTTTATTACCAGGGGGACTATTTAAGTGAAAGAGTGAAAGACACCCACCTCTCATTTTCTCTCTTTTACCCTCCAGGTCAAATCCTTGATGTTCCCTTGGGCCAAGAAGAGCAAGCGACCCAGGTTGAGG
Source organism: Rhadinocentrus ornatus (assembly GCA_037177495.1). Taxonomy (NCBI): domain Eukaryota; kingdom Metazoa; phylum Chordata; class Actinopteri; order Atheriniformes; family Melanotaeniidae; genus Rhadinocentrus; species Rhadinocentrus ornatus. The sequence goes on from JBAMHW010000006.1 coordinate 25,358,186, forward strand.
TGACACCAGACCTTGACCTCGAAGTGGTTCCTGAATCAACCGGAGACTGGCACAATGTCTTCCCCTGACCAGAGTCCACAGGAGTCCCATGAGTCTTTAAGCACTTATTAAATTTTGCAACTAAGCAGCAAAGCTTTGTCAAACATATTGTTAAAGAAGAAGATCATATTTCATAAATTTGCGCATCAAAGCCTTGAACTCCAGCTGCAGTCTTTTTCTGCTTATTAAATTGGCAGCAAAGGAAGGGGAGTCTGGTTCTCTGGACCTACTTAATGACTTTCATCTGTTTTGCTGCTGTCTGATTGTCATCAGTATGATAACCTCCAGAGAGCTTTGGCCCAGTAAACCCATGCATCCACGAGGATTCTCCGCACCGACATTAACCCTGTTGGTACGAGGAAATAGTGGATGACTGGACTGGGGGAAAAAACCATCCAGAGAACCGGAGTCTTGCCCCTTTATGACAGGGGAGCTGCAGCCAGCTACACTGGTGTCAAGGCTTCAGAAACTTTGTAGTAGCACAGATAGAGAGCTTTTTTTCCCACTGGTTTGCAGGGAATTTATTACTTTTATATATATATTTATACTGAATCTGAAAGTGAATTGTTATTTTTAGTTGATGGTTAAGTTAGATAATGATGCTTAATATGTTAAAGGTAAGTTGTGGGGACACTGGTGTAGATTTAATGCTGCTTAAGTTCACTAAAGATGTCAGCATTGCATTTCCTGTTGTAATATTATTTGGACATCAACAACTTATTTACTGTAGTTCATTTTGTAAATATTGCAGTTAAATTGCATATATTTTCTGAAGAACCGCCAGAACATTTTTGCATATATGAAATTTTAGCCAAATGTTGCGTTTGGTACAAAGCCAAAATGATAAGCTGTCTCCTTTTTCTTTTCTTTTTGTAGTTGTATTTTTTATTCGTTATGATAAATTATAATTACATTTCTTTTGTACGAATCCTGCCTCCTATTTCTTGTTTGTTTAGTGACTCCAGCAGTAGTCAGGTTTCCAGATTTGCTTTACAGTTTTGGGTTACAATGGATGCACACTCACTCTAGGTTTAGCTGTTACTGCTGCCAACAGTGCTGTTATACTCTAGCTAATTATACAGTGTAGTAAATATTTTTTCAAAAGTTTAATCAACAGGTTAAAATTGTTGCAAAAAACGTAATTTATTTCAGTAATTCAACTTAAAAAGGTAAACGAATATATAGACTCGTATATAAAGTTATATATTTAGAAAATTAGAAAAGTGTAAAAAGGTTCAGTGTTGTAGCCTTTAAGTGCCACACTCTAATCACACCGGCAAAGGACTCCAGAGCATTTAAATGGTCTCTCAGTCTATTTCAGTAGAATTGACAGTCATGGGGAAGGTTGCTGACCTGACAGTTGTCCAGAAAATCATCAGTGACACCCTCAAGCCTCAAAAGGTAACTACAAAAGAAGTTGGATCCTCTCAAAGTGCTGCATCAAAGCACATTAATAAAAAGTTGAGAGGAAGGGAAGAGTGTGGAAGAAAAGACCATTTAGGAATGTGAGGAAGCTTCATATGTGGACTGAGTCTGGAGTTAGTGGCTCGCACCATGCACAGACGGATCCTGGACATGGGCTTTATGTGTCGTATTCCTCTGGTCAAACCGCTCCTGTGACTTCTCAGTTTCCTGTGCTTCGCTGACAGAAGTGGCATCTGGTGTGGTCTGCTGTAGCTCACCTGCTTCAAGGTTTGACGTGTTGTGTGTTCAGATGGTATTCTGCATTCCTTGGTTGGAAACCAGTGATTATTTAATTTACTGTTGCCTTTTTTATCATCTCCAACCAGCCTGCCCATTCTCCTCTGACCTCTGACATCAACAATCACACATCTTGATCCAGACAACTACTGCTCACTGGATATTTTTGAGTTGGTGCCATGTGATTGGTTGATTAGATATTTGTGGTAACAAGCAGTTGAACAGGTGTATATTAAAGTGAGCAATAAGTATATATATATATATATGTACATATGTATATATATATATATATGTATATATATTAGATTAAATAGGTTATTATTTTTTATTTGGTATCAGAGTAACAGGTTGTCATAAAAACGATGCTGTAAGAGTGTCTGCAGATCTGCCAACATTTCACCTTTTATGCAACGGTTATAAACTGTTATTTAGTGATCTTTAGGGACCCTTGGACTCATTCGTTCTAGTATTTCTTTCTTGCTTTCAGTCTTCATGATAGCTAGCTTAAATATTCCATTCTGTTTCCATTCATGTAGCCTCCTCTAAACTACCGTCTCCTGCTTCTAGCTCAGATTTACTAGACACATATCGGCAATTTTTTTAAAATCTTCTTATTTTTCTGTAATCCTAGTATTTACAAGATATCTATCTAAGCATGTGAACTTGTTTTTGGTAATAAAAAGAAACCTCCCTTTTAATCCCCTTTTAGCAATACCATCATTCTCTTTGCTTTCATAAATAACGTGTATATTTCTGGCAATGTTCAAAGTAGAATTTGCAGAAAAAATGTAGCAATACATAACCCATTTATTTAGTGGGATGGCAATGTTTTGCACAGTAAAGACGAGATTAAAAGATCATTTCAATCGTATCTTCTCGTACAACAGGGCATTAAAATGTATATACTCTGATTGCTCAAGGGCCTGAATACTGAGTGCTTCATCTGCTCCAGTTAGGGAAGCTTGGCATGAATAATGATTACCTAATGAGTCATCTGGCTCAATGAAAAAAACAAAAAACCTACATACCTTTGTTTGTTGTGATGCTTTGACCTGACCCAGTTATATCATTTCCCTTCCCTGAAGTTTTTTTTATTTATTTATTTATTTATTTTTATTCTAATGATGCGTTATTTCTGCTGGTAAAGACATGTTAGACAAAAAAAAGACACTCAAAACTCAGAGAGTAAGATTGGTTTATAGTTTTTTTTTCTTCATTATTCTTTATTCTAAGTTAAGTGGCTGGTCATGTCATATTACACATACAATAATGAGGAGGTTGTTTACATTCATTCATGGGATCCATTCAGCAATAAACACTACACAGCACTCACAAGGCTCAAGCAAACACAAGGAGGGATGAATGCTACAGATCACAAATGCCTGCTTTTGGAAGATGGATAGAAACAGCACAAAACTGATCTTTTCTGTTTCTGACTTTTCTGTTTTTACATATAAATTGCACATTCTTAAAGACTTTGTAATGTGTCATTATAGTTAGTTAAAGAGCACCTTTTTGAAACTGTATTTTTTTTTTTTTAATTTATTCATCAGAAGGAAACAGCACATTGTTTTTGGTAGTCAGGAGGAAAGGCACTTGTTGACCAGGGATTTGTGAACTGAATTTGCAGTATGTGCTCTGTGCATACAATAGAAACAATGGCAACAATAAAGAGACCTACAGCAGACTAAACTAAAGCACTGAGGACACGTCTGAATCTGGCATCATGCTTCAGATTTAGATCCTTTTTTAAAATGGTAAAATACACTATGAAATAATTTAGTTATACATGGAAAGGTAAATTAGTAATGTCACAATCTCATGGATTGAAAAAGAAATCTTATTTTTTTTTAGCACAAACTTCACAGCCAGCCTTAGGTATAAAGATGACAAACGTAGAACATCACAATCAAGACAGGACACTTCACTACAGCTACGACACAAGAGGTGAATGAAATAAACGTTATGACCATAATGGCTCTCGCGATCATTTAAAACATGTTAAACTTTACATAAACAGATATATGAGGAGGGGTGCAAAAAATGCTAGAGGGAGTGACACAGACTGTGCGACAAAACAGAAAACCACTCTTATTTAAAAACCAACAGCGACCTGGTCTTTGCACCCAATCCAGACGTGGCAATAACGGTCAAGTTAGTTGTACTTGCACCGGCCTTTACCTTCAGCTGCTCCAGGTCTGCTTCAGTTTAGCCATTATTGTTAGGAAACGTTCAAGGACACTACAGAAACTCAAGCTGGATATAAAGAGAGAGCCATGGAGGGTGGGGGAGGAGGTCATTCAGGCTGCACATGTGAGCGGCTTCGGGATCAACTTCAGCAATCAGTTCACACCGGCGATGACTGCAGACTTAGCATGATGCTTGCAGGAAGGAAGGGATGCAGGGGCAGATTGTGTCGCTATCTATCAGCCAAGGGAGAGGGGGCAGTAATATGGGACAGGAGGGGGTTTAGCTAACATTAGGGTGTTAACAAAGGCAATTGGGAAGGTCAGTGTAAAGGGATGAGAAGATTTCTTCCTTTTTGTTCCTCTTTTTTCTCCCCCTGTACTCTTGAACGTCTACCCTCTTGTTGTTGGAAGGGGTTGTAGAGGGGAACTTCAGCGTTTAGCTGGAGAAGCACTCCTGCTTCCCTAGAAAACAAAAAAAAACACATCTGATCAATGTGTGGGTGGGAGCGAACGCTGCTTTAGCCTTACAGAGATATTCTTTATTTTAATTTATCTTTTATTTGCTGGGTTGTGTGAAGTATTTAGGAACAGTCAGTGTCTTACCTGCAGCTGAGGAGGGCTCTCAGTTTGGAGATACAGGGAGTTGTAACAGGGGAACTAAGCTAACGGCTACCCAGAGTGAAGAAAAGTTCATTTTCACCATCTAAAACAACTTAAAACTCAGCAGTATAAGTGAATATTTACTTTTGTGTCAGACTTTTAATTACCTTGTCACTATTTTTCCAAACAAAAGCACATTATTGCAGCTATGATGGCCAAACAATGAATCCTTCCTCTAATTCGCTATGTTCTGAAAAGCTTTAAAAGACTTCAAGCATGTATTTCTTTATGTTTTTTTTAGTCAATGTTACTGTTTCATAGTTAAATGTTTACATTGTATTGACAGAACTGCAAGTCACAGCTGTACAGCAGCAGGATGCATCGGGCAGCCACTGTCCATACTAAGCTATAGAGCAACACAAACATTCCTCAGTTGAGAAAGTAGTGACAAAGTAAACAAGTATCTTATGTAAAAGTGACACTGTGTAAAAATAACAATCCTTAGTGTTTTTGTTTTATGGTAAAAATCCACTTTTCTCTACTCCTACTCTTAGATGCTGTTAGCTTAGCCGACCCATCAGATTTCCTTCCCACTTCTCCAAACTGAGAGCTCTCTGACCGCTGTTTGCTGCAGGTTAGAAACTGAATTCCCACAACCCTTTTTAACAAAACACCATAAATTAAATTAAAACAGAATATCCAACAAATAGACTACACTGACGTTTTTAAAGGTAGGACCATTGGACATTTCTGTGAAGGCTCTGTCTAAATTAGGATTTAGCTGATAGATTAGCGTAGATTATTAGCTTCTGTGAGGAAAATTTCAGTCTTTGCTGTTACCTAATCACGATGAGTCATTACCTATTTAGAAATAAGCTTCTGAATGCATCATCACTTACCTTTTGGAGAGAACAGAGAAGACATGTCATTAGGTTTTATTAGTTTTTTCATAAACTCTGATAACTAAACTTTTCTGTCATCTGTTCTCTCCATGAATAATAGACCAGAGCTTCACACTGAGAGAAGTCAGAGAAAATTCATTGCATGTGTGAAATAAGCAGGTTAGTCTGATTCTGTGCATGCGACTGTAGTAATCAATAGGCACATATTTGTGACGACAAAAGAAGGTTTAATGCTACGTCATGTAGCTAAAGTAGATATATATATACTATAACAATAACTTTTGTTCATAGAAGCTAAATCCTGTTTTATTTTCAAGGGAAAATGTGAGAGAAAATCAGGAAATTAATCTTGAAAACATTCTTTGATATTTATCCTTTATTTTAAAATCAAAGCAATGTGGTGGTTTTTAGGCACTTCAGCACTAAAGTGAAATAAATATTGAGTTAAATATTAATGACAGAAGTTATTTATAGTTCAAAATGTCAGACAGGAAATTTACTTTAGCCCAGCTTTCCACACAATTACAGTTAAATGTAAAATGTGGTTGGATGCACTGCAGACTGATTGATTCCTGCCTTTACGATGCTGCAGAGAGACCAGCTGCAGTTCATCTGTGTGGTTTATATAATGGCCCCAAGTTGGCTCTCACTTCTAGTGTCAAGTGCCTGCTTGACCTTTAACCTACTCTGGTAATGGTGGCAAGTGGGGACTTTGACAGTGATGACCTGCCACACAGTAATCCGAGTGTCCTAAGGCGAGCTCAAAGAGGACGTAACCTCAAAAGGGTGAAAGCTCACTTTATTTTAAGTTTCAGTTTGAAAACATATCATGAAAGTGAGCCCTTAAAATCTTTCTGACTACTAAAAGTTAGCACAGGTTAAATCGGCTTGTGGCAGCCAAGATACCACAGCAATGTTGCCTTTTCCTCCATCAATGTCGGCCCCTCTGTTGTTGCATGTTTAATGCTTGTGGTCGACTCAATAATCTCGATTCCTCCTCAAATGTTTGTCCACAGTAATAGCGGTAAATGAAACACAGTGTTCCTTTCGTTGCAGCTAATTTAATTGAAAATACCACATTTCTGTTTCAAGTTGGGAGGAGATTGACTACACCTGCTTGATTCCACATCTTATCATCATCATTTTTGGACTGTCATCTCACAACACTTTAGAGGAAGGAGTGGACTGAGAGCAACATTCAGCTTAAAAGACGAACCTAGGCTGATGACAAGCTGTGTAGTTTTAATTGTTTCCATCTGCTTTGTTATGATTACTGAGACGAGCTCACACAAGATGCACGCATACAGATCTTTCTCCCCTTTTCCCTCCAAATGTTTCACAAGAAGTCTCCAAAAATGCTTGCTAAAAGCCTGAATGTGACCACATGGGAAAGAGCTGGAAGCTCCTAGAACAATAAAAGCCACGTTTTTTTATGCTGCAACAGAAGTTCAGTGCACCTATCTGCACCAATGCTCTTGCAAATGATATCTAATTATATATTAAGTATTTTGTGATTAACATCTAACTTTTTTTTCTTATGACAACCCTAGTATCTCTAGAATCACAACTCTTTTACCCATTTGAGAGGAATTTACAGTTTTAAAAGGAAACATATATTTATATATATATATAATATTACATTTCAAAAGAAAAATACACATTTATCCTTCCCCTTCGGGGTATTTTTTCACGTGGGTCTGAATGGGATATTCTTTACCTTTCCTCTTTTATAAATCCAGATATCACAGCCTAAGTACAAATCTTCCATATACATGACATTTTATCATTTAATTTGGACAAAAATGTTTTTTTTTTCCCCTCTTATTACCAACATATTTATCTTTTTCTTCCTGTGAAATTTTTCAGCAGTTATATGTTAAAAAGGTGGAGAAAGTTTTGGCCTCACAGGTCCTTTAAATGAAATTTTTATTTATGCAGTAATTTTTCTTCCTTTTTTTAAGCACTTGATACACTCAGAATATAAAAAAATTCCTTTTTTATTCATGTTTTGTCCTCAAGAGTTTAGTTCTATAACAAAGAAGTGTTTCAGACCGTTACGCCCTCCTCACTCTCTCACACAGATCAAAAAGCAGGAAAAGTTGATTCTGAAAGGCAAAAAGATTAAACTAGAGGAGACAAATCTTTATAGACTGCTTAAGAAGTTAATCCATTGTGTGTAAAGCTTGTTACTTCTCACAGAATGAGAGCTGAAGAGCTTTTGTTCCAGTCATTTAGGATGGAAATCATTATCTGTCCTAAAAGAGAAAAAACTTCAGTATTTGCATTAAAATCTGACACTAAATTTTTAGTAAAAATGACTCATGAACCATTAATAACAGATATGGCTGTACTCTCATTACCATTTGGATCACTATGCTGTTTATGTGTTGAAGAGACAGAGGGGATGGACCACTAACACTAGATTAATTAGCTAAATCAGAGCGATTCAAAACAAGCTACCCAGAAGTCCATCACCTCCAGAAGTGTTTACTCTTGTAGCTTAGTGACAACAATTTACTACAAGGAAGATGCAGCCCCTGGGAAATTTGAAATTCTCTCCACCTCCAGTAATTGCTAAACTAACTAATCTATGTTACAGTAAGAGCGTCTGGCTGTTTAAAAGCTGATGGGAAAGAAAATATAAACTGCCAGAGCAAAGAAGCTGACACTCCTTTTATGACGTATAAAAACAAATCCGGCTTATAGCTTCTCTGTAAAATGGAAAGCCAATATGTTATGAATGCAGCCGTGTGAAGTAATGATGCAGTGAGAAATTGGCTGAATGTATTACAGAGTTAATGTCCTGAAACTTTCAGTGTGGAAGTTTGAAAACTTTAGATCACTTATAAGTCATAACTTTCTTTTCTGCCATGTATTATTCAGACAATATTTTTATGCTTTCGGTAAGCAAAAAGACAGTGTTGGTTGACATTTTAAACTAACTTCAAGAAGTTTCTATCTCTTAAACTCTTTGGCCTTGAAAACCAATATTGCATTTCTTGACATACCTGACTTATTAGTGTTGTTAATGGAGCTTGCTAGCCGTCACATTTTATGCTAACTCAACACTGTCATGCTTATTGTGCAGAAAGTTAAACATTTATAGGCTGTCTATATATAAATTTAAGTTATTTTATGTCACATTTTAATTGTATATTAATGAGGAAATGGTCCGTTTTTTCTTGTTTTAGTCTCAGCATGATATGTTTAGGCTAAGTACAACATTTTCAAAAAGTGGCTTGTAACAGTAATTACCTCCTTGGCTTCTTACATTTTTTTTTTTTTTGCATTACATCCTGTAATTTAGAGGGAATTTAGTGTGATTTATGAGAAAATAAAAGAAGGATCAGTTTAAACCAGTGAAATAAAGAGGAACAACTCCACTGTAACATGTTAGCATGTGCTAATAATATAAATATTAATGTTTTGCGCAGACAGATTGATTGACTGAAAATTGTTGAGGCCTGTATTCTTTCTTTTGACACTTTTTCTTTCTTCTTCTTCAGCTTTATCAAAAGCCACCCTCTAAAGATGTTAATTTTTGACCGCTAGTTATTTAACCACATCACAACAATGCAAATGCAATATATATGAGGCAACCATAATAAATATGCATTCACATAATTCAAAGCAAGTATATTTTCGATCTAAGGCAGCAGGCAGCATATTTGTAATATCTGGTATCAAAAAAAAACGAGACTTAACAGGAGTCATGCAACTTTTTTCAAAGAGGGAAAATTAAATGTGAAAGTACCACAGGGCCAATACCGCCTCCCGACATGGTTTAGAATCATAAAAGTTACATAAAAATCACTGTAGTCATTTTTCTAACGTCAAAATAAATTTATACCACTGAGAAGACATTATTTCAGCACTGCTAGCATGACATTTTCAGGTGTTTTGTTGGTCAAGATTTATATTATGCAAGCATTTATGACTCCTTTAAACAACCTAAAGGAGCCTGTTTGGCAAATGACTGATAAATTCTGGAAGATAAGTTCATTTTACAAATAAATAATGTATACTCCTTCTTGGTAATGCAGGTAATGAATATTAGATCCAGGCCTGCTGGGCCCTCATCAGAACTGGTTCTGCTATACTTTGCACGATTATATCAGTGCTTCCCTGAAGCTTGTTGCATGCAGGATGGTCAAGCTTGTGTCTGAAAGCCTTTTATTATTCTGCTGCTGGCTGCTGTAGCAATGAGATTATGATGTTTTCCAAGCGTATAAATGGTGAACAAATGCACAGTTAAACGTGAGTTTTTCTCCACCACATATCAGTTACTCACTCTGCTGCTGATATCATCACTGAGGCAGAAAAGAAAACAGGGGCAAGAATATGATTAGGAAAGAAAGGGTTTTATTTTCAGAAAAGAGAAGCAGTGTATGGAAACCACTGGAAAATAACTCGGAATTTAACAAGCAGTTAAAAAGAAATAAGATTCATATTTTACCATTTTGAAGATCCTAGTCAGGGTCCCTTTGCCATCCCCTGCACTAGCCTTCTTGCTTGACTTCTGTGAGCCCTGGCAAAGCGACAGAAAATTAAAGAACATTAAATGAGTGTTCTAGGTGTTCGTTAGGGGACGGACACGGCAGACTTTTCTAAAAGGCAATGCGGATTAATTTTCAGTTCTTTCCAAAGTGGTGAAAAATTCTCCAAAATATGCTCAGGACTGATGTAACTGTCTGCTCTCAAATCACCGTAAACATTTTTAAGGGAGTGCTGCAGTAAAATCCAATTGTACCCTCATTTTACACTATAATTGTGTCCGACTCCTGCAAGATTTCCAGTGTATTATGTGTTCAAGAAGCTACAATGCAGCATATACACAAGGGAAAGGTTTTCTTTTTGCATCCTTAGTTCAGATTATTTAACCACAAGGAGCAGTTTATCTGTTAGAGCCAAAAAAATGGAAACACTTCCGTACAATATTGCTCCTGAAGAAATAGTTAGCAAAAAAATGCCTATTATTACTATTCTGTGTAAGCACATAAACTTTTTTTTTTAATGCCCCAAATGTATTTCAGTTTGGCTGCATTTCACAATGTCAGATGGATTATTGAGTTTATATTCTGTAGCTAAAGGAAATATAATTTTGTCCTAACAATATTCCTTACGCACCAATATTTATTCTTGTAGAAAAGCCAACAAGATCTGCGTAGAAATTACAGGGCAGGAGGCTCACGTTCTGTTTAATTAAAGCAATCAACTGACAAAAAAATAATAAAATATAAATAATACAATAATGTAACAAAAACAAATTCTGTAAGAATGTTTTTTTTCACAAAAAACAACTTAATTAAAATAATTAAGCTATGTATAAAACTTCTTTTCAAGAAAAATGTTTGCATTAATTAAAAAAAAGTCACAGAAAATGTATTTTTTCAGTAGAAAAAATCGTCCGACTTTGCAATGATAATTATACTGCAAAGAAATGTCTAAATAAAACAAAAGAACAGAGAATATACCATCACATTAAAATAATACTAACAGCCCCTCCCTCTGTCTTTTCTCCATGACAATCATTTTTTTGCAGTCCCTTAGTGAAGTCTATGCTCCACGTTATCTCCACAGCCAGCCTTTTCCTGCCTCCCACACATATATGAGGATGTTAAATTAAGTGCTGATAACACTGAAGCGGAAGGCAGCGTCACTCCAGCCAGCCATAAAAGATCTTTTGAGACAAAACGAATGTGATGAAGACGTGTGTAAGGTCAGTGTTATCATGAATGTACAATATATGCATGATATGGATTGTCAAACTCACGAAATGGGCATGATATACTTGAAAATGGACCGTAATCAGAAATTAGGGCTTTATCACTGATGTATGGGCAGATTATGGAGCCATAAGAGGTTGATGGAGCAAATGGAAGGAGAGTCAAGGGCGTCACGCTAAAAGGCAGTTTGAAAGGATGAGCGCACACGCTCCTTTGAGTTTAATTAGGCATGATAACCCTTTTTCTTTGTTGTTTTTTCAGAGAACCTACCAGGCCTATCTTGGCTGCTAGTCCTCTCCACTGGGGTTGCAGAGAAACAAGAGACATGGACATGATGTTGAAAAGGAAGAAGGGACAAACAGAAAAATGTGTGTCTTACTCAGTGCAAAGGCAGGATGGGAAGGAGAGGAGGCAGGTGGGGGAGTCCATCCGATGGGAGGGGAGGAATCACAGGGTAGACGGAGAGGAGAGAGGAGGAAAGCAGACACTCACATTGGAAAGAGCATAAATGTGAAATGAGAGCTGTAAACATCTCTGTGATGTGTGTATACGTATATAATTCAATACAGAGCTCAGTGATGAGTCTGTTATAAAATCATTACAGGTGATGTCATCCTGTGGAGCTCAGACATTCAAATAAACTTTTAGTTCCAGGCAGTTTCACTGGATCATGTCTTGTCAACAGCTTAAATAAACCAATTCTTGCATAACAATTTAAGGTATTTTAAAATCTTGCCATCTTAAACAATGCAAAGCACTCACCCTAGACTTGGGAGGGGCAGGGGACACCTGAAGAAGAGTTAATAGCAGAAAGTGAAGACGTTTTGAAAGCAAGCAACATCAGAAGACGTAATTAGGAGAAAGAGACAAACATTGAAGAACAGTGGATGAAAAGAGCGAACTGACAGTGGGATCTGTAGATGTCAGAGAGGTGTGGCTGATTACTTACGATCGTGCGGAAGAAGTGGACCACGGCATTCTCTGCTCCACGCTTACGTGGGGAGGTTGCGGAGGCTTTCTGAGGGGCCGGTGACAGAGCACCCCTGAAAGAGCCCTGAGAAGAAAAGGAAAGGAGCAGCACACCCACATTTTAGAATATATGCAAGAAGGCCTTAAAGTTATAAAGCTGACATCCTTGCTTGGGTAATGTTTTATTTGAGTTTAAGGGACATCTTTGCAAATAAAAATAAGTAAGTTTGGAATAAAATTGTGTAATAATAATGAGTCATAATTGATACACAATTTTGCTAAGGATTGGCCGCTTGTTCAACAAAGATGTCAACAATAATAAATCTTTATGTGTGTACCTGAAACACTAATATTTAGTTTAGTCAAATAATGTAATCCATTGTAAATAGAAAGGATCTATGAACTGTTTGAGCTTGGCTTTTTAAGAAATAAACAAGATTTTTATGCCCCTGCAGTTTGCACATTTTGTGCAGGATGAATATGTTCAACAACACCATGCTTAGGTGGTTTTTCCTTTGAAGTTTAGCAGCTTCCACTCTGCTGCAACACATTTACAGAAGGCACTCAGCACTCAGAACTTTTTTACTTTTGACAAGTTATGTCATAGAATCTGATTCACATGTTACCGGTCCACTGAATATCTGTTCTCACTTGTCTCTCCAGTAGATTAAGCCTGAAGGTGCCCTTTTCTGTCTCCTTGGAGACTCAGTAGGCTGTTATCACTTCTAAGTATGGTAAAAATCTTGGAGGCAGACAAGGTGGTGGCAGAAACAGCATCATGATTTCCCCAAGAAGATTCATATTTGACTCCAATAGGCTGTTGTATAAAACTTAATTGACATTTAACTTTTTTTTTTCAGGTCCTGTTTGGTCAGATAGAAAGCTACATGTACACTTTGACCAATGATGCTGCTCATCACATGTGGAAATGGGCTTCACTTGTATAGTATTTACTAGCTTTCACTGTGGCAGTGTTAACAACTGGTCCATTTAACAGGCTGATTACATTAAAAGCCAGTGGTCATAGTCAGGAGAGCAGCTCTGAATAGGAATTTTGCATTTATTCATTCAATCAGCTACATTAATAGCAAACCCATTTTTCAGACATTTCTCCTATTAACCTTCCACAGAAAACCTTTGACCACAACTCATGAAAAAAAATCAAAAAGGTACAAATGAGCGGTTAAAGCTGTCAGTATTTTCCTGTCAACGGGTTGATCTCAACAGAAAAGAATAATTATTATCAAGCGCCAAGCCCAATCCTTTAAAGTCAAACTCTACAGAGGGGATGTTAAGATGAATTTTTATGAAGCTTGGCATTCTCTGACTTTTAGGCTGGCAATAAAGAAAAAAATCTATAAAATTTGCAAAAAGCACAAAAATACATAGGATAGAAAATCTATCACCACCATCAACAACCTGTAGCCAGCAGCAGAACAAAGGAAAAAATCATTTCTCTTGAATATTTTTTGTTTTTTCACGTCACCTTATTCATACATTTCTGTCACCCCATTGATGGGACCGGGAGAAGGTGTGTGTGTGTATGTGACCCGGGTATTTCCTATGCTGTGGGGACTGGTGAATAGTTCTTGTCTTTATGAGGACAGAATCTTGAGAATTTGGGACACGTGTTGTTGTTAGGTTGAGGCTAGGTCTAGGTTGGAATAGTATAAGGGTGAGTTTCCATGAAGGTCATTGCATGTTCTCTGAAGTAATGGATACACTAGTGGGTGCATTTGTGTAAGCAAGGTTATGATTCTCATCCATTACTCCACCAGCTTCACATCAAAGAACTTTATATTGAACAAAGGGGGAAAATTTTCCACTGCCATAACCATTACAGAGTATGACATCCATGTAGCGTCATCTGATCTACCTTTATAGGTGTTTTGAAAATAGGCCCCCAAAAAAGCTCATTCACTCTTATTAGAACTATTTCAAAAATTTCTTTGCCATTGACGTCAGTAAGGGTACTCCAGCTCCTTGTCAGTTCAGTAGAGACCTCTAAATGATGTCCTCTTTTATATCTGTGTATCTGTGTGAGGTTTTTGCATGGCTTTCTCTGCAGATGTAAAAAAAAATGGTAAATGGAGACAAACAATTTTTTTAAATATTGCAACTTCAGTGATTGCTCTTTCAAATTTGTTTTGAGGGCAAGCATAGGTAAAAGGAAGAGATAAGAAAGGGATAAAAGGGAGATCAAATAATTCAGAAGAAATTTCTGATATTTTCTTAATTGCAGCCAGTTGCATCTTTGATGTGAATGAATTTCTGATTTCTGTTCTCTTCTTCCCCTGCTTTGTTTTTGGTTTTTTTCCCCTGAATCAGAATAAATGTGGCATGGCTCAGTGGGTAGAGTGGTTGTCTTGTAGCCTGAGGGGTTCGATCCCAGCCCGGAGAGCTCATGTCGAGGTGTCCCTAAGCAAGACACGAAACCCCTAATTGCTCCTGATGGGTCGTAGTTGAACAGCTTCCACCATCAGTGCGTGAATGTGTGTGTGAATGTGACATATATGTAAAGCGCTTTGGGTAAAAGCGCTGTATAAGTACAGACCATTTAGAGTAGACCCTGGTCTGGCTTAAATCACTAAACTGTTTAATGATTTATTTTTAATTTATGCTCATATTACTAATGTGGTTAAGTTGCCTAAAATAATATGTTTAAAAGAGCAAACATTTTCCGTCATTTTTAGGAAAACAAAGTATCGCTGACAATAAAACTAGCCTATTAGCAAACTAAGCGAATGTTGGTTTGGCTGGCTCTGCTGTAAAACACTGAGGCTGTGTCCGAATGTCCACCCTACTCCCTAACCCCTCCTTCACTACATAGGGCTGCATTATATAGCACACTACATGGTGCACTCATTCTCTTGGCGATTCGGACACGAGCTGCCATTTTTCCCTCGCAGCAGACCACGTGACTGCCAGCCGTCACCATGGCAACCACAACGCGCGTCGAGATGTCATTCTAAATCCAATCCAAAGTTGTTGCTAAATATTTTTATTTTTATTCCTTATGTTGCATTTTATTCTTTTTTGTATATCTATTCAATAAAAAATATTTTTTCGCCTCCTTGCGCCATGTTGAGCTTCTGCCCGCCATGCATTGTGGTCTATATTGACCTGTCTAGTGACCATCTATGCTCACTACTTTTTAAGATGCATTGTAGGTAATTTTGAGTGCCCTACTTTTTTCTTTTGTGTATCTCGTCAGCTAGATATAATTCGACAGTCAGTTTTCACACATTTCCCTCTGATGATCAACTATGAAGGAGATAGATTGTAAACATTAGAAGGGAAAACTTCCTCATCTCACAGGACGTCAAGGGCCGACTGAGGAGGAAGCTGAAACCCGGCGCCGTTCTGGTTTTATTTAATTTCTTTGTCAGAGAAGGCTTTGTGTATAGGAACGTAAAGCTAGACCGGAGAAGGTGGAAACTGGGGCAGTTCGTGTCCACGATCATGACTACTGTGTTGGTCCGGATTCTGCCTTTGTGGACAATGTCCTGGAGGAAAACCAGAGACAGTGAGAGGAAGTTGCCCAGCTAAGGCAGCAGCTGGAGCAAAAGTCCCTCTCACGTTGTGGGATACAGTGATTTGTTGATTTGTTTCAATAGGTATATGGATTTGCTAGTTATTTTATACTTTTAGACAAGGTATATATGGAGCCCCTCTAGTGAGATAAAAAAAATAATATCACTGTTTGGCTACGGCATGCATCATTATTTTTTTAATCCATCCAAGATGGGTTCCGTTATTAAATTTTTATATTGGTGTATCAAAAAAACAACAACAACGAGTTATTGCACAGGAGGTAATATAATTGTTTAACTGTAAACATGTAGATGTGGTCTACTGTGAGCAGGCCTGATTGTGAAGCCTGGAGGTAGCAGGGAGGAAGGAGCTGCCCAGTGCTATGACAGTGTTGTGCATGGGGTGAGAGGTTGTCTCCATCAGGGAGGAAAATGGCCGTTGCACTCGTGGAGGGTGTGGCTGTGGACACCCACACTTTTCCTGGTGAGAGGTAAGAAACATCCACCTGTAAAAACCAGGTATGGTTAACCATATTGTCAGCTTGCAATTTCAATTTCCATAAGTCTACATAAGGTCTATGAAACAGGTCAAAGGAGCTATGTTTCAATTTATGGTCTTTTTATGTTAACACTTTAAAATAAAATGTAAAGCAGCTACAATAAATGTTTATTTTCTTGTGTGAGATGTAATATTTGAAAGCCCATATCAATAAACACTTAACCTATTAAAGTTAATAATTATTAACTTTAATCGGCCTATTGTATTTTTAAATTTCTCCTTTTGTTTCTGCTTATGAATTTTTACTATTAATACTATTTTTTGTTTGTATCTGGCAGCTGTTGCTGTAAAAACAAACAAACAACAGAAATTATTTGCCACCTGACCATAATAAATGGTGTTAGCTAGCTTCATCCTAAAGTTAGCTAGCAGCTAATGAACTGAAGAATTTTAACAATCAAAAAAGCTGAATTTCATTTAAGCTGGAAGAGCAAAAACATTGCCAAAAGGAATGAATGCTGAATGTTGATCAAAAATATAAGTTCAGAGCTACTGTTTGTATGATGATCATGGAAGAAGAAAGGCATCAGTATTCAGAACATTCGATTTTCATGCCCTTCACGTTAACACAAAGTGCTAGTTAATGATCACTATCGGCCTCTGCTGAGGTTATAGGTCACAGCCTGACCAGAGGTCTGCTTCATTATGAATGGTGCTTAATAATTAATCATAAGCAAAGAAGAAGACTTTTTGGCTTCGAATGTCTGTTGCTGTGAGTATGATAAAACACAGCTTCAGACTTAGCATTTAACATTTAACTTTCCAGATGCATGCTACATAGCAGCAGGAAACAGGAAGCAACTTCAGCTTCCCACCTCCAGTAACTCATTAACTTACTTCTAGTTATTTACAGCCCATCTATAAACAAGGTTGTAACATGGAGGAAGTATAGATTTATAACAGCGCCTGAACTGTGGATGATGCTTAACATCCCTCGCAGCTGGGTTGCTTATTTAAGCAAAGCAAAGAAGTAATAGTTATGTTCAACTCAGGAGGGTTTTTTTCAACAAGGAAATTGTGGGGCCGATGGATCTGGCTGACAAACATAGCAGCAATGGTGGCAGCAATGTCTGATCTTGGCAGGCGCAGCTCGCCATCTCCCTTGGAAGAAAATATATCTTTTACAAACACAAATCTGAAATGGAGGCCAGGTTAGAACTTATCAAAAAGAACAGATGCGGAATAAATATTTTTCTTGGGGACTGTATTCAAATTACTGGGAGGGTAAATAGTTGAGATATGATATTAATATTTACCAAAATTTTCTATATAATTTGCATCATACTGGTAATCATGCGTGGATAAATCTTGTTTACATTGCATATGGACTTCAAAGATAATGAGAACTAAGACATGAGAGTGAGGAGCAGCAAACAGGCCTGAAGAAAGGGAAAAAAAGTGACGACTGACACTGCACATTCTCCCTCAACTCACTCAGTAAATACTCTGTAATATTTACTGCTATGTTCTTCAGTCGTCTCACCACGTAAGGTTCTTAGGTAGGGGACTGGGTGGAAAATCTCTGCATGAAATCTGGAGTAAATGTTGCAGATTTTTGCGCCGCAACACACCACTAATCTGGAGCATCTTTAGAGCATTTACAGAAGTACAGAACACAAAAAAAGGCTATGTAATGAAACTAAAGGCTGATAGAGGGGATGGACTGGCCATCTTGCATACCGGGCATTTTCCTGATGGCTGACGTGGCTTTTTGGGCCATCACAGTTTATTTATTGGTCTGACTGGTCCATAGAACTCAGTAGATCAGAGGCCCAACCAACAGTGGACAGGTATTGTGCTAAAATTAGCACCTCTGCCATGATATAGACCATCTAAACATTACTTTCCATGACAATTTAATATTTTTCCTTTTTTTTTTTCTTTCAATAATATGAACAGGCTGGTAGCAGTCGTTATTATTTAGTACTTTTTAAGGACGATAAAGAGTCTGTTATTTCTATTGAAGTCAGTTTAGTAATAAATACAAGGTTTTAGGGGTGCTCATTTCGGCACAACAGTTTAAAAAAAACCTGAAATTTAATAATTTGATGTGTGCACTAATGGGAGCTTTCGTCACGTTGAGTTGATCTAATAAGGGTGCGAGAGGAATGCAGCCTTGCTCTCAATTAAACACATTAGTAGTTGAGCGGGCCTTGGAAAACGTGGTTAAGAGATCCAGCTGCAGTTTAGATGTACACTTTACCACAGGTCGATACAACAGAGCAGAGATGTTGGTGAATAGCTGTACGTCAGTTTAAATGGTGGGATGTAAGGCAGGTTTGTGAAGCCTGTTATTATCTGTTATCTACATATTTTCCAATACACACTCTCTGCCTGCCCAGTGGCGGAAGTGTTTGCACCCGCATGTGCACACATATTCTTTATTTCATTTTTCTGTTTGTGGAAATACGAGTGAGTAATAATTTTATGGGATTTTTTGTTTTTTTTCTTTTGCATCCAGACCACACTTGACTAGAAACATTTACATTTGTTGAAACGGTTTCTGACTTGTGAAACCTTTATTCTATTTACGAGGCCTGTTTATTTATGTATTGTTTGCATCTAAACCACAACTGACCTGGGGTCAGTTTAAAAAAAGCAGACATCATGCATCTTTATCAAAGAATCCAATAATTCTGGACCTGACTGCATCATTATCTTTAGTTAAACCCGGTTGAGATAGGATCTCCCGAAGAGAAGAGATGGCAGCGGACACACAAACATTGTTTCCACACTTTTTCATCTGATTCATAATTTCTTATGTCTGTTCTTTCTATTTTCTTTCTCCATCAACCACAAAGTAAGATGAACTTTGCTCTAATATCCATCACTGTGATGGAGTATTGATGTTAATTTTATTGACAAATTACACTATTGGAAGTATTTAGTGCCTCTACTCGTTCTGATTCCTGCCAACACACTGTGTGGTTGTGTTGCTGTTGTACAGTTGATGTTTACATGTAAGGGAGCGGCGATATTTATGGTGTTCATCTTCATATGTGAGCCAGTCTGGGCCAACATGCCAGGGCAGAGTTTTTGTCCCAATCTGCCCCTGGTTGGTAGTGGTGTAATTTTAAGGGCAGTAGCATTGTAGAAAGCTGGAATTACCTGTCAAGTGCACAATTACTTATTCATGCAAAAATCATTTTTCGCTATCACTTTTGTCATATTACTAATTAATAGCAATCCTGGAGAGTACCGTAGTAAGTCATACTTGCCTCCTTCCCTTAACAAATTTATAAAAACCCTTACCTGTGTGAAACCTGACAAATAAAAAATAAATTAATATGTTATTGGAACAACTTGATTGGATATTCTTTCAATAACCACCATTGTAGGCGGTCGCTACAGGATTGAAAGAAATATTTAAGTGCTGCAGAGGTATCAGAAATTCATGTATAAAATATGATCCATTTGGTATCACAGGATTCAGAATGATTTGGATTTTAAGTATTTACTATGTGTGCCCAAACCCACACAGGAAACGCAAGGGGTCATTTTTTTTAACTCAAGTTGCACCGTTTTCTTTCATGTGTGAAAGCCACAGCAAGTCCATTGATAATTCTGCAGTATCAGACATTTGCAGCTTGTATTTAAACTACATTAAAATGCATAGCCACCCAAGCTCCTATGCAGTGTTCGTTATTACGGGGCAGTTCTTTCCTGTGCCACAGTGCATGACTGCACTTGTTTCTTTTTAAAACCAAGACAGGAATATAAAGCATTTCTACATCTTTAATTAGTATTAAAATGAGCCTGAACCTTCTGTATGCCGGAAACTCAAGCATTGTGCTGTTCACTCTAACACACTTTAAACTGTCATCTGGAAATACTTCTGTCCGATCAGTCCAAATAAATTTATTTTAATTTAAAAGCAACAAGAACAATCAACTTGCGCCAATTACAGAATTCTGAGGCAAACACCACAAGTGTTTTCACCTCTGTCTGGCAATTTAATCTTCAGGCTCATACAAACAAACCAAGGCAGTCATCCATTACTCAGCTCTATCAGAGTAGAGATAAACGGTAGCGTTGCTTTCCATTACGCCTTCCCTGATAACTCCTTTTGGTTTGCAATATGTTTATGTGATGACTGAAATGTGGAATATATCAAATTGTCTTTAGGTTTACATTCTCAACAACAGAGAGTGAAGACAAAGTAAAGTTTTTCTTTGTGTGAGGCTAAACAAAGGAAGAAACATTACATAAGAATTAGAGGAAGAAGACATTTTAGAGGTTGTTACTAGATGTTAGCAGGGTAGTTATAGTAATTTATTATACTTTACATCAGAAAAACAAAAACAATACACATTAAGGCAGCAAATTAAAACAAAACAAGGAGAGTAATGGGGCTGTTGTTAAAGAGTTTTAATCAAGCAATAATCCAAAAAGCTTAGAACAGGATCAGATCAGATCAGGAACAGGTCACCGGTCACAACAGATACAAACAGTTACAATAATCCACTGCAGCTGAAGGCGTTACAGGACAGCAGATCATGTACTGATCCACTGCTGGTTTAAATAAACTCTCAGAGGACACTCAAAGACACGTGAACCGGAGGTGAACAAACCGCTGTGAGAGGAGGTGTCGCATCTCTCCTCTCCCATCCAAGACACTGGGGTTAGAGTATCACAAAATTCTGGGTTTTGACATTGAGCTGTTCTGCTAAGAGCCTGATTCATAAACAGTCATCACTTCTGTGCTGCATTGTATGGCTCAGCACATTAAGATGCAAATTAAAATAAAAAAAAAACCCAACATATTCTGTTATTTCTGAGTCTTTAATTTCAGCTTGAATAGCTACCGTTTATGCAAACCTAATTTTCATACCATTTAGCACATCATTATCCCTGCGATTTGAAATGATCAAAACCCATTAGCATTCAAATGCAGATTTTCTGCAGTTGTATCCTGAGACCGGCACTTATCTTTCATGACGTCATCTCACTTCTTATGAAACATCTGTCCTCATGTTTTCTCCGTGCCCAAACTCGGGCTTAGACTGAAACTCATGCAAAACCCGTGTGACAACAGATATAGGAAAGCGCGAGAAATCCGTGTGTAAATGGCTCCACACCTGCCAAGTATCCAAACAATTCATCATTACTCAAATATGCATGCATATTTTTAAGTCAACAAAGAAACACTGACATTATCGTTCTAATTAATACTGCAGTCTAAGTCAAAGTGAGTGATCTGAATGTCTTTGCAAAATCTGTGCACACAGGCAGGCTAGATAAAAATAATGCTAAAAAAGGACAAATAAAGTTAAAAATATTTGTTTTCTTGGTGAAATAATGAAAACTAAATCTTTGCAGCAGAAGGTTAGTGCATTTTTTACTTTTGCTAGAGGCAACAAAGGTGGGGGGGGGCTTGTCTCGTCTCACTTGAGCTCTCGTCTCTTAAAGGCAAATCCTTGGTAATCAATATCTATTTGTACAAGTTTGTTTGTTTCAGTTTAAATAACACTGAATTTGTGGCAAAAAAGAGAAAAAGAACATCAATAAAATACTGCAGCAAACTCATAATTCATCATTTGTTCTGTTGACCTTTATCCCTGAATATTTCAAGCACAATAATATCAGATCAGCAGAACAGGCTAAAGCAGAGAGCTTTCACAGAAATATGAAATCATATCATATCATCCTCCTAAATCTGAAACTGTTTTTGTAACGGCATAAGGCGTGTGAGCGATGCATATTTTCATGCTGTTCAGTGATTCTTCTGCAAATGCCATACAAAACACCCTGATTAGCACTCCGTAGGGAGCACGCTGAACCATGTGACTCATGATGGATAAAGATCCGGGGACTCAAACAAACAGCTTTAGAATTTAGGCTACCTGTTTGCCGTAGTGTTGCCAGGACAACCTACACATCATTTCTTGTCTTGAACTTCATTATTTTACCCAATTTGGTGCCAAATCTGTCATTTCTTTTCCACCTTCAGAGGACGTTACTAAAAGCACAGCTCCATGGACTCAGAGGCAGCAGACCCAGAAGCCTGAAGAAACCGGTTTTTGATAAGAGCCGAGCAGCCCATTATATCCGGAAGTGGATCTCACTGCTGGACTCATTTGTACCGGGAGAACAAACGGAACAAAAGCAAACTAAACAGATGTTTAAAATAGATAGATTTTTCTCTTCCTTCTGTTGTGCCTTGACAGTGAGTTCGGCATGTCTGCATTGGTGACGTCCTGACAACACTACAGTACAAATAGTTATAAACAAATACTGCAAGCTGTAAACTAAATTATTGGTGAGATAACATAATTTTTCTTTGACAGGATGCAGATTTTTTTGATTCTCAAAAAACAAAAACAAAAAAAAAAACTACTACTATAATATAATTTCTAACAAATGTTAAATTATATGCATTTCTGTGATCATTTATTGAATAATGTGATAATTAAGTTTGAAAGTGGCTTAACAGACTGGTGTACTACAAACAGCAGTGAAGTACTTCCCTCTTACAGATGTTTTAAAATCACTGACAAAGCTGCACAAACTCACTGCAGAGGACTCGATGTTCCCAGAAATCCAATAATAATCTGCCAGTATCACATCTTAATGACAAGGGCATAAATATCCCAGCTGTAAACATCATCATCATTAAGTGAGGTACTTTAAGGGAAACACAGCTGTTCTGCAGTTTGACAAATGTTCAGATAAACTAACAGCAGTGTGTCAAAAGTTAAACATCTACGGATAGATTTAACCCAAGAGATGCTACTAATGTCAGTACCATTCAAATAAAGACAGAAAGTTAAGACTTAAATGATTCAAATCACAGCCTCTGTAATAAAAAATAATAAAATTAAAGTAAAATAGAACAAACCCCACCCGAAGTCATCATCTAAAGTCGATTCATCATGTAACAGCTGGTTAATGAGAATCGCCGCGTAATGTCAGACTTCGGTTCAGCATAAAAGCAAAAGAAAACCAAATGCTTGACGAAGATACAGCAACAAAACTTTACGATACGTGTTAAAGAACAAAGTAAAACGTGGTTCTGGGAGTGACTCAGTAGAATGAACTGAGATTGCAGGAGAAGGGTCGAGTTTTTTCCCCCACCTCGACTCTCCCTGCTTCCTCACCTTTCCCTTCCTTTTCTTGTCTCCTCCAAAGAACTTTCCAATCTGATCCAAAAGGCCGGGGTTCTTCTTCCTCCGGCCCAGTCCGAAGGCAGCCTGTGCTGAGCTGCTTGCAGATGCCATGGTTGTAGTTTATTTGTATTAGTCAAAAACGTGGGGTGTTTGTCTCTCCCTTAAATGAGAGAGCAAAGAGCAGAGGAGTAAAAAGAGAAAAGAGCGGAGAGGGGAAAAAAAAAAAAAAAAGCTAGCCTAGTCTAGGTCCTGTTCGGAGCTCTCCGACCCGCACTCTGAAGCCGCTCCGCTGTGCTCCTGGATGGTCTGCAGCTCGTCCGATTCGGAGGGTCGCTCTTTGAAGGTGTTGTCCTCTCTGCCCGGGGCATCTCGGGAGAAGAGGCGGGCCAGGTGGGGGCGTGGTGTGGCGGCGTCAGGGTCAGCTGTGCTGGCGGGGGTCCAGGGCTGGCGGGGCCCCTCAGCGCCCGTGGAGTCAGTCACCGCCGGCTTCTCCGAGATGCAGCCATTGTTCTGGTTCGCATCTGCCTCACCCAGGCCTGCGCAGAAACAACAAGGGTCATCTATGGGCTTGGGCCTGCATGGCACACAACAAACCACAGACACACAATGGGCTCTTTTGATAAAACCTGGTCCTTCCTGCTGCAGTGGACACCAGCAGAGCTAATATTTCTTATTTTAGCTGGAATGAAACTTACCTGCTGAGCTTAAAGACATGACACTTGACATTTTAATCCCAGTTGGAACACAACTAATGAGAGTGCCTGCACAAGATGTATATTTATCATTCTGAGTCAACAGAGGCTGAACTTTTTTCTTTTACAAGAGCAAACTTGTAAAAGGAAAAAAAAAACTTACATAAGGCTGGACAGCAATCTGTTTGACATGCTTATGTTTATGAAACAGAGCCAACCTAGTGAAACACATTAGAGCCCATCTGCCTTGACTGCCATAGAAATTGTTTTTTTGCCTAAACCATGTAAAAAGCATACACACACACACACACACACACACAGCTGTATTAGTGCCACAGAAATGGAAATACTGCTGTTGTTGAAACATCCACTTTGACAGCAATCCATTAAACTGACCAGCTCCCACAGCAGAGGACATCCAGTGCATTCCTCCCACCAAAAACAATATACACAATGTACTAACAGAAATGGTTTAGCGCTACACCAGAGAATCTGCATGCTAATACTGACTGAAACAGTGCTCTGTTGTAGAGCTGCATAGTTATTACAGAGAAACAAAGGATCTAGTGTCACTAAAATAACTCCTATAAGTATGAATTTTCAACCCCATGCATGGTGACACTTATCTGATTTGGGAGGCTGCTCTCTGTGGCAATGGAGCTAGTTCTTTGCTGTGAAGAAAGTTTAACTTTGATTCTTTTGCATAATAATAAAAATAAATTTACGAAAAGAAACTGTGCAAAGAGTTCTTATGCTTGCTTTCCTTTTGTCAGATTTTCAAGTCAAATGAACCTGCAAACAAAGATGATGAAGTCGATGTGAATATGACTCAGAAATGTGCTCTTTACAGAGAGCAGCTCCAAGGAACGACTGTTTGTCACGATATCACACCTCCTAGATCATTATAGTAGTTACTTTTTATGGAAAATGGTTCAGCTCTGTTGTCTTTATTATATTGCTTGTTCATCTGGAGCAGAGAGGAAAGAATGATGATACTATGCAGGGTTATTTTCTGAGTCATTTAGCATTTTACTATATAAAACTACTCTCTTTCATGCACAACATTTATAATAAAGGTAAGGCATGCCAAAATCAAAGATATGGCACATTCAGCTTTTAATTCAGGTCCAGTCTCTTTACTTAATGACAATTATTTTTTATATTATATATTACTGTGAAGCCTCAATCTTATTCAGAGTACAAAAGGAACTAATAATGCAGCTCTTTTGCTACAGTTGTGCATTCTTCTGTCTCATTCAGTACATCTAATTTCCCAGTAATTTAGACTTTGTCCAGATGCACAATACGGTGGCTTTAAGATAGTAAAAGGCCTTATCTGAAATCTAGAGAAAATTTTCAGGGCTAACATTTGCTTTATACAGACCTTATGTACAGACTATATATCATTCTTTACTTAATCGTTATCTTTAGATTAGTTAATTTTCTTGTTATCTCAATAAACAAAGTTTGTTTCTTAAAAAAACAAGATGATTAAACAGCTCTAGCCCCCTGTGAATGATCCCGTTACCACAAAAAAACAAAAAACAACAAAAAAACCACCGCTCTTAGCTTGAATTGGTTTGAATTCTACTTGAAAGACAGGGCTAGTTTGTATCAACTGGTTGGTTTAGATCTATTTCAAGATAATGAGTTTCCCAAGGCTCCATTTTTGGCCCCCTATTGTTCAGCATCTATATGCTTCCATTAGCTTCGATCATAGAAACAAACAAAATAGCTTTCCTTAATTGTACTGATGACACTCAGTTCTATGTTACTGTTTCATCAGGGAACTCTGGTCCCATACAAAGCTTAGGTAGTTTGAAGTAGCAGAATTTTTTCATCTAAATAAAGATGAATCTCAAATCATTGTCTTTGGAAACAAAGATGAGCACCCAAAGATTAGTCCCCAGCATCAGTCAGGAATATTAAAACAACAGATTATGCCAGAAATCTTAGTGTCATTTTAGACTCTAAATTTTAACAGCCACAATACAGCATTAACCACATTAGGTTTTGTCAATAGGTCTCTCTAAAAACTATTTAAACTGCAACTAATCCAGAATGCTGCAGCTTGTGTCCTCAGAAAAACCAAAGAAGAGGAAACATATCTCTCTGCTTCTTAGATCTATACAATTACTTTCTGTTCATCAAAGAACTGAATTAAAAAATGGCTGTTGGTGTACAAAGAACTGACTGGTTCTGGTCCAGAATATATATCTGATCTACTGACTTCTAAGCTCATCTGGGTTAAGTTTGCTTTCCAATCGCGAGAGTTAAATCTAAACAAGGAGAATCCGCATTTAATTTTCTTGCTCCTAATACCTGGAACAAAAACCTGAAGTTGGCTCTTAGCCTTAAATATTTCACATCTGGTCTTTAAACTCTTATTTGCCACTGCTTTTAATAACAAAAGGGAGGTTTTCTTTTTCAGTACATTTTCTTCCATATGTACATGGACGGGGATGGTGTCGACGAGGGTGTATTCACCCTTCCGTTTGTATTATATGTGTTATCTTATCTGCTTCCTTTTGGTCATGTACAGAAAATTGGGTTTATGTATGCAATGTGCAATATCAATACATTTACCTTGCCCTGCCACAGATGTCAGATCATACACAAGGGAACCAGCATTAAAAACCTCTGAGTGCATTAGGGGGGTTTGGGGCATGATAAAATCAGCTGTTCTTGGTTCCCATGTAATGCTTTTCCATTAACCAAAGTGATTTTAAAACTATTTAATACTTAGACATTAATGATCAATGCCATTAGCTGGAAGCTGTGGCCTCTGTAATGTTTTTTGAGGAAGCTTGTGTACATATATCAACAAAGAACAAAGTTGCTTTACCTTCAGCTTCAATTGTCTGGAAACTTTTTAAATGTGCTTCAAATTAGGCAACTGCTTCCATGTTTCTACCAGCAGCTACTTAGCAGGTAGCATGACCTGCCAGTCACTGGAGGAAGAACTAGCACACGGTTTGAGCAGACAGCAGTGAGGCTGATTAAAACAACAGACTGTTTAATGTGTTGCTTGAATCTGTGACTTTTCCACAGGGATAAATGCAGAATGAAACAATCAATTCTGCTCATTTATATAAAGTACAACTATGTACACCTCTGTGCAAAAGTTTAAGCTGATTTTGATATTCAATTTCTTCCTCATCAGGGTGTTCTCTGATGGGTCCGGTAAATCTTTAGGGACAATAGAAAGCTATGTTATAGGTTTGTTTGCAGCAACTTTGAGCTACGTCTGCATATAGCAAAACACTGCTTATGAAAACTTGTTGTCAAGCATACTGGCATAGTCCCCCAAAGTCTTTAATCCATGGTAATGAGTAATATCATCAATATTCAGATTGCTATTAAGTCTTAAAACATACTCATCCACATATATTAGGTAAAGGTGGGAGCGGGGAGGAGGGATAAATATAACTGAGGAAGAATGGACAATGATGTGGTCAAATCTCTGGAAATGCAATAGTTCACACAAGTGGAGGGAATACAATTGGTTTAATAACAAGTGTTTAATAAGATTTTTTATCACACCAGCTCAGAAAGCCGACTATGATGAAACAACTGGGAGCTGCTGGAGGAAACGTAATAAGAAATATGCAAACCAATATCAAACCTTTTGGGACTGTCCGATTATCAAGGACTATGGGGAAGGTATATATAAAATATGGCAAGGCATCTTTAAGGACTTGAGAATTTTTGACATAAAAAGCATGGATTTTGGAATCTTATCACCGAAATGGACAAAGAAGGATAAATACTTGATAAACACTCTAATGATTGCAGCTAAAAAAGCAATCACGAGAAAATGGCTTTCAGAAAAAAGTCTGACCCTGAACCAATGGATGAACATTACAATGGATATTTATAATATAAAATAAATAACCGCCCTCGTCAAGTTCAAAGTGGAATTATTCGCTTCTAATTGGACAAAATGGATTAATTATGTCAGGCCGTTAGGGCCAGATTTTTTTTTTTTACTAATGACGACCAGACTTATTTTGAAATTTTTTTTTTTTACTCCCTATATGTATGTCACTGTTTTCTTTTGTTTGGTTATTTTCTTCTGAGTTTTCAATCTATGACATCGTTAGCTCATGCTTGGGATATGTTTTTCCCTAAGTTGTATTTATTTTTTTGTATTTATTTACGTAAAAAAAAAAAAAAAGGTTTGTTTGCACCAACCTTGAGCTACAGTAAGAAAAATAAGTATTTGAACACCCTGCTATTTTGCAAGTTCTTCCACTCAGAAACATGGAGGGGTCTGAAATTTTCATGGTAGGTGCATGTCCACTGTGATTACATCTAAATGGTCATTGGCAAACTTCAGACGGGCCTTGACATGTGCTGGTTTAAGCAGGGGAACTTTCCGTGCCATGTATGATTAGAAACCATGACGTCTTAGTGTTTTACCAACAGTAACCTTGGAAACGGTGGTCCAAGCTCTTTTCAGGTCATTGACCAGCTCATCCCGTGTAGTTCTGGGCTGTTTCCTCACCTTTCTTAGGATCATTGACACCCCACGAGGTGAGATCTTGCATGGAGC
>JBAMHW010000006.1:25391295-25415902 GCA_037177495.1 Rhadinocentrus ornatus
TGTTTTTTAATTGCATTACAGGAAATAAAGAACTTTATCACAATATTCTAATTTTCTGAGACAGTCCTGTATATTTGGGATTCTTAATTATAGTGCCTAAAACTATTACAAATCAATAGATCTGTCTTCTGCATGATTCAATAGTTTGTGGTCAAAACACCACAGAATGGTGTTTGACTTGAAATAAACGGGATAATATCAGCATCTAGGAGGGAGGAAGTATGCAAGGAGTGGGAATCAATCTCATTTTTCCTCCTCTTCCTTCGGGTGAAGAGGATGTGAAGCCAAGCATCTGGGACAACAGCAAGGACTGTGGTAGAGGCAGAGGCACGGGAAGCATTCCTCTGAAAAACAACCCATTGCTATGTGGCCTGGGGCCAACTCGCCCACCCAGAGTTAAAATTCCCTCTGCCGCTGCATTCATGCTGGACCTGATGCACCCACAAGCCCGGCGAAAAAAAAGACCTTCTCTGTCTCTGACACTCAACTGGCATTCAGGACGTTAGTCCTCCAGAGATTTCACAGAAAGAGATAAGAGCTACAGCAGAGCCACTCCCTTCTAATCCCATATCATGCTCATGACCTGCGACCTTCACGTTAAGAAACGACTGTAAATGTGGGAAAGGACGGGATGCAAGCGGTTAGCCTGTGGTGGTTGAGATTTATCTTAACGCTGTCCTCTGGTATTTAAAATCAAAACACACAAATGCTCAGCTTCCTAATTAAACAATGAGGTACTTTAACAGTTACTTTAATCTTTGTTTGCTCTAAGTGTTGCAAGTCATACCCAGCAGTGTCAGAGCCGCTGTGTTTATTCAGGGAGCTGTGAGGCTAAAATTGTAGCCCTGCGAAACAGCTCTGGCTATTTATTACCAACTGTGGCTTACACTGATTTGTTTTCTGACAAACAGCAGCAACATTCTTCTTGTATTGTTTACATCTCTTTGTATATCAGTCTAGTTTTACTTCACAAAATATTACAGTTTGATAAGTTCAATTCAATTACAAATATAAAGTCACAAAGCTAACTGGTTTGTGAAAACTTCAGTCATATCAGCCAAAGGTTCACACAGTATTTCCTGTGTATTTGTTTTCTTTTTTTTTTACATTTCTGTAGCAATTCTGAATTAATATCAACTGTGACTGTGACGGTTTATGTTTCTTGTTGTTTTTATGTTGTTTCAGGTTCTGGGTTTTCGTCATGTTTATGTTTTTAGGTATTCAGGGTCATGTTTAGTTCTGTGTTTTTTAGTTCCTGCCCATTAGTTCACCTGGTCTGATTAGTTTTTTCACCTCACCTGCGTCTAGTTTGTCCTTCAGTGTTTAGTTAAGTTGGTGATCTTGAATCATTTGAAATTTGAAGTCAACTTGAACTGAAGGATATCCCCCTCCAATAATTAGGTTCCCCTTTGAAATAACTTCAACAGCACGCTACACTAATCAAACCACTGCTTGAATCCCCCCCGACAACACACAATGCCTGGGATTGCAACACGGCAATTATTTCCTTAAAAGAGTTAAAAATAGTTTTGGGTGTTTTAAACATCTGGTACCTTAGATCTCACAAAAACCAAATACCTGCTGATAACCTGAGTAAGATGCAAACTACCAATGCTTTTTACTTAACAAATACACACAATCCAACTTGATGTTGCTTGGTTTTATGATAGAAAACTTTTTTTCCCTCATAAAATTCCTCTGAGATGTGACCTCTTAAATAGATGGAACTGGCGTGAAAGCCCCTGAACATATGTTGTCCTTTGGGAAGCCCTTCAGTTTCCATAACACTCTGATCTCTGACCCTAATGCACCTCGTGTTCTACTACAAATCCTCAAAGGAAAAAAAAAAAAGAAGAAGGACTGAGGCTCTCATAATTTTTTTGGAGTCTTTAAATTCCAAACAGCCTATTTTTTCCATCGATATCATATCTTTATCAGAATTTTGTCAGGGAATTATGGCCAACCTAAAACCAGGATAAAGTTTTTACTGAAAGACCCCGATTGAGCTACATACTGCTGTAAGATTCATGGAGAACCTGGTTTTCATCAGTTGTACTTCATCAATGTCATGGCAGACTTGTTTGTGGAGAATGAGGTTTTCACTGGCAACAAGAATGAATAGATGTCTCGAGTATGACAGTGGGACAGCACACAATAATAGAGGCAGCATGGGCTGATGCCATCGGCGTAGTGCTCAGGGACGTTTCCTCACCCAGGGAGACACAAGAGGCCAAAACACATTTATTCGTGCACACATTTCAACATAACAGTGGACATGACTAATGTCGCAGAGTAAAAGGCCATCTGGATGGTTGTGTCAACCTCCTTGGCTGATACTAGTGTGGGCGAAGTGTGGCGTGGGACCACTTTAATTTAAAAAATGACTCAGTTCACTGCCAACATTGCAAAGCTGTGTTAAAGTACAACTCGTCCACAACACAAATGATGAACCACTAGAACAACGCACATCCAACCCTGGTTGGTGGCGGTGCATCCCGCTCTAGGGTCTCAACCTAGCATCAACTCTGCGATAGCATAAAGGAGCAGCGTTGCACAACGGGCAGAGAAAATCACCCATGGGATCTGCAATTACTTTGAAATAGATATGCTACCCTTAAATATTGTTGAGGGCGAAGTTTTTCGACAACTGATAAAGTTATTGGAACCGGCATATCACATTCATTCACGACGTACCATCACCAGACTGGTAGAAACGCACTACGAAGAACGGAAGCACGCGCTGTTAAAAGAATTGAGCACCGCTGAGAGAGTTACTCCAACCACCGACAACTGGACCGCTTTAACAGCTGAGAGCTACATCACCATCACCTGCCACTACATCAGTGGAACGCATGGAAATTAACTCAGTGGCCTTCCTCACAGAAAGTATGCCAGGCTGACATACAGCTGATCACCTTGCTGAGAAAATGAATGCAGCTGTAGAGCAATGGGGACTTGAAGACCGAGTTATTGCATGCAACAACGCAGCCAATGTTGTCGCTGCCAACAATCCCAGCATAGTGAACCAGACTTCAGTTGCCTGCTTTGCGCACAGACTCCAGTTGGCTATAAATGTTGGTTTTTACTGTATCTACATCGGGTAATATCAGTCTGATGAGTTTGTGTTATCCGCCCCCATGCTCGCATCAATGCTGGACCCTCATCGCAAGCACCTGGGCTTTCTTACACCACTACAGAAAATGGCTGCT
Organism: Rhadinocentrus ornatus; assembly: GCA_037177495.1. Taxonomy (NCBI): domain Eukaryota; kingdom Metazoa; phylum Chordata; class Actinopteri; order Atheriniformes; family Melanotaeniidae; genus Rhadinocentrus; species Rhadinocentrus ornatus. The sequence continues at coordinate 25,394,505 of JBAMHW010000006.1, forward strand.
AATGTGAAACTTGCTGAACTGGGGAAGGAAGTGAAGATCGGAAGGGCAGCTGTCCCAGAGCCTGGGGGAGACAAGGACCCTGGGTTGTCTGACACAGACGAGGTGAGCTCAAACACTGGAGTCACGGCCTGCCAGTCTCAGGTCTCTGCTGTGACACAACCCCTTGGGGAGTACTATACCACTCAATGCAAGTCTGGCATTGAAGCGGAATTTCATAACATTCTGAGGGAGGCGTCCCCACCCCTGGATTGCACCCCTACAGACAGGTGGAAAATAAATGAAATAAGGTTCCCCAGGCTAGCCAAGTTAGCACGAAGGCACCTGTGTATCACAGCGACGTCAGTCCCCTCAGAGCGGGTGTTTTTGATGGCTGGACTGACGGTCACCAGGTTGCGTTCGAGGCTGACCCCTGAGCATATTAACATGCTCATCTTTCTCAACAAAGATCAGTAGACTGGTGCTGAAGTAATATGTAAGTAACTTTATGTTATTTTTCTATTAAACTTTGTTAATGAGCCTATTTCATTGTTAGGCACGCTGAGCTCTCTCTAACCCTCTTTCTCAACTCTGTGCCTTTCCTTTTTTTAAGTTTTGTGTTACATTTGGCAAAACCTGTCAGACCTGTATTTGTTTAACATGATTGTTTTTTATATACATTATTTTGGCCAAAAAGAGGGTCAGTTGTGTTTATGATACCGGCTGCTAGCTGTCGGCTCTGCTACTTAAGAGCGAATATTTTCAAGTGTAATCATTAAATGAATCCCGTTTAACTGCCACAAGAGTTGTTCATCTTGTAATAAAGATCTCAATGAGGAAACGCAATGTGTTTTTTTCTATTTTCACTGCATTTTAATATACCCTATCAATACTGAATTTTATTATAAATATCAATGATTAATCGAAAATCGATTGTTAATTCTCACGAATGCCCATTCCTAGCTGAGACTTTTTTTAAAATTTGTATTATCACTAGCACAAGAAACCTGTTATCCCGGCAGCTTAAAGGCCCGACTCAGTCTAAACGATTCTGCTAAAAAACAGAACCAAAACCCACAGGCTATTCGGTATCATTTTTTCACAGTGGAAGAGACTAAAGGTTTACGCTGGAGCATGTGCCGTGACAACCTGTATTAATGTAGAACTGCATCATTTGCTATGGGTTGATGTGGACACTAAAACAGTGTGTTTATGCTGCCAATGACAGCAGTTCTGTCTCCTCAATCTGTACAGCCCTAAAAACAGGTGCACCTACGAAGTAGTTTGACTACATCACTATTAGCATTTTTCCTTCAGGTTGTTTCAGGCATACCAGGATCTTACCAAAACTATTTACGATGTGCTTCAGTTAAGTGAGGTTTTCAGGCATTTGCTCTCTAACATTAAAATAAGGCTGAGGACTTGACTTTGACTGGGTCATTGCAATATCTTGTCTTGTTTGTTTTTTTTTGTTGTTGTTGTTTTTTAGCTTTCAAAGCTTTGGATTTGATGGGATCATTGTCCTGCTGCATGATCAATTTTATGCAAAACCTGTAGCCACCTAGATAGATGGGTTTACATTTGACTCTAGAATACTTTGGCACACAAAGGAGATTGTTTTTATTTATTGGCTGCAAGGTTCTTCTATGGCTGCATGTCCAACCAAAAACCATCATCCTTCCACCACCATGCTTTAGAGCTGGTATGTGGAGTGTTAGTTCTTTCCCAACATGGCACTGTGCATTATGACCCAACATTAGCTCTTAGAAGCTAATGTTGTATGTCTAAAGGGGTTTGTTCTAGAAGTCTTGTGTTTGTTGTTGCTTCTTTACGATCACTGCTGATGTCCTACTGGCTTGGCATTGTGTTAGCACACACATGCATGTTTCAGACCAGCAAAAATTATGCTTTCATAGAGGTTGTTTTACAGCTTACATAATTTCTAAGGGGGGAGAAAGATTATACGTTGTTCTTCACACACTATATAGGCATCTTGGCTTTGTTTTATGTCATGGCTATTTGTTAATCTAATACTGCATTTACATTTGTCAATAATAATTATTTGAATATATTTCAAAGATTCAAACTTTTTTTTGTTTATACAGAAAAAGACTAATTGATCTTCAGTAGCTGCATTAGGTCAGTATTAAAGCATGTCTTTGTCTCTCGACCAGCAGTATGTTTAAAAAGAAAAAATCAATTTGTCCAGATTGGCCCACCGGAGACGTGGGACAATTCTCGGTGGCCTGGGCCTGAAAGTGGCCTGACTAGCCTGCTTGTCAAAAAAAAATAAATAAAAAAGTCATGATGCATTACATCAGAGTGGCTGATTAGTCTGCCTGACACCTGTGCACAGACAAAATCATTTATGCTCGTCAGTTGTCACTAATAATGGTGATTGGCCAAAATGACGTTAATATTTTCTTTAAATGATTAACATGAGCAAGGTGCGCAGAGGCGGAACATCTAAGATACAGAGGTGGTGGCGAAATGGACTCGGAATAAATAGATGAAATGTGGCAGACAGTTGAGCAGGAGGCGGGCAAGTGTCGTAAAATTTCAGATATTTTCAAATCAGCTGCAGCAGCGACATCACGCGAGTTCACAGTTTAATAAATGAGTGATGGAGGAGAGACAGCTGGTGTGTTACAAGCAGCAAACTTTTATCTGAACATAACGTAATAAGCACTAGTTGAGATTCTCCATAGTTCTTTTTTTTTAGCTGTAGTACTGACCCTGGTACTACTTGCTGTAATAAGGACCCTGGTACTACTGGTTGTCTTCATTCAATTGTTAATGTTGCCATGACTTGTTGCTGTACTGTTAGATTTCTTATCAGCCCAAACATAAAAGCTACTGGTTATTCCATACTTTTATTTATAGGGGGTCCTTTATGAGATTTCCTGGTATCATAGATAAAATATTAGGCAAGGCAAGATTATTTGTATAGCACATTTCATGTACAAGAAAATACAAAGTGCTGTACCAATACCTCCTTTGTTGCACCTTAACATTGATTTTTCTTTCTTTTATATCAATCTGTCTCATTAACACGTCTTCTCCATCTTATAGACAGGGTAGAAAGAGAGCAACTTTTTACTACAAGGGTGCAGAAATTCATGACAAGAACATCTCAACTATTAAGGATGGGGTGGGACAATTATTTTTTGAGTTAACGCTGCAATCAGTTGCATGATTGCACACCAGATTTGAGATGATCGCTGAAGTAAAACCAAATTCAGAGAAGTATTTCCTGCAGCTTGTGCATTACAGGTGTCATCCTGTGCTGGTCACAAGATGAGGTAATGAAGGTGCAGTGGGATATTCAAAATGTTTTCCAATTATTTCGCATGTTAATTGGTTTGCAGGTACCAGATGACTAGTTATTAGTCTAATGAAAATGATGATCATTTTCCCCAGAACTCCTTAGTCAGAGACCCTGCAGCCAATCACAATTAAGTGTTCATCTGGTACTATGATAAGAAACAGGACAATAATCTTAAGCAGCCCTGAGGTAAGACAAGAAAACCTTATTTTCCTTGCCTTACCTTAGCACACTTTATGTATAAGACCAATTAAGTTGCTTTAGATAAAACATTGAACGCATTACAGCGGGGAACATAAAGCAATAAAAAGAACATTAAAATGAAACTTTTAAAAGAAATTAAAGAAATTAAATAAAAACCATATGAATAAACAAATAAATACATAAAACAGATAAAATGCAAGAAATAAAAGTTCCAGTGTGAGGAATTAAGGGTTGTTTTGATAAAAGGCAGCAAATAGAAAAGTTTTTAACTCTGATTTAAAGTTTCAGCAGAACTGCTGTTTTCTAGGTTGAGTTAATTTTTCCATTTTCCAATGTTAGTTTAATCACATCAGGTGAAGTTGCTGTTGACCACTTCTTGTTTTTACTGTTGCTGTAAATACTGATGTTAACATATTTATGTTAAACTAAATATAACAATCATGTTTCAGATTAACATAATATCATTATATGAATAATAGGGGTCCTGTTGTGGCTGTTCTATTAAGTCTTTTGATGAGAGTAGGAGAGAGAAAAGTGAGTCTATATGGAACATTGAGCTTTAGTAAATATTTAGCCTGTGTGTGCATGCGTGTGTGCACTTGCATGTGAGCATATGTTTTGCAGTATGTGAATTAGGCGACCAGGGTGAGTGTATTACTCCCGGCCTGACTTTTTGCCCCAATCTGGCCTTGTTTAAACAGATAAAGTGTAAATTTCTCAGTTTACAAGGCCAAAGCATCACAAAGATTTGGTCACCGTATTTTCTACACAATCTACTTCTGCAACAATTCATCTTCAGGACTAAAAGCTTTCTGCACTCACGAAGCCCACCAACTGCACAAGTATGCAGGCACACGTGTACTGATGGAATAGCAGCTCATCTTCAACCAGCTTTTCAAATATCAATATAAAATCAGTCTGCAAAAGAGACTGAAATAACAGCAAAACTCAACACACCCTACCAGATGATAAAGACAGTGTTCCCATTTAATCAAGGGGTCACACTAAATTGTTCGGACAAAGTTCAAATATAATTAATTTACAACACAGAGTTCATTTATAGTCATTGAAAAATACCAGTAGAAGGATGAAGGACAACAGTTATCCGTCCTTAATGGTAAACCCTGAAGTTTCAAGAAATCACCACAAAATGCAACACATTCCTATTTTTTCCATCTTAAAGTGAGAAATTATTTGGCTAAGCATTGACATATTTGCTTATTTCTTGTCGTGTTTAATGATGAAGGCAAAGAAATGTATTGCATTGTAGATTTAAGTGATCTTCCTAAATTTTTTGCAGATGCTCCTAAAATTTCCAGTAGGGTAAAAATGACTCTGGAGCCCCATCTAATCCATACTGGACATACATTTAACCTGGGATGGATGTTCTTGGAGAGGCAGTGCTTCTAAACACTGCCAAGCGATAATTGTAGGGCCCTATAATTTCCCGGATCACGGAATGCGGATGGAATCACGGAATTGACCGATTAAAATGGATTTTATTTTTTAACGCGGAACATCGCGGAATTTGATATAATTTGACTGCAATGCTGTTATGGTGTGGAGAAGGAACGTATGTCTGCATAGAGGTAAGCAAATCTGAGTGGCGCAACAAGCCCCTTCCACAGACTGAGAGTCTCGCCCTTGCAAGCATGGCGAAGCGGCTGCCTGCGGCTCTATTCGTCGACGAAAAAACTGCAGAACTCAATGCTAACCCCTCAGTGCAGAGCCGAGCAGTTCCCCAACAACTTTTATGTGTCAGGTAAACTGTTGTTCTGCAGATTCTGTCAACACTCTGTTGACTGGAAACGTAAAACTACATGCAGTGACCACATAGTGTCCAAAAGCCATGTGAGAAACAAGGAAAAGTACAATATTGCTAGCAAGACCACGTCCCTACAGACGTGCATTACTGCTTCTACATTCAAGTCATCAGACTCCAGAAAGGTTTATTGAGAATAGCTCACAAGGACAAACTAGTCCTACAGCTTAAATAACTTGTTTAAGTTACTTTTGAAGAAGTTTAAAATGTTTCGTTGTTGTTTTATGACAACTCAACTGAAGTTTATTTACTTGCTGCTTGTTTTTGATGCACTTCAATGTGCTGTATGTTACTCACTGTCACCTGAATAAATGTTAGTTAATTTCTATTTAATTTGTGTACATTTTAGTCATTTACATTAAAACACACTGTTTTTGGTAGTAAAATAGGAGTAAAAGGTAAAAAAAAAATGGGATTCCTCAAAAATAAAATACCCAAAAATTAAAACAAAAAAAGAATTTGGAAAAGATAAAACTGATTTTATAGGGTACTATAATTGGTGCCTATCCACAGCTCTACTTCCATTTTAAGCTGTTTTTCTCCAAGAGGAAGACTCTGTTACATCTTGTCTGACATATGGGATGTTGCAGCCATGGTAGTCCTCCTGCTCACCCTTCATCCCCTCTCCTTGGACTCCTGTAAACGCAGACCCAGCTGCTAACACATGCACACACATACTCAGTAATTGTCCTGCCAGATGGTCGAGGCCAGATGACGTGTTCTCCTGAACTCATGGCCACACTGAGGCACACAAACACATTTAGAGCAAGAGGTGCAAGATGTGATGAAATACATACATGAGTTCAGCTATTCACTTTTCTGAGTGATTCCTTCATTCATCTAAGGTGAAACAGAAAATTAAAAAGTGACTAAACAAGACGAAGCAAGAGGAGAGAGGGGACAGAGAAGGTGAATCTGAACAATGGTGTCAAACCAAAGAACACTGGTCCAGTGATGGATGCTCCTCTTAAACAATTAGAGCTTTTCAAGGGGAAGGAGGGGAGGTGCTTTGTGTTGGCAGTGCCAGGGCCTGTACCAGCTCGAGTCCGTCTCCGCCACAGAGACAAATGACTAAGCCCCTGCACTTTAAGACGTGCAGGACCAAACTCATACATATTCTTAGTACTGTGTTGTATGCACAGTCAGCAATGCTCACACAATCTACAGTACAAACACATAATGCAGAGGATTTGAACCAAAATCACTTTGCAAGTATCAAATGAGATGATAAAGGCAATGTGTACAGATACGTGTACAGAGAAAGATAACAAAATGCACATCGCTTCTGGGTGACCTACAAGCCATGAGCTCCCATGAGATTACTCTGTAAAACAATTTTACTTTGGATCAAAGAATTACAAAACTTTTATACCTGTATTTAGCTGTGCAGTTTTAAAGAAATCTAATATGTTTGGTTATTTGTCTGGGGCTGTTGGGGTATATAATCTAGCCAAAATCTATAAAAAGAAAGAAAGAAAAAAGAAAAAAAGACACACACACAATAAAAGTCAGTTGCTCCAGCTCCTTTTTATCCTCTGGATAAAAATCATATTTACTATTTTCATCCAACAATGAAGCCAGCAGAGGAGGGAAGAAAGTGGTCATTGCTGAAGAAAGCAGGGGGAGCTGTGCAAAGACAAACGACATGTCGGTAAATAAAAACCCAGCTCTGTACATCCCACACAATGCTGCTTTAACCCCCATTACACAGAAACCAAACTAAATGTCAAATATGCTAAACACTTCATGAGAGGAAACTGAATTTTTTAAGAATATGTTCTACATCTGTTTTTATTAGGGCTTGATCTCTTTTCAGAGGCTTCTCTACAGTGTTAGTACCGAACAGGCTGGATGAGTATCAGACCTCCTTCTGCTCCCTATCGGCTAGTAAAAAGAAGCACTCTGACTAAACTCATCAGTTTCAAACCAAATCAATGCAATCTGCAGCAGCCTGTTCCTCCCTTAATATTTCAAGAGTAGCCAGTAGGTCCCAAATGCAATTAGAGGGGAAGCACACTGCGTATGACAAAAGCGATAACTGGCTCATGCCAATATCCATTCATTAGAAGATAGAAGCAAAAGTGTGCCTGGACTGAAGTGAGCTGTTTATCAGGGGACTATCATGTAATGGTCATAGCTACATCAGCTGCTAGCTGTCCTTAAGCAAATGCTGTTACAAATGTTGATTTAAGAAAAGAATTATATTTCTTGTTTGTGCTAACATAGGACTAAAACTGGTGTAGAAAGATAGAATTTTTTATGATACACAAAAAGCCAAAGCCACTGAGCACTGTAGTGTTGCATCAGATGATAGATGACAGATTTCCTAAGCTGCTCTGCTGTCACCCACCCACGCATGGTGCAACGCAGCCTGATATGAACTGAATGGTAAGGGTATTAAACTTACACTCAGTAAGATCTATCAATTTTTTAAACCCTATTTTTCATTTAACATTTATTAGATAAGTTTTCACCAATACCAACTAATATAATAATAAACACAATATGTGTCTGTAGAATACTTCTCATGGTTGCAGATGGACTCAAGGAAACATAGTGGATATGTGGGGGAGAAATGCTGTTACATACATTGCCTACTTTTTTTGTGTTTGTTGTTTTTTATATCAGTATTAATAAAATAGAAGACCACAACATGGTTCTTTATCATTAAAATATAGACCTAACAGGCATGCACAGTGACAATAACTTCTATTATTATAACATTCAGAATATATATTTTTATGATGGGAACAATGGTTATGTAGATTGTTGTGACGTAATATTGATCTACAACAGCAGCCATGTTTACATAGACACAAGTATTGGGATTAAAATCCACACTGGAAAACAAATGCTTAACGTAAACATCCAGATTGGAAGATTCTGATCTGATCATGTTCAAGAAACCAGTTGGAGATGATTTAAACTTTGTGACATGGTGCATTATCCTGATGGAAGAAGCCATCAAAGGATGGGTACACTGTGATAAAGAATGGACATGGTCAGCAACTATACTCAAGTAGGCTGTGGTGACCCGAGGTGTACCAAAAAATATCCCCATACCACTACACCATCACCAGCAGCCTGAGCTGTTGATTCAAGGCAGGATGGATCCATGCTTTCATGTTGTTCTGACCCTACCATCTGCACGTAGCAGATTAATTTGAAACTACTCACACAAAGAATTCTTTTTCCATTTTCTATTGTGCGAACTGTAGCATTGGTTACCTGTTCTTAGCTGACAGGAGAGACATCGATGTGTCTTCTGCTGTTGTAGCACATCTGCTTCGAGGTTGGATCATAGACTGTATATAAAAGATGGACGGAGCCTCCGTGACGTCACCCGTAGGTTTCCAAAGAGCAAAAGTGAAGCTCGTTGGGCAGTTCCTACCATCGCCATCTTGGCAACGTCATGCCTGCCGTCGCTCCCGGGAAAAACAAAAATGGGCAAAGGGGCGGAGCTGAGAGGGGGGCTGTGAGCGGGGGTGTGTGTGTGTGTGTGTGTGTGTGTGTGGATGATTGACGTCTATCAAACTCCGAGCTGCCTGTAGCTAAGAGCTAACTCGGATCTAATGGGAGCTCACCGGCTAATGAAGGTAGGCGGGCTAAAGCTAAGACGAACTGTTAGCTGGCTAAAAAACGCGTTTGTGCTAAACTCTCCTTTCTTGCCACGTATGTTGGATACCTGTCAATCAAAAGGACACACCCCTAATTATGCCGAATTTCAAGATTCAATAACATCCAAATGGATGAGTTAGAAAAAAAGTCAGCCCCCTCACAGTTGTCATGAAGGTAAACTTGACCCATTAATCATAAAATGGAATTTTTGTACCAGGCTTTAAACATGTTTATTTCTGGTGTGAAGTTGGTCTTTTTAACATGGGAGTCTATGATTTGCTGTGTTTTTGAGCCAGCCCCTAGTGGATGAGGGGTGAACTGCAATTTTTTGCACTTCCGCATAGGCTTCACATTTTACCACTGGAGGTTGCCGATTGGGTTGGACGTGTTATGTGTTCAGAGACGGTATTCTGCATACCTTTTTAACCAGTCTGTCCATTCTTCTCTGACCTCAAACATTAACAAGGATCTATGGTCCAGATTGTTGCTGCGGACTGAAGATTTTCTCTTTCTCAGACCATTATTTGTAAACCCTAGAGTTGAATTTGTGTGAAAATCCCAGTAGATCAGTAGTTTCTCTAATACTCAGACCAACAACCATGCCCCATTCAAAGTCACTTAAATTCCCTTTTGCCTCCACTGTCACGGTCTGTTTGAACTTCAGACATTTTTATTTTCTACTTGTCCTGTCCAGCTTGGTAGCAGCAGAATTATGGTCTGGCTGCTGTGTTGTGCCAAACAAATTTGCTTTGCCAATAGGAGCTTTTAGGGTAATAGGCTCTTCTAGATAATCTCATTTTTTTATTTCTTTATTTCTTTAAATATATTGTTATATCTTATTTATTTGCAATTATGGAATTTATGGAATCTTGCTGGACCTGACTGGAGGAGACAGAAAAAAAGAGAATAATGAAGAGAAGTAAAAAGGAAAGTAGAAAAAAGGAAGAGACAAAGATGCAGTAGAAAGATCCAACGACTTCAATCCAATCTAACAGACAATCAATTGCTACAGCTGTACAGAGACACAACAGAGAATTTCTTACAGCTTTTACATGTAAACTAAGCTGACTAGCATCAAGAATTTGTAAAAAGTATCAAAGACAACAAGATATAGCATGTAAACAACCAAAGACACACACATAATAAAAAAAAAAACCTAAACAAAAGTAGTTCTTGTACAAACCCACTTGCAAGGAGGACCAGGCCCCCTCAGACAACCATCTGCCGTGGACCAGCACCCACCCAATGTTCCAGCCGCACTTCAGACAGCGGTCTTGATCACATCTATACGTCTAAATTCACTGAATCACTGCTACCAGCATTATTGTTCAGATGTCCACACAGGGTTTATTAAAGAACACACTAAAAACCTTGAACCACAGTGTACATCATGATATTGTATTCTTTTAAAAAAATGGCTTCCATAACTGGGCTCTTTTCAGGCTATAACAAAGATTATTGAGATTTATGAATCTGATAAGAGAGTCAAATGGATCAATTCTCTAATGATTTCTTAACAATAGAAAATAAAAACAGATTTGACCACAAAGGAAACCAAGACCCTTCCAGTGAGAAAATAATGTACTATTGATTGAAATAAACACTAAATCGTTAAAATGCCTAAAGTTGTTTCAAATATCTTATAAAACAGGGCCTGATCTTTAAAAAATGTTCTGTTTATGAATGACAAAGTGCCATTCATTGACTATTTTTAGTGTTCTTTAGTTCAAAATGCAAACGATCCAATCACAAAAAGCAATGCTTCAGCAAAGATGAATACTTTCTTTCAGCTTCATAATTGCAGAGCACTGAGAGTATTTTAGGCTGCAGCAGCAAAAGCGATTAAAAAAAAAAGTTCTGAAATGCTTGTTTTACAAGCTATTGAATCAAGATGTGCGTTTACTTTTTCTACACACTGCATTTGATTTTGGCCTCAGCTTTTGTTTTTTAAAGTTAGATTAATTTGGTTTTAAGACCTTGTAAGAAGCAGAGTGTGTTAAAACCTTTACAACTGAGAAGGGTGTACTTTCCCCCACACTTGACAGTATGCTCTACGCAGCCTTATCTCTCTGTGTGAATGCACTGTCAAGTGTGGGAGTTAACCATAAAAGTCGGCCTGGAGCTCGCTCACTGATCCATTGCAGAGGAGCATTTATCTGCTGACAATCGCTCCTCTCTCTTTCCTGTGGTAAAGCTGCATTCGATACTGTGATGGTTTGACTTGCAAAGCCTGATAAGGACAGGTATATATATATTCATTGGAAAAATAAGAAACTTATTTTTACTCCCCCAAGGTAGTTTTACACCTTTAAAGTGGTTATCTTATGCTATTTGGACTTTTCGATTGCTTTCAGTGTTATATTCCGTTTCGTGCAAGTTATAAATCTACACCGTAGGAAGCCCAAAATGCACTGCAAAGTTATGTCTCCCCTCCCTAAGAGGAGACTGTTCCTGAACTGTTCACCTTGTTTCTGGTGCAGTTTCTTCCCTGAATTGATGACATCACTATATGACACACATTTGCAAAATGTCTGCCTTGTATCTAGCATGCCGTCCAGGACATGCAGAGGCAGATGGAAGCAGATCCCAAAACAGAATTAGATGCATTTAAATGAACACAGTATGGATTTTTTTTTTAAACCTATACTATTTAAAAACATGGTATTTTATTTGCCATAAAAACATATTTTCTTTTGTTACCTAAAAACAGTGGTTCCCAAACCAGGAAGCGGGCCCAGAGTTATGACGGGGCAGGCGGGGGCAGCAAGGCTAAATAAAACTTAGTTTTTGCATTGCTAGCAAAACAGGGAAAGATTTGTGAAAGTACCAATGGGCAATCGATGATGAATCAACAAATGACACGATTAATAAATGTAAACCAGGGGTGGGCATGTTCAGTCCTTAAGGGCCGCAGTCCTGCAGGTTTTACTATTTTTTAATTTATTTTTAACCTGTCCTGTCCAGCATCGGAGCAAGCAGAATGTTGGTTTGGCTGCTGTGTTGTGCCAAACAAACTTGCTTTGCTAAGGGGAGCTTTAGGGGAATAAGGCTCCTACACCCACTTCCTCCTCCATCCGCTACCCCTATCTATCCACTCCCATAACCCCTCACTCACAGCCTCCCCTGCGCCGTACCCATGAAAACTCACTTTCACACATCCACATCACACTTAACCCTCCCACCATGCCTTGTGGGAGACATCTCCGGTGGACCAGAGGACAGCGGGCCCAAAATCCAGCCACCACCACCATCCCCAGCCATCCCTCCACCACATCCCACCCAATTCATTCAACAAGTGTGTGAAATGTAATAGCAGCTATCTGCCCTGACCTACTAGGTATATCTCTATATAGTGAACACTATACAGTAAGTAAGTACCAAGCATTTCAATTCATGGCCAGGGAGTCCAAGTCAAGACCAAGAGTCTTTGTGGCTTTCCAAAAAAATTCCTGAACACATTTTTCAGTGTAATAAGTTGTATTATTTTGCTGAAAGACAACGTGATCTCAAAGGGTTTCCATCTCAGGTAAACATGCACACAGCTCTAATCTCCAAGCTACATGTGGTTGAAAAAAAGAGTCACAAAGATGACAAAACCTCAACAGTTATCAGGTGTAAAAATAAATACTGTGATAGGAGTAATAGTGAAGTCTCAGTGGTGGCATCCAGCAAATAGAAATAACAACTACTGTGAATGCTCTGTTTATATACTAAAGCAGCATTTTAAGCCTGCATAGCAACCTTCTACCAACATGATTAAGCTGCACATCTGAGCATGAATCTCAATCTTAAAAAAAAATAATAATAATAAAAAAAAAGCTCTGGGTACATGTAAAGTGGCTGGTATCCACTCCACTTTCTCTTTACCAGGTTCCTCTGCAACTGCTTTTAATTTTCTTCACTGCAACCTGTAATGATAAAGAAACAGCGTCCCAGTCTGAGCTGGGATGGAAAAGGTGAACATGTAGATACGGGGAGGGTCTGTTTTGCTGAGCCAGGGCCCGCTGCCGGCTGGCACAGGTAATGGAGTCATAATGAGCTTTCAGGAGCTATGCAGCTCTGAAGGTGGTGTTTGCCTTTCAGTGGAAAAAAGCAGTGCAAACAGGAACGTGCAGACGTCCCCAGACGCTGGACACTTTGAGATGAACCCCGACGCTTGCTGATGACACTTAAACCAAATGATGCTCCAATAAGACAGTCAAGCTCCCGGTCATAAACTACTCAAGCTGTGCCATTTGAAAGGAAATTTGTTTTGTTTTTTCCTTTTCTCTGCACTCTGCATCTACTTAATGGCACTAAATTACTTTAGCCTTGGTGCACATGTTCTAAATATATCCTAGTAGCAATGAGTTAGAAACTGACAAGAAAACGTGACATAACGGCATCAGAAGGACCACTAACTGAGCAAAGGACCAGTAAAACTTCAAGCATCTGCACCTTAAAATCGAGATGCACAGAAGCAGAACTACTATTAACAATTATAAGAGAAAATATAGTTTATGATAGAGCTTATATATTTCCACATATCCCTCAGTTAAACCGTCATTAAGATAAACTTTTCTAAAACTATAGCTTCAATCCTCATTTACAAGATGAATCAACTTAAATAAATGAATTACTTCTCTTCATGGAGGAGATACAAGTCTGTTATGTTCACTTTGAACTTGAAGAGCCTGAAGGAGCATGGCATGCACTGCAGTCAGGTCACGTTTTTGTCCGCAGCTTGCTTTCCGTTTTAAAGATATAGCCACCTAAACCAGCAACCTAATTTATTAATGTTCTTATCATGAGGTGCCAGAAGCGCCGCTGTGGGGGGAACTTAGCCAAAAAAAGACAGAAGAGTAAAACATTATACCATTTCACTCTTGTTTCATCACAGGAGATCTAAAAGTCAAGTCAATAAATAATTCAAGCAGCAACCAAGCATGGTGACTTGAGCAGGAAGCTGTCGTATCTTATATCATTTTTTTACCCGACTACTGTCTCCCCCCTACAAACTGTGTAGGTCACTGCTCTGAGTTATGGTCACCGCTGGACCCTCTGAGCCTGTTTCATGCTGATCAATTACAAGTGTTTAACATGAAAGGGAGGGGGGGAGCAGCTGAGGGGAGGAATGGAGTGAGTGGATAAAAGAGATGAAGCCAACACTACAAATTTGCTGCTAATTATCAGTGAGAAGAATCTGAGAGAAGCAAGGGTTCTCAAAAAGTTCAGTCATGAATCAGATTAATTTGTTTTGCAAGATATTAAATGAATTAAAGCCAATTAGTTAGTAGCATTCAGCCTGTAATAAAGTATCATCATTTCTCTATTTGTTTGCAAAACCACTCAAAACTAAACTCATTATGTAAAAGAATTAGTGCTCCAGTATATACATTATTCTACACCACCTTTAGCCTTCAGAACTGCCTTAATTGTTCATGGCATAGATTAAACAAGGTGCTGAAAGTCTTCCTCAGAGATTTTGACATGATCGCATCACACAGTTGAGAATCTTCCGTTCCACCACATCCTCAAGCGGTTCTGTTGGACTGAGATCAGGAGACTGTGGAGGCCATAGGAGCACAGTAGACTCATTCAAGAAACCAGTAGACGATTTGATAGCAGCAGAGGTGGGGAATAAAAGATGCAGACGTGGATGATTTGTAAATTATGTACACATGCTAAAATAATTGTTTTTATTTTTTCTTTCACTGTTAAAACTGTGAAAGTGCAGCACCCGGATAGTCTGTATTGTGAACATGTAACAAACATGATGACCCAGCATTAAACGTGACCAGCACCATCTATATTAAAAGCTAGAATGTGGAACTACTACAGCTTCTATGAGGATGAAAGAAAAAAGGTCCTGGAGAAATACCACACCATTTGCAAGTTGTCAAACTAAACTAAAATATTTTTTAAAAAAAGGCAAATATGACAAACCGATGACAAAGTTTCGAACCAACTCAGTAAAGACAAAACGAATCATAAAATCTATTGTATCTTTTCTTGACAAGGATTTGTGTCCATATTCAGACTTAAGAGAATCAGGGCTTTTACGCTATGGTGCCCATTTTGGAACCGACCTACAGCATCTCATCGCAACTAGCATTTCCCTCGTAACGACACAAAAACAGAACACAGTATTAACACCACGTACACATGGCGGGCAGCATAACACATGCACATTTTGTGGAAACAACCACATATTTAGCAACTACTACGTGACTCACCAGCTGAGTCTCCCCAGCAAATAGCAATAACTCTACCGACAAAGAAAAGGGGATCCGGCACGCACGCGCAGATGGACAAACCCAATCATCCCCCGGTTTTAAATAAATTTGCTTCAAGCAACCACTGTGAAACGGCTAGCCGTGATAACAAACCCACATGTCACCATAGAAAAGAGGAATTCCACACAATGAGGTTTGAAAACCTGACATGAACTCACAGCTGAGTGCAGCCGTCACATGATGTTTAAAAGACTGTAGCAAGGAAGACAACAGGAATTATGACTGAATGGTGTGAATGTGTAAACCAGGTTTGAAACTTTTGCAATTTGCTGATTGCAACATTTTAAATTGTGATTAGGCGTTCAACCCTGTTAGCAAGCTAATGCTGCTGTAGCCCTTTTATATAGTAACTATGTGGTAAATAACCTTCTTTATTTCAAGGTATATAGACTGACCCCATGGCTTGCATTTGACCTCATTTGGGCCCTGAAAACAATCAAAGCTGACACAGAGGGAGGAACGCTCAGCAAGACTCTAATTTTGAGTTTCTTCACCTTTCCATGCAGTCAAAGCCTAAAACCTTTATCTCGTTGGAGCATGGACTCCCAACCATGGTGTGATTACTGCTTTATTCTACTTCTAATTCTGAACAGGTAGCTTTGGGAGGCCAACACTAAAAAAAAAAGTTATTTCCTTCATTCTGGGTCCTACGTGAAAGCTGAATCTTCACTCAGCCTTCAGCATCAAAGTTGAAAAATGCCAAGAAGAGGCAGAGAGAGTGATGGTTTCATTTGCAGTAGGATGAAACTAATCATGCAACTCAAGATAAACTTGTCATTGAGGGCAAGTTTTCAGCTTTATGCATAAGCTACAGTGTAAATCCCAGCAGAGAATCCATTTAAACGGGTCTTTGATAAAAAATACTCAAAAATGGGGGAAAAAACCCAAAACGAAACAAAAAGAATGACAGATTTGCACAAGTAATTTTCATCTGGCCTCACAAATAAACTTACTCTTTTGTAAAAGCATCAGAAGTACACCAACTTGGTGCCAAAAAATAAATGTCTTCAAACATGTCGTCTATCTCTGCCTTCATCTGCTGGGCAGCAGTATTACAGAGGCACGTTCCGATCTAATCCCTCTTCTCTCATGCCACACCAGTCATGTGACTATAAAGCCTGAAAACTTCATAGTGTTCGAAACTCAAACCATTGAAATGTTCTACTTGGCTTTCACAAACCACTCAGTTAAAAAACTATTTTGCTGGTATCAGCTACTTTTCAGTGGTCAGAATGTTTCCTGTGAACAAACATTAGCAGCCTCTTGGGTCAGTGTGGGGAAACAGCTTTTATTTTTACCAAAGGGACAAACAGCACACACTGAGTGAAGATAGCAGAGTTATGTGCTGCGCCACTGCAGATCAAACTTCAGATTGAGCTGTTTTCATGATAACGCATTTTAGTGCTGTCCACTTTGTTTTACGACCGAAGTTTTAGCAGTCTGTCTGGAGAAACTACATAAATTCTTTATAGTATTAACTTTGTGTTACACTGTGCACCAGCAGACCCCTTTAGTGGCTTTGGTGGCAGTAATGTGAGTATGAAGGTAAATTCTAATACAAGATACGTTTTGACATCTTACCAAAAACTTCATCTTGAGGTTCAGGCTCTTCTGCTTCTGTTTCTTTTGGTTCAGGTGATGAAGGCTGGAAAATGAACACAAAAACAGATTGGTGAGGTGAGGTGCCATGGCAACAGAGCAAAGAAAGAGATCCATAGACAAAACAAGGGAGCATGGGGAGAAAGGATGAGGGGTGTATGCTTACAGACACTAAGACTTTTATGGCTTTACTGGCACAGAAACACATTGAAATGTAATCATTTAACATTCAGAAGAGGGCTGTGTATTTTCTTTCTTAAAGACATACATCTTAAGATGTGAACAATTTGTTGCAAATTGAAAATTCTGCCTAATATTCAACAAGATTTATGCTGTGAAGTAAGAGGCTTTGGCTGCAAGGGCTTATAGTTCTTATTTGAATTTATTTTGTCAAACTTTTAATGATGTACATAATGCTTTGGCTTTGTTTCGTGTGATTTGTCTCAGCATTCTGCACTGAGCAAAGCAAATACAGGCTTGCATTATCCACCACACTGTGGATAATTTGGATTTTAGATGGACTGCAAAACAATATCTCAACATGTAGAAACAAATATTTTAAGTAAACCCATATTCAGTGCTGCCAGCTTAAACCCACTGGGAGAACAAGCTAATGTAAACATGACCAGAAGAAGTGGAAAAAGGCAGACAAAATGGAAAATCCAGGCCAGATGAGTGACGATCCTTCCCAGGTGTCAACAAAGGCGTCGGATTTCATTAAAATGTTATGCATGATCACATCTGTTAAAAACCCCAACAGTTCATATGAGAAAATTAAGAGTTTAAAGACACTGAAAACACTGACTGTGGGTTAGATTTTTCTTTAGGTGCTGTCACAACAGACCGCTGCTCTCCACTCCACTGAAGGGGAAAAAATGGGGGTTGAGTAAGAAAAAAATAAAAAAGATAATTAAACTTAAAGCACACAAAACATACTTTTGGTTAACACACTTTACAGAAAACACAGGAAGGCCCGTCTCATCTGCATTTTGGATCTACACAGGTACTAATTAAACTGCAAGTTTCAACAAGCTCGTCTGAACCAAGCTGCAACCTCCAGCTGTGAAATGTGAAACCTCCGCTAGGGGCTGGCTCCAAAACAGAGCAAATCCTAATAGACTCCCATGTTAAAAAGGTCAACTTCACAGCAGAAATAAACATGTTTAAAGCCTGATACAAAAATCCATTTTAGGATTAATAGGCCAAGTTTACCTTCATGATAACTGTGAGGGAGGGGGATGAATTTTTTTCTAACTTATCCGTTTGGATGTTATTTAATCTTGAAACTAGGCATAATTAGGGGCGTGTCCTTTTGATTGACATGTATCCAACATCCGCGGCAAGAAGGGAGAGTGTAGCACAAATGCGTTTTTTAGCTAGCTAACAGCGCGCCTTAGCTTTAGTCTGCCTATACCTTTGTTAGCCGGTTAGCTCACGTTAGATCCGAGTTGGCTCAGTTAGCTCTTAGCTACAGGCAGCTCAGAGCTTGATAGACATCAGTCATCCACCCCCACGTTCAAAGCCCCCCTCTCAGCTCCACCACTTTGCCCATTTTTGTATTTTCTGGGAGCGACGGCAGGCGTGACGCTGCCAAGATGGCGATAGTAGGAACCGCCAACGAGCTTCACTTTTGCTCTTTGGAAACCCACAGGTGACGTCACAGAGGCTCTGTGACATCTTTTATAAACAGTCTATGGTCTGAACACCAAAGAACACAAACTCAGCAGTTACAGCACAATTTGCTTCTGCCTCACAGTGAGCTAAATATGCTAACAGCTAATTCTTTATGTTTTATTCTAATGTTCTAATATTCTAATGTTTTTATAAATCCTCTAACAGACCCACTTATAACATGCGATTTAAAGCCCCAGCTTCGACTTCTATGTGGGTCTGCCAACATGGGGGATCAGCACAGGGATTCAGATTGTGGGCGCACTGCATACAGTTAACCGCGCACACAGCAATATCAGACTGATGCAGTCTTTTTGGTTGAGGGAAGGCGTAGTGTGATGAGCAAGCCTTTAGTAATGCATATCGCATAAAGGTTGACAAGCGTAATGTTTTTGGAATTCTGTCTGTACGTAAACTAAACTCAATTTCCTCCAACATGAAGATTTTCCTTTTATTGTTGGATTACAAGTCAAGGCCTTGACTGTTTTCAGTTTTGAAATAATTTTATTTAAGTCTAAAGCAGGGGCTTTCAAAGTCTCAGCCAGTGCAGTCTCTGAGCACTCTCAGCTAGTAAACCAATATAGCTAAACATTACTTTGTTTAGGGTACAGAATACATGTGGGGTCTGTCTTTAAACTTTCTGGAACATGGAAGTCCTCCAGTTAGCCAGAGTTCTCTCTTCTGCCAAGTCACACACAAGTTAGTCTGCATAAATTGTTCTATTTTTATCTAATATTTCGTTTTTTGTCTACTGAGCTGACTCTAAAATGATGTGGAGCCCCAAAACCCCGGGCCAAAAGAACCAGCGTAACAATATCTGGTGAATGTGAGTATGATTTCACTTAAGAGAAACTTTTAAATCATTAGAAGATAAATTACATGCATGATCCAAAGAGAAGTTTGCACGTGGGTGAGGTGAACTAGTGATTTTAAACTGATCATAGTGTGCGAGTGGATGGTTGTTTGTCTTGTTTCTCTGTGTTGGCCCTGTGATAGACTGGTGACCTCTCCAGGGTGTACTCTGGCACTGCCTGATGGCAGCTGGGACACACTCCAGCAATCCTGTGCTACCCTGAGTTGGATAATGCAGGCTTAGAAAAAACAAAAAAACAAAAAAAGAATCTTGGCATACAGGAACAGGCTTGGATGATGAAGATACATGAGGAAGTCTTTCACTGCCATGTTTGAGGTATTTTTACCCTGTCTTGAAGAATAAAATCAAATAAATTTTATTTGTATAGCAGATTTAAAAACAATTTTTCAAAAGCAATGGATAAACAACAATAAAAATTGTAAATTGAAAAATGAACGAGTTTTTAATTTAGCCTTGAAGATATCTAAAGAAGCAGAGTCTTGATAAAGACTTGATCCACAACTTTGCCGACTGCCAGACAGATTAAAATGATGCCGCAGTTTTTCTCAGTATGAGCCAGCAAACAATTCATGACACTGATCAACATCTTTCCAGATATGGTGAATGTTTTAATATTGCTAGGTATTGTATAATGTTTTGTTCTCTGTAAACTCTTTCTTATGTGTGTTTTTGCTGCCATGTCAGCCATGTCTCAAGCATTTTCCTGGTAAAACAAATTGTAAAATAAATACAATCTCACAGGTACTTCCAAAGATTAAAGTAGTTATTAAAGAAGGTAAAGAATTCTTGCTCTTCTTTAGTAAGTTCTGGAAAGTCGTCACTCCTTTTTTTATTGAATTGTTTTTCATTTTACTTTGCGAAGAGCAAATTGTCACAACCAGCTGTTCTTTTTTCTCCCCTTTATTCTGCAGCTGGACATTCAGATATGGAAGATCTGAAGTTGGAAAATCCATGTTTGCTTTTATAACTGAGTTCAAAATTATACAGGGACGCATCATTGAGGAGAAAAAGTAAAAGAGACTTATAACTTAGAAAAAAATGGAAATGTAAGTACTTGAAAACTGATTGATTCAATAAAATCTCAGGAAATTGTGTCATCTTATAAATAAAAACAAATCGGCTTCTTTAAATTTAGAGAAGGGTGATGAAAACATATTTTGACATCATTACTTTGACATAATTACTCTTTTTCATATTGGTGTTATGTCATGTTAACCTAAAACTCTCATGCTCATCCAAAATGTCACATCTTGCAGTGTGATTAATACCGGCAGTATGAACATGGTGCACAGACATGCAAATATTTACTGTAAACAGGGTGATAACATAAAAAACAAACTGCCAATGGATTAGGGCTGGACAATTATTCAATATCAATATATACCGCAATATACTTTAATTCAATAACGGTAATATGACTTTTGAACAAATTTCCGATATTTCGATATACATACAGTATAAGATTACAGCGTTTCACTGACTGGCGTTCAAGCCGATTAGAAAGAGCTGCAACACATTAGTGTAAGTGATTACGTACACCACAGACACAGAGCCTGACTAATGAGCCCCGACCAAGCCAAGCAATAATAATAAAAAAACAAAACAAAACAAGGTAGAAGGCTAGGCTAAGCTCCAACGCTGCTAGTTTTAGCTACAAAACGAAGGCTCATGTCTGTTATGCAAACGTGACTGAACAAGCTTCTACAAGCAAAGAGAAAACAGACGAAGTAGTTGATAAGAGAGGAAAGACTAACTCGTGGTATGGAAGTGGTTTGGCTCAGTGTCGCCAACTTAGCGACTTACTCGCCTCTAGTGACTTTTTTTAAAGCAACTAGCAACAGATCTTGTGATTTTTTATTGTATTATTGGAGACTTTTGAGGACTGACGCCCCCCCGTCCAAAAGCACTCACACTAGACTTGGTCCTGACGCAGCTCTCAGCTGCATCAGAGCGGGAAATCAGCTCTGTTTCATCACCAGGCTTAAAATGAAACGTGCAAAGCTGCTGCTGGTCCCTCGCTGGCTTACCTTCAGA
>JBAMHW010000006.1:25485972-25516968 GCA_037177495.1 Rhadinocentrus ornatus
AGGTCTTTCATCCCCACAGCAATCAGACTGTATAATGCTGCATTATAATCTGTTGTATCACTGTAACCCACACTTACATGACAGTAGGACAGACAGCTAATTATACATTTTAGGGTTCTTTTATTGTTTTTATTGTTTACTGTTTTTGTTTTTAATGGTTTTATCTCTTGTTTAGCTGCTGTAATAGAGAATTTTCCCCACTGCGGGATCAATAAAGATTGATTGATTGTGTCAAAATGGTCTGATCAACCAGAATATAGCTTCCCTCATGTGTCAGCTGTTAGGTCTGTTAGTTTTCAGTTCCCTATGTTGACACTCTGTTTATTTGACCTCTTTTATGGGCCCAGAATTGTTAATTCGGAATTTGTATTCTTGTTGGTTTTTTTTGTCTTGTTGTTTTTTTTTTTTAATTAAATGTAAAAAGACTTTCTTGAAAAAAACCTCCTGTGCTCTCTTCATCCTTGGCCTCGGTCCCTCACACGCACAATGCAGGTTTTTACTGCTGCAAATGTCATCAAAATGACCCCTGGGAAAAGAGTCTGCTTTTTCAGGACATGTTTTGAGCTATTTATGCCAATATCAGTAAAAGAAGAGGCATCCTTGCTTTGAGAAACTGAAGGAAAAAAAGTGCTGAAAAAAACAACAAAACTTTTTGGCCCTTTTCTTGAAGCAAATGTATACGGGTCAAAACTGACTCATATACATTTGCTGACCAGCTTTTGAAGTTCATTTTTTTTATTGAAACCAAGGGGCATACTGACCAAAAAATTTCTTGGAGGTCCCCACCAAAAACATTAAAATCAATATTTTCATCAATAAGGAAGCCAACAAGGTAAGCAAGTAATAAAAGAAACTGGATGATAGATAATTGTTTTTTTTTTGTGTATTTTACAGCTGATTTAAGAAACAGGTCAAAACTGACCCAGAGAGAAAGGTTAAATGTCTGGGAAATTTTAAGCTCCTGTTAAGATATGATACAAAATCCTCCAGTTCTTCATGTGTGCCTCCTGAAAACCACAAGATGTTGTCAATGTGCCATTTATACAATTTTGTCTTTGAATAGTATGTATAACAGCTTCTTCTTACCCACAACTAATCCAGCACCAGAAGGTGTCGCTGCGGTCTCCATTGCCGTTCCAGCCTGTTGCAGGTACTGATTGGGGTGTTATTGCATATAATTATGACTCTAACGGTTCCAACAAGAATGTGTAGCTCAGCGTAGAGCAACAAAGTTCCGTGCCACTTCATGAAGGGTGCAACCGTACACATTTTCCACATCTAAAGAAACAAGTTTTGTGTTCTGACTAAGAGTACTCCAAGATAAAAGGGTAAATTCCTCACAAAATCTTCCAGAAAGAAATCTTGACTAATGGATAATGGCTCTGCAAAGGAGCCTCTTAATGAGACTATTGGTCTATGTAGTTGTTATGAATCTTGGGAAGACTAGATGATGGGAGCAACTGGATGCATGTTAGTTCGGAAAGATACTTCTTTCTTTGTTATCCACTTTGAATTTAAAGCAAATTTTAACAAATTGACGATCTCTGATTGAAAGTGACTCCCTTGTAGTTTTTTGTATGTTGTGCTATTTAGATGTTCTAACATTTTCTGATTGAAATGTTTAGTATTCAGGACAACCTGGTACACACATATGGATTTTTTTAATCTTATGAGATCTGTTTTAGACCTCACACGTAAAGATAAAAAATCAGGCATTAAACAGTTTTGATCGTACTGTGTGTGGTGTGCTCCGATGACCTGATCACAGAACAGCACACACATAATGATGCTGTCCCGCAACTGATCTACAATCTAGTCCTCCAAGCCGGACATCTCACGTGACCAAACGTCATCTAACAAAAATGTAGACGAAGAACCATAGCAACAACTGGCAAAAAACAAAGAAAAAGAAACATAGCAACAAACGGAAAACACAACTCAGTAGATATAGGGATGGAAATGATGTCTCACTTGATAGTTTGTTTTTCTTTTTTCCGACAATAGTTGATGGATAGATTTGTTATCGACTATTTTTATTGTCGACTATTGACGACAACGTCGACTAATCATTGCAGCCCTACTGGAGACAGCATGAACTTCCTTGTTCCCCCGCCAGCTCGCTCTCTAATTGGCTACATTCTGTCCCACTTACCATCCACACAGTCTCAACTCAGGAGTCGTCGGTTTTCCTCACACACATGAAAATATTTGGTCGTAAATGTTGAACATGTTTATTATTTCTGACTGTCAGCCACGACCGGTTTCGGAGCCGATTATTGTGACAAATCTACACGTAACACACCTCAGACCAAATGATAATTGTACAGGGAAATCTTATAAGACTCACGATAATCAGGCATTTGTCATCCTTGGTCAGGAAGAGGCAAAATCAGGACAAAAAACAACCCGATAATCTTTATGTGTCTACCAGGTCTTATCCACAGGACATATAATAATCTTGTAGTTTTGTCTCAGGTGTGAGACGAATAAACGACTAAAATGCAAACACCTTTATTTTCCTAATTTGGATATTGAGATGTGCTACTGTACTTTTGTAATAAAAAAGACACCCTATACTCAGGATGATGAACTAGTATTGTGTTGACAAATAATAGACAACTTGGTAAAAAAAACTTATATGTGTTCCACTTTGTACCCAGCCGGTAATAATATTATACAGCACGTTTGTCAAGAAACCTTCCTGGATCAGACCTCAACATGAGTGAAGAAATTTGGGATTGTGTCACAAAAAACAGCTAACATTCAAAGAAGAGTTTCAGAATGGTCCTTTATGAAACTAAAGTCTAGAAAAATGACAAGAAAGCTCGTTTAAGAGGTTTCAGGCTGAGTTGAAGAATAAAGAAGTTCAAACCAAATATTGACTTTTAAGCTAGTAATAATTGTATTTTGTTTTTTTTTATTCCAATATATTTGCATTCTTGTCTGAAAATTTTTCAATAAATTGCTGTTTCCATTTTTCTAAACAAATGGTGTGAAAAAATAACTAATGTCCAAAGAAAACATTTAGTCAACCTTCTGAAAACCTAGATAAAGACCACTTTTAAACTTGAAAAAAGGAAAATCTGGTTCCTTGGTAGCAAAATGAAAAGAATGGCAGAAGACCCTTTAACTGCAAGTATTTACAAACATGAAATTATTCAATCCAACATTATTATTCAAAATATGGCTTAGAGTTGGAACAATGAAAGTAATTAGACTATGTGCTTTTTTTCCACATATAAAGGTGATTAAGGTATGCAGTAAAACAGTTACAGGAAACCAAAGGTATAGATTTTCTTCAAAGTTCATTTATGAAGAGAAAGAAAAAAGTAAAACTGCCAATAAGTCTTTTACCGCAAGGCTGAACGTGTTTTGTGGTTTAAAGTCAACATTTGACGCTCCATTTGCGCATCAAGACATTAGCGGAGTCCGCCTGAGAAAATGGCATTAATCTCCAGCGTCCAAATTGCACAGAAAATGATTCAGAAACGTGAAGAATTGATGGGGAAAGTATCCAGATGAACATTATTTTCTCTCTCTCAGCATTCCTTGGGATGTGGTATGGGCGCTGACGTGAATGGCCCAACCCAGCCTCTGCATGTGAGAGAAAAAGTCCAGACACAGAGATCGAGGCTACAGACTGGATGAACGCGCAGACGCATCAGGTGCGCACCAGGAGACAGATATACTCTAAGATGCACAGGAGCTAAAAATGATTTGTGCTGTACAGAAGAATAGATATGCCTGGCACATTGGCTGCTTTTAACATCACATGTGATGTGTAGAACTAAAGCCAAACCAGGGGAGAACAAAACACCGCAGGAGCGCTTATGGACCATAAATCTCCGCCGTGAAAACTCCGTGCCAAAAAGAAGCAGTGGAACACACACACACACACCTCCTGTAGGTCAATTCGGCAAGGCTTTCAAGTTCATCTAAAGGGGTAAGATTAAATTATGAACTTGTCAGAGACTGTGTGGCTCTTGGATGAGTCGTTGAATCTGAGCAGAGCGGAAGAAGAGGACCAGAAACTTTTATTCGGGATCGGCACGGATAATTTCATCACGCTCCTGGTTTTCGGGCTCATCTTTACGCTCGGGGTGCTGGGCAACTCTATGGTGATCACCGTGCTGGCCCGGAGCAAACCCGGGAAACCGCGAAGCACCACCAACATTTTCATCCTCAACCTGAGCATAGCGGACCTCTCCTACCTGCTTTTCTGCATCCCTTTCCAGTCCACTATTTACATGATGCCGACTTGGGTCCTGGGCGCATTCATTTGCAAATTTATTCACTATTTCTTCACCGTGTCAATGCTTGTAAGCATCTTCACTCTGTCTGCCATGTCCGTGGACCGGTACATCGCCATCGTGCACTCCAGAAAGTCGTCCTCTATCCGGGTGGCGAAGCACGCTCTGATCGGCGTGGTGGTGATATGGATCCTCTCTCTGGCCATGGCAGCGCCTATCATGTATTACCAGAACATTTTTCACGGAGGGGAGAATCACACGTTTTGCTGGGAAGTGTGGCCAGATCAGAACCAGAAGAAAGTCTATGTGGTGTGCACGTTTGTTTTCGGTTATGTGTTGCCCCTGTTGCTGATTTCGTTCTGTTACGCAAAGGTAAGAAAAGCTGGTCACAGGGTTAGTCAAAAAGTATAAAAATGAACAATAAGATAAAGACACATATTATTTCTGTTTTCTTGTTTACAGGTGTTAAATCACTTGCACAAAAAACTAAGAAACATGTCCAAAAAGTCAGAAGCATCAAAGAAAAAGGTATGTATCAAGTAGGTTATTTGGATTGGTGGATGGTTACATCATGGCTTAAACAGCAAGTCTTGAGCTGTAATATAGGACAAACATTAGATCTATTTAGGATGCCATGCAGGCAGATGGAGAAGTCTGTTAAATTGTTGTATTAAAATATGACTGTAAAATGGAGTAAATATTAGCTCACAGCATGTAACAGAAATCCAGTTAAACGTGGTCCACCTGAAATACTCACTATATGATGAATCTGTCTCTCCCCTTCTCTAAAAAAAAGAAAAGAAAAAAAAGCAGAATGGAATCCCTGAATTTAATAATACACAATTATATGCCATGTTGGTCATTATAATACCACAAATGACAATTATTAGGATGAGTTTCATTGTAAGTTATTCTTTCATTGAATTAGCCTTCTTATATTTGGATTTGTGTATTCATGGTTTGATTCAAAGCAGAGGTCAGAGTGAGTATGGCCTTTTTTGAAAAAGGTAGGCTATATTTCAGGCAGTCCAGCCG
Organism: Rhadinocentrus ornatus; assembly: GCA_037177495.1. Taxonomy (NCBI): domain Eukaryota; kingdom Metazoa; phylum Chordata; class Actinopteri; order Atheriniformes; family Melanotaeniidae; genus Rhadinocentrus; species Rhadinocentrus ornatus. The sequence goes on from JBAMHW010000006.1 coordinate 25,491,258, forward strand.
CATCCAGTGCAAAACCAACATGTCTGCAGATGTCTTCAATCCAACAGTTAGCCAGAGGGAACAATCTCTGCAGTTCCTTTGGTTTCAAGTAGTGACTATTAATGCTTTAGTGCTTTCTGTTAACTAGCACACTTGAGCTTAGTGCCCAAAAGGAATGTGCATCAGACCGCCATCTAACCCTCGTTATTCTCAGAGGAGGTCATTTGCTGTAGCTTCACTGACAGGCGATTATTTGCTGTCGCCTGCTTGATTGCTGATCTATCTATCTTTCTGTCTGGCCGTTGCTCTACACAGAGGGTCAGTTAAACAGCAGTATCTGATAACCGCTGAGTGCTATAAAGCCAGGGGTGCAGACTCCGGGTCCGCTGTGGGAGGAAGGGATGATGATGTAAATGTGATTTAATGTGACTTTGTAGCTCTCTGCAAACATGCTTTATTGCAGCAAGCTTAAAAATAACTGTAGCGGGGGGTGAAAAGGGAGTGTCAGATATTTGCATGATTTACTGAACTTGCTGAGCAGAGTGACAAGAGAATGCACAGAGGGGGACGTTACAAGGCTTTGTGATAAATGGTAGCCCAACAGAGCATTTAACCGGGACTTTAGTGCACATGTTACCAGGATGCACCGTCAAACTGTGACAAATGTCCAAAGTGGCAGTTTGAATACACATTGCAGGGAAATCCAATCTGCTGCAATGCCGCCAGCATCACAGAAAGACACATTTATATGAATACAGGTGAAATGTGTTTTCTTGACAGTGTGTCAGTTTGTTCCAGAGTGTGTCAGGAAAAATATTTAATGGTTCCTCCAAAATGTCATAGTAGTCTCCTTCTGGAATAAAAAGGGAATTGAAAAATGATGTACACTAGTGAGCAAACAGATCAGTAACTGTCTTATTTTTACACATTGTTTGGGTGTGTACTGACTGTCTTTATACAGATAACCTTGTTAAACAAATAGCAACACTATCAGTCATAGGATCTGTTGACACTGCTCTCAAACCTGTTTTCAATATTTATTCAAAATGTTAGAAAATGGCTGTATTGAAAAGTCGCCCTGTTGCAGACGTTAGTGCCCTCCATGTTGTGGAATTAAGCTAAAGGTGCCAGTTGGTAAACACATTTTCTAGAGAACAACACCTGTTCTCTGACAAGTCCAAAGATGACTCAACTTCCTGACTGCTTTATCCTCACTGTAACTCAGAATCTTAGCTTGCTGCTGTGTCATACAATACCTGTTCAAATCTTGCTGGATGTGTGTTTGTGTACAAAAAATGATGCCAACGAGTGAAACAATATTAATAATCTGCTTTGGAGGTCAGTGGAAGTGATACTAAGCAGCTTTCTTTACAAGTTTAAAAAAAAGAGAGAGAGAAGTGAATCTATACTGCTCTTAAATTTACAGTAATTGTATGAGATGCCTTTTTTTTGGTGTAGACTCATGTGGGGAAGAAATTGATATTTTCATCAGCTTTATCAGTGCCAGTGTCGTTCCCTGATATGAGTCAGGAAAATGACATAGTGAGCTAACCTCCACCTACCCCTTATCCTTACCTTAACCAACCTGACCCACTCTGTATACTCTCCATAATTACTGTTTTATTTAATTTTTTTTTACTGTTGCTGAAGTTCTCCAACATGTATGGTTGAGGAGGGTGACATACATTGGGATATTTAGATACTGTTAAATCCTGTTGCTGCTCCTTAAGACTACCCTTCTTTCAAAAATGACCTAGTGCAGTGGCTCTGGGGGCACAGCAAGGCTCAATAAAACCTATAGTGTTACACTGCCAGCAAAACATGGACAAATTTATGAAAGTAACAATGGGCAAACAATGATGAATCAAGAGATTTCAACTACTAAAAACACACTAGTTTAAACAATGTCACACTATATCATTGCTTCTGCCATTGACATGGCTTTCACTGTAGTTAACGAAGAAGCAGCCAATAAACTAAAGACTATTTCGTGGCACGTTTCTTCGTACGTTTCTGGGATCAGGGGGGCTTGACATTAAAGTTGTCAATGAAAAGGGGGCCCTGCAAAAAAGTTTGGGAACCACTGACCTAGTGGGTCATGTGATCTTGCAGGCCATAAAGGCCCATCATTTCAGTCAAAGGAGATACACCTAGTGGCCATAGGAGCAACTGCATGCAAATAGTCTGATTATGAAGTGATCATGCGAGTATAGGCGCAGTAGAGGCTGCCGCTAGCCTTAAAGGGCAAAGCCGATGCAAAATAGAACAAGTACCGCAGCAGTTGGAGTGACAGTGGCATTATACATAGAATATATTTTAGTCCTAACCACTGTGTCTTTTAAACCTAAACTGAGTAGTTTTGATTTCTAAATGTAAATAAATTATGTTAATGCCTAAATTCAACCAGATGTGACAGTGTCATTGTGACATTCTGCTTTGTTGATGTGTCACCAAGGCAACCAGCCACATGTTTTTCATTAAAATTAAATTAGTATTGTAGCAAGGATTTTAGCCCTCACTATGATAGCTGTCTGACACTAACCATGTTTTTATGTTATTAACAGAGTGTAACCCTGCATGACATGGTTGAAAACACCGCATGCAGTCTAGGCATCCACATGATTTCCTTCCTTCTTAAGAGTACGTTATAGATAGTTGAAGGAAGCACATAGAAATATACTTGTTTTGCTGTGGAAATGTACATAGTGTTATTTTTTCTCTTACCACCAGTAAGGGGTTAGTTGACATGCCTTTACAGGCCAATTTAACAGGTGGACAAACAATCTATTTGGTTGTTTCTATTATGCCAGAAGGTAGGAAGAAAGGGAACTTCTAACTACAGTGGCCTTCACTCCATAGAGGTTGTAAGAAATTGATTTGTACAGATACACAATCATAACCCATTTACTGGATTATTGAACGTCTGCATGAGGATGAAGCACTGCTGTTAGACTGAGGAACATTGATTTTGTGCTGTATGGATTTTAAGCAAAGTAATTTTTAATTAATTCACAGTACAAACAACTGGCTCATGTATTTTTAATTAAAATGATAAACCCCACAGAAAAAATCTCTTTCTACAAAAAGACTAATGTGCCAATGCAAGGTCCCAAATCAAACAAAATGTAGATAAAAGATGCCTTTAATGTGCAAACCGCAGAGTAGAGTATTAGTGGGAGCGACATCCACTATGAAATAGTCTGATGTTAACAGTGTTGTGCAAGTTCATGCTTCTCATGAACGAGTTCAAAGTTCAGTTCACTCAGTTTAAAATGACTAGTTCATGTTCACAGTTCACCATTTCAGTTCAATGGTCAGCTCATTTCAGTTGTTTTAAGTTAGAGCTGAATCTGAAACCTGTAACTAACCAACTAACCTGTTGCTAAGTCATATCCCTGAAGGCTGCAGGCAGTGTGATCTGGGTTGTTTGGGACTGTTGGCAGGGGGCATGCCATTTATGGCTATTTTTATTGGCGAGGACTTGCAGATTTCCTCTCAAACTGGGCAAATGCTTCAACTCCCGGTCTCTTCAAATTAGAGGTAGATGAGGCTGACTTCTAACTTGCTTTTTAGGTTCAGGCAGATTTAATGTTGTTGGAATCTTCTGCAGACTTTATGAAATATTCCCATTAGTAACCATGAGCACACGAAGCATGTGAAGCGCATGTTGCATCAGCATCTTCTCTCCTTTCACCTCCACTTGCCGTTTTAGAGCAGGAATGCACCGACGTTGCTGAGGAGCGCTGATGATTTGTTATGCTAGAGCACAAGGCGTGGTGGGCGTCAGTGTAGCACCGATGAAACTGATTGCTTTAAGACCTCTCATAATCCAAATAAGTTCACGTTTAAGTTCTTTATTTACAAATGCTTTGTGTTTTTTTTCACTTCGGTGTTTACAAAAAAACAAATGTAGTCAAATACGTGCTTCTTAACATGCAAGTTTGCTTACAGTTTACTCTGCATGTAAATGTACTTTAGGAAATGATGGTGTTTTCAAATGTTCCTGCATACTTAAAGGAATTATAAGTTTCAGGTCTATATTTCACTCTCAAGGCCATGGAGTAAACTGCAATGATTTTAAAGCTAATTTAGTGCCAAAGGAATGTTTCAAATGAAATTAACTGGCTAAACACACAGATCTATGTTATTATCTCATGTAGCACTACCTACCTGTAGGACACAGCCTTTAGCATCGTAAATAATAAGGAAAAATTGAGGTAACAGGTTGTCAAACAAAACAAAAAAAAACCAAAAACAAAGAGTTTAGTGTTTTTCTGTGTGCATTACGAAACTAAGATAAGGTATTTATACATGCTGATCTAACCTGAGGAGCCCAACAGTATTTGAGACATACAATTTCTAAGACCTTTTGCATCATCTTATGTTAAAAACTTGGCTCAAACCCTGTTCTACACAATCTGATACAATAATGCACTACAATAATCTTTACACGTGAACCAGTCATACATGGTAAATATTTAAAAATGAGACTTTTCTCCCCCATTTTTTTGGGCCAGGCTCTTTTGTTCTTGTATTGCCAAACCACTTTTTTTCCTTCCACATTTTTTAGTTGGGGGAGAGAGAGAAAAAAAAAAAGAATAAGTAAACTTGTTATACTAGTACTGTGATAAGTGTCATGCCCTCACCGGCTGGACCAGGTACCACAGCCACCACACCCTGGAGCCCTCAGCCTCCACACCTGTCCCTCCATATATACCCCAGCTCCACACTCACTCCTGGTCGGACTTAACCTATGTTCTACATGGACTTATCCTCTTCCCCAGCGCAGCCCCGTGATTTCTGTTCCTGTGGTCCAAGCGTAAAAATAAGTTGTTTGAAACTGTGTTAGTAACTTGATCCTGAAAGTGAAATTGGGAAAAATAACAGTTGAAAACTCATTAAACATACTTCTTTTTGTTTACTACTTTGCTATTATTTTTTTAAGATCATATTGAAAGAAAAAATATAAAATTATGCACTAAAAATAAATTAATAAATAGAATAAAATAAAGTAAAATAAAGTATGGTCTTGCATCTTCTTTGGCTTTAATGGCAATTAGATTTTTTGAGGCAGGGACTTCACTAATAAAAAAAACAACAACAACATTCTTTACAATTCTGGTTCAGCCTTGTTTGTTTAGTTGCTGACAATTTAGTTGTACCAGGTGGAGCCTTGTCATCGACCATTTTTTGCTGTTTTTATCATAGGTTTTAAGTTGGATTGAGATCCAGACATATCGTTACATTCATGTCTCTTCCTGAGAAAACGTTTGAATGCTCTTTGCTCTGAGACTAAATGTGTTATCATCCTTAGAAATGACCTCAGCATCACCAGCTCCTTGAAATTCTGGACACTTTTCTCATTCCGTCACAGGACACTTGAACCTAAGTGGTGACTGTCGTATCTCCTGGTCTTTTACCTGGCATGCAGAATGTTTATCGTCAGGCAGTCATCTCTAAAGTTTTTTTGTCGAACTTGCACCAAACAAAAGCCTCCTTGCCCAATGCTGATTGTTGGTTAATCATGAATAAAACATCCATTTTATCCAGTCGAACAGTCCGTGACTGCTTCTCTTAAAGCTACTGTAACATTGCTACTTTATATTAAGGCGTTAATGATGTTTTATGTTTGGCTTTTCTAGTGCAAAGATTGACTCCTGCGTCTGCTTCTGCCTGTTTTTGTTCAAACATTTTCTCATTTCAAGACATTTTCTGTCCTGGTGCTTTTATATTTTCCTTGGTCAACTTAAGTGTTTCTCTTTTACAACTTTTCCATTTTATTTATCTGCACCAAGTTTTAGATTCAGCTGACTGGGAGCATCACACTCCAAGTCGAATTACCTACCTTAAAAGACCTTTTTTAAAATTCTTTCCATTGCTAGCTGTCCTGTTGGAGCCATGATTCCAGCAGAAAAGCCAGGTGCCAGAGTGTGAAAGTCTGCAAGCACTCTGTATTAACTGCAGACACATTTCTGAATTTTCCCTGATTAAGTGACTAATTTGCATATTTAGACTTCTTGTGCATGTAATTGCAAAAGAATAGGCAAATTACAAGGTAATTCCACAATTATTTTCATCAGACTGAAAGATTACTTAATTTCTTTCCCACTACTTGATATGAACAAGAACAAAAAATTTAATTAATTAAAATTTTTTTCTTTTTAGGTATGTGTTACAAAGCTCTTAAACACAACAGCTTTGTGTCACATGTGTTTTATTTACCCACTTTTCACAGAAAGAAACAAATGAAACATTCTCCAAGTGTTTTGATTCCATCATTATTTCCAGGAGATTTACATAGTTTAAGCCTAAACTGGGCTATCTCCATGGAAACTCTGATTGCACTGTGTTCTTCTCCTCTAAATGTGAGGTTGGTGTTGTGTTTTGTGTAGATCAGCTGTGTCAAAGCATTACTGGATTTGCCAAAAAAAAAAAGCAAATGCTTCTATTTGTGAAAGATGGTAATCAGATGAGACAAATACATTTTTATGGTGAGTCACATCGCGTCCTTGGTGGAAAATGAGGGAAATTTGTTCCAGTAAGTGTTTAACTAGAAACATTTGTATTTGACAAGTGTCTGTACGGTTCACGTCCAGACCTTTGACCTGTAATGTCAATGCACCTGGAAAGAACAAGGTTACTCTCACTGCTGCTGTCAAATACAAACTTCTTATCACCTTTAGACCCAGGAAATCACACAGCCTTTCCACTTCACAAACACTAAGACCAGCTAAATTTAACTATTTGCTGTACATCATTAATTTGTCTTTCCACAAGTACAAAGTTGTAAACTAAACAACCGAAAAGCAAAAACTAAAGTTTCAGATAAACACTGTTATGCTTCTATGTAGCGTTTATGCTAGAACAAGATCTTGTGTTCATTTTACTTGGCAAATATGTTTAACTGGATTGTCACAGTTGAACCAGAGGTCATAAAAAGCCAATAATCAGCACTCAGTCTGAGCCACTCAGGCGACCAGATGGAGAACACAGATGGTTATGGATCATTATGAAAATGAATAGTTGGCCAGTTTATCTTTAAATGTTCAAACAGCCTCTGCAAACCAAAACAAGGAAACCTAATGCTTCGCCGGCCAAACTTAATCACGCTGCAAAGCGGAGTGTTATTTTTCCGCAGATGAACTAAGTGACACCAAACATAATGCAGTCATTTCTCTGTGGCTTGTAGAGAGTCAAAGCAATGTTGACTGAGTTGTGAGATATAAATCGTGTATGTAGATGAGTAACAACGCTTTAAATTTACAACAAATCTAGCATTTCTCTTGCAGCTTTAAATGTAGATGTTGTTTTTCCAGATCTGTGGCATAAACAAGCAAACAGACAATTTTTCATTCTTATCCTGTCACACCAGAACAAAGCTTTACCCAAATCTGACTCAACATTTTCAACATTAACTGTCGTGGCTTAACAAAATCTTGCAGCACAGCAGTTGAAACCACAGAAAAACTCTGCACCTATATATGAAATGTTCACACAAGCTGGATCTGAGTGTGAATATCCAGAAAATAACATAAACAAATTTGCAATATTCACAAGTTACAGTCCATGATTTACTAATAGTTATAATTAATCATATGTTACTTGTACTTATTTCTTTATTATATGTGTGAAATTTCTCTGTAGGGCTACAACTTTGTTTAAATTTTCAAGGTACGCTGCTGTGCTAACACACATGTTCACTCACACACCAAAACGTGATGAATCATCCAAACAAGAATTTATCCATCCATTTACTTGTTTTCTCCTCTTTAGGGTCCTGTCTCGGCTGCTGTCAGGTGTGAGGCAGGGTACGCTCAAGCTGCAACCTCCGGCAGTGAAATGTGAAGCCTATGCGGAAGTGCAAAAAATTGCAGTTCAACCCTCATCCGCTAGGGTCTGGCTCCAAAACAGAGGAAATCCCTATAGACTCCCATGTTAAAAAGACCAACTTCACAGCAGAAATAAACATGTTTAAAGCCTGGTACAAACATCCATTTTAGGATTAATAGGTCAAGTTTACCTTCATGACAACTTTGAGGGGGTTGAATTGTTTTCTAACTCATCCGTTTGGATGTTATTTAATCTTGACATTTGGCTAATTAGGGGCGTGTCCTTTTGATAGACATGTATCCAAAATCCGTAGCAACAGGGAGAATGTAGCACAAATTCAGTTTTTAGCTGGCTAACAGCGCGCCTTAGCTTTAGCGCGCCTACCTTCATTAGCCAGTTAGCTCACGTTAGATCCGAGTTGGCTCAGCTAGCTCTTAGCTAGAGGCAGCTCGGAGTTTCATAGACATCAATCATCCACCCCCACGCTCACAGCCCCCCTCTCAGCTCTGCCATTTTGCCCATTTTTGTATTTTCCGGGAGCGACAGCAGGCGTGGTGCTGCCAAGATGGCGTTGGTAGCCCAAAGAGCTTCACTTTTGCTTCTCAGAAACCTACGGGTGACGTCACGGAGGCTCCATCCATCTTTTAGACACAGTCTATGGGTACATCCCATGTCATCGAGCACAGCTGAAGGAACTACAACTTTATTGAAATGATTGTGGATTCCTCTGCATCTATCTTTATGAAATTTGGAATTTTGCTGTTTAGCGTTTTCACAAAAGTCTTATTTTAATGCAGTTTAATTTTGGTTCCCCCGTCTCTCTCTCACTTACAGCTTATGGAGCATCTGCCATCTTTCCTCTTTCCACATAATGGCGTGAACCTAGTCTGTCCCTGCATCCTTTTTTCCAAATATGAGGCAAACCAAAGACCGTCAAAAAATGAAGCCCTGCCTCTGCCTGCAAGGACAGTGGTGGAAAAAAGGTTTTGAACACCCCATGTATATTGCATTTAGAAGTGCTGTCACAACTAAAATACTAAGCAATAATTTAATTTTTTTAACATTTAAATGATAATATTAGTAATTGTGTAATATTTTAGGTGTCTTTTTCCCCACCACTGTACTTCTTGATGAGAGCTGAGTCAGCTCTTTTTGTTCTCTTCAAAGAATCGTCTTGTAGAGCTGGCTTTTTTTTTTAAATTTCCTATTTTTTAATTATTTAACAAGCTGGCTTGTTCGTAAATGACTCGTCAGTAACAAAGAGGAATGGGTGTGGTAATCAGCAAATAGCAACTAAGTTAGCAGGAAATAAACTAAACTGAGTACACAAAATGAAACTAGAAGTTAGACTGAATGAAACTAAAATATTAATGAAATCTTAAAACACAAGAACACAAGGAAAAAACAGAACTAGAAACAGAAATCAAACAAGAACTGAACTAAAGATAGAACCAAAAGCCAGAGATCACGACACACCGCAACCACTCCTGGAGTTGTTGTAGAATCATCAAAGACCGGCAGGAAGGACAGAATCAGTGGACCATTTCCACTGATGATTCAGAGTCACAAAAATATTGTGAAGTGTGAGGCCCCACCTTTGTTATTCATCAACACATTCATCATTGTTTGCCATGGAGGTAGACTCTACAATTCAGCCTTAAATCACAGGTGCCAACATAAAATAAAAAAAACAATCACACAAAACCAAACAGAAAACATTACTTCCTATTGCACCTAAATACAACAAAACACATTAGTTTTGTGAAGAACTTTAAACCTGCATTAGATTATTTTAGGATTCTCTTTTGAGCTATACTAAGGAACGTGTGATGTTGCATTATCACTCTCAACCAATAATGATCCTGAAAGCACGTTATATGAATACATTTGTCTCACTTATTTAAGGGGAATTGGATTTTAGTCAGTCATTCAAAAAGTGTCAAAAGCCACGTTAGCATGAGTCAAATACAAAGGCTGCTTGGTTTCTGTTGATCTGATGGTTTCTATTACATGTGTGTTTATAGCAGCAGTGACTACATGATTAATTATAATATCTAACATATTTATAAATTACGCCAGGTCATTTTGGGTGCCTTGAAAAGCGCTATAGAAATCTAATTTTTTTTCTTATTAATAATAATAATAATAATAATAATAATAATAATAATAATAAAAATTAGTATTATTATTGTTATTATTATTATTGTTTTGAATGAACTGAATTTATTACATGAATGAATTAAAACCACATGTGCTTCACATGTGGTTTTGGAACATTTTCAGGTTTATGTTAAACGCATATGACAGACATGTAGAAATGTGGTTTAGGGATATTTTCATTGTAATCATATGTGAAACTCCCATAAATTGCCATGTGATTTCATATAAAACCCACACCAGTACCTATGTAAAACATAGAGGATGATCTCTGAAGTCCATGTAAAACACAAGGAAAACTCCATAATCCTGTAGCTTATCTGATGGACAACTTCTATAACATAGCATAACACCCTGCTGTGCATATTATATCTCATGCCCTGTAATATTTAAACATATTTTTTTAAATAAAGCTGTAAAAGTCCTGTAATGACTTCAGATCATCCCTGAAACAATCAACTTCACATCTAATATAATGCTGTAGTTCTGCTAAGGAAAAGGTTGTGCTAACATCTGTATCAGACATCTCGCTTCACTAAAGTGCTATCTAGAGAACTTAAAAACAAATAAACATTAATATCCCCACTGATCCAGTTAAATAATGCCACATTCAGTAATGAAACATTAACATGCGAACCGACGACTTCCACCTCAGGGGTGGCCTTGCTGTGCAGTGCTGGTAGCTACTAGATATTCATTGTAAAGTGTTCTGTATTTTATTAACTTGCTTCTTGTTGTTAGCTTTAAGGGAATAGTAATGGCTGGTGTATTAAATAAAATTCTTACTAACAACCTACATGCATCCTGCAGGCCTTTGTCTAGTAACTGATCCTAAAACATCTCTTGTTTCATCTTATGATCAATTTCTAGCTCTTTTTATTTATTTATTTGTTTTTAAAAAATAAGTGTAAAAACCTATTCAATGCATTTCTGATATTAAATGTGGTTTTAGAGTGAACTACAGGATGGAGAAAACTTTCATCAATGTTATATAAGATCTCATATTAAATACTAAAGCTAAAGAACTTCATTATGGAGTTGAGTGCCACTTTCAACATGATTAACCACCATCTTTCAGATTGTTATGTGCAGAAACAGGCTTTTATTTCTGGTACAGCTCTACACTGACTTAAATCTAATGTCAGAAACAGGAACAGGTCTCTAATACGGCATTCATTGTGTTTTAAGAACTTTGCTGATCTCATTCTGCACGCTGCCACTGCAATCTGCTGAAGGTGGAAGTCATGCAGCCCTTTCACAAATCAATGCAGACAAAGATTTTTCCCCTTCGTGTGTTCTTGTTTCGGTAGAAACAAAACATTAAACAGCCGTTTCTTTTCAGGCTATTTTGCCCTCACACTGATTGGTGTGAGGGCAAAATCAGCTGGCATTAACATGACTAGTATGCATCTATAGGCTACCAGGGCTTCTCAGTTCAGTCCTAAGAGGACCTGCAGGTTTTCAATGTATAACTGCTCCAACAGACCTGATTCAAATTAATGAGTCATTGTGCAGTCCTTCATAAGCTGCTGGTTCTATTTATTTAGAGGCTGATGTGTTGGAGAAACTGCAGGACTGTGGCCCTGAGTGGCTCTGATCCATACCATCCAAACCATATTCATGCCTCAGGTTTAAATCTTCGCTCTGCTTTTGTTTCTGTTTTACACAACAACTGTAAAAGCAGATTTATACGCGCGCGGGGTCTGCGTGCGATCGGTTGCGGCGAAGCTTACGCTGGTGAGTTTGCTCTCGCACTCCAGCGTAGGGCTACGCGTCATTTTGGTGTGTGTTGCAGTTTCCTTTCCTAATCTGAAGGTAGCAGCAGGGGTGGTATTGGCCGGTAAACTCAGCAGGCCAGAGTTCTTTTGATGGTTAACTTCAGTTCGGGAGGTATTTTCTGTTTTAATGGCGTCAAGTATGGTTCAGTGTCTTTATTAGCTTGTGGAAGAAAACAAAGAAATAGTTTGTTCAGCGTCTCATCAACTTGATCCACTGGTAATTGTTTTTTAAAAAGGTGGCTACCACACAAATTCAGCGAGAACATCTAGATATTCGGCAACATGAGATCGTCAAGTGTCGAAGAGAGCCTCTGCGGACCTACGCGGCGACTACGGTATAAATCCACCTTAACACCGTAAAACTGGCCCATCAGCAGCATATAGACCTGCACCATGCTGCTCTGAGGGTTGAATCTGAAAAGAGAAATCATGTGACTCCTGCTTACTTAACCAACGATTGCACCGTAAGAGCTGAATTTCAAGTTCTTTGGGAGGTTTTGAAGGCAGTTGTCATTATTTGAAGGATTCGTCATTACAGAGCTTAGATTTTTACCATTTCTAAAGAAATATCAGTTCCCCAAATTGTGGAACCCTCAGCCTCATACTTGCTGAGTCACTAGACAGTTTTCCCCCCATCTGTGTCTGTATAAAAACGATTTTTATTTAGTATTTAGCTTGTTTTAGTAGCATTCTATGCATTAAAATAGCTGTAATTTCATCATTACCTCTGGCCCCCCACATATTATTTCAGATTTTCTTTGGACAAAATTATATGAAAACAGCATTTTATTTCTAATCAATTTTCAGGCTTTACATGTTTCTGTTTGCTGTGATGGAAACTAATTAGTTGTGGATTAAATCCTCTCCATACCTAGTGCTGAAATGCAAAGAAGGGGATAGGGAGATCAGGCAGTATGTAATTAGTTCTTTTCTTTTCATTAATATACCTTCCAGCTTTAGCCTTTGACTTTACTGATAGTCTAACCAGAGCTAATGACGTCCACCACTGTCCTCCTAGATACTGTACTAATTTGTGTGTAAGTTGTGTGTATGTGTTTTTAATGAGGATACAGTATTTAAAGTGCAATTTTATGAATATATTATTCTTTTCTTTTTAACCATAGGATCATATTTCCAGCCACTTTATGCTATGTGAAATAGCTCTAAATTAAATTAAAACTAGTAAATCATGCTTATCACAGGCTTTCCAGCCTTAATCAAAAGCAATTCCAAGCACTCAGGACAAGAAACCTGCTGTTAATCTTTGTAAGCAAATGCAGAACAACCAGGTAGAAGCTTCTTTTTTTATTTTTTTCCATTTCACATTATCACTGGTAAATTTACGGTATGCTCAGAGCTCCTAGTCTTTATTAATAATAAGCTTTGACAGACATACGAACTCAGTCTCATATACAGCTCCTCGACCGTGATTGGACTAAATTATCTATACTTTGAACATATTTCTTTATAATTTTCTTCTACAAGTGTTTCATTATGTATGTGCTGTGCACATGAATAAATCTCCACAAGTCCTGTGTTGCCGGGGAATCCGTTAAGAGGATCATTCAAAATTTTAGAGGATTGCATCTGGATCTAATGATATAGTTTTGAAGTGGATGTCATTATTTATGGGCCGCTGGTCAGTTTAATGTAATAAACTTGAGGTATTATGAGGTTTGCATGCGAATGGGCCTGCCGTGTTGAATTGTAAGTCATCAACTTGATAGTGAATCTGTATGGCAAAGTATGCAGTGAAACTTGTTAAAAAACCATCAAGAAGTCTGTGTCGTCTCAGCTCTCATTCTTTAGCTCAGTACTTTGGCCCGATTTTTTTATTGTATAGCTCTGTTAAAACCTTATTACAACCCTCATTTCCAGCTGCAGATGGTGAAAGCTAATAGTGCCAAAGCTGAGAAAAACATTGTGTTTTAGCTTGGTGCCACAAAGCAGGGGTCTTTAGCATTAGCTGGTGACTTATAGAGCAGTCATTTGCAGAGGCTGCAGACCAAATCCGAGAAGAGAAGCTTTATAGTCCTCCCTTTCATTTATTAGTGCAGCTTGGGGAAAATAAGCATTACTGGTTCTATGCATATTATAAAAAACAAATTTAAGATAAATAAATTAATGCACAGTGGCTTATGTGTTACATTCAGGTTAGTTCAGTGGGTGGGGGTTGGCCACCCACATGCACCCCAACACTTATTATGAATCATATGCATTGTGAAATAGTATTTTTTGGCTGAGAAATATTCTTAATTTATTGGCAGCTAGCTGAGTCAAAACCAGGAACTGATCCACAGATGCAGAGTCTTACAGAAGTTCAGGCTGGCAGATATTCAGCTGCAAAAACATCTGCAAATCGTGGTGGTATTTCAGAAGGACACTTCTCAATATAAGATTGTAAAGATTGGATTTTCTGTCTTGTACATACATTTTTTTTAATCTCCTGGACACTGTTTCCTCTAAACTACAGAAGAGAGGAACCATTCAGCTAACCAAGCCTCACTTCAAACTATGTTTGCATGGAACTGGCAACCTGCACATCTGGAAAGGCAACATTTAAAGTCTCTACAGTTTTAGAGCACCATATTCTCCGATTTAGACAATAAACTTTGCAGGGAATGCCTTGTATATTTCAGAAAGACAATGCTAAACTGTATACGGCTTTTATTACAACAGCATGGCATCACAGTAGAAGATGCCAGATTTCACAAAAACATTTAAAATGCAAAATATAGTCCTAGACTTCAGGGCAGCTAGATGTCTGTATCAGAGCGGAAAGAGACAACATTCTTCTCCCAAAAGTCCAGCTGCTGGTCTTTTCAGTTCCCAGATGTTTATGGACTGTTGTTAAAACAAGAGTGGATATTTCACAGTGGTAAATAGACATGTCGCTCCAATCAGATTAAAAATGTACTAATATTTTTCATTAAACTGCAAAAAAATCTCATTTTTGACATTTTATGTATTTTCTTTAGTATGTTTTTTTATCGTTTATTTTATTTGTAAGTCATTGCATTTTGTTTTATTTACATTTTACACAACTCCAAGAGTCCCCCCAAAATATTAACAAAGTTATTTAACTAATAATCTTTTAATGCCCCATTAATAAATCGGAATAATGACCCAAGTACAACATAAAAACACTGTTATTGACAAAATCTCTCCCCTCTAATTTTCTGTATTTCTCTCCTATGGCCTTCAGACTGCTCAGACAGTGCTGGTGGTGGTGGTTGTGTTCTGTCTGTCTTGGCTCCCTCACCATGTTGTTCATCTCTGGGTGGAATTCGGGACCTTTCCGCTGAACCAAGCCTCCTTCGTCTTACGGGTGGCCGCTCACTGCCTGGCGTACAGCAACTCATCTGTGAATCCGGTCATCTACGCCTTCCTGTCAGAGAACTTCAGGAAGGCTTACAAGCAGGTGTTCAAATGCCAGATTGGTTCCTCTGACTACCCGCTCAATGACATCAAGGAGATCCGCAGCAAAGTGGACACGCCACCCTCGACTAATTGCACTAATGTTTGACTGGCAACAAGAAAATTAATCATGCCAGCTGTGGGACTGACACTCACTATGAGTCATAGTGAAAGAGTCACTAGACACAAGT
The DNA here is from genome assembly GCA_037177495.1 of Rhadinocentrus ornatus. NCBI lineage: Eukaryota > Metazoa > Chordata > Actinopteri > Atheriniformes > Melanotaeniidae > Rhadinocentrus > Rhadinocentrus ornatus. Next base: position 25,506,610 of record JBAMHW010000006.1, read on the forward strand.
GAGTGTGTGTTTTTGATGTAGGCAAGCATGGTTGAATGTATTACTCCACATAATCGCTGGTCACTCTTACTGGACTGGAGGAGATCCAGCTACAGTGGCTGTAGGACATGACATCTCTTATTTAAGAAAAGCCTGGTGAAACTCAGGAAAACAGACCCCCATCTACAGTACAACAGATATTCACATATCACATGGTGTCATATTTTTAAGAGAATGGCTTTAAAAGGATGGAACTCACTGACTTTATCAGTAAAAAGTATTAATCTCACTAGCAGAAATCTAAAACCACTGTATGTCTGAGAAATAACTAAGATTTTGTGAAATTGTTTCTTTTTTGGGGGGGTGGGGGGTTCTTAAGTACTACCATTTCAAATTTACTCAACTGCTGATCCCAGTATGTTTCTTTGGCTGGCTTATGGTTCTGCTGGGAGTTGGACTTCATGCTACTTGTTACAGCAGAAGACAAAACTGCTCCAAACTGCTGTGTTAGCTCTTAAGGAAACTTAAGGCTTTTTGCTGCTTTGAAACTGAAGAAGTATGGCCACTAGTAACTCTCAAATTGTTATCAATTCATCTATCACAAAATAGACGTTGTTATGACTAGTTTACATCTTGTAGATCAAATTTAGCTTGGCTTGCTTCTCCGTTTCAGCGATGGAGGGTGTGTGCCTGCAATGGCTGGATACACTGATAGATTATAGCATCTGTAAGCTTTCAGACATAAATCTGTATTCCTTTGATTCACAAAGCTGTCTAATTCTTGACAAGGCCTTGAATTTACGGTAAATTTACAAAAAGGTTTCCACCCCAAATTTCCCTATATATGTATATAGATATTTTCTTTTCAGTGAGCTCAACTGTTATCACGAATTGATCCCATGGAAACCGCTAACTCTTGTTTCTACAGGGGCTGGCTGTGACAAAGCTGCCTGAACTGATTGTGGGCTTTATAGATAAGTCTTGTGATTCCACTCGGCATGCTAGTAAAAGCAGCTATCGGTTCTTCTCCACAATAAATGTACACTTTGGTGAACTTTGGCAAAAGCTATAAAACTGATTGTAGCTGTGGTCTTAACTTTTGTGAGATGCAACATGGGAACACATCAGAGTCAGGACAGACAACCTACGCAGCCGCAGCATGGCAGGAAACTCTCCCCCCTGTCTCTGTAGCTATGCTACGGCATATAAAGAGGCAGTCTCATCAGAAATTGTAAAATATGAATTTTTGTTTGTTAAAAAAAAACACCCTTTTTTTTGCTGTCAGGTGACTGTTGAGTGACAGGTAACAACATGTCATGTGACATGAACTGCAACAATGAATCCCCACTCAGGATTGTGGTGGGGCTGAAGCCCATACCGGCAGCTATGAGGAAAGAGGCAGGGTCCATCACAGCGAGACAAACACCCACTTACTCACTTCTATTAATTATTAATCTAGCATACATGTTCTTGGACTGTGGAAGGAAGCCCGATTACCCGGAGAGAAGCTATGCAGGCACAAAGAAAGGCCCCAGCCAAGGTTTCAGGAACCTTTTTGCTCTGAGGTAATAGTACTAACCACTACAACCTAACCATGTTATTTGATTTAACTCCAACTAAGTTTAGAGCAGGTTGGAGTGAAGCAAACAGACTCTTGCAAGTCTCATGTATGAAGTCTGAGGGCTTTAATACCTTCTTTCACCTGAATCTAAAACACGTTGTCCAACTTAAGTTAAGTTAATGTTGCAAACATGATGGTGTAGGTGTGCCACAGTAAAATTCGTTCATTTAAGCCATCACAGAACATTTTCCTGTCCACCGCCCCATGAAGCACGTTGATCTGTGGCCCATAGGTTGTTCTTTTAACGGACACAAGGATGAACCAGTCAGATATTTTAAACCACTTTTGGCTCAGAGCCGAGGAGAGAAAATGGAGAGGAGGTGCAACTGCAAGATAAAAGAAAAGAAAAACACACTGCCAGGGTACAACGATGATTGACATGTTTACAACAGCAGAACCATCATCACCTGCTGTGGATGATGATGATGATTGTAGAAGCTGCACCACTTTCACATCACGGAGGTTCTGTTCTGGGTAAAGAGACCCATTAAACCCAGTTACTCTGAGCCATATGAGCCAGTTAGCGGTGAACATGTTAGCTGCTTAAAGAGTTATAATGAGGTGATGATAACACATCAACAAAAAGCTGTTTTATTGCCACACTAGTTTGTCTTGTAACATTTATTAAATTGGTTGACGACGTCACAGTTTTTAGCAGAGCAGTTGATTAACTAGTTATGCTCACTAGTTAAAACAGCGACATCTTAAATTTAGTTCTTTTATGTCTTACTGAGCTAAATCATCTTAATGAAAGTAAAAACATTTTTTTATCCATCATTCATCAACATTAACAGTGACTCAGCAGATTTCTGATTTTCTTTATCAACCTGTTGTGGCTGACAGTCGGATACTTTTAGGTCAAAATGCATTAGAGGCTGCTTCTGTGTTGGTGTTTATGGACAGAATATTAGATTATCTTTTTTCATACAGCTGTTTGTTTCTTTATAAAATATCTAAAAATTCTGAATGTGACTTCAACATTGTGTTAACAAAAAAAAAGAAATCATATATTAAACCTGGTATAGATAACACCTCCAGAAGGGGAGAGCAGCCTACACTTAGTCCAGGAACAGTTTTCATCTGATCCATCATTTCTCATGTCTGTATTCCTATTTTCTTTATCCCTCAAACACAAAGTAGGATGAATGCTGCTGTATCATGTAGATTTTTATTTTAAGAAAAAACAAAACCACGTCCACTGATTGCTGCTAACCGCATGACTTTAGTGGTTTTATAAGTTGCACAGTTGATATTCACATTTAAGGGAGCCCAAATATTAGTGGTGCTCATGATCATATATGGGCCAGTCTAGGCCAGAATGCTGCATGCACAGTACATTTCTGTGGACCAATATGAATATTTTATCATTCGTCATGAGATCAGTGAAAGTGGAGGAAACAATTAGACAATACCCCGCCCCTGCGTTAATCTCCATTCCTTAAAGTACTCCCCTCTCTCCTCATTCTTCCAGTTTATCTGAACAAAACATCCCTCCATTACAACACAGACCAAACAGGTAGTAAAGACATGACACAATTATTTTAGAAGGCTTTATGTATTATTTTTTGTGCAATGTCACCTCTGAGGCGCGTTCACAACTAATGGACTGAAAACAGGGCTCGTTACAGCAGGTCTGGCTGAGCCAAGTTCTTAAGATGAAGATGAAAAGGCAGCTCTCTGTGCCAACCAGCAGATGGATGGTAATTCTTCAGCATTTAGAGGCGATCACAGCCTTTTGCTTACAGCAGAATATCATAGATGTAGATCAGTAAAAGAGTGGCTTGGCATGCCAGAAGTACAAATGGTTGCAGAATCTATAATGTGTCCTCTTAATGTCTCAAAATGCTAAAATTCGACATTATAAGACTTTAGATCGTCTTTTATACTCGTAATAAACACATAATTCATACACTTAAATCACTCTTAAGCAAAAAAATCCTACTCATCTAAGGGTTCGTATGCATGCAGGGTATAAACAGACTTATCGAACCATTCGTTGTTAAGAAAAATGTTTGTTTCTCTGCGTGTTTGCTGACAGATTTATTAAAAAGCTGGAATTGAGGTGAGTTAATCACTCCTGTCTTGTTTAGATGTAATTCCTGTGGAAAACAACAAGTTGACAGCACGCTAGTTGTGAACATTTTTCCCTGTTGATCCCATGATCACAGAGAAAGGAGTATTACCACCGAGCAGCTGATATTATCAAATGAAGAGATTAGAAACACAACCAGATTGAGGGTTTATTAAAGGTCAACACCAACTGCAACTTTACTCTGTTGGAAATGAAAACACAAATGGGCAATGTTTAGAGGAGTGAAAGGAGATTGCCTCATTAGTCGTGGTAAAGAATGGTATCTTTGAAGAGCATAAAGAACGCGGGATGATGCAGGTATGCTACTGAAACGGCAGCTTTCTCGTATCAAAGACGGTTGGCAAGGCGACTGACATATCACCTGATACTAGATCAATAAAAATGTAGAAATCAGTGTTCAGACAATCAGAAAATGGGTACAAATCAATTTGATTTCCAGGAAAATTTCCTGTTCCAGGTATTTGCACAATATTAAAGTTATCGGCATTAGGGAGCTAGCTGGGTTAAAGTCCACAAATTTTCATCAATATCTCCTGAAGAAATTATACAGAAAATTTGAAATCTGCAGTGGAAGAGTGGAAAAAACTTTACACACATAGGGGGTACAAATCCTTGATCTTTTTTATAACTGGATTTAATTTTATCCATTTGCTGGAATGCATTAGCATTAGCAAGAACAAAGCAGGCGTCACGGTAAATCTGTAAAAGAAAATCAGCCTAGTCAACAAAGTCCCGCAGAGAAAAAGCTCAGTGTCTGTGAGAAGATGTAAGATACTAGACCGGTTATTTCCAAGTTAACCTACATGACAGACTAAGCTAAAGTTTGGGGGTTTAAAAAACAATTCTTTCTTTTATCACTCATCTGATCAGACAGTTTGTTCTCTGCAGGCCCGGGATAGAGAGAGTTTTTACAAGGGGCCCTAGCCCACAAAGCCTCCTAGGGTGGGTGAAACTGGGTGGTTGGTGAACTATAACATTATTTTGTGAACTGCACTGTGTTAAATACAGAAAAAAACTAAATGTGAGTTTTTTTGTGTTTTGGATTCATTGAAAGTTACGTTGGAGCAGCGCTTGTATGTATTAGTATTAGACTTATTGTGACCTGTCCACATCTGTTAATGAAAGATCCGTTGCTGCAGATAAAAAACAACCACTGAAATATTTTTTGGTTGTAAATAATGTTAATACAAACCTGTAAAAGCCTTGCTTTTTTTTAGCTGTATTGTGCTGTACAACTGGGCTAAAGTCTTGGTGGCATAAAACTCAACGCTTGTCTTGTACCGTTTCGGGAAGCCGTTTCCAAATGTTAGAAGTTTCTACTGGATTTCAAGTTGAAATGAAGAACTGAATAATGTGTTATTTGAATGTGTCAATCCTGCACACATCCCAGCTTTAGCTCAGTATCAGTAGAACAAAATAACTTAACTCTACACTATCACACAGTATTATATGTTCATCTTTTGATCTTTTCCACAAAATGTTGCATCAATTCCTGAAGGTTTTACCTGAAAAGGAGACAAAGTTAACCCAGTGGTGCACAGTCGTGTTACTCTGCTGCAGCTGATGTGACTGATTAACACCACCTAATCAGTTTAATCAGCACACTCTCATCCCCCCTGTCAGCGAGGATCTCAGATGTGAGAGTTAAGGATTTTTCCCAGACAGCAGAGGAAGTCCAGTTGATGACTTTGCTCAGCATTGCACTGACGGTGCAGATGGTGATGCAGAGAACAGAGTTTTTTTAATTTATTTAGTAGGGCAGATGGATGACAGCTTAATCCTGGAGATGCGGTAAGCATAGCAATTTGTTCAGTATACACTGTAGACATATATATCAATTAGAAAACTTTTTTTTTCTGATAAATGCGCTTATATACAAGATTTTCTGAGCAAAAAAGTGACTTTTTTATACCCCAAGATAATTTCTATCAAAAACTCATTTGCAGAGAAGTTGTTTTATTTTTTTATTTTTTTTCTAAAGTCCTGTAAAAACTTAAATCTGGATTTTGCTAACTGATCTTCTTCACTGATATAGATGTGAAAATCTATGCCAACAAGACACTAAAAAAAGTTGGTATGTTTACCCTTATGTCACATCAGATCTTAATCACACTTTTAACCCTTTGGGAAATGCAAATATGGATTTTTTTTTTTGTTTCTAAACACTGAATTCTCTTTACGATTCCCCACATATTCATTAGATCTGGGCTGCATGCAGGACAGGCATACACTCTGTTGTAAATCATGCTAAATGTGGTCCAGCATGATCCTGCTGAGACAATCCTGGATATTCTGGGAAAAATTGTCACTTTGATGAAAACATTTTTCTGTCTAAAAATTCAATATATACTTCTGTATGGAGTCATGAAGGGTGATCTACCCCTGATCCTATCAAAGATAAATTAGCAGCCTAGATGGTCTTTCTCATCTTATGACACTCAGAAACAGATGTCAGTTTTGACCCAAAGCCACTGAGTGGACTATATTTTCTGAATTTTACTAGTTTAACAGGGAGGAAACTAAAAAACAATTTCTTTGGACTTTGACATATTTAAGATTTCATTTTAGAAAACGAAAAAAAAAAAAATCTCTGCAAATTAAGTTTGCAATACTTACTATTTTTGTATATTTGTACAAATCAGACCCAACTAAACAGAAGAGAACAAAGAGAAAATGTGTTTATGCGGGTAAAGGACATAACTATGTCTGTATTTATTTTAAAGAAAGGATGAGTAGTGCATCTTAGTCAAGAAAGCTTCTATAGGAACATTAAGAGTATTTTAATACAATCTAACTGTGTCACTGCTGAATATTAAAATGTAGGAAACCACATTAAAATCCATTATCAGAAATTACCTAATGATATTAAACAAAGTGAAAACATAAATTAAGTTGTCCAATAACTTGTTTAACTAAGTTTGAACTATAACATTTTTAAGGATATTATTTTAAAGTTAGCTTCAAACATAAGTTGCTGTAAGCCGGCTGTTCTTCCTTTATATTTCTGTTGTTTGCTTACTGGCTAATTTCATGCAAAGTATTCTTGCTGTAAATTTCAAGGCCAGATTATTGTCATCTTGTAAATTTGGAAAAATTAATATCTTTCTTTTTTTTTTTGGTTAATACATAGTGATTTCACTATTAATAGCCAGCATTTTCTTAAAAAGAAAACAAGAGAGCTGTGTGTAATTGCAATCATAAGACAAGGACAGGACAATCTTTTCTGCGTCTTATAAAGCTTGCTGTGGTGTCGTATGAAATCTGTTTGCTGTCCAACTTCAGCTGTGATGAAACCAGTTTGACTGAAATGTGAAAATAAAAAAAAAAATGTTTTTCTTGTCTTTTTTTTTTGTTTTGGGGATTTTGCTTGAACTGCCACATATGACCAATATGCTTTTGCTGAAGTACTCAGTATCTGGATTGTGTAATATACTACTAAAATAAATTAAATCTGTGCATTCCTTCTAATAAATCATTATTCCTGAATGGAAAAAATGTGTGGCTTTTCTAAATTCCTGTGTTATCTTGCAAAGGCTTTCCTTCTATATAAGGAACATTTCTTTAGTAATACCACAAAATTAACCCTCACCTCATAAATTAGGTCTTACCAAATAAGAAACAATGAAAAAAACGAAGTTAAAGCTCACACCACGCCTCTGAATTTGATTTTCTTGGATACAAACTCATGGCCTATGGACATTTCCTGTCATCACATTGACCAAACAATCCCAAAAAGGGTTGGAAAAAACTCTCCCATGGAGCCTTGAGGTGTAAATATTGCTTTGTAGGGCTTTTCTTAAAAAAAAAAAAAAAAAAGTTCACATAAAGCCTTGAGTTGAATTGATTCTCACACACATTTTTCTACATGTGGAGCTACAGTATGTTGGTCCACAGCAAAAACTGAAGCAATTTCACAATGGAAGATGGAAAATAATAAAATAAAAAAAGTAATAGCTATTTCAAATGTTAATGTTAAAAAAAAACAAAAAAAAAAAACTGGCATGCAGGTGTTTTGCATTGTGCAAAACAGAGAATAATATATAATATATATAATATATATAAAATATATAATATAATATAATTGCATGGATAGATATGTAAATATGAAAAAGTACATAGTTTGGTTAGAAATAAAAAAATACACAATATGGTTGACAATCCCACCACATTAAGTGCTATTTGTGACTTTACTATATCATAATTTTCGAGCTGGAAATAGCATTTAAATAAAAGTAAAACTGTGCACACAAGGGACAAGAGACCATGGCTGTGACAGAATGTCCACCTTAGCTAACCCCTCATTCACTACATAGGGCTGCACTATAGACCCTTTCATGGCCTACATATTCAGTGACGTCACTACTGTATTCGGAGGCAAAAAAAGAGGAATGCACGTAAAAAACACTGTAGAAATGAGCTATCTCAAGTTTTATTACAAAATGTCATCTTGTTGTGTGTTTGGGTGCCAGAATAAGAGGTAAAACATTCCTGGCAGTAAAATAAAGTTTTTTTTGGATCCAAGTTCAGAAAAAAACTAAGACTGAATGCAATAAGACGAAAGGACAGGACAGAGGCAATAATCAACCATTCTTTTGTTTGCAGCGCATACTTTATATCAGGTAAGATAAATGTCATTTTAAGTAAATGTTATTGACTCCAGATTAACAAATTTTTACATTATAAAGGAAAATGTTGGATATATAACGTCGGCTTTATCAGCACATTAGCAAGCGCATAAATGCTAAAATTTAGACGGCAGCGCACAAAGATCGGGACGTAAAGTGTTTTATCATTTGAACGTGGCTATTTATGTCGTAGTTGTAAGCATCCAGGGATTTATATGGTTTGAGTTTCTTTTTGTTGTACACATATGGTGTCTCGATTAAGTTCATATAGATGTCTGGCCACTCCATTGTCACCAGTCCTAAAAGATCAGTTCCGAGACCACTTGAAAACCCTCCATTTACTAAAATGCCACCGAAAATTATTAGCTGCCACTTGACAACATAGCTTCTAGCATCTGCTTTTGCCTCCAGGCTAAGCTCCGCCCACCAAAAATGGCACAATGTTTGCAAACTTTGAAAGGGTCTATATACCACACTACATAGTGCACTTATTCTCTTGGAGATTCGGACACAAAGCTGCCTATTTTTTTCCTTGCCGCAGACCATGTGACTACCAGCCGTCACCACGGCAACCACAACACGTAACAAGATGTCATTCCAAATCCAATCCAAAGTTGTGTGTCAATATTTTTATTTTTATTCCTTATGTTGTATTTTATTCTTTGTTGCATATCTATTCAATATATTGAATATCTATTCAAAAAGCTCAAGTTTTTCTCCTCCTTGCACCATGTTAGCATTGCATTGTGGTCTATATTGATCCGTCTAGTGACCATTGAAGCTCACTACTTTTTAAGATGCATTGTGGGTAATTTTGAGTGCACTACTTTTCTCTCTCTGGACATTTGGACACCCCTACAAAATGGCGTCACCCCTATTTAGGTCACTATGTAGGGATTAGGGTGCACAGTCGGACACAGCTGAACATTTACAGATGGGTGAACCTGGACAGAATCAAACTGTCAAATTTTATTTACATTCCAGCAAGGATGAACAGCTGCTCTGTTGTTTATGAGCATTTTAAAATTTCAGGAGGGACTTGAATTGCCATGAAAATCTGTTTATATCTAAATCCCTCTGATCCAACTGTACCGACAAGCCAGACATTTTTGTCTTGAGGGAAATATTTTACAGCTATTTGGTGCTGAATGTTGATGCTATGAGAGGATGGATTGTAACAACGTTGGTAAGTGACAGTTTTTATCAAGGAAAAAACAACAGAACAAAACAAACAAAAGCAGACATTTATCAACTCAAATCAACTTTATTTATAAAGCCCTTTAAAACAACCATCGTTGAAACATAGTGCTGTACGTAAATGGACAAAGCAACACTGAAAATACAACAATTGACAGATTTCTGGCAACTTGGGCTGTGTTTGTGTTCAGTTTTAATTAATATTAGCAGTAAAAGCAGCTTGAATGGTGTTCAGAGTTTTTCTTTTCGAATAAATTCTATTATTTCTTACAATTTTTGCTGGCAGAAAATGTTGCTCATGTCCAATTGCCAGATGATGTAGGCTTTTTTTTTTAATGGGTCTGAAAAAAATTTGTTTCAGAAGTTCATGTCTTGCTTTAAATAATCTGGATGCATTTGCTGATTTTTTGTTTTGTTTTATGTTGGACAAACAGTGAGGAAAATAAATATTTGAACCTTGCTATTTTGCAAGTTCTTCCACTTAGAAATCTTCGAGGGGTCTGAAATGTCCACTGTGGGAGACATATATAATTTGAACACCTGTCTATCAGCTAGAATTCTGACACTCAAAGACCTGTTAGTCCGCCTTTAAAAAGTCCACCTGCACTCCACTTATTATCCTAACTTAAAAGCACCTGTTTGAGGTCAACAGCTGCATAAAGACAACTGTCCACCCCATACAATCAGTAAGACTCCAACTACTAACATGGCCAAGACTAAAGAACTGTTCAAAGACACCAGAGACAAAATTGTAGACCTCCAGAAGGTTGGAAAGGGCTACGGGGCAATTGCCAAGCAGCTTGGTGAAAAAAGATCCACTGTTGGAGCAATCCTCAGAAAATGGA
>JBAMHW010000006.1:25521426-25534817 GCA_037177495.1 Rhadinocentrus ornatus
GAGCTTCTCACCCTATCTCTAAGGGAGAGCCCGGCCACCCTGCGGAGAAAACTCATTTCGGCCGCTTGTATTCGCAAAATCTTGTTCTTTCGGTCACTACTCACAGCTCGTGACCATAGGTGAGGGAAGGAACGTGGATCGACCGGTAAATAGAGAACTTTGCCTTTTGGCTCAGCTCCTTCTTCACCACGACAGCCGATGCAGGGTCTGCATCACTGCAGACTCGGCACCGATCCACCTGTCAATCTCCCACTCCATCCTTCCCTCACTTGTGAACAAGACCCTACAAGAGATACGTAAACTCCTTCACTATGTACAGGGCCTTATTGCAGACCTGGAGAGAGCACTTCACCCTTTTTCGGCTGAGGATCATTGTCTTGGATTTGGAGGTGTTGATTCTCATCCCAGCCGCTTCACACTCGGCTGCGAACCGGTCCAGTGAGAGCTGAAGATCTTGGCCCGATGAAGCCAACAGAACCACATCATCCACAAAGAGCAGAGGCCCAATACTGAGGCCACCAAACCGGATCCCCTCAACGCCTTGGCTGCGCCTAGAAATTCTGTCCATTAAAGTTATGAACAGAGTCGGTGACAAAGGGCAGCCTTGGCGGAGTCCAACTCTCACTGGAAACGATTCTGATTTACTGCCGGCAATGCGGACCAAGCTCTGACACTGATATTTTAGTTGCTCTCAGATCTAAAAATCCAAATGCTTTCAGTTGCTGTTTTCTGTGTGTCTGGAATAAACTGCTTGCTGGCCTGAGGCTATGCAAAAGCTGTGTCTACATTTTGAACTTAACTCAAAACATTGCTGTTTTCACAAGCCCACAATTGTTAACTATGAACTTTAAAACCCTTTTTCTAATTTTCTTATGTACTTTATTACTGCTGTAAGTCATTTTAAATATCTACCTCTTTGCTTAGTTTATATGTGTGTATGCATGTATTTATGTGTCTATATGCCTTTGCTAGTCTACGCTTATGCATGAATGTTTTGTACTTTCTATACTTCTACGTTGTCTTTAGTGTTCAGCACACTGGGTTTACAATTAAATTTACTATATCAATGAATAAAATTGACATTGTCCTCCTGGTTGTGTTTACATTACATGGAAATTTTACTGAATTGGGTCAGTTTACTACAGGGAGTGCGTTTTCATTGAAAAAAAAGATAAATCTTCAATTTCATGACCACACTACTTAAGAGAAAAAAGGCATAAATTGTGCTTTAAAATAAAAAATAGGTGAGAAATTTTGAAAAATCAGGAAAGTAGACTGTTCCTTGGCTGTGTTTGCTGTGGAGTGTTGGATGACTTATTCCAGCTTTTTTTATGCTAATGTTAAATGTTTAAATTTATTTTGTTGAAAGTGATGAATGGAATCTCTGTGTATGAATAATTGTGTGATCCTCTCTTATACAGAGGGAAATAAAACAGGTAAGGAAATAAATTTTACATTTCTCCTCTGTTTTATAGCAATTGTTCAGGCATAGTAACAGACACAATTTTTTACACTCGTAATACAATACCTAGGTCCCTATGGTCACCAATAACATACATATGAACCTCGTTATTGTGGAGCTATTGAAAATGGCCAGGGTAAGGTTTTAACACTGAAGATGAGACTAAAAACATTTTAAACATGTCATGGGCCGTTTACCAACATATCAATAATCTTCCTTTGACTTACTGTTTACCTTCCTTTAATCAGAACCCAGTTTGCCCATTTCCCTTTGACATCAACAAAGCATTTTAGTCCAGACAACTGCTGTTCACTGGATATTTTCTCTTTTTTCCAGGCCATTCAGCAGCAAAGGGCTCCAGGCCGGGATTCAAACCTGCACCAGCTGCATTGACTAGCTGTAGTCTCAGAGGCAGAGCTGAGCTTAACGCTTTAAATATCCTTTTTCTTTACTTCTAAAAAAATATATATATGTATATATATATACATATAAATATATATTAGGGCTGGGCACGTTAACGCGTTAATCGCGTTAATCGCGTTGATTAATTAATGCCATAATTTTTTTAATCGCATGTTAAGTTTTTTTTCTCTCACTGGCTTTGATCACAGAAACCCCATGGCTGCAGTCCACACGGTGCGTCTGATGTAATCGGGAGAGCAGGTTTATTAAAATGAAGAGACGTTTTCTGTCTGGAACTAAAGAAAGAAGAAAAAGAAACCATGCAGATGGGTAGAACATCCTGATTTTTACACAGGAAACGGCTCCCAAAAGACAATGAGAAACTTTTTAGCAAAGGTAAGACATGTTTTCTGTCTGTTTTACAAACATAAAGCATAAACTGGGCCTTCTTCTTCTGAATCTTGGTCCTAGCAAGATAAAACTTCCAGCTGTGGAATCTGTGAGATGTGAGCTTTCAGTAGAGAAGCTCTTTATCGGTGTTGTCAGGTGGACACGGGGAGACATCATCTCTGTTTACATTTTTTTCAGACTTTGTGTACCTGGTCTTTTAACTGCTTCTTGTCTTAACTGTGTTTGGTGGTCACAGAAATGGTTTTACTGAGCTGTTAGCAGAGATTCTGGACTTTCTGTGGATAACACACAGCTGACGCTCTACCCTGAAGTCCAGATGTTAACCCCTTAACTCCCGGTAGCGGAGCTAAGAATGCAAAGTTAGAGAATTTCTAGGCAGAAATCTGAATAACGAAGCACTGAAGGTGCATGGATGGAAGTTATTGTGCACATTGTAAATATTTCTCTCTCCTCACCATCTAGAAGATGTGAGATTGTTCTCCTGCTTTCTGTCTGTTCACCTGATGCTGATATTCATCAGATATGGTTCCTTCTGTGTTAAGAAGGAAACAGCTTCATATATATATATCAACTTAATATATATATTTTTGATTAAGAGCCACCAGGATATTTGTCATTTTTGAAGAACGCCATTTTTATTTCCATTTTTTGGTTTTAAAATAAAAAACATTAAAAAAACCTTTTTATAAAAAGAGGATAGACAGACTTTCTTCCTTGGAATGTAGATATTTGTGGAAAATTATGTAAGTAAATAAAAACAAACAAACAAAAAAAAACTTCCATAGTTTCCAACCTAATGACAAGAAAAATAGATTTTCTTTTATTAGTTTTCTTATTAATTTGGCCTAGACAACCTGAAAGATTAGTAGGGAAGGCAGATTAGACCAGCCCCTCTGGCACCAACAACCATGTCCCATTAAAAGTCACTTAAGTTCTTTAAACTTCAGCTAATTGTCTTTACTATGACTAACCAAGCATTTAAATAACTCTCCCACAACGTGGCTGTATGCCTATTATACATTTTCTTCACTACTTTACATGCAAACTGCTGCCATTTAGAAAACAAAAAACTCTGAGGACATCTGATAGATTAAAGGACAATGGAGGGGAGTTGTTGATGAATGCACAATAACCACAGTTGACATTGAAAGGAAAGAAGTTTAAGGAAACATTAGTGGCTGCATCCAAGTCTCTAAAGGAAACAATTCTGAGTCACACTGTAGGTAGTATTGGTGCTAGATTTCATGAGGGGAGAAGGAAGTGGAGAACATGCCAGATGGTACCTCTACTGTCTTGATATTTGATCCCACTTTAAAGAGAAAGGTGCAATGGTACAGCAATAGTTTTTAAAGAAAAACTTGCTAATATGTTTAGCTTGGACTAATAAAAAAGTTTTTCTACATGCTTTCTTTCTGGTGGATCCTCAGCTTAGTGTGAAGGAAGAAGGTTATATAATGGAAGATGAGGTTAATGCCCTTCAAAAACAAATGAAGCAGGGTCATTTTATGTTAAACTCAAACAAATCTATAGAGTACAACATCCAGATGGTTTCTTTGTTCATGCACTCTAACTAAAGGCGACAGGAGGGAAATACAATTCAAATGAGCATTTTCACATCAAGGTCATTCTCAAGTGTTTCCTTTTATAAGACACAAAGTTTTCTAAAGGCTCTTATACACCATCAGTGACTAACAAAAAGTCTGTACATGAATCACAGTTGCTTTCAACAATGGGATATGAGTGAAGATATGATGAATGTTTTTTTACTTTTGGTTTGCTTTTAGTTAAAATCTGCATTTATATAAAACACTTCTTGGTTGGGTTAAGTAGTCCCAAATCCCTTGGTTGGGACTAAACAACATCATATTCAGGGGTTAAATCTTCAGCACCTTCATTGACACATTTCTATACTTGACATGCATACGCTCTCACAATCACTAGAAAACCACATAATCTTTATCCTCTGATGGCAGGTTTGGGCTGAGTCACTCAGTGTGTGATTGTGGATTTATTCCATCAGCAGCTCTTTTCCTCCTCAGATCTCAGCCTCAGTGAAAACACAAAGCTGATGCTGACCAGTAGCTTTGCTGCATAAACTCACCGTCTAATAGAAATAATACATTAGCGTGTTAGTGACCATCAACTTTGCCAGACAAATGAACCTGCTGAAACAGTCATTTGTTAAATAAATGGAACAACAAACAACCTATTGTTGTTTTTGCTCATATCAAAGGGATCTTTTTTGTGCCTGAGGAGCACATCGCCAAAACTCAAAATTTGCAAAGATCTTCATCTACAAAATCAAAGCTGCTCCTTGGAAAATCTGACAGCTATGGTTATTTTTCCAAGAAGAGCTGCTTTGTGATCTGGTAACGATAGTTACTCATCACAGCCCTTCCATTAAAAACCAAAAAACTACTTTTACTAGACAGACACTCAAGAGGAATACATGAGGTCCACATCTGCTACATAATGCCTCTAATTATTTCTTGTGAAGAAAAAATAGTCCTGCTAATTTTACAATAACACCTTCAGCACAAAAGCTGATGCACTAGAAGCCACAAGAGGATGTATTTTTCTGCAAGTGGCAAAAAAACACACCACTCACTCACTCATAAACAAAGATGTTGCTCATCCAAGCAGAGACAGTGGAGGCTCATTTCCTCTGAAATGGTTGTTATCTAATTGACATTGATGAGGAAAGGAGTTCAATCTCACAGAGTGCAAATGCAAAATCAAAATGAGATGGGCAGAAATGGTCATCCTTTCTAACAAAGTAAGTACACTGCTGTTTAATCTTTGAAATGATACATTATTCATTCATGTATGCTACTGTAACTTCACTGATGCTTCACTTCACAATGACTGATTGCTGATGTTTCAAAAACAGTCACAGCCTGAGATGTTTTCTTCTAGCTGTCCAGACGCTTCTTTCATGTCTGCTGTTGAAAGTGTTGAGTCATTGTTGTGCTGGAAGACACAAGACCATCACCATGCATTGGTAATCTTGTATTAAATACCAATAACAGAGGCAACAAAGCAGCCCCACATCATGTATTATTGTGGGTAAGTTGTTCTTGTTTTTCTTTATTACCTATAATATCCCCATTGGGGATAATCAACTCTTCAGTCACTCCTGTTCAGCTCTGCTGACTAGTTTGATTGGCGCCTAATCACATGTAAGGCCAGACTAAGATCATACCATGATGTGAAAGAAGAAAGATGAGCAGATGCTCAGAAGACAGGGTGGTGGTACAGGACAGGTACAGAAAGTGACAACGAGACGAGGGAGACAGATTGAAATCCAAATGCATTGGGGGAAAATGTGAAGAAATCAACAAAAATCTAATTATGTTTGTTGTGGTTTATATTCATTTAAAATTTTCATTAAATCCCAGGATGAAGTTTCCTGGTTTAAAACATCGCTGAGCTCTGTCTGTGTGGAGCTGTGCATACAAGACTTTTCTCCTGTTTTTTTGGCCTTCTTCCAGCATTCAAAAACATGCACGTTAGGTAAGATGTGATTCCTATTTGACTTTAGGTTTGAGCCCAGGGTGCACCTTCTTCTTGCTCAGAGGATAATAACTTCTTTATTTGCTGAAAGACTGCTTTCAAGGTCTTTGGCAATTACTGTACGAAATCTGTTTAAAGCTGTTCTGATGTGCAGGGGCTGCACGGTGGTGTGGTGGTTAGCACCGCAGCCTTACAGCAAGACGGTTGCTGGTTCAAGCCTTGGCTGGGGGAGGTTCAAATGTGGGGGCTGGTGGCCTTTCTGCGTGGAGTTTGCATGTTCTCCCCTGTGTATGCATGGGTTCTCTCTGGGTTCTCCAGCTTCCTCCCACCGTCTGAAGACATGCATGTTAGGTTAATTGGTGACTCTAAATTCTCCATAGGAATGAGTGATTGGTTGTTTGTCCCTATATATGTAGGCCCTGCGATGGACCGGTGACCTGTCCGGGGTGTACCCTGCCTCTCACCTGAAACACTGCTGGGATAGGCTCCAGCCGCGACCCATAATGGAAGAGGCGGTGATGACTGTTCTGATATTCTCAGATAGCCCTCCCCTTTTTTCCCCAAAAACGTAATTAGAAAATTGCTTAATTTCTTTTCTATAAACTAATTCAATGTCATTACATGGGTGTGTGGTTGTCTTCAGGATGCAGTTTCCATCTGTAATTTGCATTTCACTTTATAAAAGCTTTTCAGTTGTTAATATGTAATATTTATCACACTCATCCTCTTATTTGGACAAACTGGTACATTTTTTTTTGTAGATATTTCATATTCTGTTCATACTGCACCAACAGACAGAATTAAATTGTTGTATCTTTGCAATCAGGTGAAAATCATGATGTGAAAGTTTGTGCACATGCTGAGCTGAAACATAGCCCACGGGGGTAGCACATAACTGTAGAAGACTGTGTTTCTGCTGCTTTATTACAGACACATCAAGCTCATTGGCCACATCGATGAGCATTTTTGTCTGTGTTGTATTTTTTGTGTGCATCCCGTTGCCATTGTCAGACTGTCTTCATTTTTGAGGCCAAATATTTTCTGACCAACTGAATGGTGGGCCAAAATTATATTTGCGAAAGACGCCTAGTGCTCCCATCACAATGTGGCACAAAATCTGTAGCTAGGTTCTTTTCCTCTGTTGTTCCCCGGTGGTGGAACGATCTGCCAAATCATGTCCGATTTACAAAGTCCTTATCCACTTTTATGAGTAATCTAAAGACAATCTCAGACTCTAAAGAGCATTTCCACACTTAGCTATACTTTTCTACTCGTCGGAATGAGTTAGGAAGATTTTGGCTTAACTCTGTACTGAATAAATTGTGTGCACTCATGCCCAAGATGATATTGTGTGATGAAATCATGATCTTTTATTTAAACAAAGGACTTAAAAAAAAGCATTGCCTCTACAACTCAATAACAGCACCTGGGTGCAACTGGACTCACGTCCCATCCTGTTTGAATTCTTGCTTGTGTTGTTCTTACTCTCAGATTTAAGTCGCTTCTAAGTATTTCGGGCTCTTAGAGGACCCGTAGTGAGAGCGCTCTTTGGCCTGATGGGAAACCCGCTTGTTGTTGCTTAGCTGCTAGTTGTACTGCTATGAAGTTACATGCAGTGTTAATAAACAGTTAACGTTCCGCAGGGGTCCTGGTTATTATTGTTACACACAGTAACAAAAAAGAGAGGAGGCTATAACAAAGTGGCGACGAGGATGGATGGACCGAAGTTTGCTGTTAGGATAGAGTATTTATACGGTTTTCTCCTTCTAACGCTGTAGCTGATCAAGTGTTAGACAGGGACCGCTAATCGACCTGCTTGATATTGCGAGTGGACAAGAGGAACTTTACCAGTGTGATAGAAAGAGGATTGGCATAATGGCTGGAATTATTGGCTGACAAAATCTTTTACAGCCCATGAAGCCAGGTGACAAATCGTACAAGGATATTGTGGACACACTAAACAACCATTTTCCACCCAAGCCCCTGGTGATTGTCGAAAGATTCCGGTTCCACAGACATAACCAAGAAGAGGGTGAGTCTGTCACCATGTTTGTTGCAGCGCTACGCAAATTAGCTGAGCGCTGAGATTCCAAGGATGCTTTAAATGACACATTGAGAGACAGGCTAGCGTGTGGATTAAAGAATGAAGCAGCGCAGAAGAAATTACACCAGCTAAATGCTACGGGAAGTGCATAAACTCACTAGTAAAGCTAACACACAAAAGCCATATTTGTGTTGTGGCAAGTCAGGACACCTTGCTGAAGACTTTTGGTGCAAAGATAAAGACTGCCATAACTGTGGAAAGGAGCGTGTATGTAGGAATAAATGGAGCAAAGACAAAAACTTTAACACTGATCACAAGAAAGACATGGTTAAATAGAGAAAGAACAGACTAGTTCATACACTGAAGAATCAAAAAGAAGCATGATTGATTCTTCAGAGGAAGAAACAACGGCTTCAGTGAACACTATTCAAATAATGAATGTAGTCAAAAGTTCTGAAGGGTTTTGGGTC
Organism: Rhadinocentrus ornatus; assembly: GCA_037177495.1. Taxonomy (NCBI): domain Eukaryota; kingdom Metazoa; phylum Chordata; class Actinopteri; order Atheriniformes; family Melanotaeniidae; genus Rhadinocentrus; species Rhadinocentrus ornatus. Next base: position 25,529,729 of record JBAMHW010000006.1, read on the forward strand.
AAACCCAAATTAGAAGGACATTCTGTGAAAATGCTGATAAACACAGGATCAAAAGCATCACTTGTGTCATACAAGGTTTACAAAAAGTTTATGAAACATCTTCCACTCCACCATTCGGACACACTTTTCAAAGCATACACTGGACATCGAGTACCCATGAAAGGAATGACAGAGGTGATTTTTCAGTACAAAGACCAAACTGCCAAGCTGCCAGTTTATGTTACCAAGGGCCTGGTATAATGGGGTGAACTTGGCTAAAGGAAATCCGGCTTGACTGGCAAGAAGTCGGGAAACTGTCTCACAATTCTACCCACCTGCAGACTATCCTCGAGAAGCATTAGGAAGTTATCCATGATGATTTATGCTTGCGCAGCGTCTGTTTCTGCGTCACCGCCGTAGGCTTGGCGTAGCTCCGCAGAGACTCGACGCGCACCTCTTCCAGACCTGACGTGCACCCCTGCTACGCAGACGGTTACGCGGAGGATCTCCCTTGTAATTGGTCAGTTTGGGATCACGTGTTGCCAGATATCTGTATCTTGGGCAGAATTTGTGTGGTAACCACCTTTTCTAAAAACAATAACCAGTAGATCAAGTTGATGAGAGGCTGATTGAATAATTTATGCATTTTCTTCCACAAACTAATAAAGACACTTAACCATACTGAAAGCCATTGTTGTTTTAAAACAGAAAATACCTATCGAGCTGAAGTTAATCATCAAAATAACTTCAACCTGGTGAGTTAACCGGCCGATACCACCCCTGCTGCCACCTTCAGATTAGGAGGAGAAACTGCAACATGACACCAAAACAACGCGTAGCCCCTACGCTTGAGTGCGAAAGCAAACTCACCAGCGTCAGCTACACCGTAGCTGCACGCAGACACTGCGCAAGCATAAATCAGCCTTCATAGAAGTCATACCAGTAGGGCAGTGATTCCCAACCCTGGTCCTCAAGGCACACTATCCTGCAGGTCGTAGATGTCTCCCTGCCACGACACACCTGATTTAAATTCATGGTCATTAGCAGACTTGTGCAGGACTTGTCAGAAAACCATTAATTTTGAATCAGGTGTGTTGCAGCAGGGAGACATCTAAGACCTGCAGGATAGTGTGCCTTGAGGACCAGGGTTGGGAATCACTGCAGTAGGCAACCGTGCGCTTCTTTCAGGCGTATTTTCCGAGAGCTTTCACTCGTGTTTTATATTTTATTTCAGCTTATTTGTCAACGGGGTGGGGGTAGTTTTCCTCCTTCTAGTCAGACAAAATAGACAAAAGTAAAACCAGTTTCTCTGCGGGATTTTATCACTAGAACCGCAGCATTCTAATGCAAAACTATCTCTCAGATAATTATTTCCTCACAATATATTATTATATATTATTTCCTATCAATACGTCACCCACCTCCCTTGATAAATCAGCTGAAATGCATGTAATTAAACACAAAGTAATGATTCCTCTTGCAGCACCGACAGGTCCACTGCCACTGTTTTTACTCCCTCTTCCCCTTTCTCTCCCTTCATCAGATGATCTCTGAGTCTGCAAGTCACAAAAAACGATTTCACACGATAACATTAGCTATTAGCAGTAGCTTGGTACTAAATACATGGAGGGCACACTTATAACTTATTAGCATTAAAAAAATAATTATGTATCGTTCTGTTCCTCGTCATCTGACAGGACACTCAAACTTCACATTTATGAATCTCCGTGGCTTCGGTAGTCGTAATAACGCTCTTAAATGGTGAGGCTCCAGTAGAGCACTACTCAGTTGCTTGTAATATATTAGCGCACCACTTGACGGGAGTAATTCTTACACACTGGGGCTTTAACACAATTTATTTAGATTTAGAAATCAAAACTACTCAGTTGAGGTGGTTAAGACTAAATGGGCTACATCCATTGTTCTGTGGTCTCCACATGTCTGGATGCCACCATCCAGACATGTGGAGATTTTAAAGTAACACTAAATCTGGTGTTAGCAGCAGAGCAAAGGGAAATGTGAATTTTTCAAGTCATCTGTTGGATATTTGGGACACGCTATTGATGGTGAGGGACTACACAATGCACCATCAAAGATGGCAGCCATTGTGAATGCACCACCACCCAAAAATGACAGCCAACTGAAATCCTTCCTGGGACTGTTAAACTATTATGGACGTTTTATTCCCAATCTGTTGAAACCACTGCATAACCTGCTACACAAAGAGAAAGTGTAACCTGACTGTCAGGATGCGTTTCAAAAAGCAAAAGATGTGTTGACAACGGAAGTTCTGACACATTTCAACCCATTACTGCCACCTCAACTCGCTTGTGATGCTTCCCCTTATAGAGTTGGGGCAGTGATCTCTCACGTACTGCCAGCCGGAAAAACCAATTGCTTTCGCTTCGAGGACATTGAACAAAGCAGAGTCTAACTATGCTCAACTGGAACAAGAGGCTCTAGGTATTGTATTTGGAGTGAGGAAATTTCACCAGTACTTGTATGGAAGGAAGTTCACCTTACTAACTGACCACTGACCTCTCACAACTATCTTTGGGCCATACAATGGCATACCATCTCTTGCAGCATCATAATTACAGAGATGGGCATTGCTGTTGTCAGGGCTTTCTTATGACATCAAGTACCGCAAGTCAGGCTCTCACCGCAACGCTGATGGCTTATCCAGACTACCACAGCGGACATTTTGTACTTTAGGGAGGTTGAACCTGTTTCAACTGCACTTGTGAAGAAATAGACCAGGACTGACTCTGTGTTGTCTACTATCTTGGACATTATTGTCAAAGGTCAGCCTGCTGGGGACTCTGTCGACTTGAAGCTCTTTCTTTGTAGGCGATCTGAACTATTGACTCTGCCAGGATGTTTACTTTGGGGAAGGAGGGTGATAATTCCACAGTCACTAAGAACTAAAATGTTGCAACAACTGCATGCAGGGCACAGTGGTGTAGTGAGAATGAAAGAGATGGCGAGAAGTTACTTTTGGTGGCCAAACATGGACAAACAGATAGAAGAGCTGTTCATCTGTAACAAGGTTCAAAACAATCCACCACTAGCACCTCTTTATCCCTGGGAGTTTCCACAAGAGCCCTGGCGTCGTGTGCACATTGACTTTGCTGGTCAGTTTGAGGACAGAATGCTTCTTGTTGTAGTTGACGCGCACAGCAAATGGCCTGAAATGGCTGTCATGAATTCAACTACTATGGAAAAGACAATAGAGACGTTAGGAGATATATTCAGCCATTTTGGATCTCCTGTACAACTAGTCTCTGACAACAGACCTCAACTTGTTTCACAAGAAATGTCTGCATTTCTGCAAGCTAATGGAGTGCAACATATCAAATCGGCTCCATACTATCCTGCAGCCAACGGCCTCGCAGAAAGGTTTGTGCAAACAATGAAAGACACACTCAAAGCTTAACAAGGACAAGGGAACTACATCAGAGACTGCACCAGTTTCTGCTCAACTACCGAAACAGTCCTCACGCAACCACAAAAAAAATCTCTGGCAAGCCTGATGTTTAAGAGAGATCTACGCATCAACTTTTGACCTTCTTAAACCATCTACAGTTACAGGTACTGTTCAGGAACAGCAAGAGAAACAGATCACGCACAGCAATCACCAGTCCACTGTATTCACCTCAGGGGAATCTGTGCTGGCCAGGAACTACAAGGGACAACTTAAATGGATTCCTGCAACTGTTATTGTGCAAACTGGACCAGTATCTTAAACAGTTCAAACTGCTGATGGCGTTTGGAAAAGGCACATAGATCAGCTCTTGCAGACACCACGAGTGCCTTTGGATTCCTCAAGAGATATTTCAGATGGGCTTACCTACACAGCAGTTTACCTACCTGTACAAGTGAAAAACTCAGACACACCAGAAACAGAATACCCACCTGTAGATGTGACTGTACAAGAACCCGAGACACCATATTGTATGTTGGTGCCTGAAATTAAATCCCACTTGAGAGCGGCGGCCTTCAAAACGTTTAAGTTATTAGACTAAATAGTGACTAACCCAAATCAATGGGACAGAATAATTCCCTGGGTCAGGGGACGAGATAGTCTATCCTCACCCCAAGATAGCACAGCAACAACAACAAAAAAAAGACTGAAGGCCCTTCAAAGTTGAAATAGTAGGAATGGAATAGTTTTGTTGGACAGATATGTCATTTTTCTAGCACATGCATTGTAAGAGGGGAGGAGATGTTATGTATTTTATACATATATTTGTATATGTAACATAGAAATGGTTACCGTTCCGCAGTGGTCCTGGTTATTATTGTTACACACAGTAACGTAAAAGAGAGGAGGACATAACAGATGGACTTGAGAATAAACTTAATTTTAATGGAGCAATCCATGGACGTCTCCTCCATGGAGAATGGGGGTGTTTAAACATACACTCTTTACCCAGTGAAAGGGTTCAACACCCGCCATTTTCCCGTATATATTTTGAAACTTATCCCGCGTTTTGCACCAACATGTCTGCTCTATCAGTTCTCTGGTCATCTGTGGAGTGCAGCTGTTCCCCGTTCTATTATTCATAATGGCTATTGGTGATCAGCTGATCGGCATTTCTCTCTCATTGCGTTTATTTATGCTTCAACTGAGGAGGAAACTAGCGGTTCATGGTTCACACTGTCACATATTTACCCCAAAGAGTTGTTTTTGGCAGGACCTTCTTTTACACAGTAGCTGTAGGAAGGATTTATATTTCAGCTATGCATATGTGACCATGCAACAGGGATGAAATGTGTACTTGTGGCCGCACCCCAAAGCGCCATGGGGAGACAGTGGGGAGCCTGAGGTCCCCAAGGCCCAGCAGGTCCACAGAGCACAGAGTCCAGGACAGCCAAAGCGGGAAGAGCAACGGTCCCACTCGGACCAGAGCAGAGGCGCCCCCAGACCCACGCCCCCTGGCGCGACTGGGCAGGGGCACCGAGCAGCCCAGGGCGATGGTGAGCAGGTCCGGTGGGCACCGGGCGCGGGCCGCACAGAGAGCAGGCGCCCTACAGATCCAAGGGCCACCCATCCCCCCCGGCAGAGCCCCGCACAGGGCCCCGACAGAGCCCGGCCGCCCCAGGCAAA
>JBAMHW010000006.1:25534917-25559591 GCA_037177495.1 Rhadinocentrus ornatus
AGGCCCCGGGGAAGACCCAGGACACGCTGGACAGACTACATCTCTCGGCTGGCCTGGGAACGCCTCGGAATCCCTCCGGATGAGCTGGTGAATGTGGCCGGGGAGAGGGAAGTCTGGGTTTCCCTGCTAGGCAGCTGCCCCCGCGACCCAACTCCGGACAAGCGGCAGAAAATGGATGGATAGATGGGCATAGTTTATGTCGTCAAGAGTGTGGGCATTTTCTCTCAAAATCTCAAATCAGTGTTCTCATTAATTATTGACCTAGTCAAGGCTGTAATAACCTCATATCAAATATTCCAGTTTGCATTATATTTGGGGGAAAAATGCATATTTTATGTTTTTTTTAAAAAATATAGGGTTTTCATAACAAATTGGCATAAAAACATGAAAATTTTTTAAAATATAATACAAAAAACTATGTATATGCTTAGGTCTGAAGTTATTGGAAAGATCTGATGTAAAAAAATGAAAGAAAAAAAATTACTTTTAAAATTTTTATGACACTTTTATGTGGACTACCATATTGGTACTCGAACGCGAAGAAGGTCGGTATTTTCAATAAATGCTCATATCTCCGAAAGTAAAAATGACTCAACATCAATATTTTCATTATTTATTGACCTAGTCAAGGCTGCATTAGCCCCATATCAAAATTTCCAGTTTGCATCTTATCTTTGGAAAAAATGAATTTTTTTGTGTGTTTTTCTAATTGAAAAACTCAGGGTTTTCTTATGACATAAAGGGCAAAAAACCCAGAATATCTAAAAATAAACTATATATATATGCTTAGGTCAGAAGATGTTGAAAAGATCTGTGAAAAAAGTGAAAAATTTCATGTGGGGCACCGTATGGGTACCTGAACGCAAAGAAGTATATATATATATATATACAGTGGTCTCTTATTAATTGTGGGAGTTATGTTATAAAAATGATCCGCAATAGGCAAAATCCGTGAAATAGTCAGCTTTATTTACACAAACACACACACATAACCATGCTGCTCTTGTCTGCTGCCTTCACTATTGGGAAAAACTCTGCAGGAACAGCTGCTAAACTGGGTAAATTATCACCTAGCTTCAGGTTTAGCTCCCTTAACTTTACCCAGCAGCTAGCAGCAGCTAGCTTCAGGGTTAGCTCCCTTCACTTTACCCAGCGGTGTTGAAACATACACTGCACTCTGCTGGGACTAGCAGAGCTGTGTGGTGTTTATTACTAAAGCTGGTGGCAAAACTTTTACTGTTAAACAGGCAGTTTCTCACAGTGACTTTGTCTGCTACAGCATTCCCTCTCCCCTCCCTACCGCTCTGACAGTCTAACTCCTGTGCTGCGCGTCTCTCCTCCTCTTCAGTCTACATTGAGTTTTAGCAGCAAAATGTAGCAACATTGACAAATAAACTATATCATAAAAATAAAAGAAATGTTTTGTGATTTCAGTATCTCATGAAAATGTACATTTTACATAGGAAATCAAACAAAAAAACAAAGTCCATTTTCATAAAATCATGGTCCAACAAAGAACCCACAACAGCAGAAAATAAAAATTTCATCACAGGACCAAAGTTTTAGTTCGAAATAAATAAATAAATAAATTAACTCCACTTTCTTGAACACACATCAGCTCCCTGAATTACACCAACACAATCTCTTCCACCCATTTGATGTTTACCTTAGCTACCATTTCAAGAAAAAAAAGTGATAGATGTTTCAAGTTTAAGGAGGCACATTTTACTTTGGGTCTTGTGATGGGCCATTGGATCCATCTCACTCTGATATTATTATTGTCTGTTTGTCGGTTACAGGATATTTTTAACCATTAATACATAAAACATCATATCTGACGCTACAGATCAAACAACTGATTAATGAGACAATAGCACACCAATTCAGAGACTCTTACATGTATTAACTAAGTTTTATATTCTATCTGCTGTTACCTGCATTAAACATGAAAAAAAGAAGCAGGCTTTCTGAAGATAAGGCCATATTATAATACCTTAACCACACATTTGCATTGCAGCATAAACTATAGGGTAGAAAGTTTAAAGAATAAATAAATTAATAAAACACGTTCAGATTTGTTTTTAGAAGTGCTAATATTATGAAATGACTAAAAGGGTAATTTTTTTTAAAGATGACTCTCAGAGGGTTCCACCAAGTTACCGTTGGCATTGACATATTTCTACACTTGACAGTGGGAAAACATCATACATAAGGCAGGATATTCTTCTCCTGTAATGTGTTGCTTTGAGGTCACTGTGATCCTGTGATGCATTGGCACTGCAAAACCTTCCACAGTGAAAAACCAATTACCACAGCTACATATCTGTTCCCAGAAGAGCACTAGGGTAACAGCATGGGCTTTCCCAACTGGAGATCATGGACTGAGTCACTGACACATAATACCAAAAAAATGTTCTATGGGCACATGCAACCTTGATAGCTTCAGAAGTGAGGGTGAGGAGGGTTTTATATTCTCTCCTTACAGAATGAAAAGTTGCTGCTGCATTAGAAATCCAATATGCATTTATTTGTGAGTGTAAACATGAGGTGGAAAAATAAGACACACACCAGCCTTAGCTTTAGAAATAACTGCAACAGGAACTATTAAACATTATTGTGCAGTCAGTGTCCTACTAACACTGACTGCACAATCAGAATTTTTAGATCTGTCAGATTTTTCTATGAATTCAAGGTTCCATTTCAAGTATATATACTTGAAATGGAACCTTGAATTCATAGAAAAACAAATTAAATATATTTAGGTCAATTTGTAAAAGATCTGCCTCAGACCACTCAAAGCTCAAATATGTTGAGTTTCCAGATATAGAATAGGCACTATCCCACGTCAGCTTTACAGTCTGATAATTAGATACAAACTGGCTGCTTTGTACTCTGGTCAGGTTTTTTCCACTCGTGGCAACAAAGACTGAAGAGATCCTGATGGTGGAGTTAATTCTGTGCTCTTAAATCTTCTATTGAGACATCAACTACTAAATCACACCGTGAAGGGTACACCTACTTTTATTAACCCAAACTTAACAATAATACCCACTACAGAGCAGGTAACTCACGAGTTGTCTGTAGTTTAAGGACAATAACCAACAATGTAATATTAAAGAGGTAGTGTACCAAAAAATGTGTTTTTTGAGCTGTAAACAACACAGTCTTACCTAGTTGTGATAAAAACCACTTGTACTGTTAATAAAATTGGTGTTTCTTTTTATTCATTTTAAAAACGGGATATTGTGGGTAAAGAAATGGCTCATAACGCCCTCTATAAGGTAAAACCAGGTTTTGTTTTTCATGATGCAGAACCGTACTTGTGCTTCTCTACGTCACGAGATAATTTTTAGAAAGATCACAGCCCCTTCCTACAGACGCAGATAGGCGGGTCCTTGCCTTGCAGGCATTGAAAACCACGCCCACCAACGTATATGAATGGTGAAATGGTGTAGATTTGCTAGTTTCAGACTTCTATTCTTTCACAGAGTTCTTGATGAAATGTTCCTGCAATAGGACGTATTTGTGCATTTAAGGGTTGTAAAAGTAACACCGGACTTTATTCTTTACCTGCTGATCCTCACCTGACGACAAACAGCAGCTCAAATGGTGGCAGCTGCCACCACCTGCTGTGAGTCTTTACAGCTTTCCAGAGTTGCTGGAGCTGCTGGCTGGCCAGCGAACCAGTGCTAACGGCTCAGACTGATACGGTGCAGGACCACCTTGTTCATGTGTAGCTAAGGGGATTTCTGGACGAGGAAAGTCTTCCACCTCAAAGACCGTTCTGTGGCGTAGGTGCTTTGTGCATCTCGCTTTCCATCTATTTAGTGGCTGCTGAGCTGTTGTCTGTCAACCATTTCTGCCTGTGCTTCCTGACCCACCCACTCTCCGATCCCTGATCACCTCCCAACCCTTGCAGTTTCAGGCATTTTCAAATTCAGCAGTGGGGGAAGTTACGCAAAAAGTAGCAAGAGTACTTACATTTTAATAAGAGATTGTGCAATCCAGAGAATTATTAATCTAATACTAATTCTTTTTTTAAGTACCTTTACCAAAAGATGGATTTTAAAAAAAATATTTAGATAATGAGGTTAGCAAAATGTGTTGCAACAATAGTATCAAGTGAAAGGCAGCCATTTTCCCGAGTCACAAAAAAATTCAGCAGAGCCATAATGTTTTTCTTGTAAGCCCAGACAAGTCTTCATCAGTCTGCATTGCTTTAGGAAGTATAATGCATGTAGCTGAGGGCAGACGGATTTGTAAATGGAAATAATTGGAAGCTTTTGAGTGCTCTAAGCATTCTTGAGATTCACGCATTTGAGTGGCTTCACACACTCTCAAGCCACACCTCCGATTTTTTCACGCTGAAATACACATCAAGAACAATGATGGATAATCCAGAGGTTTGGGAGGGTTTCCAGTGGGCTGCATTACTCTTGGGCTGGTGTCCCAGTGAAATAAATAAACGAATGAATAAGCGGGTAAATAAGAACGGGCTTACGAATTGATTTAAGAATCTGAGAAGAGTAAAAAGTAGTGATGTGCAGATCAATAGTAAAATATCTATTCCTCCTATACCAACATTTATATAGCCTAACTAAACTTTAAGGGATAGGTAGGAACTACATTTTCTTCTTCCTGCCATAGACATGTGTGGAAAAAGCCTCAGCGTCACATTGCAGCGGTTCGTTCACTACTCAGTGATCAGCCCGACATGCAGTGATGAGTGGAGATATTTCAGCTCCACAAACAGCAGTGATGAGCAGTTTGATATGTGTGTGAAGACCACAAACCTCCCCAAACATCTGAGAAGCAGAGGTGAGGACGTTGTGATGAGGTGAACTAAAGAGGAGAGGACAGGTGCAGCAAGGGCCGAGACAGACGTTACTCTGAATCTTTTTTAAACTGAAACAATAAATAATATAAATAATAATAATAATAATAATAATATGGTTGTAATCAACTTTGTGAAAAAATCCTCCTTTTTGTGTGTTGTCAAACAGACAAAAGGACTGTAAACAGGATTATTTACCCAGGGCCCACGGCAAGGTGGGGGCCCTTAAAAGTCGTAGAATGAAAAGTTTTTTGTGTTCTATTTTAAAATGTCTAATTAATTAATTTGATAATCAAAGTCAGTTTGCCTGAATAAAGGTGTGATAGACTGAATTTTGCATTTTAATAATGATGAATGTTCTCAGAGGCCTTATCATCCCTCTAAAATTGTGTCAGTGGTTTAGTCCCGCTTCTTATTTCTTGGAAAAGAGAGGTGAGCAGCACCTAAACTAAAACAGAGTTTGAGCTGATATAAGCAGCAGTTGTCTAGGCAACATGTCAGGATTAATAAAGGGATCACACAAGGGAGTAGGGTGCACACTCGGACACAGCCTCTAAGATCAGTCTCTGAGCTGTGTTTTCTGACCCCAAGGAGCCATCAGAGAAACTCCAACATGAGATATAAGGCATTGAAAATTATTTATGTAAGATTGGATCGGCTGAAAGGCAGACACCAACGCAGGCTTAAATGTGAAAGGTTTTAATCTAGCCTTTCCGGTGAAAGAAGCAACAAGACGATACAATGGTCTGAGGCGTACAGGAGGCTTAAGTAGGGGGGTGAACAGGTGTGACTCGTCAGGCTGATGGGGGGAAGAGACAGATGCAGTCCCATAAGATGGGAACAGGGGAATCCTGGGAAGTGTAGTCTTAGGATCGGTGATCAGTAGGCTGGTGAAGAGGAGGAGCAGGCATGGAAATTTACCTGTTAAAGTTAGGCAGGATCTAATGTCATCAGATGTTGAAGTACTCTGGCTACAAGTGTGTTTGAAATATCTTAAGCCAATATTAATGGGATGTTGCTACAGTACGGTTTATATCAACACCCCATGGTTGGATAAGGAATTAAAAGAATATATGAGGGAATGGTATCAAGCAAAATCAACAGCACTTTCATCGAGTCTTAAATCATACTGGCAAATATACTGTAAACTAAGGAATTTTGGTACCAAGCTAAATAAGAAGAAAAAGAAATTGTATTATTAAAATAGAATAAATGAAATGAAACATGATAGTAAACAATTGTGGAATATTTTGAAATATCTATTGAGAAGAAATACCAAGTCTACCCCATCTTTTTTGGAAACTGGAGGGGAATTTTTTACTAAACTAAAAGAAATAGCAGATCACCTGAATTGCTATTTCATAGACAAGATAGAGAAGCTAAAAAGCACTGTATAGCCAAAGAATCCAGATTAATTTATATTAATAAATCAATTTATGGAAGGCAATAAATGTAGGTTTGATTTCAAGAAAGTGAGTGTGGCCAATATTGAGTTAATGTTAATTACTGGTAAGAATAAACCACCTGGGGTTGACGAACTTGATAGCAAGTTAATTAAGCCTTTAGCTTCACAAATTGCTCCGATGGTCACACATATTATCAATCAAGGTTTCAATGAAAGCAAATGTCCAGAAGCATGGAAAATATCCAAACTAGTGCCAATACCCAAAAATAAAAATTTGAACCTAATAGTTGACCAATAAGTTTATTACCAATACTGAGTAAAACAATGGAAAGAATTGTGTATGAACAGATTCAGTCATATTTTTCAAATAATAATTTAATCACCAATTTTCAGCATGCAAATAAAGAAAAATATTCAACTGCCACTGCCTTGACTCAAATGATTGAAGATTGGTCAGAGGAAATAGAAAAGAGGAAAATAATATGAGTAGTTTTATTTGATTTCTCTGCAGCTTTTGACATCATGGACCATGAGTTATTATTGAGGAAATTAAGATGTTGTGGTTTTCCTCAGTCTGCATTATTATGAATGGCAAGTTATTTGAGTGATTGAAGGCAAATTGTGTATTTCAATGGAAGTTATTCAGAGGGAAAATATGTGAAACACGGAGTGCCTCAAGGAAGTTTTCTTGGGCCAGTCCTGTACACAATTTTTACTAATGATCTTCCTTTAGTTTTGGAAAAAGTCGCATATTTAAATGTATGCCGATGACTCCACAATATATTTAGCTGAAACAACAATTGGTGACTTGAATAAAAATCCAGATATGGAATTAAAGTTGGTTGTAGATCAGATTGATAGTAATTAACTTATTTTAAATGTGTCTAAAACAACCAGTATAGTAATTGGAACAAACTATTCTTTATGTTAAAAACCAAAGCTTGATTTTAGTATAAATAACATGTTAATAAAGCAAGTAGAAGTTAAACTCTTAGGAGTCATTAATGAAAATACATTATTGTGGGAGAAACACATGCAGGGAATAGTAACTAAAATGGGAAACACTATATCAGTAATTAAGAGATGTGCAAAATATCTGACACAACAATCAATCAAACAAGAAACTCAAGCTTTGGTTTTGTCTCATTGGATTATTGCTCAGTAGTTTGGTCTAATACTACCTTGGGTAAAATAAGGAAATTCCAATTGGTCCAGAAAAAAGCAGCACGGATAGCTCTTTCATGTGGGTTTACAGCGAATATCACTACAATGCATGAATTACTTCCTTGGTTTGATGTGAAAGTAAAATTCTGTATCCGCTAATGGTTTTCATTACGACCGTTATAACAGCAAAAATCCCACTTATTTTCTACAAAATGGTCATTTAGTAAAAATACACATAATTATTCTACAAGGCACGCTGTTGGAGGTTATTTTATCTTCTCAAAGTCTAAAACTACATCAATTCAACACACAGTAATTTATAGAGCAACGCAAGAAGGTAATTCTCTCCCAAAACATATTGTACAGCAAAACAATATATATGGTTTTAAGAAGACACTAAGAGAACATTACTTGAGGAGAAACTTTGGAAAAGAATAGGTAGTTTTGGTGTGTAATGAACCTATGGGTATTTTATGTTATTTCGTTTAATTTTAATTTATTTTTCTACAAGTTACATGATTATTTTGTATCTTATTATAGATTCAGTCGAAGCTTGCCAAATAGGGGTGTTTGTTAGTTAATTGTGTCACTTGTTAATGTTTTATTTGTAGTAGATGTATGCTGTGTTATGTATTTATTATATTATGTGTTATGTATTTATGTAATGAGTAGTGTGAATGTGTATTGTTGTATAGTCACCATTTAACTTGTACAGACCCCAAGAAGAATAGCTGCTGCAATGCAAAAGCTAATGGGGATCTTTAATTAACAAACTGTGGGATGTTTGAAGCAGTGAGAGCATGCCGGTGATGACTTGCAGCATCTCTGCTGTCTCACAAAAGAATCCTGCCCCTGCTAAACATCTCACCATCACTCCACCATGTATCTCTTTCTGCTGTGATTGCCAGCATCAAATAACTTTCCATAAACTCACTCAGGACAACTTGATGGAAAAGAGCTAGACTGAAGATCATTCATGGAAAAAAGAAAATCTTTTGTTGTCAAATAACTGCCTGAGGGAAACTTCAAATGTTATTTGCAAAAAATCCAAAAAGAAGAAAAACTTAGAAAAGCCAATTACGTTGTTTTTTTTAATAGAAAGATCAGCACTTAAAAATCACATCATCCCTTTTTTCTCATTTATTTTTATCCAGCAGAGTAATTCAAGTGTAACAGTTATTCCAGCATTTCAGACTATTTAAGACAATCCACAAAAAATATCAACACTTATAAAAATATAACTTTTTTAGTATTGTATTGGGTAAATTACAGTCTGATAGGCATGGCAGGACACAGATGGACCACACTGGTGGCTACATTAAACACAAAGAAAAGAAATATTTCTTATATACAGAATAAAACAAGCAAGTGAAATCATGAAATGAGTTGTTGCAACAGTGCAGATAGTTTAAGACTCTTCAAGTTTAAAGGCTTGGGAGAGAAACGGATGTGACAGAACTTATAAATCTATCGATACACTTCTTTTCTTTAAAAATGACTTATAATTTACATCCACATATTGGTGATTTTAACCTGTTTGTTGTAATGCATACATGATCTGAAGTGTATCATAAGGTGTACATTAATAAAGCAATGTCACATGCGCAGTAGTAGAAGAAGTTGGGACACCCATTCACTTTTATTTGGACTAAGTAGGTGTCCCCAAATTTTTGAATAGTACTGTACTACCTTCCTCATAAACCCTTGATATGTTTATGGATACTAAGTAATCATTTACTTGAAAAAAAGAAAAGAAAATCAAACTAAAAATTGGGATCTTTAGTTGAAACTCATTACTACTTGACTAAATATTTAGAAAATTAAATGCACCTTTTACATTATTAAAAACATTGTTTGGATCAACATTAAACAACTATCATATAAATATTTAGTAACCTGTTAATACTTTTGAAATGTCTTTCATTCAGTTTAGCTCTTTAGATCATGTTTTTTAGACCTAGTACATGAAAAAAGTACAAATATATGTATACATATCCAAGTTTCTTTTTAGGAAATATTAGTGAGTCTTTACTGTTAGTGGATCATTGTTCCCCTAACATTCAAGTTTCAGATCTAGACAATAAGGTGAAAATTAAAAAAAGGTTGAGTCATCCCTTCATATTGCATGCAGGCGATGATGCACTCAAGGACTATGTTATCTAGACAGAAGGACATCTTCATCTTCTGTAATTGCTATCTGATTTCAGTCAACTGGGCAATTTAACTTCACACAAGTTTACCAGTACCACACAAGAAAAGGGAAAAATGTAGTGATTATTAAAGAGTACCATTATTGTGTCTATAGAGCCTTTAGAGCCACATAGTCCTTGTCCCATGAGTCTGAGGTTGAGATGTTTGAGTCATCTTGTGCAGTAATTGCATGATTGTGACCGATCAGGCCCTGAAACTCCAGCTTCTTTGAAAAGGCTGAAAAGGTTTCTTGAGGTTGAAAAACATGAGATGAGGTTTGAGCCGAGGAGTTTTTTCTGGGATGATAGCAGCTTTGCTTTCCTCAGTGGGAAATCTATTGTGGTAGACCTCTGGGTAGGATTTCTGGAACTGACAAGAGGGGAAAAGTATTACAACGAGCACCAAAATCACAGCTGTATTGAGAATTTTGTGGTGACTAACAGATCTTCTGTGTAGACTAATTCAGTTAGCCAATAAAAGTACATATTTCTGGACCAAAAGCATCACCAATACTCTAAATAATTAATCTGTACCAATACTAATACCTATCCACAGTTTAGTGTATTTGAAATATATTAGTGTATACATTTTAAATGAAAAAAGGGCACAGAATGGATCAGCACAAATGTTGGATCATAATGGAGAAGGGTAATCTTAATAGTTTCATGTATAGATGTTGAGCAAATATTAGCATTTCATTCCCAAATTGGCCACAAACAACTTCTGGCCTTTTTTAATTTTATTACATTTATCTAATTCTTTTATTTTATTGATTTACTCTAATTTATGCATTTATTTTATATTCATTTATTTTTTATTAATTCATTATTAATATGTTTAATATTTACAGTAGTTGTATTTAACTTTTTTACTATTTTTTTTCTGTAATAATTTTGTTTTCTATAATTGCAAATGAGTTTCGTTGTTAAAGAGTTACTAGCAAATATAACCAGTTATGTAGATATTATGACCACTTTTCATGATTAAATCTATCGTTCAAGAGTCGATGCATCTAAGCCTGTTGCGATAAGCAATAAGTCAATTAACTGCACGGTAAGAAAAAAGGAGGGCGATAAGTTTGCTGGCCGCGATAATTTTAATTTTTTTTTTATTTTTTATCTTACTTTACCACAGACTGTGTATGACAACAGGTTTCACTATAAAGTATCTCGACTGAACGCTCCCGTTTCTTGCGTAGTGATCTCTCTAGTCTAGACTCACACTTGACAGCAGCATGTTGCAGCACGAGACCGTGGTGAAGCACCTGTGCGAGCCGGTACGACACTTTTATTTTACAGGGCTGCCAACTCTCACGCATCGGCCGTGAGACTCGCGCATTTAAATGGCTGCTCACGCTAAACCTCCGATACTCCCACTGAATCATGTAAATAAGTCAAATGCAGAAAAATAGCTGCAAGCACTTTCTTATTTGTTGTATCGCTGCTCCCCACATAGGCAGTCAGTACTTCAACGTCAGTACAAAGCCCCACTAATGTGCAGGCACATTACACACACAGTCAGCCTATATACTACCGTATATGACAAAATACACATCAAGAGCAATGCCGGCTAATCGAGAGGTTCGGGAGGATTCCCAGTGGGCCGCATTACTTTTGGGCCGTTGTCCCGGCAGATGTGGAAAAGCAACGCGACGCAGCAGCGCGGTTCGTAGATCAGTCTGACGCAGTGATGAGGGGAGATATTTCAGCTTCACAAACGCAGTACATTTTTTTTTAATACAGTGGTACTAAGTGGGTTTTGCCGGTTTTTCCTGTCTGAGCTTCATGTTTAATGGTTTTTTTTAATATTTTTTGAAGGGCAATTTTGTTTAGAGAACAAAGACTTAATTATCCATCATACTTGTTGTTATTACTGACTCTGTTTATTTACACCTCTTTCTGTAAAGTCCTCTGAGACAACTTTGTTGTGATATAGAGCTATACATATAAACTTGATTTGATTTGTTTTTGGTTGTGTTTGGTTTTCATTCATTGTTAATGAGACTGGGAGCCCATTCTATTTGTTTTTATTTAGTTTTATTTAAAATTTCGTCCAGTTCCAGTGTAAAATGTTTAGAAATTAAAGCTTATTGATCTTTGAAAGGGTGTACTTGCATTATTATGGCATTATCACTATATTAGTTGAAAATGGTCTCAAAATTACATTATCGCTTATCGCAATAATTTCTGAGAAAATTTATCGCACAGCAAAATTTGTTATCGAGACAGGCCTAGATGCATCAAGGGTTTTTACAAATCATCCATTTTGGCAAGTAAAATTCCACACCCATGATGTAGACTATCAGCTAACACAAATTTGTTTGACGCTTTGCCTGCAGAGAAGCTCGGCAGATATAGTAAAACAAAGTGCTGGTTGTGTAACCATGGTAACCTTGCATTCAGTAGGTGGGCTTTGAACTTACTGTTTGCTTATCTACCAAGTCTTTTTAAACCGCTAATTTATGAATCTAAAAGAGATCAGAAAACTAATTAGCCTCGCCAGGTATATCAATTATATAAAAGATATAATCAAGCATCAAATTTGTAAAGTGAAATAGAAAAATTAATAGAAAGAAAGAAAAAGAAAATCATATGATCATAGGATTGCGTCAGAACTAAATGAAGTCTTATCCAGGCTGCATGGTAGTGTAGTGGTTAGCACCACTACCTCACTGCAAGGTCATTGCTTTGAGCCTCGGCTTCTGGGGGCATTTCATGTCAAGGAAAACTGAGGCATGCAATAGATTCTGTGTCAAAAACGAGGCTCTTGTTTGGGCTAAATTAAAAATTTTTCTTTACAACATTGTTTGCATTCTGGCTTTTGACTGATTGCTACTTGTCCCTCATTATTTGCCTAAAATACAAATTCTTTTCCTACACAAAAGAGATGCAGCTGACCTGCTGTTGCGACTGCACTTAGCACTACAACTACAGTGTTCTCTGCAGCATCCCGTCCAGTACACATGGCATCCATTAGTATATTTTGTTGTACTGAAAACCAGTTGCATCACTTTTGTGTGTAGTTTAGTTTTTGCCACCATTTACGCAGTTTTTATTAAACTCTTACACAGTATTTGAGTAATTTTAACTTTGAACAAGCCTACCTGCTTGAGCCTTTTTCTTTTGTCTTTAACAGGGAGTTCTTCGTCTGCAATCAGGCCTTCCAACAACTGCTGCAGAGGGGTCTGCGTACCGATTACCTTCTGCTCCTCAGACTCCACCCTGTTGATCTGCTTAAAAAAGGCTGGAGACGCGCTGAAATCTGTATCTGAACCTGCATATTTGATCTGATGGAAAAAGAAGAAATTCTGCATCATTGTACATACGGTATTTTCATAATCTTTGTAATAATAATAAGTAGTATATAATAATAAAAGTATAATAAGTATGCAAACAATACAGGTTTTAGAAAGCAACAAACTGATGGTTTTCTTTCGCTCCCTTTTTAAATGATTTAATCCAGTGATTTCTGTTATGCTGTCTCACTGTACAATAACAGCTAATACTCTGGTCATAACATATTTTATTACACACTGTTTACTGTATTTATATGTTCACTGCACCTTACATTTATTTGCACCACAACCTATACTGCTTATTTATACATTTTTCTATACAATGTTGTGTTGCATCTGATATTGCTTTAATATGTATAGGTTTTTCTTCTTTTTTTTTTATTGTATTATTATTATCTGTGTGTAATGCTGCTGCTATACTGCAATTTCCCAGTTTGGGATTAATGATTCCCTCCTCCCATCCATCCATCTGCCCGCTTTGTTTAGTTGCAGCTGGGCCAATTGTTAATGAGAGTTTCTACCATGCCTTTTTCACATTTACCCCTCAATAAATGGCGATAAAAACCTTCCTAGGTCTGGTTTTTCAGAGATCTAAAGTTCTAAGAGCTGCTTAAAGGACTCAGTTCAGATTTTTCTTTCTGTTTGGCCTTTAATATTTTGTTTTTATATGAATCTCACTCATTAAACTTAAAGGTTAGCACATGGAGTGCAACCTTCATCATCTTCTGTAAGACTAAAAGACAAAAATCAGGCCTCCATTTGTAGGTCAGACAATTTTCAACAGTGATCCACTATCCATATTTCATTTTCGGGTTTGTTACCTAATACTCAAGACATACACACA
This sequence comes from Rhadinocentrus ornatus, assembly GCA_037177495.1. Taxonomy (NCBI): domain Eukaryota; kingdom Metazoa; phylum Chordata; class Actinopteri; order Atheriniformes; family Melanotaeniidae; genus Rhadinocentrus; species Rhadinocentrus ornatus. Next base: position 25,548,650 of record JBAMHW010000006.1, read on the forward strand.
TTGATTCAGGTGCAATTATTGCACTCAAAGCGGTTTAAAACAAAGCTTTCAGAAACACTACCCATCATTTAATGAAAATGATCACGGGAGCAGGAACAATATCTTAGAGAAATTTCCATATTAAAGTCACACACTACTGAGTCCTTACAGAGCAAAGTGAAGCTGTTTTACAAACCCACACAGTCAAGCTTCACAATTCTAACCAACTTCCCAGACCCTTAATCCCACTATTGTGTGTATTAGTGGAGATTCTTATCAACAAAAGCAGTGTTTACCGGATGCAACTTCAGTTCTAGGAAAAGCTGTGAATCTTATTTTGAGGATGACTGTGCAAAATCTGTCATCACACACACATGCCCCTATGATTCATCATGGACAAAAAAAAATGTCTGCAAATGACTTTTTCTTTTGCCTCAGTACAAAATATAAAATTACACACATCTGTAGTTGTCCTGCAAACACGACAAGTTTCCTTTTTCCTTGGTGAGATGTGCTGGTATTGTAGCAAAGTGGCAGTTTGAATGAAACTAGTCACATGTGAAGGAGAAAACCAGGAACTTCTTATAACTTGGAGCCTTTAAGAAGCTGTTGGGGCTCTCCAACTCTGGAAGGTTTTGTTGGGAAGGTTTTGTTTGAAGAACATTATTTAAAAATAAAAAAAGAAAAGCATGAAATTAGCCTGTAATGCTTTGCACAGATGAGACATGGAGGCCTGGTTGACTCAGATGCCACAGCAGGAAACAGATAAGCTATGATTCCAAAACACTCCGAAACAGTGTGATTTCTTTGTCTGCTTAGGACACATTTCTCCACCAAAACCTAACAGAGCAAAAAGTTCACTGTTCCTGAACTGTTTTTTATGCACATAATCTACCAGAAAACACATTTACCCAGTAAATCTGAGGGGAAACATTTGAGTGGTACTATAGGGGCTAAATTTACCAGATGAATGTTCCACATCATTCGTGTCATGACTGAAGCCAGCAGCTGATGGAGCAGAAGAAGGTGGATGTAGCTAATGCAAATAAAGCGTCTGAGTCAAACAACCGAACAGACAATGAGAACGTGATGTCACCACGGCTTTGTCTGCTTTTTTGGGGAGAACCTGACTACTGTTTCCATCAACACTTTCAGCCTTCTCACTAGTAAACTGCGCTAAAAACGCGTCTAAAACACGAGGAAAAGAAACATCCTTACTGAGATAAGCTCACAAGGAGGGGAAATGTTTACGATGAAAACACTAATTAATAACTTAAATTCTTAAAAGCTGTTTAACGACATGCGGTTCAGATTTAAATGCCTCGCCACCTGTTTCAGTCTCAGAAGTCTGTGTTTACCTGGTGGTTGGTAGAAGTTCGCACAGCTGTCATGAATTTAAAAACTACCGATTATTAAATGTTTATCCAGCCATTTCACTACCAGATGGATGAAAACCTGTTTATCTACCAACTGACAGCTGCAACTACGCCATCATACTGAAAATATATGCTAATTGGATATGTGCTAATGCTGATTCTGAAATCAAATATATTATCTGTTCGTCTGTGTGGACTCATTTCTAATGAATCAATATTATAAAAGGAAAAGATAAATGTCTGAATATGCAGGATTTACTAATTAATTTAATACATCTTTAAGCAAAAGGAGCAGTAAAAATACGAAAGCAAGCAAAAATATGAGAAAGTATATTAATCTATTACATGAACTATAAAATCCACACACAAAAAAAAAAAACTTTATGGGATCTGAAGGCAGATCTACTCTGAAACCAGTGAACAGTCCTGAATGTTGAGACCAAATGTCCAACAGAACACTGGGACTCATAATCAGAGAACAACAAACATAACAAGCTGGTGGATGAAAATCATGTTCTCATCTGCACATGTGAGTTTCATCCAGATACCACTGCATTTAAAATCATGCACAGTAACCCTTTCTACATGAATTCTCAGGTGTACCGCCTCACCTGCTCTCTCATCATCCCATTCATCTAGCAGCCATCTTTACTTTTGCTCACATAAAGCCCAAACCATCCTTTACATCCAAGCCACTGTAGGTCAGAAGCACATCACCTAGGAATGTTTCTGCAGAAGTGCACTGTTCTCTAGGATGTGTTCATCCAACGTATTCGCTTCTCTGCACCAAGACGAAAACAGAGGATAAAATTCTGCTGGTTAGTTTTCTTTTTGTGTGCTGATCCTAAAGCTGCTGCAGCAGCCGAGGACAGAACTCGGTGAAAAAATGGTAAGATGAAATACGGAGATAAAAAACAAAGATAATCCATCCCACAGTTCAGTACGTGGTGCAAACTGCCAATGCCTAACAGTTAATCAACAAAAGGATGCACTGACCTGAGCTCGTTTGAGGTGTGACAGATGCTCCTCAACCTGGCGGCGTAGTCTGGTGTTCACTTGGAAGATGGCGTTGTGGTGCTCCATCATGAAGGTCACCAATTTGGTTGCAAGCAACTCGTCCAGGTCCATGTCGTCTGCTGAGCCCAGAACGCAGTGGGAGAACATCTGCACCATCTGAGGCAAGACCGCAGTGGAAGATGGACACAAGGATTAACTGCACAATCAAACTGTCTGCAGCCACCATAAACAGCGCGAGTCATTTTGTAAAGTTAATACTTTTTGTCATTTACAGGCTTCTGTAGAAACACAACTTTCAGCCTTCACTTCGTGACTTGGGTCTCATTGTTACAAATGTCAACTTTAAGGGCAACAAAGTAAGCAAACACAAACTGTTCTAAAGGCTAAAATTGAACTTTATTGCTTATAAATAAAAATATCTTATTTACCCTGGACGACAGCTGCCAATGAAAATCATATTTTCTTTATGTACATATCAAGAATACAAGAATGACTCTCCAGAAATATTCACAGCTGCAAGTTTCACTCTCCTTAAATTTTCAATGGTTCTATTTGTGGCTTCTGTTAATGAAATCTATTTTCTCAGGTGTTGTGATACGATTGGGTGCGTAGTATCTAGACACCTGGCACCTTTGGCAAGAACGTTTGCAGTGACCGTGAAGTTCATCCTTCGGGAATAGATTGTATTTAATTTTCATGAATAACCTTTTCCTTTATCTGCAGCATGCCAAATGTGTTGGGATGGGCAGAAAAAAAGCCAACAAAAATAACTTTCAAACTCTCAGCTTCAGTCGAACTTGTCAGTAGGTGGACACATTTCTCCTCACGTAAAGGTTAATGAGTGAATTTATCTTTTGTTCACACGTGTAAATGGATTTATTTTTAGCAATAACTACTTCAGGGATTTTCTGATGACAGCTTTAGCTTTACTTCAAGCTTTTATTTAACATTATATCCAATAAATAAGCATATTGAGGCCTTGTTCATATGAAAACTGAATCCTGGACAATGACAGCAGCATGCAGAGCTGTCACCTTTCTCAGCCTATAGGTGAGCTGAAGGGGAGAAGGAAGACGCTCAGCAGCTTATGTTTGGCGTATTGAGATGTTTACGTTTCCGATAGATGATCAAACTGTGACAGCAGTATGTGCTTTGACAATGTTCCATCCTAACATGCTGGCTACATGGAAATAAATCAGACTGTTTTTTTTATCAGATCATGCTGGAAACTCAGTAAGCCACAGAGGCAGAAAAATGGAAATAGTGAATAAACTGTAGTAATGAGTACCAGTGTGCGGGTAGCGATAGTGTCATTAAGTGGAGGCAGCTGGGGATTCTGGCAGACACGGGCTATGAGACGCAGTAAAAGCTGGAGGCGTCTTCGGTTGGGTGGTGGCAGCAGGAGGCAGCTGACTTGCAGTGCCTCAGTGGCTACATCCTTCTCCTGCAGCAGACCTGCAATGATTTAATGAGAGAAGAATTCTGCTCTCTGAGGGCAAAGCAACAGGCAAAGAAATGAACATCAGCAAATATTTATCTGTTGCTGTGCACAAACATCGTATTGGGTTCACAATTTGAATCACTTACTGAGAATGTTGACAAAGACCTCGTATAAATGGAAAGTCAGCAGCGGCTCTTTGAGTCTCTGGAAATAATCTGCTACTGTCCTCAGAACATCTCTTTCGAAGCCAGGGTACACGGGTTGTCTGCTTTCATTGCCATTAGGCCCTGAGGGAAAAGTCAAAGGAAGGTTTATTGCTCATCACGAGGATTGGCAAATAAATATACAAAGTAAAATACTGCTGGACAGGTGAATGATAATGGTGGAGGCCAGCCAAAGGGTAATACATGTTGGAATGAATAAAAAAAGTATTACTTAGAAAAGAAATGAGGAATTAAGTCCAAAGACTGGCTTTAATGCTTTAGACATTTAAAGAAAAGATCACACTACAAGATCTCCAGTGTTCATGGATCTCTGCATAGTTCAGATTATACTGGGAGCTTCCCCTGTGATCTGGGGCCTAAACTACAAAGCAAATTTAACATGTCCAGGGTTTCTATAAGTGATCTGGGTCAGCTAACCCTGAAAATGGAGATCTTGCCAAGCCCCATATGACACTGGTTATTGATCTGGTCAGAGGTAACAGCAGGTGTGTTCACAATAGACTGAAAAGCAACAGAGTTGCAACAGCCAAAGCAGGAAGAAAATATGAGATTATAACACATGGTGTGATTGCGTTAATTAATAAGTAAATAAATATCCCTGCCACATCATTAAGGCACGATTTATCATTGTGTATTTTATTAAACGAGTCTATTGCTGGTGTATTCTTGAGGTCCACAAGACAGATTCAATTTAATAAGCATTTAATGACGTAGGTATGAACATGAACATTCAGACATTATTTGATGTGGTTTGGTGGGTTGGATCTGCTGCTCACGGGGTGATAGTAAAAAGTGAACCTGCTGAACCCCGAAGTTACATCGATAAAATACTGACCCTTCTTCACAGCATTGGCCCCAGGAGCTTTGACGTCCTGATGGATTCACACTACACAAGAAATAAGCAGCAGGGAGTCAAATTTAACTGAGACTCATCTAAGCAGTTCCAGCTGTCTTCCATGTCTCAGCCATCATTAATGTTGCACAAGGATATGAGCTTCTCCACGGCTTCTTTGAAACTCCTCCCTTCACTGACCAGAATATCAAGCAAGCTAGGTATTAGGTAAGAGACCGACTTTCCCAACATTTGTGATGTGAAAATCTGGCTCCTAAAACTTTTTAGTGTGAACTAGGCTTTATTATCTCCTACAGACATTTTACTCCACTGCACTTGTGTCTACAGAAGCTGAAGCAGTCCTAAAGCAAACTTTCTTTTTATTTCATGACAATGATTTGAGTCAGCAAAATAAATAAATACTCACAGTTAGCAAGACATTTCATTGCGGATACCACCCAATAAGGCATGTCCTCTGGAAAAGCAAAGACAATAAATTAATTCTATCTTTTAAAGTTACTATAAAAAAATAAAAATAGAGAGGCAAAGTGCCCCTCCAGCTGTGAACCAATGCACCTTACCGGCTTTGTTCTCCAATACAACTACGCCTGTTTTATTAACACTGAAGACATTGTGAACAATGTGCTTGCCGTTCACATGTGCTGGGTTTAAAACGCCATCCAAGGTCTTCAAGCCCAGAACTCTCTGTAAACTTAAACAGCAGCGTTGGTATTAAAACATATAGACAAGCAACAACCTGCATGAATTAATGAAGCATTTTACAAGTCACAGAAAATGAAAACATACTGTGCAATTGTCATCGACTTCCAGATGTGGTCCACTTGCTTTGGAGTTACTTCTTTCCTGCGTATGAGCTTGCATTCGTGAACATCTCCAATGGCAACGCTGTGTCTTTTATTCCACAAATCTGAAGTCTGATTGAAATGAGGACAATAAATTATGCAAGAAATCCTTGTAAGCCTGCATGTAGATTCACTTCACTTCAATTTAATGTTAATTGTGTGGTGCAAATTTAAACAGAATCATCTCTGGACACTTCACAGACAGCTCAATTCAGTACAATTCATTACACTCACATTACACATTTATAATAACTGTGTTCACATATGCCAATTCATAAAAACTACACACTATATGTTGATTTTTAGACTGCATTAGACACTGCATGCTTTTTTCACCAGAATACACAACACTAACTGCTGACTAGTGATGTTATACTCCAGCCCGTCTGTTCGATTCAGCCTCCATCTTATGAACCGGAAAAGCTGTGAGCATTGTTTTAACACTTTGCTTCAATGTGCCCAAAGTCACGCGACCACACCAACCGAGGCCTGGTTACGTCATCTGTGCATCCCGAGCAGCTCCTGGGAATTTTCTCAATCTGTCACAGCTTTAAAAGGGTTTCTATGCCATTGTAAATCATAGGCTTTAGATGAGATTAGATTAATTTAGAAAACAAATTAAATGAAAGCATCACATAAAATGATCTTAGATTAGATCACACATAGCTTAGATACATTAAGCTATATATTCACACAGTACAAACACGTGCTTAATACATACATACACAAAACACACATTTAGACAGGAATAAATTAAAAATGTCCATGTCACAGCCAAAACTTTTAACACAACTTTATAAACACAGCAACACGATCCCTTTCCCAGTTGCAAAGCAGCCTTTTTTTCCTACATTTCCCATTTGAAAAAAAGAGTTTGCTCTTTTGCTTTAACACTAATTAATGAAAACTAAATTAAAAAAATTTAAAATAAATAAATAAATAAAATTAAACTCTTTGAATGCAGTGAATCGATCTCACAGCATTCACGAGGCTTCGGTTTCACTTTCCCTACTGCTGACTCTTTACCATTTCTCCTTCCCTTATAGACGTTTTAAAGTTTGCAAACATTGTGCCAACACTGGCGATGGTGGAGTGGCCAGACATCTACATGTACCTAATCGAGACACCATGTGTGTACAGCAAAAAGAAACTCAAACCATATAAATCACTGGATGCTTACAGCTACGTCATAAATAGCCACGTTCAAATAATAAAACACATCAACTTACATCCCGATCTTTGTGCGCTGCGTCTAAAGTTTAGCATTTATGTGCTTGCTAATGTGCTGATAAAGGCAACGTTTTTTTAATTTGGACTCGATTACAATCACTTAACATTACATTTATTTTACCTGATACAAAGTGTGCGCTGCAAACACAAGAATTGTTAATTATCGTCTCTGTCCAGTCCTTTCGTCTTATTGCATTCAGCTATCATTGTCTTCGTTTTTTCTGAACTGGTATCCTAAAAATCTTTAATTAACTGCCATGTTTTTCCTCTTATTCTGGCACCCAAACACACAACAAGTCAACATTTTTATGTTGTAATAACATAATAATAATAATGTAAAACATAATAATGTTTTACACGTGCTTTCCTCTTTTTATGCCTCCGGATACAGTAGCAACATCGCTGATTACGTAGGCCATGAAAGGGTCTATATTTGGGGGTAACAAATTATTGACCATGCCCCTCAACAGGACACCGTTTTTTTAAGAGTGCAACTTTAAAAAACATTCCCCTGTAGACTCTGTGTACTGCACTGCTCCATGTAAAATTTTCCATGTAGTTTCATCATGCTGTGTAAAACCTTGCAAGCAGAATCATATAAAAGGCAGCAACAGCAGGTAATTGAAAAAGCAAAATTACAAATTATCACAGTCATTTGCCCTTTTATAATTTGCATATGTATGCCTATTCATAACGAAAGCGCAGGAGAGGTTGGAGCTCCATTGTTTTCTTCTTACCATGACAGCAGACTTGATAGGTGCAACATTTTCTTGTTGCGGCAGCTCCTCGTAATCATCCCAGCGGATGAGTCTGGGCAGGTCACTGCTGTCTTTCAACAGAGGTCGTATCGGAAGAGATTTGAGAGGACTCAGTGTGGGAAACCTGGTGAGAAAGACAATAGCTCTTAGTCCTGCCATTTGAGAGGTAAAACAAAAAATTAGAAGCTGTACTCTGTTACACTGTGTAGATTGATTGTCTTCTTGTGTCTTGTGTGAAAAGGATTTGATGATTACTGAACATGGCGGAGCACACAATCTTAGCATTAGCTGCTAATGTGAGACGTAATAAGCTGCTAAAATAGTTTACAGGTGAACTTAATGATATTAAAAAAAAAGTGAATTTGGCATTACCTTTGCGAAATTAGCTGATTTGGGGCATATACGTAGGTGCCTAGCCACAGCTGTGAACATAATCTGCCAAAAAAACTATTTATTCTCATTATTTATTAAGTTTCTGAGAGTTTTACAGCCTTACATGTGGAATTTTTTATCATTGAGTGTCCAGAAACAAAGTGTTATTTGCAAGTGTTATTTTAATAATCACATGCATTGTCTTTGCAAGAGAAGCTGATATTGGACAGAAGCGACACAGGCAACCTTTCAATTGTGTACACGTGCTACGTCAGAGTATGGTTACTGTTCGAAAAAGGAAACAATTAAAATTAAAATAAACACCTAATATCCGAGTTTTATAAGTAGATATTGAATTAATTTAAATTTGAATTGCTTCAAATCAACTAATTCATTTTTTAACCTGCCTATATTAAAAATGCAATCTATTTCTTTAAAAAAAATCATCTTGTACTATCAAAGTGTCAAAGACTGAGTTATTTTGCACCTGTACAGGTGGCCGTTGTCTTCAAAGTCTTCTGTCCCATGGCGTCCTTTAATGTCTTCTATCACGTGGGCCTTGAGGAACTTCCTGAGCAGCTGCAGAGTTTGGTAGCGAGTAACCTCAGGTCCAAAGTTGTAGTTGTGTCTCAGCAACTCATGGAGATAATCCACGGCTTCAGATCCCGCGAAACTGCTGTCATAGCAGCGGAAGTGCGCCCAGTGCCTTCGTAATGGCATGCCGCCACGAAAAAGTTTAATGGTTTCGTTCCACTGCATTAAAGGGAGACACAAACATAGCGCTTTGAGAATGTGGTATGATTAAAAAAAATAAAATAAATCTGACAAAAACAATATGATAATGACATGGTACAAATGCATAACCCAACATCTCGTAGCTGGCATATTTAGTGGGTGTTTATTTGTAATCAGTTCGGCCTCATGAGATCCAAAGGTTTCGGCTATGCCTGTAAAAAGTATTTGCAAGTGCACATTAAAGCCTTGAGCTAAATCTAATCAGCTGTGTCATGAGCTCGAAGTTGGAGAAGAAGTCCGACTGAGGCAAGGAGGTGGAATTAGAGGTGTTCCAATGTAATGACGATGAGCACAGCGCCTCATGATCTTTCATATTCACACTGTAAATTGGAAATTTACTATTTTAGACTGGAGGAACAGTAATTAGTAACTTATTTGAAGTTTGGGGATTTGTTGCTACTTCAATATGTGGTTTAAATGCTGAGTTGTTCATAAAATATTGGGGCAAGTTTAAAACTGGTAAAAAACAAAAAGTTGGCCATGTCTCTGTTGAGGGGAAAAGGAACAGGGTTAATCCATGATTGAAAGAAGATGAAAGAAAGAAAGCTGATGCCTTAGAGAAAGCAAAAGAGAAAATTAGCTTTCACCCCCTGGGATCTTATTGGGGAGTAAGATGGAAAGTTTTCTCAGCTTTTTTATAGTTTTCTATTGATGAAAGACGAGGTTAACCTCATAACAGAAGTTTTGTCTTAGCTGAAGTGTATTTGTAATGATTGTTTTTGATAATTAGCTAAAAAATACAATACTAATACAATTTACACCAGCTGTAACAGACAGATGAAAGTTAAATAAAAGACCTCAACAAATAAGCCTGAAGACAAGGAAGGTATTATGCAGACTGGTAAATAAGCAACAGTTAGAAATAATAAAATCAGAGACTGCTGAATCCAATTTCCAGGCTTTTGTCTTCCCATTGTGCATGCTGGCACTTAAAATTGTGCAGTAGAGATAATTTCAGTAACACCAGTGTTTTCCTGCAACAAGAAGCAAAAAAAAAACAACAAAAAAAAACAAAAAAAAAAAACAACAACAACATACTATTTAATTTGCCTATATATTTGTTAATAGATATAAGGACAAAAAAGTTTCCAGTCCAAGACTGAACTTGCATGGAAATACAAATGATAATAATGGGATATTTTGTGCCAAAGCATGTAATAACATATTAACAATACGCATGATTATATAAATACAATGAATGTCGTTTTAAACTTGTATATAACAAAACATAATGATAAATGAAGTGCAATATAGAAAGAATATATCTAAATGGCATCAGACAAGTAGTTACAATAAAGCCTACTTTATTATGAGGCTAAGTCGAGTATTCTTAGGAATCGTAGCTGTTTTTGAAAAATTATCGTCTAAAAGAACCAACTTCTTTATTAGCAAATAACGTAAATAACATATTTTACATGAAATATAGCTCACTGAATACATAAAGATTTAATTAAAGCGGTTCATGGATGACTCAGTAACAGAGATTGTAACGTCCATAATTCACCTAAACTGTGATAAACTGATGATTGCTGAACTACTAACCCAAAAAGTTAAGCTTTTTATTGTCACATTTCTTCAATTACAGACTCACCAGCTTCGTCGCCCGGTACGGCCCAGGTCCGATAACTTCACCTTCCATTGTGAGAGCGAAAACTCACATTAAGCGCGTGAAAACATGGACTCATTTACTTTTAAGACTCGGAAGGAATGCAGAAAAGAAGCGTATCTGACCCCTGAGCAGAGACGTTGCTGCCAACTTTGAATCTTGTGCGTCACGTTATTTGGACGACGTGATTTGACAGCGGTCTGATCACGTGACCTGCAGTGCCTATCTCTGGAAGCAGGAGAACACACACACACACACACACACAAACACTCAGATGAGGGCAGCTGAGAACCAGAAAAACCTAACATTTAGTGTAATGATTAATATTTTCTTTAACGCGTTTTTCTAACATGGTGTTATTTTAATTGCATACGAATATAATATTTACATTTTTCACCTTTATGCTACTAGAATGAAAATTTCTACTTATAGCTGGGTAGGGGGCTTGG
>JBAMHW010000006.1:25583104-25602089 GCA_037177495.1 Rhadinocentrus ornatus
TATATATGTGTGTGTAGCTGTATTTAGCTGTAGTGACAATGCTGTCAGACTTTTTCTCAGACCATCAATCAGTGAAAATGAACTCATAATCAAAGTTCCCAGACTGTTTTTAATCCTCGAGGAGTACTCATTTATTTATCTCCTGTTGACTTGTTTTTGAAGAGTTGTCTTTTTTTCTTCTAGATTAAAAGTCTGTAGTAAAAAAGAAGGAAAGAAAAAGAAAAAAAAACAGTGGAGTGTAATAAGAAAAACAAAAGTAGTCCTGCATGGCCAGCCGGGAGCTTTAAAGCATCATTTGTGTTTCATTATTTATGGTGAAGCCATACAAGTTTTCTTACAGACCTGTCTGAGAATTATGCACAGCCTGTAGTAGAGTTGCCATGCTTCACTGCTCACTAAACCAACAATTCCCCCATGGATGGGCATCGTTCTCAAGCACATTTTGCCAGGGCTCATTTTGATGACATCATCACTGCTGTCACTCTCATTGTGGATTGACCCCTCAGGGTGCAAGAGGGTCTCAGACTGCTGCACAAACATTTCTAGTCATCCCTTGCCCAACACAGCAGTATCCCCAATCAGAAGTCCCTGCAGTGTTGCTTTGCAGCTACAGATTATACTCGATGGCTTCATCTTAATCACATTCAGTTTCATTTTCTTTTTATCTGTGCAGAGGCCATGCCACAGTGGCTGCGAATTGCTCCACAAGTGGGTTCACACAAGTTTCTTATGCCTTGCGCACAAAAACACATAAAGCACACGAGCTAGATCTCCTTTTGTTTAATTTGAAAGAAAACTTTCAGCTCAAATGCCCCATGATTAACATGACTTTTAATTGACTGAGACTTTTAATCAAACTAATAAATACACAGTGAATTTGCTTTTTAGTGTTTAAGCAGTCACACTCGCCTTAAAAAGAAAAGAAACAAGCTTAAGACCCTGGAGATTTATTTTTTTCCTGTTTTTTTTTTCTATTTGCATGAGATGTTCTAACTTTAGGTTTTTTGGTTTGTTCTTAACTTTTTAGTAGCTTTTTTTTGTAGTTTTCTGACTATAAAGACAGTTCATATGCCAAGAAGAGTGAATAAAAAAATAAAAATAAAAGGTTAGGTTAGGTTTAAACGTCTCTTTTACTGAGCCATTCAGAGTAGATATTAAATATAGAATTTTTACCACAAATACCAGCTCAGTGTCAAATTATCCAGCTGTCCCATCTTAATCTTTACCCTCTTTAACTTTAAGTCATTCTGCGATCCAAAATAAATGTCTGCTCCTTTGTACAAGGAGGAACAGGAGGTGCACTGCCAGAGCCCTACAAAATGACCTCCAGCAGGCTACTAATGTGCACGTTTCTGCTCAAACTGTCAGAATTAGACTCCATAAGGATGGTATGAGGGCCTGACGTCCATAATGGGGCCTTTGCTCACAGCTCAACACCGGAAAGCCTGGTTGGCATTTCCCAGAGAACAGCAGAGTTGTCAGATTTGTGCGCCATGCTCTACAAAGATGAGAGCCGGTTCACATTAAGCACATGTGACAGACGTGAGAGCCTGGAGATGCCATGAAGAACGTTCTGCTGCCTGCAACGTCCTCCAGCATGACTGGTTTGGCAGTGGTTCAGTGATGGTCAGGGGAAGCATATCCTTGTAAGGCCACACAGACCTTTATGTGCTGTCCTCAGAGCCATTGTTGGCTGTAGTGGGACCTAGGCTTCTTCTGATGCAGGACAAGGTTTAGCCTCATGTGGCTGGAGTATGTCAACAGTTCCTGCATGACAAAGGCATTGATGATATAGACTGACCTGCTAATTCACCAGACCTGTATCTAGTCAAGCACATCTGGGACACCATGCCTTGTTCAATCCACTGCCTCCAAGTTGCACCACAGATTGTCCAGGGGTTAGTAGATGTCTCGATCCAGATCTTGGAGGAGATCTGTCAGGTGAGCATCCGTGGTCCCACCAGGTTCATGCCCAGACATTGTAGGTAGTGCATACTAATGAACCTCATTTTGAATTCTCTTGATGAATTTCCACATTAGTTGGGCCTATGATCTGATCTTTCCCCTTTAATTCTGAGTATGATTTTAATACAGACCTCTGGGTTAATCCACACACAACGCACAGCAGCTAATTCATGCTACACTCATATTATATGATGAATGTAGGACATTTAAGTAGAATCATGCTATTGTCATTACTTCATGGATGTACCACAACATAAAATTATCAATGTCTCAATAACTTGTCATGCAGAAGGTGTCGTCTTGGTTGGATGTCAAATTGTGAATTTTATGATCAAGCAGACTGTTAAAAATTGTCATTGAATCAGAACATTTAGTGGTTGATTCAATGTTCAGACACTTCTTTTGACTCTGTGTTTTTTTTTTGTGGTTAATAAACTTATGGTGGAACAACATGTTGTGTTAAATATTTAACCTATGTACATGTGCCTACAAAAGTTTAGAGAAAGATAAACTCTGTGTGGAGTTTGCACGTTTTCCCCATGTACGCTTGTCTTCTCTTCAGGTTCTCCGGTTTCCTCCTGACATCCAAAAACATGCATGTTAGGTTAAATGGTAATTCTAAATTCTCCCTAGGAGTGAATTTGAGTGTGAGTGGTTGTTTGTCTCTCTGCATTGACACTGTGATGGACTGGTGACCTGTTGAGGGTGTACCCTACCTCTTGCCTGTTATTTGCTGGGAGGGGCTCCAACTTTGCCATGACCCTGAGTTGGACTAAGTGGCATAGAAAATGGGTAAAAATACAACATCCCAACATTTCGTGGGGCTGAGAACGTGTGTCAAATTGCAAAAAAATGAAATGTTTGACTGTCTGAGTGGTGCATATGTCTCAGAAGCTCATGTATCAAATAAAATTCATGTTGTTATAGAGTTAAAAACGAACTTGAAGTTAAAATACATCATATATTTTAAGTTAGCCATCTTATGCAGATTTCGGCAGTACAAAACCATATCCTGTTAATAAGGATGGAAAATACATCATTCTGTTTGTGCTGCTGCATTAAACTCATATTATTCTAAGTTTTTAGATTTATTCACACATACAAAACACATTTCAATGATTTCCTTCAAGCTAAAATAACAGAAATACTAGTTACTTCTTTATCAGCAGTTTTACTGGGTAAAAATCTATAAAGTCCAAAAAGTGATGCAGTAAGATCACTTTTTTACCACTGAACACACAGCAGCGCAGAAGTGAGCTGGGACTCTTTACTGGTCTTTCAGCAGTTTGACCTTGCTCTAACTCCAGACACACACTTAGAGAAACATGGTTTTCTCAGACATGGCAGCGAGCCAAAATAAATAACCTGCCCTCAGAGTGTCGGCAGAACCGCAAGAAATCCAAAACCAGGACCCGGCCCAGCGGCACTCACTCACAGGGCTATCAGCGAATGACTTGCTGAAATTTTAATTGTTTGAATGCATCATGTGGTTTGGAAACAAAATCAAATCAGGACGGATCATCCTTCCTCTTTGACGCCCATCCAAAGGAGAGTAGCATTTTTGATTAGGGTTTCATTTATTTATTTTAGGCGGCTCTGATTTCAAGGTCGGGTTACACCAACTTGGGGGACAAACAGATGACATTGTATGGATAGGTAATTCAAGAGTCTGCATGCTTCGATCCTCACAGATAAGAGGGAGATAAGAGACAGGTGTCTTGTAGAATAGAGGGCATCCATCTAGAAATTCAATCGCCAAAGCTCAGTCAAAAATGGCTTTCATGAAATAAAGAGATTGATATCAAATCCTGCCTTCAATTAAAATCAGAGTTCCATATGTACAGACACATCTTCAATAATTTATTTTCTTTTTATTACACTTGTAATTTCAATAAGACCATTTACTGATATCAACACAAACTTTATCAATGATATTTTTTGTCTTTTAACAAAGAATATAACGTAATAAGAAACAAATATGTGTTTCACCGTCATCAATGTGCGTCTGCAGGTGTGTTTTCTCATGTCCAGCCTTGCCATCGTATTACTTGTCTGATGTCACCACACCAGTCAGGAATTACATCTACAAGCTTTGATTAAAGAAATGCTAGCGTGGCCATGACAGCTTTGGCCAGACACAGCTCAGTATGTCAGCTAATGCCGTCACTGAGGCGCAGTGAAAACTTCCAATAGCCCATACGAACAAATTATCAGCAGAAACCTACATGAACAAGATAATTCTATGATATACTGGATGATTTGAGTCAGTTAAAAAAATTCTAATTATGCATGGTGGTGTAGTGGTTAGCACCACAGCCTCACAGCAAGAAGGTTGGTGGTTCATGACTCAGCTGAGGGGGATCAGTTTGAGGTTGGTGGCCTTTCTGTGTGGAGTTTGCATGTTCTCCCAGTAAATGTGTGGGCTCTCCAGCTTCCTCCCACTGTCAAAAGACATGCATGTTAGGTTAATTGGTGACTCTAAATTCTCACTAGGCGTGAGTGGTGCGTGAATGGCTGTTTGTTTCTATTTCTGTTGGCCCTGTGACCTGTCCAGGATGTACCCTGCCCTATTACCTGTTAAATGCTGAGATAGGCTCCAGCTTACCCATGACCCTTAACGGATATAGAATGTAGAAAATGAATTAATTCAAATTATGTTAACACAAGCTTCCTATTTTTCTCTTTCCCCATCACAGCCCTGAGTCTTTCGGGCTTTTTGCTGTTTAAGGTGCTGAAGGTGCATCTTTGGACACACTGGTGAGTGGCTTGGTGAGTGATGACATGGTGCAATGGTGAGCAAATATTGGAAAAAGGGTGATGAACATTCTGACATTCAAGGTAAGGACATATAGTCAGGGAGAAAAAAAAAGAGAAAAGACAAGAATCAATGTTTTTCTACTCAGCAACCAATGAGGGCCAAATGAAGTGAGACTTAATGCAGAGTCACTTCATCTTTTTAGAGCAAACTCATGCCAAACTGATGTCTCCACAGAAGCTTCAATGAAAACAGATACAAATATTTCACAAATGTACCAAAAACCTAACTATTTTAACAATCCTTAAGAGTGTGATTAACCATGTCATTTATTAATTCATAAAGCAGTCTCTTAAGGGATAAATGATGGTGGAATTTGAATATGCCAGTTCTTCAGGTTATTAATGGTTTAGGTTTAGTTTTAATAATTGGGCAGTAAATATTCATTACAAATCTTCATATCATGACAGAAAGGCTATGTGTTGCCAATTAAAAATGCATAAGGAGTAATGGGATTTTATGAATAACTGAGAAGATGCCTCTCCAATGCTACAGCATGGCAAGAGCAACACAATACAGATACAATATGACACACAAAGCACAAACACACACACACACACACACGTTAAAGCATATGCAAATACATATAAGTAAGCTAACTGGATTTGTTTTAGCTTAACAGCCTTTTTGTGCAGTTCAATTTCATGCAGTCTGATGGCTAAGCCAAGTGCACCATAGATGGCCAGTAGATGTCAGGTTTGGATAGGAGAAGCTGCCTCATTTTGATCCTCCCATGCACATGTACAACATACAAAAACTAAAACTCTAATGTTTTCCAACCCATGTGGATTTTATATGTCCCATTTCAAAGCATTGGTAAAGTTTTAACTTTCAGCATGAAGAAATGTTGTATACATAACTAAAAAAAAGGAAAAAACAGAAAAAAACTCTTTAGGTTAATTTTTTCTTCACCCTACTACCATTAAAGATTTTTTAGAGTAGGTTTAGCAGTTGTGCAGTACTGCAGGAGTCAGTATAGATTTAGCATTTCTGCCTAATGATGCTTCAGCAGGCTTGAATCTTGCTGACACAGAAGCACAATTTGAGAGCTCCTTCTGACAGGTGGTGATGGTCTTGTTTTACTGCATCACCTGTAGAAACCAATGCCTCCTAATGGATGCTGCAGCTACTTTAAATGAATTCCTTATTGCTATTTAGTGCAATGTATTAACCACTTAATATTTCATCAGGAAACAAAGGGTATTGTGTGCCGGTGTAGCCAGTGTGTAGGGACATCTTAAATGTTTTAATGTTTAGTATAGTCTCTCACAATGTCATGGGTCACGTTTCATAGTTGTGTTTTATTTGGTCTGAAAGATATGTAGCCCAGTCATCTGTTCATCTATTGTTAATTAAGCAAATGAGAAGGTTCTGCTCAGTGTCTTTCTTCTCATGTATTTGCATTGCATTGCTTAGTGTAAGATGAGCTGCTGTGCTGTGTCACATGTCATGTAAATCGTGTGATGACATGTTATAGTAAAATAAATAGGAGGCATTTTTCCACCAATAGTTTGTTGTTCATATGTACATGTAGCTTTGCAGTAGTTACTCTGTTTAATGTGCATTTATTCCAATTAGCTTTTAAACCCAAACCCTAATGTGATTAGAAGTCAACCCATATTTTAACTGTTTGTCATAATTTCGTAATATTTGCTAGGTAAAATCAGCCGTTGCTGTTAGTGAATACATTCACGTTTTCACACCACCAAACTTTTTTTAATAATCTGACATGTGAGTCAAACCTAAAGCTGTAACTTGACTGTGACTGTAATCATCTTGTACTTGTTCTATTCATCTCTGAATGACAAGCATGTTTTTGTGGCAGGGAAGTGCTTTTCCAGCCCACTCAGCTGTCATGTGCACATGCTCCACAGCCAAAACTGTTACCTTTCCCAGCATTTTGAAAGACATTTCTATGGCCACCTTGACTTAGTAGCTAACACTGATGACTGTGATTGGATAGAAAAGATAAATACCAACCAAGTGTTTTCCAGCATCCATGTCTTTGTTACCCACAACCTGAACACAAGCTCTGAAGAAGCCAGACACTTGAGTTATCTTGTAATCAGAAAAATACTTGCCATTGTTTTTTGAATTGCCTATACTGACATGTTGGCAGACATAATGCACAGGGTGTTGAATATGAAAAAAATATTAATCAGTAATAAATTTAATCATCAGTTTTGGCTTTTAACAGCACATTGACCCCTGATTTCCGTCTCCAACAAGAGTTTCACTTAAATTTCAACACAGTCCACCAGAATGTGCAAAAGTTACATTGGTCCACAGCTTAAAGTGTATCAGTTTTAGAAAACAGGCACAAAATGCATGAAATTACAACACGTCCTTAACTACAATACTAGTATACTCCTAAGTTTATATCGATAGACTGAGTGCAAGGAAACCAAGTTTAAGCCTCCTCTGACACATTATTATCTTGCAACTGTTAAATTTTTTTTTTTTTTTTACCTCTGTAACGACCATGGATTGTTAGGGTAAGACCTAGCAAATAATCACAAAGCTATTATTTGATATTGATAAGAATACTGTTAGGGTTAGTTGTAATAACCCTCTAGCTGGCAGTTACAGGATCTCATGACATCATCTCATTCTTGCAGATTTAAGAAAACAGTCCAACATCTTCTTGCTTATTTACCCCCCCACCCCCCCCCCCCAAAAAAAAAGAAAAAAAAAAAGTAAAAGTCCCTTCATGTATGAGCAGATTCTTCCTTATGTGCATATTCCACCTGTCGGTGTCAAAGCTGGCATCTTTGACACCACTCTCACCTTTGTTTTGACATCCTATACCACATAGAACAGCACAAATTATTTACTGAAATTTCCATTTTTGTTTTTGTAAGATTTCTCAAAAGATACACCATAGAAAAGTAAAACACTGATTTATTCTTTTTATTCTAGTTGTAGAAGAAACAAAACAAAACATGTAGTCAAAGAAACTATTGATTTCTGCTGGAGAATTGCAATACTTGCATTAATAAACTGTAAAGCAGCTTTTTCTTTTTTTTTTTTTAGTCATGCAAAAGTATATTGATTGCCATCTTGAGGATATAAAAATCATCATCACTGTGAAAAAGGTTATTGTGTGAATCACCTGTAAGAATTCTAGATTTGAGAGCAGTCAGTTCAGAACCGCTGGCTTGGTCTCTTCTCCAAACCACAGTGTTATTCTTGGAGCAGGTACTGCATTTGCTTATTTGGCTTGGCTGCTGAAAATAAACATCAACTGATTTAGAAACGTATTGCCAGTATCCGTCTATTCTAAGACTGTTCTGCTGCAGCAACGTTCAATTGAACATAACTCCATAATTGCTTTTTTCCCCTCATTTCTTTCTTTGCATTTTCTTTTGGCTTCATTCTTCCTCTGTGTCCAAGTGTTCCCTGGGTTCAGCAGGGATGGTGTATCTGTGCTGCACACTACGGACAGTCATGGAGCCCCGGAGGAAACGGGCGCACATATATATCACTTGACTGTGTGTCAGGACGATTACTGGATAAAGATCACAATATGACACTTTTCCTTTTCTGTGCTGGCTCAGTGAACAGAGAGAAAGCTCCTGCAGCTCAGCATGCCCCTGTCCAGGATATTGATCAGACATAAGACCTCTCAAGCTTGTCAGGGGAAAATCATTCTGCTTTCTTTTACATCATGCTCATTCTTACTGTGGGAAGATGTTTATCCTCTTCTAAGGATTAGATCTTCCATAGTATTTTGATGTTCATACCTTGATGTATATTCTATGTTATCAGCTTGTTTACATCTCAGCGTCTATATAATTATTTTTTCTTTATTTTTAATGCTGTTCTTTGCTTCTTTTCAACCAATATTAACTTCCACCTTGTCATTAGGTTTAGGAGAGTTTTGTAAAGAAATGGCAAGGTTTAAAAAGGTGATCCTTTCCAAAGTTTCACTGCATATTGTTGGTGCCTAAATCTAACCAATATATTGCATACGAACAAAAGGAAAAAAAAAAAGAAAAAGAAAGGAAAGGAAACAATGACCTCACTCAATATCTCTGGAGACTGGAACAATGATATGCAAGCTAAGGATAAAGCACATGGTCCATTATGTCTGTGTCCTTTGGTTCTGCTGGATCTCGGTGCTGCTTTTGATACCGTAGATCACAGAATCCTGTTACACAGGCTGGGAAATTGGGTTGGACCTTCTGGAGCAGTTCAGGTTCTGTTTGAAAGGCCGGATAAACTTTGTTATGATTGGCAGCTTGGAATCGAGTGGCTTTGACTTGTGGAGTCAGATTTTGTAGCTCTTCTGTTCAGCTCGTATAGGCTCCCTTTGGGTCAAATATAACAGAACATCAATTATCACAATAATGCAAAGATACACAACTTTATGTGTCCTTGTCACCGGACAACTGCAGCCCAATAGACCTACTGTATCTGTAACTTTCCACGGCCACTTTAAAGCAGTAACTAACACAGCTGTTTACAGCTCAGAACGTCAACAGAATTAAAAAGTTTTGTTTTCTAAAAAGACCAGGAGAAACTCATCCATGCATTCATCTCTGGTAGACTAGTCCAAGCCAGAGTCCAGACTAAACATGGTGAAGCAGCATTTAAGGCATATTTATGCTCCCTTATGCACGTAAAAAGCGGTTCATTTCAAACGTCATACGTTGCCGTCCTCATACTTCAATGTGTCTTTTGCGTTGCCATGGTTGTTAAGCCAATTCCTCCACTGGTGGGCAGTGCTAAGTTTAGAGTTTACTCCCGCGAGCCATCTTCAGTTTCAGACTGCATCGCTATAAAGTTTTTTTCCCAACTGTCAAACATGCTCTAAACACTCGCATAAATTCTTTCTTCAAAAGCCCGCACAATTTCTACAGCTGTTGCTCTTGTCTTCATTCTTCTGCCTTTTGTTTCCTTCCTGATCCTCTTCTTCTTCTCTGGTTTGCTTCTTTTGCTGGTCTCGTGTCAGCTATTCTGCTCAGCACCGCGATTTCCGGTGGTATTGTTCCATGTTCTGCGTCAAGCGGCGAATCAACGGACCAAATTACCCACGTAACCGATGCAGGAGACAGACGGAACTGTCTGTCCGTCTGCGTCTCCGTCTTCTGTGTCAAGCATAAATGGACCTTTAGCTGTTGTGCTACCAACAAGTGGAACAAACAGCCAGTGGAGATTCAATTTTCACCAAATGTGGAAACTTTAAACTTCTCATGCAGCTATGCATGAAATCTGCATGGTAACTTTAACTTATCTAGACTGTTGCTTGCTTTTATTAGTTTTCATTTTAACTTTTTAATATGATTTTATGTATGATTTTATATTAATTTTAATTATGTCTTAATATGATTTTGTTTCTCTTAATATTCTTTTATGTACTTTTCATCTGCATCCTGCTGTAGTGATTTTTACATTTTATGTAAAGCACTTTGAATGGTCTTGTACATGAAATGTTTTGTCAGATGGGATAGGGCTCGTAACCCCATAAATTAGAAATAGGAAATTAAAGTAAATTTCCTATTTCCTAATTTAAATAAAAAAATGTAAAAAATTTTTAACAAAATTTTATTGAAACCTATTCTTTAATTATTTAAGCCAAGCAGGTGGTCCAGCTGCCTAAAACTAACCAAACAGCAAGTAAAAGCAAAAATTACTTTTAAAATGAAAGTGAACAACTGCTGTTTGTCTCAGCTCTATAAATCACATAAACTCCCCATTGTCTTCCAGATAATGTGTTATTTACTTATTTTCTGTGGTTAATGTTCCCTGGATAGTGCAGTTATCTTTCCAGCCTAGTTTAACAGCAAACTGGGAAATGAACAGAAAATATTACTGAGCATTTGTGAAGCCACTCAACAAGTAATAAATTTCAAAAGAGCGCCTGCTTTTTATTCCAAAAGGTTTTGTGTGATGTTTTGATGTGACATGTTCTTACAGTGTCTGTTTCAACTCAAGGCGTGATGTTTTTCCAACCGTAACTGAGCAGTTTGATAGAAACAGCAACTGGATCAAACTTAAATTTTAAAGTTTGCTTAAAGGTCCCATATTATGCAAAATTTGCTTTCATAAGGTTTTCGAACTGTCATATGTGCCCTAATAGCCTTGCATGAGGTCCAAAAATGAGACCTTTGTCACTTGCGAATGTGTACATTTGGCAGCATCCATTGACCCGCCCCCCCCCAGCTAGCTGAGCCTGCCTTTTAAAATTTCAAAATGGGCGCCAGCGAAAGCTGGACCCTCTCCCAGAGACGGGCATGGACAGGCACCACCCATGAACATTTAAAAGTTGAGACACAGAAACAGCTCGTTCTCATTAGAGCTCAATAAATTATGGACCAAGGCTGAATTTGGGGTAATACACTTTAAAAAAATATTTTTGTGGGACCTCTGACACCCATATGAGATTGTTGAAAAAATGTATAATATGGGACCTTTAACTGAGAACATCAGTGATGGAGATCGCAATCAAACTGAGGTCTGTCATGCATATTGTGAGATCCACTCTAAATAAATTAATAAGTCTATAAATTTGCCACTGTTCCACCTTCTTAGGTCCACTCTGGACCTAAGAAGGTGGAACAGAGAAGCAGGCTAGACTAGATGGATCAGGGTTTTGGGTTTTCTTTGTTTTCCATTTATATCTGTTAAGCTGTTATTTGTTTGCTTTGCAAAATCATATGCTATGCTTCCATGAAAACAAACAAAAACATTAAGTTTTTGTTGAGAACTTAACCTATTTCCCATGACAAGTATTTCAACTCAAAGATTTACGTGCCAGTTATAGTAATGACTTCATTTCCTGAGTCTACAGCCAAAATCAATCACATATATGATGGTTCTGTTTTGGTAATATAGGGAAACACACATTACATACCCTACTGAGGTTTTTTATTATTCCTTTCTCACAATCTTTTTATTTTGAGTGCTAAGGGGAACAGGAGCTCTGTGACACTTAATCTTCTTTTCCTCTCTAGAATGACCAGAAAAAAATCAATAATGTGAGCAAAAGCATTTTTATATATGCAGTTATTAGGTCATAAGCTACAGTATGTCACACTTCATTGTAGCAACAGCTGAGGCCTCCAGTGGGGCCAGCTCTACCCCAGCCCTGTCCCTGTCCCCGCAGGGACATTATGAGAATCATAAATAATACGTGCTAATGAGATATGAATTGATTGCGTGGGGAAAAGCTTGACGCTCTCAATCCATCTCCCTAAATGATGTTTAACAATAGATTACCAGCCAATAATTCTTCCAATATGAGATTAAATGAAATAGCAGTGCAGTTTTCAGCAGACTACCGCTACCTCCCTCTCTTCCCATTTTCCAGAAGCTGGAAATAAATCTGCTCAATTACTGTACCACCAATCCGTTTTTCACCACTAAGGACATTATTATTTAATTTAGAGCTTGTTCATGCATCATAGATTATTTCATTTTACTCAGTCAATACGGAGAAGTGCAGTATTTTATTTTATCCACTGGGGCTTATAGTGCATTGAGGTTTTAATAGAGTATACTTGTCTCAGAAAGAGTGGCTCACTGTAAGAGGGGAGAAGCGTGGGTGTAGTTTGAAAAAGTAGGATAAAGATAAATGTACATATACATTAATGCTCGCATATTCAGTTTTCTTTCAGATGTATATTTTCTCCATGCTTTCCTCAGGCACCTGGCAGACAATGAGAAAATGGTTCTTCTTCAAACCTGTGATCAATTGAAACTACATTAGCTGTGCCTATAAGATGATTTGGAACATCACTTCAATCCCAAAGAACAATGAAAATTGGATAACACACATGCTCACTGGGCTCTAACTTAGCTGCAAATCATGTTAAGGTTTTCAGTGAAGCCAAAGTTGTGATTGGTTATTTCTCCTTTAACTGCATCAAGTTGTACCTCTGAGGGTTTACTTGAGATGATCTGTGTTAATGTGTTCTCTTATCGCTTTTCTATGGCTCAAAGACACGCAGGGCTAGAAACAAACATTGTAGAGAGAGGGAGTACTTGGAATTTAATTCTTGATAAAAGCTTTTGATGATTGGTCGGTGTCCTAACAAGAACTCCAACATTTTGCATTTGTACACCTGACTGACTTATTTTCTGCCCTTTAGGAACCTGCACCTATGTTTTTAATGCAAAAAGAGAATTTAAAGACAGGCTTTAGTGAGAATCTTTATCTAAGCAGAGCAATGTTAAGAGATAAAAAATGGTTCACTGAGCCAATGACTTCACTTCTCCTGGGTGACCTGTCTCTATAACTGCTCCTGTCCCATCATGTAAAAGACAACTGAACTGCTGTGTAACTCTGAAATTGGCTTTTAGAAGTTCTACATTATACCACATGTCCTAATAAGTTAAATCAAAGACCTTAAACATCTAATGGGTTTAAATACCAGCCAGTCAGGAACAGGCTACACCAATCTTCAATCTTCATATCAGTTTTACCAATATTTTGTATGCATCCTTCGGATTGACTCTCCCTTCTTATTTCTTTACTTTCGCTTACATGCTACTACAACATTTGAATGGATTGGCATGAAACTTGGTGGAGGTTTTCAAATAACCTTAAAGTGGAAATTGTGGGAACAGTCAACCAAATTAACATTATTTACTAGATTGAGTCTTATTCTTATCAGTAATTTTATACCAAACGTGACAAATATAAACATTTAAAAGAAAAACATGGCACTGTTTTAGTTTTCGTAGCATCTTTTAGTACTGTCAGCTGTGATGTCACGTGGTTGGTTGGTGTCTGTTCTGTTGACTGTTTCATTTCCACTTTAAAGTTACGTTGAAACTTTCTTCTGATCTGTTTCCATCTTAATTAGGAAAAAAGAATGATACATTTGCATTACTTTTTACTTTAAAATCTTTGTTTTAAAATTGATTCTTGTAATTTCTTTAAATTTACTGATAAGGCCTCATTTAAGAGATGTATTGCATAGATACTGGTTGTGAGTACAGTGGAAAGCAGTACACTCTTGGTTTTGTCTGCACCACTATGGCAGGTATGGTATGGTAAGGAAAATGAGAACAGTTAGTTCTTTAGCTTTCACTGCTGCAGAGACAGGCTGCAACAGACTGTAGCTTCAGGATAAAATAGGCGTCACTTTGACATGTTGTCGCTATGGCCATGTTTGTTAAGAAATTTGTGACTTTTTTTTCTCCATTGGCTGTAACCATGACAACGTGCAACGTTTTATTTCTGTGTAATTGTGTTGACTGAGCATGTTGAAGTAATTCTGACATCCTATAGTGTGTTGGAAATGCCTAAAAAGGCATCTCAGGTTAAACTATCAATTATACCACACAAAATTGATCATATGAAAAAATGTATATATAAAAAAAAGTTTAAATAATATCCTTTTTTTTTATGCAAGCAAACCTGCTAAATCAAGGTCACTTACTCCTTTCCAACTGCTAATAGTAGCATGTTTACTTTGACTCCTGAGGACTTAAGTGTACCCACAGAATAGCCATGTGTACTTGAGGGAGGATATTATGATATGAATTAGTGGCAACTTCCAACAACTACAACAATTTTTAGAAAGTCATACGAGTTATTATTTTTGATTTGACGACAGATGTCAGCTCAGCTGTGAATGTGCTGCCGTCTATATGTTAAAATGGCTGCTGAAGGTTTCTTTGATCCAGGACTTAGTGGAAGTTTGCTGACCAGTATAGAAATTACTAAAACTGCTCATCTGTATTCCCATTTCCATTAGCCTTAGATGTGTTTGCTGCATTTAGCACTTTTAGCTAATGTTAGTTTGCTAGCTTAAAAAAAATAGTAGGCTACATAATTTTTAACCTTTGTAAACATGTTCATGTGCTCATGTTTGCCTTCACAGTTTAGGAGTGTTAGACTTAGGGCCATATTAGTTTATAGTTAAGTATTCTGTTGACACAAATGCAATCGAATACTAATAATGATATTTTACTTGTTAATATTATTATTTATTGTGCGCATATGCTAACAGGCATGCTGTCTTTTCAGTCGTTCCTGCCCTTTCCATACTTTTAACTCTTTTGAACTTGGCCATTCCCTCTCAATATATAGGTTGAGAGAGTTTTTGTGAACTACAGAGTTTCCTCCTGGATTGATAAAGTAGTCTGATTCTGTTTCTGATTCTAATTTAATCAGTGTTAAATCAAATGTCGCTGCATTTTTCTTACTTATGAATTGATCATTATCTACAAAAAGCCAGATATGCTCCCACATATCTTCAGAGTAGTCCAGAACAGACTCAAAACAAAAGCTTCCCCTCAGGAAAACATGAAATAGTCATGAAAACTCAAGCCACTGACTTGCATCTTTATACAAGATTCTCTGTGCCTTTTTTGTGCTACTGGACGTCAAATAATTTCAAACCAATGACTATGCCTTACATATATTAGCAATAAATAAATAAACAAACAATAAAAAAAAAACATTACATATGGACAGATTGGACCTACAGACACAAGTGTTGTACTGAAGAGCCAACTTCATGTCTTTTACTGGCCACTGAAGATGTAAAGAAACATTTAAATTACATTTTTGCTCTCAGTCTCATTTTGACAACATGGTTAAGCCATGGTAACAAGGTAAAGCGTTAAGAAGCTACTAGTAAAAGTTAGAAAAACATCATGGCTTGTTTTAAAGCAAGATAAAGTCAAGCTGTATGGTGAGAAAAATTGATTTTGTGTTAATCAGCAACAGATAAGTCTTATGTTTTGTTTTCATTTCAAATTTTACTGTTAGACTGAAGGGCAAATTTTTACATACATTTTTTTGTCCATCTCTGTAGTTTGTCCTTAATGCTTAAAAGAGGAGGGGGAGGCAAGGGATGCAATCTGCCACTAGATTTAACTAAATTCAACACACTGCTCTTTTAAACACATTAGTACTGCTGTGGTTCAGAGGTATATCAGTATTTATTTGTAGATTTATGAATCACTTTTTGATATGTTTGTGATTATCTGTGGTAAAAGATCACACATTATAAGTCTGCGGCTTTTAAGTACCAACTCCTCTCTGATTCCTACATCTCTCATGTGTAAGCCTTACCAATGCTTCCCGAGTCCTTTAATACTTGTACTTTATAGCATCCTTTCTCAACCTCTTCTTTCCTGTCTTCCATACAGTCCTCCTCTCCCCGTGTCTTTGCTGCTTGCGTGGGCTCCTGTGGGTAAGGAGTTGAGTGGGCTTGTCTAGTGGTTGAAGTCAGGGCTGGATTGGGAAAAGGTGGCTGTCACAGTGTCTGATTAATGACCCGTCGGTTGCGTGTCCAGCCACATTAGGTCTCCATGTATCTACCAGCGTCCACACGGGGCGAGGGGCTTTGTTCTGGGAGGAAATGGTGTCAGTGGCCCACAGCCGTTTGCCTATAAAAAGATAAAGATTTACTGTCATCAAAGGGCAGATTAAAGCCCACAATGGTGACATTGATTTTTTTTTTTCAAGCCAAAAAAATTCACATTTTGGGAAAACCCATTCCAGGACTAGAGAGAGATATGATCAGCTTATTTGGAAAGGATAATATGGAATCTTCTCTCAGAATGAACTTTGAAAGAAGTAAATTGTAAATATTGATTTCTGAAATGAAGTGTCAATCTTGGTTGGGCCAAGATTATTCCTATCATCTGGCTCAACCTCCAGCAAACGATGAATTCAAAACTGCTGACAAAGTGGAGTGTATAGGATTTCTGTTAGGAGCAGTCGGCAGCGCTTTACCGCTTGGCCGGCCCGAGCCCCTGCCGGTAATGGCTGTTCAATTTTATCAGATAACAGAGGAGATCTCATCAGAGGCGAAAAATGAAATGAACTGTGACTCCGAATCAGGATCCCTGCTCTTATCCCAGCAAAAATCATCGGCGCGGGGCCCAGGGCTTTCCATTATTTCAGGTCACTTCATTACGGCCCTGCACACAGGACCCAATTGCTACAAACAAAGCAGGCTCTTCCTGTCTCACCCAGGGGTCGAATGTGAGGGGCAGTTTGATAGGCTCTTGACGTGTCCAGGGTTATCCTATTACCACTTAAGAGGGTTTCTGAAAAGCAGCAAATCTCGCCCACTTGTTTGTTATCCTTTCTTACCCTTTTGTATCATGAGAGGTTTTATTGCTCACCTTATTTCTCATGGTGGAAAATAATTCATCTCCTCCTGTTAAGGTTCAAAATGGATTTTTTTTTTTTTTTTGTTCTTTGCTTTGTTCCACGACTTTTTTACTGACATGGGGATAATAAGGACAAGCTAAACTGAGCTTTACAAATTTAGCATTGCATTGTGAGATGGGAATATCACACCTGCTTGATGTTAACATAAAGTTTCTCCATCACTACTTCCTACTCTGGAGCCTAAAGGAAGCCAAAGTTTTGATTATTGAAAAAGGATATTATATTCAGTATATAATATTCCTTACCAGTGTGTGTTGTCTATATTTTTTACTTGCAATAATGAATAGAATAAGCTATCGGCAAGGAATTTGTAGCTTTGTGATTAATTACAGTTTTGGTTCCAGCCTCAATGGGCTCAGTATTGATCTGGAGGATGGTGGTCGGGGCATTTGATAGCTATTGGAGAAAAAAATGACATTGGTCTAAGCAGGGAGATTTATAATTGAGTAATAATGTGATCTAAAATGTCGCAAAGTTAAAACAGCTAAGAGCAGATTAATAATTCAATGATATGGTGACAATTTCAAACATGCTTTAAAAAAACTTTCTATCCCTCTCAGGTCTTTCTCCATCTTTCTGTGTTCATCTTTACAAAACAGTTTCAAGTGCTTCAACAATGGAGAATTACCTGACTCCTACTTTCCCCATACCACCCAATCTATACATATACCTTGTCCCAGTACAGGCGACTTTTTAATGTCATTGTTACATTACATCTTTTACTCGGTGTAACTCTTCAGTAATACACAGGTGCTGTGTGCAGAGGCCACATATGGAGACATCAGAGGAAGTTTGACTAAAGAAATCATAGAAACATTTTCTAAGTTCTATTAAGAAATGTGCTCTCATGGCGAGCTTGTGGTATAACTTATGTTTTTTTTAGTTTATTGAGTCTGTTCTTTATATTACATTTTCTTTCTTGTTTATTTTTCTTGTTTCTTTAGGTATGTTGAACTTAGCTTCTTACTTTGTTTTAAAAACTACTATTTTGTATGCGTGTTGATCTGAAAGACACACTGTCTAATAAAACATATATTTATTGCAAACATAGTTAATATAAATGGGGCTAGATTAGCAATTTTCCCCTAAATCGTTGAGCAAATTGAGGGTTTCATGACAATTGACTTACGGGAAGAGATCTTTATTTCTTATACATGTTCTGGCAAGTTTGACCAATTTTTCAGGTTTTATTGTGAGATGACGGCACATAAAAAAGGGTGAAGAAACTTTGCAAAATCAAGTTAAGCAGGATGTTACACATTTTAAAACTTTTTTAATTTCAGATTCAATGACTATGTCACAGAGAGGGTTTGAGGAAGGACATGTCAGTGATTAAGCTAAGGCTTTTGTTATTGGATTTTTATATAAAACAAGCCCATTTCACACTTAAGTTTAGCATGTTAGTAGAGGGTCAGTGAAGTCAAAACACGATTTTCTTTGTTTTTTCATCAGGGTCGTTGTCAAATAAGGGCACATAAAAATTATGGTAAAGTCCCATTAAAAATTATATGGTTTAAATATGGTTCCACATGATATCGGTACCTTCTGCTTTATGATATGAATACTTTTCACCAGAAAATGAACCCATAAACATGTACCAAAGGTTTGTATTTTATTATCACCGTTACAAAAACTAAATAAAAAATCGAGTTATGGAAAAGCTTTATTTTGATTTAGTTACTGTTTAATTAACATGTACCTGCCAATGTAAAGCGTATTGGTGCCGCTTAAGGAAAAAAGCAGTTATCACATAATAAAACAGTATTACTAAAAGAGAAGAATGAGAAATATAACATATGTGTGCTTATTTATTGTTGTAATCTTGAAATATTTTGTTAAGCTGGCTATTTTTATTATAAAGAAAAACTTCAGCTGTTTCACTTTAATTCTTTATTTTGCTCAATTAACTAATTTTTTTCAGCAAATTGTTCATTTTGATCTTTGATTGCAAACACGGTATAGTGTGACAGTTATGAGCAACACTGTATTTCATTTGTTTGTGAGCAGTGAGACGGTTCTGCTATCAGGGGTGGAGCAATGGGTGGACAGATTGTCAATTAATG
>JBAMHW010000006.1:25610237-25620545 GCA_037177495.1 Rhadinocentrus ornatus
ATATTTTTTTATATATATATATAAATTGAATTGAAAAAAATAAATAAAGATGATGAATCACTCTTATCCTTTATTGATTCATGTTGGGATGTTTCCATACCTCGTTAAGCAGAAATTAATTGGAAATTTCAGTGTTGCCACCCAGCTAAAAACAGCTTGAATTTCTTAAATGCTGTAGGAAAAAAGGTATGAAGCTTCCTTTTCTTTTTTCCTTCTAGCACAGGAAAACAGTGGACCATCATTTAAGAATGAAGATCCTTTCCCAGAATTCTTTGCAGTGGAATGAGACCTTTAAAAAAAGTACAGTGACATCATTTCCTTTTTGGCACTTAACAAAGGCAGTGGATAAAAATAATAAAGTTTTGGCTTGGATGTTATTGCTGCATTACTGAAGATACTGGTTGCCTGTCCATGAGAGAAAAGCAACAGTCTTCATGTCCTAGTTATTCTCCTCTTCCTCTTCCTCCACACTCAGTAGGCTTTATAGTCTACAGCTTTGAGTCTCATAGCTACGCACCAGAGGGATTGCTGATCCCCATTTCAGATACTGGCCCTCAATCTCTTATCATTTACAGCTGTCCACCAGTAAACAACAAAACTAAACACAACAAACAAAAAAAAAGAAAAAAAAAGATGGAAACAGATGAAGGTAGGAGAGGGAGAGTAAAGCGAACAAAGTCTGTTGGTGCCTCTGAGGTTTTACTCCCTTATGCCATTGTTAGACTCCTTATGACGATAACGATCAAAATCATAACTGTTTATACTGTTGTCGCCACCTTATCCTCACACCACAAGTTTTCAATTTAAAGATTGATTTGTTTCAGGTGCGTTTATCTTTTCAACAAAGGCCACAGAAAGCTTGGGCTCTTTTTCATTAAACTTTTGATTGGTCTTCAAGCTAAATCTGCCTCCCTCAGGAAGAAGGCAAAAATTGGGTGGTCTAAACTTCCTGTCCATACCTATTACTGCATCATGTTATTTAAAATCAGCCACCAAAGGCCTCATCCAGATGCACAGCACAACATGGGCTACTCAGTGAACCATCTGGCTGATATAATAAGGTAAAGTGATGCATTTTTAACTCTCTCTAATTGGCACAATCATTTCATTATTATAAATATTAGGTATCTGTAAAAGGGACCACTAATTCCTTTGACTAGACTAAAGATTCCCGCCTTCAAATAAGCATGCTAATCTAATTAGAAAGCTAGCAGAGCTGAACGACTACATTTTCTCATCCTTAGCATTGGAGGGTCGGGGCTTTGTGGAGCAGATGTGCTGTGAAATTAATTTCCTCTGGTGTAACCGGAGACGCTCATCTCACCGTCCCTGTTATGAAATTTCCATTTCACAGATGATAACCTATTATCACTTTATTCAAGGGAGACGTGTTAATGGCCAGGAGGAAGATTGAATTATTCATATTTGCTCATTCCTATTCTGCAGCGCGGCCCTGCTCTTTTCATGCACTGAGAGAGGGCTAATGTAAACATGACCAGAATCCTTGTAAATTGGCTTGTAGAGGAGGCTGTTAGCATAGTGCCTGGGGACTGATGCTAGACGGGGATAACAGCTGATATCTGTAAAATACAGGCTGTGTGTGTGTGCATGTGTGTGAGTAAAAGAAGGAGAATCAGAGTGTGTGTGCATGTGAGAGTGGATGAATGAAAGGATGTGTGCATTAGAAAATGTGTGTCAACAGAGTAACAAGGATGCTAGTAGCTGGTAAAGGAAGCTAGGAAGAGGTTAGCTACATATGTGCTAATGTGTGTCACATGTGCTGCTCATGTCAGGAATGTGATTATAGGTGATTTGGGTGTTTTATCTGTCAGATACTTGTCAAATTTTTCATCTTTAAAGCCTCAGCAACAATTAAAAAGCAAGAAAACACTCCACCGTACAAAAGAGAAAGTTTTTTTCTTTCACATAAATGTTTTCTGCAGCAGAATCACAGGAAGGGAAGGAACATATTTATTTCCAGTTGGTGGCTTAAAATGCTTCAGTATGGCAGAACAGGAAGGAGCTCATTCACAAATAATGAGGCGGCCTGTCCCTGTGACGTAGCTGCTGTTCATTCACTAAATACATCTGACCCCATAGGACATGAGCGCTTTGTATGCATGAAGCACGCAGATAAGGCTGATGTGCTTTTATCTCTTAATTTGCTTCCGCTTCCTTGAATTGAAAAGCAAAAGCATATGGTTGTTATTAAAAGCTTTTTTCTTTCAATATGCAATTTTTCTCTTTTTACTGCACCCAATAAATTGCTTAAATTTGAAGGGCAGGTCAGGTTAGAGGATATTTTTAACTATAATATCTAGATATGTAAATCACATACAACATGCATTTTGTGGAAGAAACGTTTAAAAATCAAAGTTTATTTGCTGCCCCGAATGTTTTATAAGGGGGCTTAAGTGTAGAAAAATGCATATTATTAAAAAATAAAAGGTAAGTTTTGAGGTAAAATGTAAACATCTGCTTTTTGCTCTGGTAAAGACAATTATAGATGTCGATCCATCCCTATATATCTTTCCCATGGGACTGTGTTTTCAGGGCATTTACATTGAATCTCTTTTGCATAATTCCTCTTGTGTTATGAGTATTGATTATTAAATCTATGATGAATAATCTGTTCATGAATAACAACAAATGCATTTTTAATATGCATTGATTGTTGGAATCCCTCAGTGTAGATAATGTTACAAAACTCAACCTTAAAAACATTACAATAAAACAGGCAAAAATAACTTTTAATGATGATATATCTGGTGAATGCAAAACTAGATGAGACTTTTTAAAGGAGGTTTTTGAAATGGTTAACGTCATGTAGCAGGAAGATATTCATGACCCTGTACAAAATATTCAAATATTTCCCGATCACTAGGTGGCAGTATAGCATGCTATAATTACACATGCATATATGCCTGTGTGTAATGGCTTTAATGCCATGTGACCATGACAATTTAATGATCTTTTCCTTTTTTTAAAAGAAAGATCATTTCCTTACTATCATCATCACACACACAATTAAAGATTTCAAATGAAAAAATGACAAATACTGAGCTCCTTTATTACACTTTTATCTTTTAAATATATTTAAGAGTTTATTTAATTTCAGAGTTGCCAATAAAATCTCTCCAAATATGATTAAATTGATGTGCATAAACAAATTTGATCAATTTAAAATGGTTAAAGAGGCTGCTTTAAAAAAAAAATATAGGAAGGACTTTGACAGGTACATGTTTCTCTGTTTGCACTTATTTGTTTTTAACTAATAGAAAAAGGAGGAAAAAAAAGAAATAACAAATATGCACTAAATCAAAACAACCAAAATTCATTGGAGTCAAAAACTTGTCTAATAAAGTGACTCTGACCACAATCCTTTTTGAGGACTTCTCTATCATACTGCTGCTTAACGCAATCTATAGCAATCCAAATCCTTATCAATATCAATTTACTCATATCAATAAAGAGCAGGCTCCCTCTGGATCAGTTCTCACTGGCATCTGTCTGACATTGCAGGCCCCTCATCACACCCAGACAACTCCCCCTCTTCATCACACACACACACAAACATACACACTGACACATCCACACATCAGCCCTTGACTTTGGCGTCAATAAGGCTGACCGTCTTTGTGGGAGTATCGACAGTTATCAAAAAATGCCCTTGATGTAATTTCATGCCTGTCGACACTCACAGCCCATATGCTAAGGATTATGGGATGCCTGCGTGCCGCATAAGCAGAGAGCGCTGCAGAGCTGGGCGCCAGGGCCTCGGTCACTTTATAGGAGCCTTTAATGGCCCTCAAAGCCAATGTTAACATCACAATGGCCAAGTACAGCAGATTGTCCACAGGGGGCTACGGTCAGGTTCGGCTACAAAGCAGCTAGGGAATCCCACCCCCCCCTGCCAGGACATATACCTTTCACATTTAAGCGTCTGCAGTGTCGCAGCATATGTCGAGCCTCTGTATTTGAAGCTTTAATGTTATAGGACACTCATTTACACTTCCAGAGGTATTCACAAATGCACAGTGAAACAGAGGACAGTAAGTGCTCTGGTAAGGGCATTTTTATGTGTATAGCTGATTACTTTCAAAGCACCAATGAGAACGGAGAGAGTTCAACACAGGTCTGACTGTGCAATAATCAGTGGCGAAGTGTGCTGCAATAAATGCGCTCTGTATCTATTCAAATTCATTTTAGGTGTGAAATCTTTGCTAACGTTACAGTTTTTTGGCTAATGTAGAAAAAAATATGTACAATCTTTTTACAAATGTACAGGAAAAGAAACCCAAATACATCTCTAAGTGTCATTAGACATCTGGCCAACGATGCAAAATGTTTGGATATGACATCTTTTAGTTTTGTATTTATTACAATAGAAAAGTCCTATGTCATAGAAAGAGAAAACAAATATCTCCACATGTAAACGGAAGGATTAAATGTCCATTTATAGGATGAGATGCTTCTTAGGCAGAATATAACGTATTAAGATGTCCTGCTGGTGAAGAGTTTAAGGCAACAATCATGAACTTTAAAGTCTCCAGTTGGCCTGTATCCTCCTCTGTCTTGTATTGTACTTTAAAGTGGCTAATTAAATGCTTGGCCACTTCAAATTAAATGGCCATAGGAGCTGACATAAACCAATGAAAGAGCATTTAAAAATTCAGGGGATCAAAATATCTTTTCTTTAACATGAAAAGCTAGGCCAATGGTATCACACTGCTGCAATTATGATCAAAATGCTCAAATTTTAACTGGAGACATGTCATTATCTCATTTAACAACATTTTACAGGCCACATCAGCTCCCGTGGAGATGCAGCAGAAGCTGAATATTTGTTTCAGTGTTTGATTTTTGTATGTCTGCATGCTTTTCTTACCTTGGATTTAATCAACTATTTCCTCCTCTCATTCTCTGTACTGCTCTGTTTTCTTTTTTTTTTCTTTTCTGTTTCCAGTGGTAGCTAAAGCGACTGAAGCTGTTTTGTAAGCATGTGCACATCCTGATCTCTCATAATATTAGTTAAAATCAATGTGCTGCTTTTTTAATTATTGCTCATGGTACAAAGCGGGGAAGGCTCATTTAAAGGGGGATCGATATGGGAGAGCGATTGGTAGACGGTGGAGCTGTACATCAGGCGGCTTGATGTGAAAATCATTGGGGCCTGTGCAGGCTGTGGCTCGCGCTGATCATCCTGGTTAGCCCCCCAGCTGGCTGCAGGGCCTGTGTAATGGGTGAACCTTCCGTGAACCAGCATCCTTAGCCTCCAAAACACCCCTTAGAGTAGCATGCAATCTCACAGCATCCCAGCCGCGATGCAGGGCAAGCATAACACATCATAAACTCTATTACAACTGGAATTTAAAAAAATAAAGCAGAAAATTTAAGAGAATTTCTCTACTCTCTTCATTTCCACATTGATTATTTGTGCCTGAGATTATTCTCTTTTTATTTGGTCCTTCTCTTGTGCTACTCTTTCCCCCCATCCCCAGATACACCAGTGCATTGTTCCTCCATGTGCACTTCTATTATCTCTGCTATCTGTCCTCTGACCACGACCAGGCCTGACTGGAGGCTTGCGCTACTCTGCTCTGAGGGCTTTAAAGAGGTTAATAACTTGGGCCTGTGGACATTATTTAGGGTGGCCAGAGGAAATGTAACGCTTCTCTGTTTCTGTTGCTTTAGATCCACCTTTGACCCTGGAATCGTCCCTCCCTCCCCAAACACAACCTTATATCCACTACATCCCACTTTCTCCCCATCTCTTCCCACTTGTTCTCCTCCTTCCTCACTCTTAGTGAAGCCTAGTTCAGATGTCTTTCATCATGCAGTTTAGCCCCTCTGGCGCTAAACTGATACAAATGACGTTAATCTCAGAAAGTGTGAACGGCAGCGTTTCACAGCCTCTTACTGTTATTTGTCACCATTTCTGTCTCCAAAATGGCTCCATTTTGCACACAGATAAAAAAAGTAAAAAGTTTAAAACCCCAATAATTGTTTTCATGATTTGTTAACTGAGCATTTATCATGCGGTTTGTATATCAGTGCCCAGTGGATGATTTATACAGGCTCTTCAGCAAGCAACGGGATACCTCTATAAGGGTATCAATCCCTATAAGCACTGATCCAGTGTAAAGTCAGCATCTGGGAAAGCTGGGTTGCACATGCAATGTTCCTAAACGGACAAAATGAAGTAGGAAAGCTATTTAAAATGCATATACCAAACAGCAATGGGAAGAAAAACTATTTGCTTTGCAACATAAAAGGAAGTTCTATGACAAATGTCAGGTTTAAAATGACTGCTTTCCCTTATTCCTATAGATTTTAAATTTTCATGTAGTAGCCTTTGTTACAAGAAAAATACTCATCAGTAAGACATGATCTGACATTGGCTAAAGGCACTGCCCTTAGATTTTGACAAGCAACCCATGAAGAATATTTCAAATTAGAATATAATACTGGTCGGACACAGTGACCCTTCCCTCTATATTACATCCTGAAACACTAATGTAATGGTTGTTTCTCATTTAGCTGGTCTTTTTTCTGGATGATCTCTATATATCATCTGCATCATTCATGTATACAGCACTTACACACTCATTCACTCACGCTGAAGGAAGACGCTTACTGCGGAACACCAATCATTCATCCAAAGAATGGTTCATTTACTAATTAAAATCTTTAAAAAACAAGAGAACAAAATTGACTTAGTGCTAAATTATTTATCACAACTTTTGATCAGTAACTGGCAAGACAATCTTGGGTGAAATTTCAATCGGGTCTGTCAAAACTACTTTTATAAACTAGCTTTATTTTGTCTGATCAACAAGGTCATATATTTTATTGTTAATTACAATCTACACAGAGGGTTTTCAATCATTTGTACTATGCAGCAGATGAGTTTCTGCATTATTTTCTCCCATGATGTCAAAGCACATTGGATTAAAACAAAAAAAAAAAAAAAGAAAAGAAAAGTTGGGTGGGTGGGTATCAATAAATTACATCCATGGTTAATTTTCCTTGCTTGTCAATGTTGATGCCTGTCAATTTCAGAGAGTCCATGTGCTTTATCTAATGAAAGAGGCGGAGGGCGGCGCACTCTTTCATTTGGCTGAAAATGCTCTGTTCAGCCAGATTTAAGATGAAATGATACCTTTGTTTATGGACTGTGATTAATATCAAGGACATCAGAGTTTATCTAAATATAGATGATAAGCAAGCCACCTTTAGTGATGCTGAGTCTGCAGCATGCAGAGATCACACACGGCTCATCACTGCCAATAGCAACATGGAGTCACGCAAACTTGATGAATTCTGAATAACACTTCCTTACAAATATAGGGGGCAGCAACAGAAACACTGATGTTGAGAAAAGTTTTGCAAGAGGTTTGTAAGTCAACCCAGTGTTATAATTTTTAAAGGTCGCATTTTATACATTTTTTCAACAATTTCATACAGGTGTCAGAGATCAAACATTCTAGTTTTCAGTGTTTTACCCCAAATTCAGCCTTGGTCCCTAATTTCAGCCATTCCAAAAGTGTCTCTAGTGAGCTCTATACAGAACGTAGAGCTCACTAGAGCTAAAGTTTCATTCATTGTTCTGTGTTTCTGTGTCTGAACCTTTAAATGTTCATGAATGGTGACTGTCCACGCCCCTCTTTGGAAGAGGATCTGGCTTTTGCTGGTGCCCACTCTGTGATAATAGAGGGCATGCTCAGCTAGCCAGGGGGGTGGGTCAATGGCAGCATCCACTACCAGGGGTATTGGTTATTTCCCTTTGTGAGGTCACAAAGGGAAAGATCTTAGACTCACCCGTTTGACCACACATTCACTAAAAAGTGGAGCAAGCAAGTGAAAGAGGTGACAGAATTTTCTCATTTTTAGGCCTCATATACAGGCTATGAGGACACATATGACTGTTAGGAAACCTTTAGAAAATGAATTTTGCATAATATGGGACCTTTAAAATGCTGTTATGTTTGATGTTTACACACATTTTACATGGATAGCCCGAAGGATAATGAAATTCGTTCTTGTTTTTTCAGGTAACTGCATATATTCATAAAAAAGTGTGAGTGAAAGGTTGCTTAGTGACATCAGATAATTTGAATAATCTGCAGTGAGGTGTGCAGAAGTGCATGAAATGCAGTGGGTACAGAAAGTATTCAGACCCCATTTGCAGCCATTTGCTAATACCTAAAAAGTTAATTTTATTTCTCATTAATGTACACTCAGCACCCCATCTTGACAGAAAAAAACCCAGAAATGTAGAAACCTTTTCAAATTTATTAAAAAAGAAAAAATGAAATATCTCAAGGTCATAAGTATTCAGAGCTTTTGCTCAGTATTAAATAGAAGCACCTTTTTGAGCTAGTGCAGCCATGAGTCACATTTTTCACACCTGGATTTGGGGATCCTCGGCCATTCTTCCTTGCAGATCCTCTGCAGTTCTGTCAGATTGGATGTTGAACTTTGGTGGACAGCCATTTTCAGGTCTCGTCAGAGATGCTCAGTTTGGTTTAGGTCAGGGCTCTTGCTGGGCTAGTCAAGAATGGCCACAGAGTTGTTCTGAAGCTACTCCTTTGTTATTTTAGCTGTGTGCTTAGGGTCATTGTCTTGTTGGAAGGTGAACCTTCGGCCCAGTCTGAGGTCCTGAGCACTCTGGAAGAGGTTTTCTTCCAGGATATCTCTGTACTTGGCGGCATTCATCTTTCCGTCAATTGCAACCAGTCATCCTGCCCCTGCAGCTGAAAAACACCCCTATGGCATGATGCTGCCACCACCATGTTTCACTGTTGGGATGGTTTTGGGCAGGTGATGAGCAGTGCCTGGTTTTCTCCACACATACTGGTTAGAATTAACGCCAAAAGTTCAATCTTGGTCTCATCAGACCAGAGAATCTTATTTCTCATTTTCTGGGAGTCATTTGTGTGTTTTTTGGCAAACTCTATACAGGCTTTTATATGTCTTGCATTGAGGAGAGGCTTCCGTCGGACCACTTTGCCATAAAGCCCCAACTGGTGGAGGGCTGCATTGAAAGTTGACCTTGTGGAACTTTCTCCCATCTCCCTACTGCATCTCTGGAGCTCAGCCACAGTGATCTTTGGGTTTCTCTTTACCTCTCTCACCAATTCTCTTCTCGCACGATTGGACGGCCAGGTCTAAAAAGAGTTCCCAAACTTCTTTCATTTGAGGAATATGGAGGCCACTGGGCTCTTAGGAACCTTGAGTGCTGCAGAAATTCTTTTGTAACCTTGGGCAGATCTGTGCCTTCCCACAATCCTGTTTCTGAGCTCTTTGGGCAGCTCCTTCGACCTCATGATTCTCATTTGCTCAGACATTCACTGTGAGCTGTAAGGTCTTATTTAGACAGGAGTGTGCCTTTCCTAATCAAGTTCAATCAGTTTAATTAAACACAGCTGGAAGAAGTAGAACCATCTCAAGGAAGATCAGAAGAAATGGACAGCCATCCATCCATCCATCCATCCATCCATCCATCCATCCATCCATCCATCCATCCATCCATCCATCCATTTTCTGCCACTTATCCGGAGTCGGGTCGCGGGGGCAGCGGCCTAAGCAGAAAAACCCAGACTTCCCTCTCCCTGGCCATATTCACTAGCTCATCCGGGGGGATCCCGAGGCGTTCCCAGGCCAGCTGAGAGATTTAGTCCATCCAGCGTATCCTGGGTCTTCCCCGGGGCCTCTTTCTGGTGGGACGTGCCTGGAAAACTTTACCAGTAAGGTGTCCAGGAGGCATCCTGACCAGATGCCCGAGCCACCTCATTTGGCTCCTCTCGATGCGGAAGAGCAGCGACTCTACTCTGAGCCCCTCCCGGATCACTAAGGTTCTCACCCTATCCCTAAGGAAGAGCCCAGCCACCCTGCGGAGAAAACTCATTTTGGCCGCTTGTATCTTGTTCTTTCGGTCACTACCCACAGCTCATAACCATAGGTGAGGGTAGGAACGTTGATCGACTAGTAAATTCCAGAGCTTTGCCTTTTGGCTCAGCTCCCTCTTCACCACGACAGACCGATGCAGGGTCCGCATCACTGCAGACCCCGCACCGATCCGCCTGTCAATCTCTCGCTCCCTTCTTCCCTCACTCGTGAACAAGATCCCGAGATATGTGTACTCCTACAGTTGGGGCAGGACCTCATTGCCGACCTGGAGAAGGCAATCCACCCTTTCCGGATGAGGACCATGGTCTCGGATTTGGATGTGCTGATTCTCATCCCAGCCGCTTCACACTCGACTGCGAATCGCTCCAGTGAGAGCTGAAGATCACGGCCCGATGA
>JBAMHW010000006.1:25620645-25647579 GCA_037177495.1 Rhadinocentrus ornatus
TAGACACCTGTTTGCCATGGGTGACCCTACCAGGGGCATAAAGCCCCCGACAACATAGCCACTAGGATCGTCAGGACACGCAATCTCCTCCACCACGGTAAGGTGGCGGCTCAGGGAGGAGGAAATGGACAGTATGAGTTAATTATGAGTGTCACATCAAAGGGTCTGAATACTTATGACCATGTGATATTTCAGTTTTTCTTTTTTAATAAATCGCAAAAAATTTCTACATTTCTGTTTTTTTCTGTCAAGATGGGGTGCTGAGTATACATTAATGAGAAATAAAATTTACTTTTTCGAGTGAGGGGTCTAAATACTTTCTCTACCCACTGTACAATTCTGTATTTTCAAAGGTAACCAGATAGGTGAAGCTTCAATAATACAACTTAGTGTACTCAAACTTTGAGTCTAAATGACAGAAACTCTGACCCCATTCTTGCATTGTTTAACTTATATTAAGGCACATCTGTGGATTTTGGCACATTTATGCTGAGAAATTGCACATTTAGCCTTATTCACATAATTTGTTATGACTTGAATTTTTGGAAGTTACCCGGCTGCTTAGCTTCATCACCTGCACAGAAGGTTATATTGATTCTGGCATTAAGGGTGCATTCACACCAGCCTTTGTGATTCAAATCTTAGTCCATTTGTTCAGAAAATTTGCTTTGATTGGGGGAATTGTGGATGTGCAGCCTACAATCACGAATACTGGAAGCGGACCACAAAGCAAAGTGCATTGTGGATTCAGTGCACGGCACTGTACGTAAACACAACCGAAACACGTGTGCGTGTGGAATGATAGCCATCTCTTGACAGGAGAAATTGCTCACTGACGTGGAAGAACTCGGTCAAAGTTCTGATAGAAATCTGATGCAGCTCAATATTTTGCTGTGATGTGGTGGAAACAGAAGTTGTAAAACCAATAGATGCATTGAACTAGAGAAGAACCTATTTTCTTCTTTGTGGCGTGTATCATCTTCTCCTTCAGTAATTCTTCATGCAGCACCATTTCTGGTGGGTAGTGGAATACATTATGTAAAGTATTATTTCCCAGTAAAAGTTTTGTAAATGAATAGTAACCAGTGACCAGTGAGCGAAGGCCGTTCAACAGAGCGTACAGGTGGCAGTGGTGGGTATTGAAAGATGCTCCAGTCACGAAACGGATAGCAGTGTGGTAAATTTGTGAGGCTTGACTGATATAGACTGATCAAGAGTGGTTGAGGCACATTTATGGACATCACTATAGTCCAGAATAGTCAACACCATCATTTTGACCAGGCATTGTTTTGCAGAATGTGTAAAAGAAGATTTGTTATGGGAGAGAAAACCAGTGCAGGATTTGACTTTACTGATCAATACATTTACATGAGTTTTAAGGGAGAGTTTGTTGTCAAACCAGGTTCCAAAATACTTATAGCATGGGACAAAATCAGTTTCACAGCCATCGAGGGACAGAATTTTAGGGGGACACTCAATTTGCGCCAGTTTTCTGTTGAAGATCATACACTTAGTTTTATTAGTATTTAAAACTAAGTGGATACTAGAGAAAGAATGTTGAATGTTGTTGAAGCTGGCCTGTAATGCAGTGTAGCTTTCAAAGAGGAACTTGATGTGTAAATTTATTTTGTGTTATTTTCCTTTTACATTTTCTTTTCCAAGCATATTAATTTCTCTTTTTCCTTTTACATTTCTCTGTCTCCTTTTTACAATTTCATGTCTACTTTTTACATTTCTTTATGCATTTCTACCTCATTATGTAAATAAGGTGGGCGGCCTTTCAAGGCGGGTCTTGGCCCAGATCCTCGCCTATTTGTCCATCAAGACTGAACAGGTTACAAGCTTCAGTGCAGGTCAGGGAGAGCTGTGGAGCCGATCCTTCCTGCAGCCCTGAACAACTGAGTAATTTTTATTCAGTCAACTTACAACAGGGCGCAGCCATACACCATGTAATGCATCTCG
The DNA here is from genome assembly GCA_037177495.1 of Rhadinocentrus ornatus. NCBI lineage: Eukaryota > Metazoa > Chordata > Actinopteri > Atheriniformes > Melanotaeniidae > Rhadinocentrus > Rhadinocentrus ornatus. Next base: position 25,622,608 of record JBAMHW010000006.1, read on the forward strand.
GAGTAAAAAAAAAATTCTGTATTTATTTTTTATTTTGACAGTTTCAGTCCTCCATAGACAGATACCCAATCGTGTTAGATGGACTGTTTATACACTTTTATTGAGGCAAGTTAAGTATTAATGATGAGTAATATTGAGTCAAACACTTGGAGCTCAAAACAACAAAACATATTTAGTCTTTTTATCGCTTTTTACTTTACATACATCCATTTCAAACCTGAACTTGGTCTTAGATAATAATGTAATTTCTAACTGGTGTCTTCAAGATGCTAAGCAACACTGTTGCACAGCTATGGTTGATACTTCACATTGCAAGGAAAACACATTGCAATTCATTCCTCATACCTTTAATTCATCTCAAAATCTCTATGCATTCTGAATTTGTAACATCAAAGAAATTTTTTTCAAGTATTTAGTCAAAGATTAATTTGACAAACAATTAGCAATTATTTAAAAATTGGTTGTAAAATCATAAGGAAGTTAAATCGGCTCTCTGCTCTGAGATAATGGGGGGGAATGGCTGCTGTGGATGCCAACTGGCAGATCTCTGATCAGCTCAAATTAACTATACTAACGGGACACCAGAGATGAGGACTTCAGTCTGGGACTGGGACTCTAGTCACACTTAAGTCACATTTCCAGTGACTCAACTTGGACTTGCACTCAAAACACTTATGACTCGGAGTCATAATTTGAGACTCTTGAACAATCTTTTATTTTGAATGTTTTCTTTCTCTGTCTGATCGCTTGTCATTTCCCCAGATGTAACACGGATGTCATACAAACACAGATGTGTCCACAATCAGAAAAAGCAAAGGCATTCCTGGTAAACACATCTGTAGCTGCAGCACCATTGTAAATTTTGGACATTATAAACATCATACAAGGGACAAATAAAAGCAGCAAACTGCAACTTGGCATAAAAATCCAAGATGCTGAATCCACCGTGAGTTCAAATGAGACCAATAAACCATCACTCATTGTAAACAACACAGTTTTACGGGGTCTGTTCATTAGCAAAATAAGTTAAAGCCTTTGCTTTTTTAGAAATGTTATGATAGAGGTATGATTTATTTGTTGGATCTGAATAAATTTACTATTGAAAAAAAGTTTTATCACATAAAATTGTTTGAAGCTTCTTCTTTTTTTGCTTTTTCCCTCAAATTATAAAGATTTATTCTGATGTACTAGCTCAGGGGAACCACCTCCGGGCATTTTGGGTTTCTGTATTGCAGGTTTTAGATGTTTCCCTGGTGCAACACACCTGACTCCAATTAATAGATCATTAAGAGGCTGGTGCAGAACTTGACAACAAGCTGCTGAAGAACCATTTAATTTGAATCAGGTGCGTTGCAGCAGGGAAACATCTACAACCTGCAGGACAGATGGTGATCCCTGCGTTAGCATGTTGCATTTCAGCCATCTACATTCAGAAAAAAACGAAAAAAAGCTATAAACTGCAGCATTAGCTTAAAAAACAGCTATTAGTCTGTTAGATTGTATGTTGGTAGCATATTTACTAATCTGAATAAATGTCCATGCTCATCTACAGGTTTTCTGAAATCAGTAAAGCAAGGAAATTGTCCAGAGGAGAGGGACAGAACGTTCGTCAGCCCAAGCTAATGATAAAAAATGAGTATGTATCTTAAATTCTTTGGGTATTATAATGCAATGTCTTAAGCAGACCAGGCAGCAGGCGTTGCGTGGCAGATTACTCTCCACAACTAAAAGTGACTTGTGGCTTGACTTGGACTTGAGCCATAAGACCTATGACTAGATAGATAGATATACTTTATTAATCCCAAGCTGGGAAATTACAGTTTAGCAGCAGCATTGCGCACAGACACTATAGCAATACAATGAAATAAAGTGACTAAAATGTATTGTTAAATTGATTATTTAAGATTAAAGACTGATCATGTGCTGGTTTTGGTATGTAATCTGAAATCTAACTACTACCCAATGGTGAATGTTGTGCCATAAGAAATACAGATTTTCCCACTGAAATGTGGAGAATATGTGCAGTGTAACCTAAAATGTAAATCCTCAAGACAAATATTTTTTCAGATTTGTATAAAATGTCATAATTAAGTAATGAAATTTATATTAAAATGAATCTCCTGAAAAATACATGTTGTAATTCCACCAAAAATTCAAACATTATGCAGAGCACATGTTCCCAGCAATGACACCTTGGGGGATATATCAAAGCAAACATATTGCCGTTGTATGGGCTTGTAACTGTCTCCCTCCCTGCAGGAAAACACAGAGACATCCCAGCTCTATGGCTGCTTTTTTCCTGGGCTGAGACAAGTTTCTCTTTGATGGGAGAATGCAAATGTGTCATTTATACCTGTCTTGTCTTTTATCGTGATAAAGCAGTTCATACTCCGGGAAAAGGGAAAAGAAAAATGCGAGCAGTAGCTTCATTCATCGCCTGTCCTGTTTCATTCACATGCTTGTGAGTCTCTATCATGCTCCTCTCAGCAGCCGTCAAGAGGCCAGCTAGCATTGAAACAAATCTCTCATATTCTGCTTTTTGATTTCATTCTTTCTCACTGTCGTCTCTCCTATTAGCTTATTCATTCTTCACATGTGACTGCCGGCCTGTTAAGGTCATATTAAACCAAAGCAATCCACTTTAAATGGTTATCTACGAAGCGCATTAAAAAGCTCTTTGCTGCCCTTTAAATATTGTGATTGGGTTATGGGGAGGGGGGGGGGTCACTGTTTCGGAGCGCTGATCGCTCTCCCAGGAGCCCCCTTCAGAATATAAATTGAGTAATATTATAAAGGCGGGCACTCCAGAAGGACTGGGTAATGAATAGGATTCATGATCTGAGGAGGAACAGGAGGTCATGCAATGAAGTGAAATACTCTAATAACTCCAATCCAAACCCACTCAGATGATAATACATTAACTGTGAGACCCTTGTATTCCTGTTTTTTTCTCTCTCTTTCTTGTGTCAAACTATATGTGAATTACATCTACTCCAGAAACACTTGCTGTGAAGAAAAACGAGAAAGCTGATCCAGCCGGTTATGGTTATTTAAAGTTCTGACTCGGACTTTAGTGTCAAAGCCACCTACAACGGTTGTGAAGGGTAAGATCAAATCTGCACAAATCTCATAATCTTCTGGAAAGAAATGATTTTTTTTTTTTTTTTTTAAGTAAGCAGATTTGTATTGTACTAATGCAATTTCATGATCTTCTGCAAATGTTTCAAGAAATGGACCAGGCAGGTCAGATAACAGATTACTCCCACTGAAGGCCTAAATACAAGATATTAAGATTTTAGATGTAATCCCTTGAGATTATGATTTTTTTTTTTTTTATTTCCTTTCTGCAAGGAATTAAATTAATCATGTGTTTATTTGATGTGGTTCATGGATATTTTTTACATCTTATCCCTTGAGATCAAGATAAATCTGGTGGATTCTATCATTGGCTTGTATCTGACCTCTATTGCTCGTACCTGAGAATGTCTGATTGAATGCTATTTAACTGTGTCTGACTGGGATTAACAATAAAGCTTTTTTCCTTTGTCATATCTTATGAAAAAGATGTGATGATGACAACATGTTTTTCCTTGCAAATAACTTTCAAAGTTTCAATTTTCTGCATTTTTTGCCTCTGCATTTCAATCATACAACTGCAGAGCCGTTTTCAGGTTGGTAAACATTTACTGTTATATCATGCTTTTAATAGAAGCCAGAAGACTTTCTCTCTGTCACTGGATCCTGATGGAGTGTATAGGAGTGGTGGAATGAGTCGAGCTTCTTGCAATCAGGCACAGGGAAAATGGTTAATTTCACTTGTGATGACACCGGCTCGGCAAGCACAACAGTTTTCAAGTGCTGACACTGACCAGTAATGACTGAACGAATGGATAGAGAATAGAGGTGTGTGTGTGGTGGTGGTGGTGGTGGGGGGGGGGGGGGTGGACACAGAGGGGCTGAGAAAGGATGGAGGAGTCAGTAAAAGAGACACTGGTAAAGTATGAGAGAGAGAGAGAGGGAGTAAAAGAGACACAGCTGCTTCTGAACAATCACGTTTCAGCATCTACAGTTCCAGGCCAAAATACCATTAATACAAGTGTCAGAGGAGTGAGTGGAATCAGGCACACCGCGATGGCTTTGAGTGGCTTGAGAAGAAAACGCCCCGGATCCTTTGGGGGACAGGCCTATCCAAGGCAGCCGTCCATTCTTCGGCCTTCTTTTGTGGCGCTGTCTCTCTCTGTCCATGCAACTCCCTTTATTTTGTGTGAAGATTAAATTGCACATGATCTCTAATGTCTCCGGTTCCTCTGCTTGTCGTAGGTCGACGACCTCCATGCGGCTCAGATAATAGATACATCCTCTGTTTGTCTTGTGGTGAAACGCTCATCCGCCACAGTCCAGTAACCAGCCATTGTTACACAGTCTGAAGCAATTAAGTAAAATGGTGGCTACAGCCTTGATACGTCCTTTCAATATTTATTACATCCTCTTTGTAAAAAGACCTATTTAGTCGCTGTACCTAAAATGATCACTAATGCAATTACAACTGCATGTAGAATACACATTAAGTGTAATCTTCACCCTTTAAAGAGGACTTCTGTTCTGTAGTGAAAGGAGATAACACATGATAGTGTCTGTAAGAATTCTTCTGTATTTGAAAGGACTATATATCATGATTTTCATCTGAATTAACTGTTTTAAAGCAATCATCCTAACCTTTTTCACTTTTTTATGACACATCCTGACCAGAGGTCTGACACTTATTTCATTAAATGTGATTGTGCTGCTGTTTCTGAGTTTGGCTGTAACTCTTTCGCTTTTCACTGCTTCATTCAAAACTCATCTGAAGCACAAAATATAGGTTTGGTGTTCGTGGTGTCCATCATCTGTCATGAAGTTTGATCTGAGTGATGAAACTGCAAAGAGAAAGTGAAGCTGGAAATAGGCAGGGTAAGTCCAACACTAAGGGGTTCTTGTCAGCTGGCACACTAATGATGTGCCTTTAGCTATAGCAGATGGAGGTCAGCAGATAGCAACAACAGACTCGATTCAAACCCATACAGTAGATTGTTCGTGAGAAATTTGAAGAAATTTTAGAGGCTATTGCATAGCAAGTAAACTATTAAGCTTCACAAAACAAAACATGTGGCCTTTATCTAATTTACACGTGAACTTATAAATCTAATATAATGAAAATGATTAATTTGGTTTCTTACGTCCTTTGTGGATGTGGAAGCTTTGGAAAGTAACAGCTCAGTCTCGCCAGAAAATGTGTCATATGTGGATTTACCCACATGTAGAAAAATTCAAACCAAAGCATCTAACTCTCATCACTCCTTGATAAGAGTAAAGAACAAAAGTAAAGAGTGGAAAATGAAGAAAAGAACAGAAAATTGGTGTGCAGGAGAAATCTTGAACTACCAGTTTGTTGCATGAAACATGAGACAGACTGGATTATGTTAATCTACTGATTTCTTTCCGTGTAAAACTTTATCATTGCAGGTTTATTCATTACTTTACATTCAAATTTACAAAGCCAAAAGTCCACAAACAAATGGAGTTTTCTCCAATAAATATAAACACTACTGCAGCACTAGTGTTTATATTTAGCACATCTGAGCTAAGACAAAGCTTTGATATAACTATTCCTTTAATATTAGGCTTGAAACCTTTCTTTTTTGACACATCTTATAGTTAAGGGTGGTTTGACCATCCCTCTGTTATACTAGACTGCTGAGGGATGTCCCATGATGCACTACTCCATTCCCTTTTGGTCTCTGTGCTCTTTATTCTCCATGTAAAAATTTATGACAGCATTGGAGTCATTAACTTGTAATTCTCTTCTTTTCTCTCTGCAGGTCACCCTGTCTAAAAGTTGTGGGGCCTGTTGGACCCTTGTTCCTATCCTCTGGCCGGTAGAGGCAGATGGCTGCCCTCCCTGAGCCGAGTCCTTCCTTGTAAAAAGGAGGCTTTTTCCTTTCCACTGTTGCCCGCTGTCCTGTGCAGGCTCAGGATGGGGGATTGACTCAAAGACAAGATTTAATAACATTTGTTGGTTTTCCTGAGCTATTATAATAGTTACCTAGCAACAATAAACACTGTTATTATAAATTGGACTAATGTTGATTTGTTTTAATTGGATCACAATGAATTGGCTTGATTTGATTTGATAGTGCATTGAGATATATTTGTGCGAATTGAATTGAATATTTGCAGCAATTTCTGTACATTGAGGATTAATAATCAGATCTACTAATGAATTCAATCTGTCAATGGCCAACAATCATTTCTTCAAATTTATGTGTTTTCAATGTCTGCACGTGTTTCCAGCCATTTTCTGGAAAGCTTTACAAAACTCTCATTTTCCCAAAAGCTACCATAAAATCTGTCATAAGAGTATGAAATGTGACAAAAGAGATTTAAATTTACTGGAGACAGTGACTTTGAGCCAGAGAGGAGACTGTAGGTGTTTTTTAGCAAAGGCAAGGTTACATTTCAGGCAATATTCCATCATCCAGCACTCAAATTATTGACTCCTATATGTCTGTAGTCTGGACTAAGTCTCTAAAAGCTACTTCCCTTTGTGAGAACCAGTCTGGTGACAGCTTGGAGCCAATACCTCTGTCCTCCCCCTGCCTCTCTCTCTCTCTCTCTCTCTCTCTCTTAATTGACTTCCCAGTTTGATAACACATGCCTGTCTGATTGGAGCCGGGCTGTCTCTGTGATGCTCAGAGGAACGTGCCTCTTCAATAGCGGATCAATTAGTCTATTAAGATAACCAGGGACATAGGTCCTCTACCTTGGCTTTTATGCAAAAAGTTGTAGTCAATGTTCCTCAAGAAATATTCCCCTTGCTGCAATTGACCTATCAGCTATATCTGCATATTGTCACTGACAGCCAAATCCTGTCAGGCTTAAAAAGATTATGCATGTACTGTACATGTGTAACTATAAAATAGGCATTGTCAAGATGACAGCAAGCATTATCCTGACTTAGGGATCTTGTATTATATTTGTAGGTGGTGTATATCTCCTTAATCGTGCATAAATGCTTTGTGACACAGACAGATGGCATGCCTCTTATTATTTTGTATGTAAGTGATTGAGCTTGAGCCTTAGCAGGTGGCTTGAATATTCATTTCATTTTGATAATTCCACAGATTACTCCCTGCAGTCTTACAGCTGCACCCAGTAAGATTTAAATGTAAAAATATCCTTGTCTTATCAGCCTAAATCACTAAGTGTGGACAGAAGAGGAATGTTCTTGAGGATTGAATCGCATTGTTCAAATTATTTATGATGCCAGCATAATCACTGCTATTTGATATCTCCGGCATGCACTGCTGCTTTTCCCGCCTATATTTATTAGTTTTTTTTTTTATTTATTTATTTATTGATGCATTTCTTTATTGACACACAACTGTTGATACAATCTGCAAGGCTGAAACAGTGTGCTGGTGTTATGAGAAGAGGTCTGTGCAATAACCAGAGCGAATAAGAGGTCAACTGACACCGCGCTACTACATCAGCTCCACAGATCTGGTTTCCTACCTTTGCCCGTGGAGGTATATCCAGCTATTGTGTCATTTCGTAAGCAACTTTTATGGTGGCTGTACGGAAAAGCCTTCGAGCCCAGAGGTCAGGGGCCAATGTGCTGATGGATTATGGGGTTTCACTGTGCCTTGCTGCTGCAGACAGACTTTATTGGTTGGGAGGATGAGCTTGTAACCCTTTATATAATTATTGTATTAAGGCCAGTGTGCCCCTGCCTTGCTCGCACTTGTCCCTGGATCAATGTGGGGATAATTTCAGAAATGAATAGTTAGTATCGATCAGCCCCTGTAGTGATGGCTTATCAGCCACTTGGACAGGTCGCTGCAGATTATTGTGCCATTGTCATTTATGGCCTCTGTCAAATATTTTTTTTTAGAAGCAGGCCTGGTTCAAAGAAAGACAATTCAATTTGCAGTGGATTTCATTCTGTTTTTTCCCCACTTCTTGCTACATAGTAAGCAATAAATCACAATCATTTGTTTTTTTTATCTTCTTCTTTTCTCTATTTTCTGTCTTACGCCCTGATGTTGAGATGGTCTCTGAGGATTGGGGGGGAGGAAGAAGGGAAGACGAGGGCAAGCGTCAGCACTTGAACTCTAGTTGAGGGATTGAGTGAGCTTTGGTTCAGACAAACCAATGACCTTCAGTCCTGGTGTTTGTAGAGGACTGAACTGCTATATTTACTGCTTTTTGTGTGGCCTTAATAAACACCCCCACAGCGAGGGACATGAGGACTGAGGACAGCACCTTGTGCACGGTTCATGTCCTGCAAATATTATAGGTCATACATAGTTTACAAGCATCTACAATAGTGGCAGACAATAGCCAACCAGCATGCTATTTTGAATATGTGCTCTATTGTAGCCGTGTTTGTCTGTTTATTCATTAAGTAGCCTTTTTTGTTTGAAGGAGGCCAGCCCCCTAGTGTCATGTTTGTACTTCCCCTCTTGCCTTCTAATCTGTGAATGACAACATGTATCCATCAGAGGTCTAGAGCTCGATTTCAATGGCAGCTCAGGGGGAATCATTCAGAGAAATGTAATTTACTCACTATTGGTCAGTTTGACCCCTGACCTCAATCACTTGACATGGTTGCCATGGAAACCATAATAAAAGAACAAGCATGGAGTCAGGAGTCAGATAGCATCATTTCAACTGCTCATTCAATACGCACAGTTAAAAAACCAGCCACCGTCAGGAAATGCACATAGATACAAATACAGCAGAGCTGGATTTACAGCGCAGCCAAGATGAGCAGGGGGTGTTGAACTGAGTGGTCTTGAACATTACATAATTATACTAACATTGCTATTTGTCATAACTGTCAGATGCATTAATTTTTTCAGACTGCTGACAGATTAATTACACCCAATTATTTGAAAAGTGTTCTCACACTAATTAGTCATACAGTTACACAGCTCTAATAGCTCAGGGATCAAAGAAAACAAATGACTATCATACATCATTTCAATTAACTAGCATGATGGATTAATTAACACTCTGTCATTTTATTGCCTCGGGTGGTTGGATATGATGAGGGATGATCAGTGAGAGTTTTTACCAGTAATGGAGGTGAAGCCAAGAGCATCTCTGTGGTGTAAACACTCAACTGAAACAAATTATAACGCTCTCATTGGTAGATATGTCAAGCTCACAGTCCACATTATTTGCTATTAATATGAAATGTTTAGCAGCATAATCTTAGTATGAGATAATTCTGCTAATAATCTAAGACAAAACTTACTCTTTCCATCTTCATAGTTGTAATTTTACAAGCAAAAATGCTTTGACTTTCTCATAGATAAAATTGGATATAAACCAGAAAAAGCCTCATATATTGTTATTGAAATAATAATAGACTGAAATTTACTCTAAAACCTCTTTAAACTTTTCTTTGAATTAGGAAAAATTTGTGCAAAAAGTAAATGTTAAGAAATCACATATCTTCACTATTAAATGATGAATCAACATAGAGTAAACAAGAATAACTGCGCCACGGGTGGAGCTAGTGGTGAAGCCAGGGGGGCACCAGCCCTTCTCTACATAGATGGGTAGAAGCTGCAAGATAAAAGTGGTGGCACTTTGAGCGACAAACAGCTGGGAACATGTACATTTCACTGATTAAAAGAACTGTGCAAACAGTATGTAATGAAGTTGGCTCCTTGTTATCACATTTAGATCCCAGAGGGTGTTTTGTACATATTGTGTCGAACAAAGTAAGATTATTTATCGCCACTGAATGAAATGTGAGAAGTGCAGCTGTGTGGCCTTAGCTATCAACAAAACTGCACAATGCCACCGTGCATGAATTGTTATATGTGGCTGATACAGGTCAAATGCAGTAAGTGTAGTTTTGAAGGTTGTGAGCTTTTGCTTCCACAACTGAAAATAAAGAGGATAAATCTATTTTTATTTGTTTGGCCTTTTACATCACATTTTTTTAATTAGTCAAATTAGTGATTTCTGTATTTCTGCCTGACATGTCCAAACAATGCTAAGAATGGTGTGCCAGATGTTAGGCTTAACATTAACAGGTAGAATATGCATACAAAGAATGATTTTACATATATGCAAATGGAAAACATAGAATATGCAATATGGAATATTTCCTTGGATGCATTTTTGTATCCACACAAAACTGTTGATGCAATCTGCAAGGTTGTAACAGTGTGCTTTTGTCATGAAAAGAGGTCTGCGCAATAACCAGAGGGAATAAGAGGTCAACTGAAACTGCGCCATTACATCAGCTCCACAGATCTGGTTTCCTACCTTTGCCCGTGGAGGTATATCCAGCAATTGTGTCATTTCGTAAGCAACTTTTATGGTGGCTGTACGGAAAAGCCTTCGAGCTCAGAGGTCAGGGGCCAATGTGCTGATGGATTAAGGGGTTTTACTGTACCTTGCTGCTGCTGACAGACTTTATTGGTGGGAACATGCATACAAGGAAATAGCATATAAAGTTTTCGTTCATTGCTATTGTAGCATCAGGCTGTAAAATCATTTTCCTACATAACAGTTGGCTACACTGGGTATGATTGTGGACTTACACACTGAACTTCACTTTCATTCACACCAGGATGGTCCACAGACTTAGTTCAAACAAGCTTGGTTTGGTTTACTTTGACCCTTCCCTTGAGCAGACTAAACTCCTGGATGTTGTCACACAGTTACAACGACTGCTTGCTAGGAGTGATATTTCCTGAGACCAGGGTTCGAATTACGGGGGAGCTAAAGGGAGCTCGGCCCCCCCTCAAAGGCAGAGGAGCTCCCCCACAGACATTCAACTGGTACTTTAGGGGGGTGTCCTGAAAATAGTCAACTCTTGGGTTACATTTAATTTTTCAATAAGGTTCCTGATGTTTCTTAACTTCTTAACTTTCTTAAGTTGTCAGCATTGTGTGTTTATTCATTTATTTAATTTAGTTAATTATTATTAGTTATTAGTTAATATTAAAATTTTTGCTGAAGACAAATTGCTGAAGAGGACAAGACAAACAAAGAACAACAAAATTTGCTCATAAGAATCTTTAGATGTACAAAATGCTTGCATTATTTCAACAGTTTACCATTGTGCTTCACCCAAAAGTTCCTCACTGCCTCCATGTCTGATGGACCGATATTCTCATTAGAGGATTTTTAACCAAAGCAGCAGAAGCAGAATTAGTTTGTCCATGACAGTTTAGGTCAGCACTGACCAACTCTTTGAGTGAGGCTCTCCATCACTCTCTGCAGCTAAACATTCATCATCAGAAGACAGGAAACAGACCTTTTATTCTGCCTGTCGATGAGCCTGACAGCAAGATTTTTCTGAGCTCAGGCCTTTTTACTGAAACCAGTTAAAAACAAACAAACAAACAAAAAATTTGCCAGATGCTGCACAATTTTGATAGACACATTTAACTTAACAGTCCATAGAGAGGATTGAATTTTGAATCTATAGCTTTAAATCTTCCCCCCTGTGTTGGAACCCCAGGGAAGCCACGTTTCTACCATGGAGTTCTCTCATGCCTTGTTGAGCCGCAGCAATTAGACGATATATCTACATTGTTGACCCTTCTAATGAAAGTTTGACATTGATTTCTAAACAGCCCATCATTGTGTTTTACTGTAGAGCCTGACGTGGCGGCTCTCATCCAGCATTTGAAGCTGCAGGCAACAGTTTCCCACTGCCTAATCCAACTCAATATGGCAGACACACTCACTCTTCATTTAAACAAACAAAAGCAGCACATAATGATCAGCCCTGCCATTATGGCCGATTGATCTGATCTGGTCCAGGGCGTTGTGGATTTATTTTCTTTTATGCCCATATGGATGTGTGTCACAGCTTCAATACGCATCACAAGCATGTGTGCACATGCGTATGTGTGTGTCAGTCCCTGTCAAACAAATGGAGGCAGTTTGGGCCAGAGAGCCTGGAGCACTGCTTGTCCTTTAATTGCCATTTACATACAGGCAGAATCATTAATTTCTAATTCCCCTATTATTTGTCACCCCATCCCACACCCCTCCCCTTTGTCTGATGTTTATGTCAATGTCAGGGCTTGTCAGAGTCAGATATATCATGTTTGTACCGTAAACCTGAAAACTTACTGTACAGTTTATTCTGTTACACAGTGAGCTTTTTTGACCATTCAAAGTGACCTGTTGACGTCATTCTTGCTAGCAATAAAAAGTAATTTGCACAATTTGCATTGCAATGAATAGTATGAATGAATGAACACAAGAGTATTTTAGTATTTACTGCATGTCATTAAATACATAACAGTTTCTCGTTTCCAACATATAGGTTGGCATTGTGCTAACATTCAAGATACAACACCTTCCCACAAAATGATGTTAAAAGAGCTATACTTGAGTAATAATTAAATATGCATTAAACATTTTATTTTGTTGTCATTTTAAATTAATTAGTAAATCATTCATTTAGATTTTACCTGACATCCTATACAGAATAATGCATAGCTAATTATTTGGATATTGCAGGGAAAACTGAAAATGTATTGCTGGTAAACATTTTGTCACAAAGATGTGTGCTTGGGTTTCCTGGTTTGTACTGGATTAAACAAAGAAACATACAAATGCACACACACTTGTGTTATCTCTTTGTACAATACACAAACAACAAAAAACCACCAGAGAACCAGCAGGCTTAAAAAAAGGGGTTTGAGCAGATGTGCATGATGGTAGGAGACTTAAACAAGGGAGTCCAGCTACATTTAAGGCAAGGCAGTTTATTTGTGTAGCACATTTCATGTACATGACAATTCAAAGTGCTTTACATAAAACAAAAGCATTATAGATATTAAGAAATAGTAAAAGGCAGAAAAAACCCAGCAAGAATCACAAAAAAATCATAAATAACATTAAAATGATTAAAAAGAGAAGTTAAAAGTTACCGTGCAGAATTTATTCATAGGCGCATGAAGAAAGAAACGTTTTTAACCTGGATTTAAAAATGTCTACATTTGGTGAAAGTTTAATCTCCACTGGCAGTTTGTTCCACGTGTTTGCAGCATAACAGCTAAATGCTGCTTCTCCATGTTTAGTCTGGACTCTGGTCTGGACTAGTTGACCAGAGTCGTTGGATCTAAGAGCTCTGCTAGGTTTATATTCTCTGAACATATCACAGATGTATTCTGGGCCTAAACAGTTCTGGGATTTGAAAACAATCAGAAGGGTTTAAATATAGCACAAAGATACTGAAAATAAGAATGAAAGGTTAGCTAGCTGATCTCAGTTAGGGTTAGTCATGCTATCTGCCTGATTATTTACTGACACTAGACACGCTAATGATTTACTTCTTACTTCTACTTCCTGTTATAAGAGAGTTTGGAGTTACCATCAATGTCAAATTTAAAACTTTAAAATGAATAAAGCTGGGGGGATTTTTGTCGTTTTGACATATCATTTAAAAAACTAACAAACAAACAAATACATACATCTTATACTTCAGGAATGGTGTGATGGTCATTTAAATTATTTTTGAAAGTAGTTGTTTTTAAAATCATTGAGGCTAGAAACCAAACCACGCATAAAGTCGGTATTTTATCTCTAAATCAACTAAAAGTGTTTCATGATGTTGCTTCCAAAGTTGGAAATTAACATTATGTGACTTTAGTTTCCAGGAAAAAGGATGGAGGCCTGAATGTAAAGTTTTAAATGAAAAATAACCCAATTAAAACAGGCAGCATGAAGCCCACACAAGAAAGAAAATATTTAAATACTAATATCTTGAGTTTAATCCCATAGGAGCCCAGGACAAAATATTAAGTATTCATACTCAGTTGAAGCTTTCCTATCTACTATGGAAACCACTACATGTTACAAAACAAAGCAACCTATGAATTAACAAAGACTCAAATTGTTTAGCTTTCAAGTTCATTGCTTGTAATTGCATTCTCACAATCAGGAGACTCTTGTGTTTATGATTAAGTTGCAGCCGCTGAAATTAATTTCACCGCCTAATTTCCTGTCAAAGAGGATTATTGAGCTTTATGATCCAGCCAGAGGAATATCAATAATACTGCATGGAGCTGTAGAGGCTTTTTTTTTTTTTTTTTACTGCTCTTTTGTTTGCTTGTAAATGAGCTGCATCACATTCAATGATCACAGCAGCCTTTAACAATGGATGCTCCATGATGCAAACATAAACACTTAAAGCACAAAAGCTAGACTGGCTGAGAAGATAAAAGATTCTATCAAAAATATATTATTTTTTCTTGTTTAAAACATTAACAATTATTTTACATGTGGTAACAGTTTATCCAAATACTGAAAGCATCAGTTTGAGGCTGAATCTCTGCAGAGATTCTGACCTTCTGGTATAGATTTTACTAAGCCAGGTAAGTGCTTTGCATGTAGACATTTGCTATTGGACCTGTCGCTGGCATCAGAGGCCCAGTAGTTGCAATTACTTGCTGATCATCGCCACGAGCCAGATAATAATTAGAGGTTGGCAAAATTCAGGGCCAGGCTGGAGCACTATTGATTTCCTTATGTTCCCTCTTTGCAAGGATCAAGAAAATAAGACATGAAATTTACTGTCTTCATAAAAGTTTTAATAAATCAGGCCATTTGAAAGAGCTATTGACAGCTTTTTCATTACCATCCGCAGTGTTCTCTAAAGTGTTTTTGAGTATTAGCAATAAGAGAGCAGCTTTCTCCTTTTGTGTCTTTCATGCACCAATAAATAATGGCTCTTTTGGAATATTTGGAGGTAATTTTAATCACCCAGTCTCGCATATAACCTCTGTGAGGTTATAACAGGATTACTTTCCAATTTAACACTGACAAAGACTGCCCTGAGCTTTCACTGAGAAGTGCACATATGAAGGTGTGTAGAGAGGAAAAAAATTGCAGAGACATGTTGCTGGGGGCTAGAGCACTGGAGAGGGAACACATGATTGTTCTCTGTAATCTCGTTATCTTCCAAAACAAGATGTTTATTCTGCCTGTTTAGTAGCAAAGATGGCTACAGACGTTCTAAAAATGATTCATTTGTGGGTACAGACGGGGAATGGGTGGGAGAATTAGAACTGACAGAGACATGAGAAGCAGGCTGACACAAAATGCTGGCCTTCTATATGCATGCAGACAAAGTCAAAAGCAGTTGCATTTGAGTTGCTGCCATGCTGGAGAGATGTGCAGACTGAAGCCCAGGGGGTCATTTCCCTTCCTAAATGGACAGACTATTAACTTTTTGATTGGCAGCGGGGCTGACGCTGCCTGTTCATCATTGAGCCCTGTCGATTCCTCAGCATCTGGAAACAGCACATAAATTCAAAGGTCTGAGTATGAACAGTACATCTCAGCATCCTGTGAAGGGGCTGCAGCACACTGCCATAAAGAAAAACAGCAGCGTTTCCCTGACACTGATCTTCTCACTGGCAAAAAGTCGCAAGAATAAATGACTTGGAACAGTCTGCAGAAGGATGAGCTGACAGCTGGGTTGGTTTGTCGAGTATTTATTTGCTGTATTTTTCACTATCTGCTGTTGACATGAAGAAAACAAAAGCAGACGGGATGATTTCAGCAAACTTTGTTTGAAGAATGGCATCACCTGAGAATCATTGGAACATTTAGCCACAGAACTTTCTGAATCTTACTTGTGCCTTCACTTTAATTACCTGTTAGTCGTTTTATAGGGGAAGAAAATATGGCTGTTGGAGTTTATAGGAGCAGAAAAAAAGGTCTGGCCTGTTTTATCTGGCCTTGCACATGCATCAGCGTAATGATGACAAAACGGGATGTTAACTAATGATTAGTAGAAATGGTTGCAGTTAATTAGTTGGTCCTTCGTTTATCGTTCCATTTGCACATTTTGGGGAGCAATCGTTATTAATTAGGACCATCATGCCGAAAGGGGTGAGGTGGAACCCTACAGCCAAGTTAATCAGGCTGCAATGAAAGCTCCATTATCCTGCTCCGTCCCGTTGGCCTGTGATCTATTAGCATTATCTAAAAGCTGCAACAGGATCAACGACAAGACACACAAAAAAAAAAAAAAAAAATCAAAGGGACATAAACAGAGTGGAATTTGATTGGCCCAGTTCCTGGGTCACTGGTTATATGGGAGAATCTCACATGATATTCTGTGGGTTTTTGTGTCATTGCATAAATCTGGGTTGTTGGTATTGAGTGTAACATCTGGTGTTTAGTAGTGTTTAGTTTGAGGGATGCAGATTTGTCTGTGTGGGTGGTGGAGCTGTGTGATACAGCTTGGAGTGAATGACTGAGAGATTGGTAGGTGAAGCTGAAGGTAAAACAGCCACTATGGGTGCGGAAGATCTTAGCATCCAATGTAATCAGGTTTATTCTTGTATTTAACCTTTAAGATTGATGTTCTCATTCATTTTATATTTCAGAACAATGATGAAAATACTTAATTTTTTATATCTAAAAAGTTGAGCTCCTGTGATGCAAAACATTTTCTAATTTCAGATTAATCTATCATTAAACAAACAAACAAATAAATTAATAAATAAAACAACAAAATATAAGGAATTTTAATTTGGATTTAAGCTCCTTATTCAGTGCTTGTTTCAATCTAACTTCTAATCAAAATCTGGGGTTGCAATAGAAAAAGAAGAAAACTAAAAGGGATTCGGTCGCTCCACTGTACAAGGTATTGTCACGTGAGACCAAGGCCTACAAGTGATTGTTTCACATATTCTTTTCCTCTGCTCTCCAAAACTATTGTCCTATAAAAGCAATCAATGGAAAAACTAGCAGTTCGCAAAGCCATTGGGTCACTCACCACAAAACCCCAAAAGGTCCAACAGCTCACCAAGTTACCATCCCCATGCCATTACTCTTATGTATACTTCAAGCAAATATATCCCTATCTATTTCCATAATCAGGCCAGATGCACCTCTTCTTTAGAATCCTTGACCCTGGAAACAGACCCTTAGACACCAAGATGAAGCAAATGGCTACAATAGTCTTAAAGTTACTGAAGAACTTTGCATCACAATGTCATCTTCTCTTTCTTTTTATTTTACCAAAGATTCTGGGCGTTATCTGCTAAGTTAGAAGCTTTAATGGCAAAATGACCCAGATCTCCTAATAGTAAAGAATGCTTTTAAATTTCCTGGATCTAGACTATGATCCGGGTCACCCCCGAAATTTTGTCACTTGTATCTTATTCCATTTATGACATTACCTGAAAATGAAATCACATTACATCCATAACTTTTGGTGTTATGTTGCTAACAGACAGACAGACACACAGCCAGACAAACAGACAGACAGACAGACAGATGGACGGACGGATGGACGGACATGCAGACAAACAAACAGATGGACATTCAGACGGACAATCAGAAGGACGAACAGACAGACAGACAGACAGACAGACGGACAGACGGACAAACAAACCGATGGACATACAGACGAACAAACAGATGGACGAACAGATAGACAGATAGATAGACAGACAGACAGAGAGACAGATGGATGGACATGCAAACAGACGGACAGACGGACGGACGGATGGACCTACACTGCCAAAAACGTAAACTTGGCAGGTTTATTACTTTGAACCTGCCCCGGTGAGAAAATTTTGACAATTAAACCATGAAATCTGCCCCTAAGAACAGTTCTCAGTACTGGGTGTTCCTGACTCAAAGTCGCTGCAGATAAGTCGCATATGTGTGTGTTTCCCCATCTTTAATCAAGAGCGTAATTGTTTGATTTAAGAGCAAGATTTCTTGTTTTCATGCTCAAATATATTACTGCTGTCTCTCAAAACTCTGCTCTCACGCTCACAAAGTCCCTTCTTGCTCTCAGACATCGTTCTTCCTTTGAAAACTCTGCTCCTCAAGTTTAGTGTTGCAGGTTTAAATCTCCTCAAGCTTGGTCTCTTTCTCTGCTCTCAAAACTTCTGCTCTTGGATATTTTTTCCTTTTTCTTGGGCCGCTGAATGAGCAGTCTGACAAATGCAGAATTTGTTGAAAAAAAGCCTTCAAAAAACAGTTTTTAATTTAATTGCTGTTATTAATTAATGAATTAATAACAACAACATTTAATTACTGTATGTATTTCGCCTTTATATGATTGAAAATAAATGTAGGCATTCAGAGAGAAAATGATATTTTTATTGATTTGTTATTTTGTTAATAATTTGGAAACAGGAACATTTGACTGCAAATGCTTCAGCAGACTATAACTGGCCTGCTTCGACCCTCCGTGACTGATCATAACCTCCTCTGATATTTTTATGTCCTCTTTTTTGGTGTATATGATTGGTGTTTATGCAATATTTATATAGTTTACATGAACATACAGAATATCTATATTGTTCTGTATATGTTTATCCTTCTGTATAATAATTCTCGACCAATTTACCACCCGTCTAGGCCAGTACACTCTCATGATAGACAAGATATTAAATTACAAGGTATATTTTATGGTTATATGGAATAACAAAACTAAACAAATCCATACATCTGGCTCTCTGTGCATTTCAGTCCATAAAATCTCACATTTGTAAAGAACAAAACAAGCATTCCATGCCCTTGAAGTTGTCACCTTTATTGGATTTTCTGTATAACAGACTGTAAAATCTCTGCTGATCAGAGATGCAGCAAATAAAAAAAGAAGAAAAAAAAAACATAATGTAATCACATTAACTTTTCAAGTTATTATACTAAAAGCCAAACATTCGAGGAATATGAGTCAATTCCAGCAGCAAAATAATGGGATTATATTTGAGGTTTA
This sequence comes from Rhadinocentrus ornatus, assembly GCA_037177495.1. NCBI lineage: Eukaryota > Metazoa > Chordata > Actinopteri > Atheriniformes > Melanotaeniidae > Rhadinocentrus > Rhadinocentrus ornatus. Next base: position 25,641,383 of record JBAMHW010000006.1, read on the forward strand.
GCAGCATGAAATGCAGGCCGCATTCATCACAAATAACCAGGGAGTGGGCACCAAAGTGTAAAGGAGGAAATCGATGCATTTTTCTCGCTTATTTCATGCAAATGAGCTCTGAAGGAAAGTGATATGGTTAAGGCAAGGTTACAGAGAGACAGAAAGAAAGGCCAGTGTCCCCAAGAAATCAATAGAATAAACTTAAGAAATGATTTAGATAGAGCAGATATGAACACTGAAATAAACAAATAACCTTAAAGGAAATCAATCATATAATTTAAAGAGTAAATGGCTTTAACCGAGGTGATCTCCCTCATGGTTTAGACGAATAGAAGATTTTTAATTTCATCATTGATATTATGCCAGACTTGGAGATTTTGCAGATGGTTGCAACCAGGAGGAGGGGAGGAAAAAAAAAATCAATTGAGTCTAGTTCTGTGGTCTTAAGAGATGTTAGATATTTACAGCATGGAGGTATGCAGTCTTGCATAAATTTACATTTTAAGAGATAAAAGACCTCTGTATTTTATCTTGTTATTGATAATAGAAACTGTCGACTTTTATCCTGTCTGGTCTGGGCGAAGCCGAGCTGTCTGGCGCATGTGCTTGTGTATGTGACTGAGACAAGAGCTGAGAGGGTGTTTGTGTCCATGAGAGGGAGAAGGAGAGAATAAGAGAGACAGAGCAGTGGGCTGAGGCAATTTCAACCCTTTATTTTCTTGATACACAAAAGGCAGGCTTTATGTGTGGCTGTGTTTTTCTTTTTTTTCTCCCTCCCTATCCCGCTTCCATGTCAAGGCAATCGAGGTGGCATAATTGCATCAGAGGGCCAGAAATATAGAGTTGCAATTTAGGAGGAGGATGAGAAGAAGAGGAAGAAGAGGAGAATAAGAAGCAAGAAGGGAAAAGGGTGTGTGTGTGGTGAGGTTAGGAAAGGCATCTCAGACAGGTTCATTTACGTCTGGAACAGGGACAGAGAGGTTAAGACATTGTGACAAGAGACAAAGTAAATGTATATGTAAATGCAAGAGGTTGTTATCACTCCTAAAACACTATGCAGCTTTTTCACGCTTTGGAAACCTAAATTATATTTAAGCCACATAAAATCCAATAGTCCAACTGTGACCCAATGCTATGTAAATGGTTCAGGTAATTCTTTAAAACACTGCACTGGTGGCCAAACGGTGGGAGCAAATAACAACAAAGTGTTTACATCATTTGAATGATTTAGGACTACTTGCAGCGATCACTTTAATAGACTCCAGCGAGCTGGCACAGACTTCCAGGTTACAGCTTTCCCAGCTTCTTTTCCCACTGCATTTCTCTACAGACTTCACAACAAGCGCTTGGAGTAAAGATAAAACTAAATATGCTGCAGGGATTCCTGCTTTACCATGATGAGTCTTAATGAGGACCGATCACAAGGGTTTGCTGGAGGTTTTCAGTTGTAGGTGTCTTTAAGATTTTGGAAATGTCACTTTTTTTTTTTCTTTTTTTTTTTTTGAAGCCCGTCATGGTTTAGCTCCACTTATGTTTCTAGAAGGTCACACAAGTCATTATCTTCCAAGTTGGTGATTAGCAGTTTTAATTAAAATCTGACCAAGCCTTTATATTTGCAGCTCTCCGGCTCAATAACAGTCTCAGCCTCATCATCGTCATCATTTTAAATCAGATATAAAGACCTATTTCTTTGTACTTGATGCACTGATTGTATTTGTTTTTATTCTGTTGAATCTATCATTTATTCATTCATTCATTCGTTCTCTGTACCGCTTTAACCATTACGGGTTGCGGGTAAGCTGGAGCCTATCCCAGCATTTTAGCAGGTGAGAGGCAGAGTACACCCTGGACAGGTCACCAGTCCATCGTAGGGCCAACACAGAAAGAGACAAACAACCATTCACACTCACTCCTAGGAAGGATTTAGAGTGGCCACTTAGCCTTTTGTTCAACCTGAACAGACAATATTTTGAGCCATCCTCTTGTTTTAATTCACTTAGTGCACTTAAAGTACATTAAATGCATCATTTTCTTTAAGGCAAATGTTTTTGAGTTTTTTTTCCTGAAAAGAAGAAACTTTGTTTAAAATGCAAATAATAAGATCTTTGTCAAGATCATTAGTAGATAATTCCACCAAACTTTTGTAGCATCATTAAGATTTATTTTTGTCCCGTTACATTATGTTGTGTCGCAGGACTTCTTTAGTTCAGATTACCTGATCTCATTGGTTAGTTTCCAGCTGCAGCAAAAATCCACTTTCTGCTCTGAAAATGAGATCCTCTTATAAACATTAAGCAGGATGTTTTCTTGTATCCAGAGAAGTGGGAGTGGCAGCCTAGTGGATACAGAGGTGGGCTTGGGTCTGGAGAACCTGAGTTCCAGTACCCTGAGCAAGGCCCTCAACCCCCAACTGCTCCCCAGGGCGCTGAAAGCTTATCACCCACTGCTCCTAGCAACTAGGTTGGGCTAAATGCAGAGAAAGAATTTCTCAGCTTGGGATAAAAAAAAAAAAATTAAAACATATATATATCCCCATTGATTTTAGAGAATTTGAAAGGTTTGATCCAAATCCATATTTTAAAAGAATTTGGAAGTTTGCTCCATCTGCAGTCCACTGCTAAGCTGAACCAGAGGGCTGTGATGGACAGCAGACTGTGAGTGTACTTATCTGTTTGCGTCGATCTCTGCACCTGCAGACTAAAGGATTCTCTGTCATTTTTTAATGCAAATAGACAGACATGTCGAAAAAAAGCTAAAAATAGACCCTGCATCTCTGATGCTACACTTTCACTGAATGCTGATTGGCTTAAAGTTAATTGAAGCTGAGATGTCCTAATTCTGGCTGACACTAAATGATTTAATAACAAACAGGATTACGGGGCCAGAAATTTCACCTTCATGAACACAAAAGAAATGTTTCCTGACAGCGATCTACTTGGCTTTACAATATTTACTTTTTCCACAAATCCTTATGAACTATTTCCGTGTCAGAGCAAAACCAACAACAGGACAAACAAAACCAAGAGGTCCGTACATTTCAAATTGTTTCATATTTTGAGCATCGCCCGGGTGCTTTTGACCACGCATCTGTATGTGATGAGTTGGGCGGGAGAATGTCTCGACAGAAATTCGTCTGTTTATACTTTAGCAGCAGCATTTTCAGGCAAAGCTTGAACTTCCTACCAGAAGATGCATCGACAACGATAACTTAGTAGCACTTAAGTCGATACCACAGCTACACGTGAATGATCGGTGATGTTTAGATCCACCAAGATGATCTGACCACTTAGAATCAACAGTATGGAAACTTTGACTTTTCGAAACTCTGCTTGACCTTCTTAATGTGAATGTCATTCCTGTTATTGTAACAGTTTGTGAGCTGTTTACATTTACATTTCTGCTCCCTTTAAGTGCTCCAAAAGTCAACTGTTGCAGAAGACTAGATTTAAGTTTAAATTTAAGAGCCTCATTTCCTTTATCAGTGAGTATAATAAAGACTACTTCCTATTTTTGTCTTTATGTCATTCAAGCTGCTTTGCCACCTAAAACATGTTTGCCTTATAAATGAGGTTTCCATTATTACTTTGCTGTTACTTTACTTTAGTACTTTGCTGAGCATCTAGTTGGTGAGTAGAGGATGATTTTAATAAATGCTGTAAAGCGGCACCCAGATCAGTCTGAGGCAAAGAGGCACCAGCAGCAGGACCTGGGAGGCAGACTCATTTGGTTTGCCACCTGCTTTTTCTTGTTTCTGCACACTGATTGCCTGCTGTTAAAAGAGGTGTATCCAGCCACCCCTTGTCCACTTTAATTTTTAATTACCATCTTCCCCTCACCTTTGTTATAGTCATGACACGCTTGCGTTAAGCCATGTACAGCAGGCAGGCAGGCATGAGGGGGAAGAGCAGGGCTTCACTTCTACTGAACAGGGTGGTTGGATTCACTCTTCTAATTATGCAGGCAGACATGTTCTGGGGTGAACCCTGGTACCAACATGCTGCGTCTGACATGGGATCAGGGCCCCAAGGCCACAAGGCCTGCTGTGGGGGATAGGAAGGGTGGGAGCATAGCTGAGGATGAGGAAGGAAACCTGCCTGAGAACAATCTGGAAAGAACAAGTGGAATAATGAAAATTAGCCCATACTGCATTTAAAATTTTATTTAGTTAAACTTTAAGGTTCAGGAATTATACGGTTTCCCTTCAAAGACAACTAAGTGGAATAGTTTCACCACATGATGAATGGGCTTTTTAAGGGTCACATAACTATTTTTTTTAAATCAAATGCTTGTAAATACACAAGAAATAATATCAATGCTGATGAAGTAATTTCTCTGAAGGTGTAGCTGCAGTCACAACTGGGAGAACTGTCAAGCATGTGAATTAACACGTTACGGGAGGCATGTATATTTGATATGAATTGATTCTTCTTGTTACTTCACAAAAACTCTGTTGCTGCATGTGTTTGCACTCACAATGGAGTTTGGAGCACAGAGTCGGATGTGAGCAGACATTAGTGCCAGCCAGTTTGAGAGATGCTGTAATTGATGGGTCAGCATGTTGCAGAACAGCCTGCTAAAGCTTTAATTGTCATAAGAAGTTCAGATTGATCATGGCCGCTGCATTAGTACATACAGTGGAATTGATTAATGTTTTGTTCTGAAACAAGTGCACGTAATGGATGAGTTGGTGTGGCACTTTATGTGCTGAATTCATTAAAGCAAGCCTCAGGATAAGAGTGATGCCTGTGGATAGGGGCTAAAAGACACACATGCACAGAGAGAGAGAGAGAATAAGGTAGTCAGGCCAAGTATGGAGGTATTAACGTTTTATTGCATACACTGCAGATTAAAACATAGAGCAAATAAAAAGAAAGTGCAGAGAAATTACTTCAAAATTCTGATAACACTACATGTGTATCAGTAACTTACTATTATTTATAGAAAATAAGCAACAAAAACTGAAAACATGTTTCATTTAAACTTTTCTTATAATGATTAATTAATAAAAATCCAGCAAACAGGCCCAGAGAACCACAAAACTGCAGTCTTTATAAAAAGACTATACAAAATATATGTGAACATAATTAAACAGGCCTGCATGAACAATCAGTAACACACATTGCATTATCTCGTATAAGCAGAAATCTGCTGCATCACTGGTTTATCTCAATTATATTTCACAAGGCAAGCAACATCTACTAATAATTCTAACATTGCTTCTAATACTTCTAATTCTACTACTACTACACTTCTAGCCCTTAAGCTAAACGTTGTGTTTATAAAAGGTTTTCTTTTTCCTCCTCATTTTTTCATTTAATATTGCCATCCTGAAGGCATCTGTCCACACTGGTTAGAAGGAATAGAAATAACACAAACTAAGATTTAAGGCAGCATAAAATAGAAATACTGAAAAACCAAAAGAAATAAGATAAATATAAAGCAAAAGCCTGTAAAGTAAATTACCAGCAAACTAAAAGCTACTTCAATGTGAGCCTGAAGAGAGCATTTTCTTCTGGGTTTTTTTTTGTGTGAATCTTCCTACTGGATCAGATGCTCTGAACTCCTGTGGGAGGCAGAATGCAGCATCCCTGTACATCTTGCTTCCACTCTGGGGTGCAATTAAGGGACCAGAGCTATATGATCCTGAGGAGTCAGAGGTGTCACATTTAACCACTGTAGAAGATACATTTTCTGTGTTTAGTTGTGGTAAGAAAGAGTGCTGCTGTATTTTGAGTCCTAATGTTTGGTTGGTGAAGTCTTTTTCTTATTTTTTTTTTAATTTTTATATTTTTTTTTTACAATTTTAAAACATGTTTAACCCCAATTTAAAACATATGTTGATGCTTAAAACTATTTTTTTTTTTGTTATAGCTCTAACTAAACAGCAACAGACGAAGAAAGTGACAGTAGCTTACACCTAGATAATGCTAAAACCAACGAAATGAAGCACATATGACATTGCAACCACTTATCATATTGTCTTAGTGTTAGAATTTATTATTGCAAAGCAGCAATCTGCATCTCACGATGTGTCTAAGTTAAAGTGGAGCCTGCAGGTTAGCAGCTACTGACTGGTAGGAGCATGAACCAAGAGCAACTAAAGAAACAAAAACAAGAGAACAGACATCTACATGAATGAATGAATGAATGAATGAATGAATGAATGAATGAATGAATGAATGAATGAATGAATGAATGAATGAATG
>JBAMHW010000006.1:25685045-25713453 GCA_037177495.1 Rhadinocentrus ornatus
CAGGAGGGGAGAGGCGTGGCAAGTAAGGTAGCGCTACCTGGACACAAGCTGGGGCCTGATCAGCCCTGGCTGGGTTGGCTGGAGGAGGGGGTCTTAGTTGAAAGATCCGAAACCCCCTGTGATCCCAGGTTACATCACTGATGATGTGTCCAGAGGCACCACAAGGTGTATTTAAGAGATCTGAAAGGTTTAGGAACAGACTTACTTTTGGTTCTGTATTATATGGAAACAACAGAGATCTTATTTTAGATAAATTCCTTTCCTTCTCATAACTCAAAAATAAACGAATTAACCACAAGTCATCCAGTGCTGGAACGCAGTTTAGGTACATCTGTATGCTCAGCAGTAACTTTATGAATGAACATCAAGAGCAGCCTTTTAATATTGATTCAAAATAAATATTAATTGAAAGCTACAATTCCATGTATGTGTTAAAAGTAAAATAAAATAAGTTAACGTTCCATATCCTAATTCATTACTACTATGTTTGTACAGAGCCCAGGTTTGTTGGAAATTGAAAAGTGGGCTTTTATGAACAGTCTTGATGGGAGGAGCCTTGACAGGGGCAGGAGGTACAGCATAAGGAAACATTTAAGCTTGGGCTAGATACATTTGAATATACGTATTTTGAAAAAGCAAATAAAAAACAAAAAACTAAACAGAAAAAATTATATATATCTCTCACAGCAAACATAAAAGTGACAATTTAGCCGGCATCTTTGCGGCCATGTTGACCAATTATAAGGCTGTAAAGAAAGAAAAACAAAACAAAGCAGTTCCCTTAGTAAGATTTTTGACTCCTTAATTCTGAAAGTACACAAACTAACTATATGATTACATGAAAACAATGCAAAAACAGGATTAGCACCAGGACAGTCTTGGCTACATTTGTCATTAGCATGTAAACAAAGGAGTTAACAAATCTCTGCTGATGCACAATTTGCCTCTAAACGCCAAAACCACCGGTTATCCAGTTCACACATAAACGGCACAGCCAGATTATCTGCAAAATCTTCACCCAGGAAGGTGTTTTATTATACATTTATTTTCAGTTTGCACCTGTATGCAAAAAAAAAGGCAAATGGGGATAAAAATCTGCATTTATGAAAACACTCTTGTGCCTGTGAAGAAGGCCATAAACTGCTACACACAGTAGGAGAAATATATATGACTCTTCAGTCCACTTGTGAAAAACACTTCTAAGAATTTCTGAGGCAGTTTTCTTTCTCTGGTGTGAAAATGGTGGGGGAGTATCTTTGCGTGGAGCCAGAGGAATACAACGTAAGCCTGCCCATACAGAAAAGGATATCAGAGCACCATGTTCACTGATCATCCTTCAGGGGGTTTAATGTAAGCACTAGCTGTCATAGTACTGAAGTATAGTTGGAAAAGTAAAAGAAAAAATTCCCAATAAAACAAACAAATTTATGTATTATTTCAAGATTAAATTACATAATATAATGTCTATAACTACAGTAAATGTTTGGAAGCCAGAACACATAAAATACTGCAGATGAGGATCAGTTTTAGTGACCAAGAGGAGAGTTTCGAACATCTGCCTTAGTAATCCAAAAATTGCTTTGTTGTTGTTTGCTAAGGAAAAGTGGCATGGATGGCTTGGATGCTGGCCTTAACTGTCTATCTGTGTATATGACACATACATGCTTAAGATGAGTTCGATAAGGAGAAAAGTCAGTCAGTCAGCCTAACAGCCATGTAACAGATACCTCATACCCTCAACACATCCAAACATCGTTTTTCAACTCTCCGTCTTTGCTCTGAGACAATATGTATGAATGTTCGTCTTTGGTTATCAGGGGATGATATATAGTCTAGCCTGCGGAGAAACATGTGTTGTGCTTTAATCTAGAGTGCATAGGCCAGTATTCATGGCCAGCAGCTGGAGAAAATCACACGAGATGAAGAGTCCACTGGAGAAAGGAGACATACTGCCTGCCTGCCTGGCAGATGCTGGTTCTTGTTATCACCCCTTTCTTCACCTTATTTATGTGGTGACTTACAACCTAACACCCTCTTTTCTGTCCTTTTCTTGCACACTTCTCTTTGCCCACACATTTTCACATTTTCATTTGAATGAACGTCTCTTTTTTATTGTTGCTGTTTTTGGTTTCAACAAAGCAGGTATTTACTGGCATAAACAATGGTAGAGGAAAAAATTCTTATTTTCTCCTAAATGCATTGGAGCACAATCAGCATGATAAATAACTTTTTTTTATGTCTCCTTTAGAGCAGGAAAATGCCAGAAAAGAAGACTGATACGTTAAAATAAAAATTAGCTACTGATGATATTTAGCTTATCTCAAGTTTAGACACTGTTTTCAAATCTAAAAAGTAGGCTCTTTTATATACAGTCTATAAAGGACGGAGAACATAGCATCAGCAAACATCATGAAGATGATTCAAACAGCAAGTTACTGGCAGGCCTGCCTGCTTGCTCAGTTAAACCTCTGCAGATGATCCAGAACGCAGCAGCACGTCTGGTTTTAAACCAGCCCACAAGAGCACATGCCACTCCACTGCTAATCGCTCTTCACTGGCTTCCAGTTGCAGCACGCATCAAATTCAAAACTCTGCTTTTGGCTTACAAAACAATACTCCAAACAGCTCCTGTCTACATTCACTCCTCAATCCAGAGCTACACTCCAACTTGACATATACGCTCTGCCAGTGAAAGACGCCTAGTGCTCCCAAAACAACGCGGCACAAAATCTGTAGCTAGAAGGAGCATTTCCGCGCTTAGCTTAACTCTTCTACTCATCTGAAAGAGTTAGAAAGATTGGCTCAACTCAGTACTGAATATGCAGCATGCACTTATGCCCAAGATGATATTGTGTGATGAAATCGCGATCTTATTTAAAAAAAAGAACAATAAAAAAAGCCAGCATAGAATAGAATAAGTTGCTATGCTTTGCAATGCTAGCGCTAATTTCTTGCGCTAATTTACGTTAGCATATAATAGAGTGTAAACAAAAGCTACATTAATCAACAAATGCCAAACAGTGGCTGTTTTCCCTTAGTGTCACTTAATAAATTAATTTGATAGTAATTTCATAAGTTTATAAGGACAAACACACTATTCACTTGGCCAAAACATCATTACGGCAGGTTCTTTTGCCGACATTTCCAAATGTCCCTACTTAAATACCAAACACCGCGCCGTTGTTTGACAACCTTGGGGAGTGGCATTTGATTGGTTAAGAAACCAGGAAGTAGGAAAGAGCTACAAAGTGCACCGAAGTTGTTCCGTCATGTAACTCTTATTTTGAAAAAAGAAAAGCTTGACAAAGACATTGTTGATGTAGAGGACCAATTGTTTATAGGAAAGCTTCCCTTTATACCTTGCAACAAATTAGAACATTTTAAATAATTTTTACTGAAAAATTCCTAATTATTTTGCCTTTAAACAAGTGTTCATTTTGCACCTGGTCTTGCTCTCTTGGTTTGCTCTCTAATTTTTGAATTGATATAGATTCATAGCATGTTTAGTCAACTTTCAGTCTACATGGTTGCATGTAGCTGAACTGGTGAAAGAACATCATAAAAACCTTAGCAGTTGTAGAAACTGTGATGTATCTATAAGCAGATTGTGGATTTAAGATACTGCATAAGCTAACAAGAGGAAACATAATTAGCTAAAAGAGGCCACCCTGCTGTTTTGCAAAATGACTTTACATGCCTCAGAACAAAGTATGGTGTTGGGATAAAACTTAATATCAGTGATGGATTTCTTTAATAGTTGATTCCAGTATCTTTAACAACTCCTTGTCGTTGGAACACTGACATCTGCAAAAGTTCCTCATCTCCTTTCCTCCCCATATCCATATATTAGCTTCTTTTTTATGCCTCGGTTTCACACTCCCGCCCATTCATTGACAAGCCCCTACTGTGATATTTATGTCGCATATTAAATATGGACATGGGAATGATTATCAAATCCATAGTTGCCAAGAGAGTCCGATCAGTCTTAAATAATGGATGAGCAAGGATGCGACTCAATTTGTGAGGCCGCACAGAAAGACTGGGCAAGTGTCGCCATCGACCCTCTCCACCTACCCCCCATCCCTTTCTCCCTCTCTGGAACGTCATTATTCTGGTCGATCTTTTCGCCCCTCACTTGACATCATTCAATGTAATCATCCTTCAATAAAAAACCTGCTTGTAATAAAAGGAACAACTCGGGTCAATACACAGAATATGGAGAAGGATGACCCTATGCAGGGAGACAGAGTATAAATGGGCCTCTTTATCAAAGCAGATAGCCGCCCGGTGCCTTAACAGGAATTCGACCGTAGCTAGAGTTATCATTACTGTTACCTTTTGTATCATCAGTGTTTGTGCTCCGTGAATATGAGGAAGACTGATTGCTACATTAATGAATCAATGAGCTAATGAAGCAGCCATTGTGTTGGTTTATTGAAATACACTGAGGAAAACTGAAGACTTCTGCAACATCTCTGCTCAGTGCTCAGCTGTCATATTACCATTAACTCACCCACGGCAAGGAAGAAAGGAAACTTCTTAAAACAGCAATTACCACGTCTGTTCTTTTCACAAAACTGTACATCCATGAGGAAACGACGTGTTAGAGAAAAGAAAAGACCAAAAAAAGAAGCAAAGGTCACATTATTGTCACATGCCATTTTTCAGCCATGCACAAGCCAAAAAACACCTTAGAGCCATGTCTGGAATAAAGATGGTTCAAGGGGTCAATTTAGCTGACAGGATAATCTTGTAGGGGCAGCATGCAGAGCTGCTGATTATCCCTGAGCTAGCATCATTTTTGTTTATCAAAAAATGTTAATTGCCTTTTTTTACGAGTAGGAAAAAGATTAAAAGTTAATAGGAGAGACTAAATAAACACAATGCAATTGCATGAGGCTGTAGAAGATGGTAATTAATTTGTGGCCACCCCTGAGCTAATTAGCTGATATAAAGCAGGAAAAAAGAAGTTAATGAGGCTTAATGTGACTGATACACTGAAAAGTTTGCACTAATGAATTTATGAATGCGTGAGGAAACTCTCGAAATGGACCTCCTGGAGACAGAAAACTTTGCCGCTTCTCCTCAACTTTATCACCTTGAGTGTGCAGTATAAGAGGTTATATAAAATTTCATAGCTCTGTTAGAGTCAGAGTGCGAAAGCAGAATCAGAAGTACTGCCTCCATGCAGAGAAAGTGATGGTGGACTGTGGGAGGGCCCATACCAGCCCAGCAGTTAGTTGTTTTTGTGAATCCTAAGGGTGTAGCTGGTCTGAGAATACAGAGGCTTCTATATTAGAAGGTCTGAGGAGGTCAGTTTGCCTGGGGAAAGATAGGTACGGATGACAGTAATCTGCTACCTGCATCCTGTGGGGCTTATTGTGTGGACTATCCAGGGGGCTGTGTCACAATGTCATCTACTGCGTGCCAATCACTGTGTACACAATCATCTAAACTATATCTTTCATGCCCCACATTTGATCCTGAGTGACTGAGATGTCACTTCTAAACATATTCTTTCCTATAATAAATGTCTATTCCATTTAACCTCCTGGTGATGATTTTAAAAAACATCTTATTATTTTGTTACTTACTCTCCGTAGAGTCACATTGCCATTTACTACTAACGCCTTGGACAAAGATTCATGACTTATTTGTATTAAATTATAGGGTTGTGATGAATCCTGCCAGAACAGCAAGGTATTCATGTGATTGTGCTTTTAATGAATGTAATTCATCAGGAAGGCAAAGGTAGGAAGAGGTAATTGGCTGGCTGGCACTCTTATTGCTGCTTCAGACTAAGGCAGAAATACTCTTATCAAAACATCCTTATCATATTACATAGATCGGCACCGTTAAGTAGACCGCTTGCTGTGTGGTTTGCCTACTTCATGGCTCGTTGTCTGCAGTTTGTCAATCACACTTTGACGGAGCAGCACACATTAATGACATTTACAGAGTATATTTACAAATGTCAAAAAACATACAGTGGCGTCACAAATGAGAAACCATTTGAAAAGTATATTTGTGTAATCACCACTTACAGAGAGAATACTGTACTTAATACTATTTAGAAATGTATACCCGTGAGGAAAGCCTCACAGCATGTCTTCACTGAGCTAGTGTAGAATCAGACAAGCGGATTGAAATACTGCTATTTAGACTGAATTATCCCTCAGATTGCCATGAAATACGGTGGAAAATAAGTAATTTTCAGAAGTCAGTTGGGGTTTTACAAATAACTACTTATAATTTTAAAACACTAAATGACCAGCAGCTGTGGAGAAGTATTTATACATTCTAATGCATCCATAATCTTAACTATAAAGGTCATAAAAGGTCAAGATGGGACTATGACAGCACTGGCTAGTCATTATAATGACTGTGCTAATTAGCACAGCTAAATTAAGTTTTGAAGGGAAGGTATTTTTTAGAGAAATTACTCAAAGATACTTTTGGATTCAAACTTTTCTCGCTCTCTCTTTGTCTTATTTTTGGAATAATTGTTGCTAAAATAAAACATTTTGACAATGTAAAGTGTTTGTTTTTTAGCTATGGAAAATTAGAAATATATAAAAAAGCTTCTGTGACAGTTTTATTTGATGCAAAAGATTTGCATGCTACAATTTTAAAATGCAGATATATGCATGCAATGATTTTGGAGACCACATAGTGAAGCATCTATTTTGTAAAGTCATTTTTGTACAAAATGTTAATCTGTGAAGGAGCTAGATAGATAAAGCCAGCTAGAATAGCCTCTTCCAGTCAAAATCTAAACAGTTTTGTCATAGAAACTTGCAGAAAATCAACTTGAAAAGTTGATTTGGGCCACCTGCAAATAAAAAGACCATTCTCATTACCTGCGTCTGCAGTAGAGTAGATGAGATTGTATGCATTCAAATGTTGTGGGATCTAAAATGAAATTGAGCAATCCAAAGTACAGCTACTTCAGAAATGTAATATATATATTTTCTCCACTGGCTGCACAACTTAGTTATGCTGGTTGTCAGGCAGTCCATGGTGATGACAACGTTTAATGAATTCTTCAGTGAACTGAGACCAGCTAAGGATAATAACTGAGTGCTGACTGCAGCGTTATATTTAGCATAGCGTCATATTAATCCTCACATTGGAGTTTAGAGTAAATAGAAAATAAATGAATAAAAAGTTCAAACAATTTTCTAAGTAAGTTAAATTGGGATAAGGTACTGGTCAAAATAAATAAGACCGACTAATGTTAAACATATTTAGTACTCAGATTACTTGTACTAATACTAATATGCAGATATGCCCATAATTAAACCATTTTAAATCTTAATTTTGAGCAATGTCATTTAATGTTTTCCAACCTACGCATGTTCATTTAACAAAATATATCTTCAAGATTTACCGTCAAATGTCTATTTTAATGCAAAATGGCAAAGTTATTCTGAAGCAGCGGACTCTTGGGTGAAGAAACATTGGCATCGACTTGGCTCAGCTCAAATCTATATGAAGCACTGATATCCAGCCTGTTGAGAGACATGTCGAAAGCCCACTGACAACAATTTGTCCCTTAATTCAAAACTCCCAACAAAGACAACACTCGATTCACATATAGCCAGGCTGACAGGCAGGTCCACATCATCAAGTAAAGGAGAAGGACAAATATCAAAGAAAATGAATAGAAGTTCAGCGTGGCGCCTTAATGGCCCTTGTTTTTATCCTCTGTAATGGCCTTTGGTGGACAGTCGGTGCATGGAAATCACAGGAGGGGGGTGACAACTGCTTTGCTCATGGGTCAAATACTCATTTCATAAAAGCCTCCAGCAGAAAACTGAAACATGACGGGTCAAATACAGGTCTAAATGCCTTTTCCAGTTTCTCTATTTTCCCATTTCCACATATCCATCCGTGCACTCTCACTTCTGTAATGGAAAACTATTGCAGAAGCATTTCTCCGTGAGAAGGGGTCATGAGGTCATCGCTGATGTCAGTCTCAAAGTAACCAGTGGCAAATAGGTCCTGACATGTGCTCTCCAATGAGAGAATGAGAGTGGACAGCTCCTCTGGCTTCCCGACTGATAAGCCATAAAAAAGAATATGTGTGGCCTGCTGCCTTTTCAGAGACTAACAGCAGCTGCTGGATTACGGCACAAATAACAACTTGGGTGATCTTCTGTTTTTTATTTATTTTTTTTACCTCCCACAGTTTGAGAAATTCAAAGTGTGGCTCTACCTGTGTTATTTTTTCAGTTTTTGTAAACTTGTTTACATTTTTTTGTTCAGACATATCATTCAAGGAATGTCACTTTAACCTACACCGTCTGCTGTATGTTTTCCTTCATGTAAGTGACACTTTCCTCTCCTCCGCTCCATCTTTGTCTCAAGTGTTAGAGCGAAACAAATTCCTCTTGTTCTCTGTCAGAAGCGTGTCATGTACTGTGTGATTTGCTTTGCACATCCCCGTCAAGTGCAGATTTCTACGCCTGTTTGTTCTGTACAGACTTGCAATAAGTCACCATGCAGTGTGACTGCTCCCTCTCTGCCATCTTTAATCTGGTCTCATCTTGTCATCACAGAAAATACTTGAAATGACAAAAAACTACAAAAGTCAAGAGTCTAAACTTGAAAATGAAGACTAATATCTCATATTTACTTGTTATTGAAGCATAACCTTGACTCTTTTTTTCTCTCTCGATCTCTCCTTTCTCATCTTTATCTCCTCTCCCTGCAAATCTACCCCACTCAGAAACCGGATGAGTTAAAGAAGAGAAGACTGGCACTTTCTGATGGAGTTGAAACCCGCAAATGGACTCAATCAAGGGCCCGGCTGCAAAAAACATTCATTTTCTGACAGAGGACTCGCAAGATTGTCAAGCCTCCACAATAACAAATCCATAGCACTAAAAAGAAAGAAGAAGAAGAAAAAAAAAAACAATTTGGAAGGAGAAAGAAAAGAAGAAATAGAAAGGAGAGTTAAAGAGAGCCAAAAAACCTTGACAAAGTGTAAAACAGGAGTCCTCAGAGTGGATTCTCAGTCAGTCAGAGCACTTATTTTCTAGCTGTCCATAATGGTATTTCATAGCAATTATTACCCCCACTGAGCAGCTGACAGGCTTGTGTGCCGACAGCAGCGGCACGTAAACTCCCGGTAATCCCGAAATGACGGATTGGGAGGAAAGCCTTGCAGTGATTTGTGACAAAGTAAGTGAACATAGACTCCTGTACTTAGAAACGTGAGAGCAGTTTGTCTTCATGCTTATGGTAACACTCTGCACTTGATTTGATGCATGGGTTTTAGTCCACTTCACCAATATAGTCCCTCGGCTTACAGGGGGAGCATCATTATTCAAGTTCTAAATTGAAAAATTGCTGTAGGGTGTCCATTTGGTATTTATCAATAAAAGTGATGTTTAGCTTTTTTTTTTTTTTACCAGTATAAATGAACTAGTTTATGTTATTTTCATGGCATTTTTTCAACAGAGCTAAATCAGGCTCCATAAAACCCCCAAACCTCTGGCTTTTTTTTCTTTTTCTTTCCTCCAGCCCCGTCTTGAAGTCTTAAAGCTTCCCGCCTGTTGTATTTCCTCCACATCAATATGTCACCTAGTTCCGCTACGGCAGGATGTCAACTTAATGCAACTCCAGGGTTAAGAAAACAGCATCTTTGCCTGTTGACTGATAGCCTGTCAGGGCACACACAAAAAAAGTTTGGAAATTTGATCCACTTGTCATCTCGCCTGCGATTATGAATCTCTTCCTCTTGCGGCACTGAGGCCCATTCAGATGCATTCTAGCTTGTCCTCGCTCAGCATTTGTTACATAGATGAGAGAACAGACGTCAAATCTCTCTGAGTAGGTGTGCAAGAGGGAAAAAGAGAGAATCAGACTCATGTTAACATAAACAACCGGGTTCAATTGCGAGCCCACCAAAATAGTCAGCAGCATGGAGGAAAGGTAGGAAATCCTGTAATCTGATTTCACTTATAGAAGTCATACTAAGCAAATTACAGTCTCTGTGTGATGCTGATAAACGGCATTGTGCTTGTTAGAAATGGACAAAAACACATTTGCACAAGCAAAAGTTTTAACATCTTCTTTACCCCGTTTCTAGATTTGATTTTGTCCTTTTTTTTCCTGAGGACAGGTAAACAAACACAAAAGGAGGAGGTCTTCATGTTTAACCTCCCAGTGAACTACAGATGACCCTCTTAGTCAACTGCATTAGCTTTGGGGTGGTCAGAGTGTGTGTGTGTGTGTGTGTGTGTGTGAGAGGGGTTTGAGAAGTGAGTGAGAGAGGGAGGGGAGGGGGAATGGGGATTTTTCATTCTCTCCATTACAGTTGTTTAGGTTACAGGGGTTAACTCAATGAGGGTAAGTAAGTTTGAGCTGCGAATCTCATCAGCAGACCCGCGCGTGCACTTATGCACACTTGCAAATGTAGAGCTCAACGGTAATCGCATTAAGAGGCCCCAATGCATCATACTGTAGTCTATCATTTTCATAATTAGTATGAAAGCTTATCTGGAGAAAAATGTTTTTGTTGTCTTCCATCTAAACCTATGTACATTCTCCGAGCTGTCAGGATTTCAGCTGGCATCCTCCAGCTTTTAAATCTGCTTCTTTAAAAGCTGGTTTTAGTTTTAACAGCGATTTCCTTGCCTGACTCCCCCTTCCTTCTTTCTTTATTTTTCCCAGACAGTACCTGAGACTGATTTATTATAGATTTTCTTTGTTTTGATTGTTTCTCTGAGAAGCGAGATGGAAAGATGGGACTTCCAGCTGCATTGGATGCCTGGGAGTCCTGAGAGTCCTGGCCTGGCTGCCCTCCCAGCTTTGCCCAGCCAAATAGGCATGCGCTGTTGTGGGCCACGGCAGGGGGTTGATGGGGCTTCAGAGGCTGGGCCAGAGAGGCCACAGATGCCATAAATGACTTGACATGATGGGATTGGAATAGGTTAGGAGCACAACTTATGACTAAAACAAAGCAGTTTCTCAGTTATAGTGCCATGAGTGGGTGTTGGATTGTATGGTGGACTGAAATAAAGCCATAAACAGGAATATCTTGTAAAAGTCACATTTGTGTGAGGGGGTAATTGGTAGAACTGTGATAGTTCTAAATAAGATCTATGAATGTTTGTTTTGTTATAAACAAAAGTATCCAGAAGAAAGGAGAAAATTGACAACTGTTGTCCTTATCTCCTGGACTTCTTCCCTGTGGCCTAGGATGATCTCAGTTAGTTTTAGCTGACTGTCCCCACCAACGATGCTCCTTTCAGGGCTTCCAACCTGCACTTGACACCACAGTGACAGAAGGGCCCCCATTAGATAGTCACTCATGTGGAAGCTGTGGGACCCCGATATCATTCTCAAGTACATGTTCTGCCAGAATTTTGTTGCTCCACAGTCTGAAATGACATGCTAATGTTAGAGTTAGGGTGCTTGCACGACTTTAGAATTCCCCATACAAGAAGAAATAGTTGTTCCAACCAGCATATCAAATTTTAGTAATTTTAGGAACAGTTTATTTTCTTGATCCTTAACATCCTAATCATGGCTTGTTGTGCAATTTGTCCATTAAGTTAATTGGTAGTCATTTTAACCACACACAGTCCCACTTGCTCTCGTTTAGCTCGTGCTGCAGCTTGCACATATGGTATTAATGTATATATTTTTTTTTTTTATAAAAAGTTGCTTTGAAATAATCTGGTGAGTTTACTGGAAAAAGATCTCTAGTTCTTATGCTGTGACACAGAAATGATAGATTATACTCATATCTGTGAAAAGCTGTATATTCAAGCAATAAAAAGCATTAAGAAAATAGACCAATCAATATATACAAACACAGAGACTCACAATTTTTTTGTCTCCTCTTCCAATTACACACTCTCCTGTGACAGCGCTCAAGCACAGCAGCTCACACTGCGAAATGCACCAAAAAATGTAGGTGATCAGGTGGGACCAGGAGAGGGAGAAGGCAAAGTAGTCCCTTTAACTTTCTAAAGACTTTTCAGCATTTGTTCTGCACACTTACCTACGCAAACTCCAAGGGGCCACAGTGACTGGGGTCCCATTTCAGGCCCAGCGTGGAGCCAGAGAGCTCCTCAGCTGTAAAATGAGAGCGCCGGAGTGCAGTGTGAAAATGGATTAGCCTCGCTGAGATAAGGGGAGCCCTCAGCAAGCCATGCACGCCTTCAATGGGGAAAAAGAACTGCTGTACAAATTGTTTTTGGTACATTAAGTACCTGTTACTTTATTTCACAGATGGAAAACAATAACACAGGCTCTGGGGTTGGAACCACTGCTGCACTGTGGAATGTGAGAGGTTTGGCTCACCTAGCGTCCTCAGAGTTTGGCCCCTTTTTTTTCTAATATGCAAAGTGATCTTCATAAGAACTGTTGACTGAAAGAATTCATTAGATTGGCAAACATAGCATATGATGATAAATGACGAGGTGCCAGGTTGGCAGCCAACAGCCTACTGAGGGAAATCATACAGAATATCCAGGTTAATAAAAAATAAAATAAAATAGGCTGAATGTTCCCACTCAGCAAACAGGGCAGGGATTTTTCATTAATAGGCCCGCTGCTGAAGCAGGGCCCCCCAAATTAAATGAGTGTGTCAGATCCTGGATGATTTATACATTTGGACTGATCTAACAGCTCTGAGGAACAGCTATGACACCCTGACAAGCCAACAATGGATATGAAAAATGAGCCAATACCGCAGCGCTAAATCTGAGACTTTCAAAGCCAAATGCAAGCATAGAATCGAAACCTCCAACATACTCGCAAGTATAATGAAAATAAAGTGGGGGGGGAGAGAAAAAAATCCCCATAAGAATCTCTGCACAATTTTAGCTAAATCATTCAGTGTTTGTATGAATGGAGTGATGGAGACAAATTGGTCCAAGTGGAGTGTGGCAGTACTTTGGTTTTCTGATGTCTTTTTGTGGCTACAAGGAGAGTACATCACTTTATAGCTAAATACGATTTCAGGCCCATGTTTCAGCGTTGACTCAATAGGAAAATATCAAATCAAATGACCTATAACACCTCCATTCTTTTTGTGTTTCTATCAAATTCTAAATATTTGTGCAATTTATTGTTTATTTTCTCCCCTTTTCTTCCTGGAGATTTTATTCATAGAAAAACGCTGTGGAGTCTCAGCAGCAACAGAAAGCAAAGTCAACTTTTCTCCAGTGGCAAAAGCTGTGTTAAAGCTGTATAATTGTGTTGTGAGGAAGGCTAGTGGCTTTACTAACTTGTAAGATGAAGTGATAAAAACCAACATGATGGGCTAAAGCATTTTTGCTTTTCGAGTGTTGTCCTTTTACCCTCTCATTCTCTGTCTGATGAAAAACTGGTGTTCCTCAGAGCTCAGCAGATTTAGAGGAAACAATTACCAGTCCAGTGATCTCTGCTTCTCCAGTCCTGCCGATAAACACCCAGTGCCCTGAGGTATGGTCGGAAAATGATACAGTTTTAAATGGGTTAAATTTCATTGTTTTCCCCACATCTTCACCCCTACTGATTCGCTCCCTCAGAGGTTTTATTTCACAAAGTGTGAACATATTTTTTGGTTTTGACGGGGCAAAAAACCAGAGACAATAAAGAACAAAAACAACAAAAAAAAAAGCCATCTTCACAGAACATTAGACATCACAAAAATACCCTAAGCTATGATTGGATATATCTAAACTGACAAGTAAAAGTTGATTGCTGGATGTCTGTTGATTGTGCTATTGTTCACTAGCGGAGCACAGCCTCATTGCACCAAACCCTGCTGCAAGGACGTATTTACTGGAGACAGCCAGAAACAGAAATTGGTTAGTTGGAGTTATTAACTTGCAGTGTCACATGCATACAAGACAGTAATCAAACTCATTTTAGATTTGTAAATATCTTCCTTGACATCAACAAACAGTCTCACTTCAGCACTTGTAAGAGCTGGATTGCTCCAAAGCACAAAAATGTACAAAAAGCATAAAAAGCATTCAGAAATAGTAAGAATAACTATTTTAAGAGATCCTACCTGCTATTAACCTATGTTTGTCTTTAGATATCATAACCTGTCTAAATTTTTCTATGAATAAAAATCTCTAAGTTGCACAAAAAAAGAGATGTGCAGGAAATATACAGATTGTTTTACAGACCTAACTCTAACCCTAACCCGCTCTGAGGGTCTTTGACTTTTCTCCTAACTCTCAATTTTATTAGGTAGGTTTAAGCATTACAAATGCATGGCTAGTGTTACTATGAAAAAAGCATCAAGAAAGAACATTGCTAGAGCTTACTTCACTCTTTGGTTTTAAATTTAAAAAATACAAAGCCAGACTTTCCCATCACAATGTTTTGGGAATGCTGCTTTAGACAAAATTATAAGCAAAATGAAACAGTGCTATCTAACATTAAGCCTGTTCTGTCACCTTTGTATTATTAGAGGGCACAGATTTAGCAATAGCATGTTCTAGCATGCGTCGACTGTATTTCTGTTTATGTGCGTTTGAAGGCAGGTGGTGGATTAAGTCACTAAGGGCTCATTTATGCTCAACATTAAATATGCATAGGGACAATGCCTCCTCTCCGTCTTTTGTGTTGATTGCAGTACGTAACTGATTGGTTTCCAGAGCTTTCTGATGTGTAGCCAGATGCAGCAAATGGATGAGTAAATAAAGTTTACTCTCAATGGGTTACAATAGGAGCTTTTAAAAAAATTAAGGCAATTATTCTAAGTTAATATTTATGAGTCTAGCATGTAATATAAAAGAAATCTTCTGTAAAGTAAAAGTGAACAGTTCAGACAATGCAAGTGGCCTGGGGATACCTTAGCTGGAGTTATACTTTCACGACTTCTGCATCAGGTCGGGTCCGCGTAGCTGGCGTAGATAAAATGTGCTATATACTCGAGCGTAGGGTAACAGCATCATGTTGCAGTTTCTTTTCTGGATCTGCAGGAGGCAGCTGGGCTGGTAAATCCACAGGGCAGAGTTTTTGATGATTCGTTTCAGTATTTCCTGTTTTGGAACAACTTTTTCTACCATGCCCCCCTTTGATGAAATAATCACCCCCCCTCCCAGGTATATATAACATATAAATTAAATTTACTATAACTATATTATTTATAACTATGTAACTTACTATTCTATACTTACTATAAAACAAGAGCAAAATATCTGCCCTCTTTTTTCACAGTTACCTGTTTTGCCATATCTCTTTCTTTCTTTTCTCCATTCGATGTGTACAGTAAACCCTGATCTCTGATCAGCAGTTCTTTTTCTTCTTCTTCTTTATATTTTTTGGTTGGCAAAAACAAATTGGTTCATTACTGCCACCTAGTGGTCTGAAGTGTGGACCAGAATGTTTCCAAGAGCCCAAGTTGTCAAAACATGAGTTTGTCTGCTACATTTTCCCTATCCCATGCGCCCCCCTTTTCATGTTGCCGAGCCCCCTCAGGGGGGACCGCCCCCCAGTCTAAAAACCACTGGCTTAGACGGACTGCATGTAATGTGGGAAAGAGGCACGCATTGACCCTCTACAGCCCTACGCAGAGCCTAACGTAATCGACCTGACGCAGACGCCATGCAAGTTTAACTGAGCCTTTAGATATATGGTTGCACCACAATATAAACAGTTACAAATCTAAAACTTTCAACAAATTGAAAGAATGAACCTATAGTAAAGCCTGGGACTTGTTGAGCCAACATGTGATTGAGGAATTATTGTACATGTAATTATTAAACACCGTTTTGCTGTGACATCACATCAAATGGTAGATTTTATAGGTGAGGGGCTAAAAGCTGCAGAAATGCTCATCTGTGAGCACTGAAAGTGAAGGTAGTGTGTAGCTTGTGAAAGAGGTTGCGAGACTGAGAAGATGAGAAAAGGCAGTAAAGCCTTTTTCACCATGTGACATTTAGTTATGATGAGCACGCAGTGATATGATCATCAGTAATTTGTGTCTTTATCCCCCACAAGTGAAAGAAATAGATAGGGAAGAGAAGGAGATGAAAAATAGGCATAATGCTGACAGGGAGTGAGACACTTGAGCTGTGGAGAGGGCCGAGTGTTCTGAACACAGCTTCAGCCTAGGAGTGATTGAATGATCCCATTCTGGGCTTTTTGTTAGACACCAGGCAGCGATGTATGAAGATTGATACACAAGTGCTCGACTCGCTTTGCTGGATCATCAAACGGATTGATATTATACTCCAGCAGAGGATGAAGACAAAGTAAGTGTTATCATACTCAATACTGGGGCTTGTCAGAGGCGGGAAATCATCTTGTGTCACTGGTTATGGGAGCGTTTCACGGACTGTCTTGAGAATTTATCTGGAAGATGTGGCGCTCTATGGCAGGCAGCAGCTGACAGTGGAGGCCCTGGCTGCATTGTAAAGATCTAAACTAAAGATTGAATTACAACATCCTGCTTTAGAATGCATTTATTTCACTGCTATCATGTTTGTCCTCACAGACACTGTAAATCCAATATCTTCTACACAAGAAGCCGTTTATTGTCACTCACTAACATTATTCATTGAGATATTACGTAGATAATTTGCACATTTTGAAGCAAATGACTTATTTATCTTTGATACAACCAGCGCTTCTTGCCTTATTTCTAGCATTGGTCCAGACTCCTCTTTTTTTTTTTTTCCATCGGAGCCGTCGTAGAAAAGTAAAGTAACAATTTAACTGAAACTTAACCAAGTAGTTCTTATTGATAACCTCAAGCAGGTGACAGCAAAATAAAAAATATTGTTGGATGAGTGTGAACTATGATTTTCACACTGCAGTGCCCACCATCCACCTCCTTTTGCCCTTATACGCTTTAGGATATTTTTAAGCAATGAAAATGAATTTAAATTTTTACAAATGAAAATGTTTGTATGTATACAAGGTTCCATACTGAGGAAACACACTATTTTATTTCTATAAAAGTGTGTGCTATGTATATGATAGTCAGATTTATATGCCATTAGAAAAGAACAACTCGTACTCTGTCAGACCACTGCTTCAATGTCTCCATGCCATTAAGGCGTGGAAGGTCTGTAATTTTTTAAATTTCAATGAAGACAAAATTGAGGTTATGGTTTTTGGTAGTATGGCTGGGTCCTCCCCTGTAGGTCTGGGTTATATGGTACAAGCCAGTTTTCAAAAACCTTGGTTTTAAAATGGATTCTAATTTTAAGCTTGACAGTCAAGTTAAGGCAATCATAAAGGCAAGCTTTCTTCGCTTAAGGCAGCTAGTCAAAGTGAAGCCAATTATTTCAAAGTAACATTTTAGGACCATTATCCATGCCTTTATAACCACTCGGCCGGCCTACTGTAATGGATTGTATTTGGGAGTTAGTGGGTCTTCCATTGCTCGCCTTCAAATGGTGCAACATGCTGTTGCATGTCTTTTAACTGGCAAACGTAAACATGATCACCTTTCTCTGGTTTTAGCGTTGTTACGTTGTCTGCCTGTTTATTTTAGAATCCAGTTAAAAATATTTTTATTTGCTTTTAAATCTCTCCACGGTCTCACACCACCCTACTTCACTGAGCTCATTTACCCTTAAGCACCTTCATTTTTTGCAATACAGTAACCTGCTCACTGAATGAGAGGGTCAGTGTTGAACTGCAATACATTTAATCAGTGAACAATCTGCTTCCCAACCTTCTTTAATATGTGACAAACAAGATAACTACTTTTGGATTTTTTTATTTTACATACATACATATTTTACAAGGAAGTGTCAGTGCATCAGATCTGATGGGGCTCATAGGATTGGCTTAATTAGGCTCTGTGGAGAACCATCCCATGTTATTACTGCAATAAATACTTTGGTATTTGGTTTTTGCTCCAGTCTACATTAAATAATTCCCAGTAAAAAGAAACATTTTACTAATGCACAAGAAGGTATTTTATCACAGGCTCCCTTGCTCAAGCTTTCTAAGAATTTAAAGTATCTCAGTGCTAATTATTAAACCTAGTGGCTACTGTGATAATTAAAAGTACTTGATTTCCTTTATACATGCATTAATATTTATGTATGTAGCAGTTGTAGAAATATATGCATATAAAGTACACTTAAACACAGTTTTATTATATGCATTTAGTTTCTCTGCATGTCTTGTTGTGGTTTTTCAGTGTAGGGGGAAATATGTTTAAATAAAAAATTCATTCCACTAAGTTCAAGTCTTCTTGATGCTGTTTTCCAAAGAGCTAGTGACACAGGGCAGTTTGAGTACTTGCCTTTCTCTATCGAGTGGTTTTATGCGCACTGTAAAGCTGTCATTTATGTGTGCATGCAGTGCCCTCACCATGTCGCCAGCCTCTGTGAAAGCCATGTATAGAAAACAGTGCAGGTTCAGCCACTTATGGATATTTCTCTTTACATTCATCATTTTTACATGTAGTCACTGGTAGCCGTAACAGCTGTCAAGGAGACATATTGCTTTTCATCTTCATATTGAAATTCCAGGGGCAGATTGGTGTCATCCTTGTATATATCATCTCTTTTGTTATTGTACCAACTTACAGTCCACAACAGTTTGTCCATTTATGCAGAAGAAAAAAGGGAAGGCATGTCTAGTCCAAATAGGATGCTTGGACCAAGATGCGCTTTCTATGGCTTGGCCTTGTTGTGCTGTTGACCCAGAAGAGACAGAATTACCTGCATGTCTGTGTGTGTTTGTGAGTATGTGTGCTATATAGGGATGTCTGGTGGCAATGGAAGAAAGAGGGGGTGTAGTAGGTTTGAGTTAAGGGCTCTATCAGGGGACAAACTTCTCCAGCACAACAAAACCACATGATCCATCACCCTTTTTAGCTGGTGTCAGGGTCAGTTTATGTGATGATGATTTGATGCTTGGTACTGGGTCTCCTTCTCACTCGCTCAGATTGAGCTATATGATAGTCAGAGCTGGGATTGCTGGGACCACTGAGCTGCTGGGCTGCAGCCATCAGACAACTCCTATGTTTGTGTCCCTTTGGAGCACACTGAAAAAATCCCCCTTCTGACTGCTGCCCTGTTTTTTTTAAAATATTTCTGATTTTAAAACATGTCATAATTAATTTTAACCCGTTAAAATGAGTCATCATTTACCATAATTAACTGGCATAAGAGCTGCACCTGTTTTTGGAATATATGTGCATATTAATTTTTTCTGGGTTTTTTTAAGGATCTATTGACCATTAAATCCCATTTAAAGATAATAAAAAAATAGAAAAACAGTTATAAAACATTTTTTTTCACAGGACATATTATGAAAACCAATATTGAATAGCTTTTGGTCCCTAGCCCTCGATTTATTTAAATCAGAGATAAATTAGACATAATACTGTCAAAGACAGATGTAAACAGTAAACACTGCAGGTGAAAAGTTGATATATGCATTGTTTTGCAATAACAATCATACAATGCAAGTTGTAGAAATGACCATTTAGGGCATAGCCACTGTTACCTGTCACCTATGACTGCATAAGAATCCAAAACCTAAATTGACTGCTTACAGTGGATTTAACTATTGTGTAATTAATAGAAAGTAGTGAGGTAAAGTATAATTTCAGGTCAAAGAAAATCAATGCATGAAAGATCTGCATTGCCAGCTCACTCACCAGAAAACACATTACGGGTAAAAAAAAGTCTTAAGCATGTAGATTTCGTAACTGTCTATAACCATGTATGTGGTTAATGCAGACCTAATTATAGGCAGATTTTGTGATAATCATTCTTAAGAGATAACACAGTAGAATATTAAGGGAGTGAGAATGGAATACAAAACCCCCAAAACTGGACTTTTATAAATACTCAATTACATAAGGATGGGCCTTCTCACAACAATTTTCATGAAGTTTTATAACATAAAAAAATTCATACACTGTTAAGATCCCAAATGGATAGGGTTACTTTTTAAAAGGGTATGTTATTATATTCATATTCTCACAATACAAACCATCACAATGATACATCAACTTGACTTAAAATTTCTTTACTTCAATTGAGTACAGAAAAATTGAGTATTTGCTTTTTCCTTCAGTTGTATTCAAAAAGGAAAATTATCAATCGTTTATTGACCTTCTCATTACTGTAGTTTTCTCCTGCTGCCACTAATAAAACAGAAAACCATTATGATCATACCAGCTGTAAATAGAGTGTTGTCTGATCCCATGTAGCTTTTAAACAGTGTGAGTGTGTTGTGTTTGTGATAGGCTGTGTAATAGTGTAATAACTCTGTCCCCCTGTAAACCGGCCATGGAGGCTGTGTGTAAATGAGACGGTTCTGCTACATTAGCTTCATAACACCATAATCCCTTCTCCATAAACCATTACATGCGCCGCAACATTTCTGATTTATGGGGGGAAGAGAATCAATGGGAAAAAAATTAATGCTCGCAAAACGTCCCGGGGACAATACTGAGCAGATTTTAATTGTGATTTCATTCAAGTGGCTGTTAGCCAGATGATGAATGTGAGCTAACCTTCCACTCTGCCAAAGAGTCTTTAATATGACAATTAAGAGTCTGTCTTTTAGATTTTATTTTATCTTTCTCTCTCTGTTTCATGGACTACTCTGCCCTCCCATCCCTTTCATTTATTTATTTATTTTACCTCCCACCCACTCCACTTTTCCGAGTTTCAACCCCCCCTCTTTCTCTTGACATAACTTCATCTGTACAGTGTAGCTTTCGTGCAGATTAAATTGAGGGTCCAGTTTTCTCCATCTCGGAGCACTTACTTATGTTTTATGACACACACTAAATCAGTTTTATGTTGCTATTGATTTTTTCCTCTCCTCCTATTACCCTCTTCCTTAAATCGACACAAACCATTTTGCCTTTTGCTCCCCGATTCTTCCCACTCTTGTCTTGGTGGTGACCTTAAGTGTATGACAGAGGCACAACCATCTGTTAAATAGAGGGGGGGGGGGACATGGCCTCCCCGAGTAAAAAAAAAGAAAAGAGCACAGATACCAATACAGAGGAAGAACGTATGACCAGGAGGTGGCAGGTTAAACTTAGTGGTATCGCTATTTGAAACTCAAATTTTTGCCTCCCTGCTTCTTCTCTTCTGTTGAAGTTGCCACATCAGTTTAACTGTTTTCATTAAGTTACTTAAGTTAAAGAAAGTGTGACACGGAGAAATGTTTGATTTTGCCTTGATCGTTTCCAGGGAAAATGCCTCTGGCACAAGCAAGAACTCTCCTCTGAGTTTGCTTATTTTGTTTTGTTTCTTTACAAACTGAGCCAACAAGACTGAGGGCCAACATTTTTGGTGTTGTTTTAGGAAGCACAACAGATGTAATTGAATGGAAATTACCAAAATAGAGTTAAGAAGGGGACTGTGTGGTGGTTTACACTGTTATCCCACAGCAAAAAGGCCAAGGTGGGCATGGCTGGAGTCTGTCTGTGTGGAGTTTGCATGTGTAGATTTTTTCTGGGTCCTGCTTCCTCCCACAGTTTAAAAGCATGATTGTTAAGTCAAATAATGATTCTATAGGTAATTTATCAGTATGAATTTGAATGGTTTGTTTTTCTCTAAGTATTGATCCTGAGATGGGCTGGCAACCTGTCCAGGGTCCCAATAAAGATTTATTCACAAATAAATACAGAAAAATTTGAATATAAACTTTGGCCCCTAAAAAACAAAAGGCCCTGCGTCAAACACTGATTTGTGTGATTTGTTGGAGCATATTTCCAGAGTTATGTTCATTTGTCTGGAACAGCAATGATGTGCATGTTTAATTATCCAAAAGATGTGTCATGGTTCTTGTGTTTGGTTAGTTTTTGGTTTATTTTGATATTGTTTTATTAGTTTTGATTTTTGTCATGTTTGGTTTCGGTTATGTTCATGTTTTGGGCTTTTGGTTTTGTCATGTTTAGTTCGGTTTTCCTGTTTTTCCCTCATGTGCTCAGTTTTCTGTTCCTGGCTTGTTAGTACACCTCGTCTTATTACTCATTTATTTTATCTGCTCCTAAATACTCCCTCTGTCTACAAAGTACCCCTTGGTTTTTAGTTTGCGTTGTCGTAACCTTGTGGATCATTCCCTGTTATGTGTGGTTCCCTGCTTGGAATTAAAGTCTTTGTTACCAGCACCTTTCTGCCTCCTGCCTCCTGCCTGCATTTAGGTTCTCACTCCCTCCGCTACACACAACAGAAGAATCTGACCAGACATTGACCCAGCGGACGGGATGATAACCCTTTTTGAATATCTTCGCAGAGAGGCAGCTAAGAGCTCTCCGACCAGTGTGGACCCAGATCCTGCGCCCCCCTGAGCTTCTTCCCACAAGGTCCCGAAAGAAGAGACTGTCCAGGTACCAGGAGCGGAGGACCTACGTGAGCAAAACCTCAAGTGAACTGGTGGGAAGGCTCCTTCGGTTGAACACAGAGCCAGAGCCGCTGGATTATCCAGAGCAATTTCCTTTCCTGGAAACCAGACTGGCTTATAGGACATCTCCACCCAGATGGCCCAGCTGGCATGCCTCTGTGTGCACTTATTTAGCAGCCTAGTGATGGGATGTTCGGCTCTTTTGGCTCCCGAACAGCTCTTAAATTAGCATCTTTTTCTAGCCCCATTATTTACCTTAACTTCGCAAAAATTAATGAATTGTTGCGGAAACACTTATATTTGCCTTTTTTTAAGCTTTTATTCTGATACAAAACCACTTACTTTTGTTTACTATTTCAACAAAAATATTATATTGCACAAATGGAAAAAAACAGCAAACAAATCCACATAACAGAACGAGAACCAAACTCAAGAAAGCAGCATTAATGGACTCAGTTAAGGTTGGCATTCAGAAATATAAAGTGCCTACTCTGTGAGTAGGGTTTGATGACGTGACGCACTCACTCACGTACTCTCCTCACGGCTGTCTGCTGTCTCACACAATGTAGTACCATCTACCCCCCCACCACCTTTCTGTTTTCACATAATGGCATGATCCTATAACCTCACATGTGATTGGCCGCCTGTCCATGTGGGCCAATCCAAACAAAGCAGTGTGAGCACTGAGAGCTAAGCAGCAGTAAAAAGAAAAAAAACTGGGAGCCGGCTCTCACTCGATGGGTGCCGGCTCTTCTGATCCACTACAAGCATCGGCTCTCATGACATATCACTATAGCAGCCATCAAGGGGGACCAGTTTGATGCCCCTCATGCATAGTCTCCTCCGGACCTACGTCACCAGTGTCGCCACCAGCTCCAAGGTCCATGTCGCCAGCACTGCTACGTTCCATGCCGGCTCCAAGGTCCTGCTCAGCACTGCAGCGTCCGATGCCAGCACCCCGGCCCTGCCCGGCTCTTCAGTGTCCGACGCCTGCGCCCCAGTCCTGTCCAGCTCTTCAGCATCCGATGCCAGCACCCCGGCCCTGTCCAGCTCTTCAGCATCCGACGCCTGCGCCCCAGTCCTGTCCGGCTCTTCAGCATCCGACGCCTATGCCCAGACCCACGTTACTTCTGTACCTGAGGGGGTCCCTGGTCGAGTTGCATCTTATCTGGTTCCTGTTCCTGAGGGAGTCAATGGTCAAGATGCTCCTCTCCTGCTTCTGACTCTTGTACCTAGGGGGTCCTTGGTCGAGACACCTTTCATTTGGTTCCTGTTTCTGAGGAGGTCTATGATCAAGACACTCCTCTTCTGCTTCTGACTCCTGTCCCTGAGGGGGTCCCTGGTCGAGATGCCTCTCTTCTGGTTCCTGAGGGGTCTCCGGTTGTGATGCTCCTCATCTGCCTCTGGTTCCCGGCTCCGAGTGGGTCTCAGATCAAAACGCTTTTTACTCTCCTCTGGTTCCCGACTCAGCAGGGGTCTCAGGTCATGACGCTCCTCACCTGCTCTTGGTTTGATCCGCCGAGGAGATGGCTCCTCCACAGTCCACGGCGTTGAGGAGAATGCTCTGTCTCTGGCACCTAAGCTCGCCATGATGGGACTGCGAAAGAGCCCCTCCCGGTCACCCACCAAAGACTCACTACCTGTTAAAGCGTCCTCCAGACTACATATTAACGTTTGTTTGTCTTCCAGAGATCTGGTCTGCATGTTCTCCATAGATCCAGCCCTTGTTTGTGCAAAACTCTGGCCACCTGCTGGAGTTCCAGCCTGCAAGTCCTTCAATCAGTGCAGCTCTCTGGCCGTTCACCAGTGATCCTGTTTGCACATTCTCCAGGGGTCCAGCTTCAATCAGTGCAGCCCTTTGGCCATCCTCCACAGATCCAGCCAATTCATCTTCCGGGTCTTCCTCCAAAGATCTGGCCCAAGTCTGCCTGCCCTTTGAGTTGACCCCCAGAGATCCTGCCCCAGTCTTCTTGGCTTCTGGGTCGGCCCCCTGTACCGAGTCTGCTGTCTGCCAGCCCCCGGGCTGTCCCCTGGACTGTTTGCTTGGGCCTGATCCCTCCTCCGAGCCCCCTCCGCATGTTCAAACATTTTTTACTTGTTTCACTACTATTATTATTGAAAGACCAACATATAAAAAAAAAACAATAGTTTTACATTGAAACATAAAATTTAAAATTTGTTTTAAATAGATGCACTGTTTGTGAACCAGGAATGAACAAAATAACAAGCAACAGCAATAAGAACAAGGTGTGTGTGTCTGTACATCTACACAGCACACAAAAAATTAATATTGCACATTTTGCACAGATCATGCTTGTCTTGACATCATCAGGTGGCTGCAGACCTGGCACCTCTTCTTCCCTTTTTCTCCAGCAGAAACAAGAGGACCATGATTACTTTACTATGGTGTCTTTTTGCTTACCCAAGACACACACAACATACACTTATACACACACATTTTCACCGCCCACCCCCTGGATCTCCCTCACTGTGCCTGCAGCGGCTGAGGTCCTCGGCAGGTGCTACCTTTGTTGGATGTGCGGTGTCACAAGCGCCTTCCCCAGTTCCTCGAGAAAGATGCGCCTCTTGTACAGCTCTGACACATTCCAGTCAGGAAAGATCTCAGTCCAGATGACAAACGCATTGTAAGCCGATACATCATTCATGTTATAAAAGATGACCAATGACCAGCACACACTCATTCCCTTGGTGCTGTAGGTCCCTATTAATTTGTCCAAGTTGTCTACCCCCCTTTGGTGGCATTGTAATCCAGGATCATGCTTGGTTTCTGGTCCTCTCTTGTGCTGATTTCAGCATTTTTGTGCAGAGTGCTCATGAGCACAACATTTTTTTCCCTTTTTGGGGCAGTAAGACACTAGGGCTGTGGTGTCTGTGAAGGCAAACATGAAAGATTGAGGGGTCCTGTTCTTGATTACTAGCAGCTCTGCAGGGAGTTCAGCCCTGTTCTTTCGGACAGTTCCGACCATTGTGAGCTTTCTCTTTAGAAGCTCCTGACCCAAGTTGTAGCTTGTAAAAAAAATTGTGACAGGCTATCTTGTGCCCCCCGAGACTCTGTGCCATGTCGAACACAACCCTTGTGCCCTGATTCTTCTCTGGGCCTCCGTCAACCAGCTTTCCAGTGTAAACCTTCATGTTCAATGCATAGCTGGTGTTTGCATCACATGCTGCCCAGATTTTTATCCCATATTTAGCTGGTTTGGAAGGCATGTATTGTCTAAATGAGCAGCGACCTCTGAGTGTCACCAGTCTTTCATCCACTGTGATATTAGGGTGTGTGTGTGTGTGTGTGTGTGTGTGAGTGATTGGGGTAAAATATTTCTCACAGTTGCAAAGAAAGAAATAGTCTGACATTTCTGACACCTTAGTTTGACTGCTGCAAATATTTAAGATGAACCACTTTAATTTTATATGTTGATTACGCTAATTAAGACAAGCAGAAGAAGTTTCATAATAAAAACGTGTTTTTAAGTATTTTTCCTAGATCTTCTAAACTTTATAACGGGTCAATTTGACCGTGACATAACATGAGGGTTAAAAAGTTTGGAGAATCTATGTTTCAGTGGCAGAAGTTTCATTAATAAATATCACAGCAATGAGGCTGATCAATTAAACCGTACCTGATGGTCAAACAGCTGTTTGTGTGACTTCTGTGCATGTGCTAAATAATTTATGGTTTCATATTGTTATAGATTTCTCATGGAACTGTGTATCAATAAATTTTGATGGTTGCAAGTTGTATACCACAATGAAAGGAGAATAGAAAAATTGAGAAAAATCCAAAGATGATCATATAAGCATTGTTGTTGTCCTCAGTGTTGAGAGACAGTGTGTAAAAGCAATAAATTTGAATGTTTATGAGCTTTTTTGCTGCCCAGCACAGTAACTGCCATCTTCAGCTCTCCTAAAAGAGACGACTGATAAACCTCTGATCTGCAGCACAAGACCAATTACCAAAACAGTTCAGGTATGGACTGAGGAGGCTTCTTCAGCCCTACAGGACTGTTTTAAACTCACTGACTAGGAAATGTTCAAAGATGGCTCAGACTGGGAGGTCTACCCTCCATCTGTTCTCGACTAAGTGCAATTCTGCACTGATGCTGTTTTGCCCACAAAGTCCATCAAGGTGTTTCCAAATCGGAAACCATGGCGTGACAGCACAGTGCGATCTCTGCTCAAAGCTCGGGATGCAGCCTACAGGTCAGGTGACAGGCTGGCTTACAGCAGATCTGAGGAAGGGCAACCAGCAGGCCAAACACAGGTGCAAACAGCGCATTGAGGAAAACTTTGCTGACAACAATCCACGGGAGATCTGGAGAGGCATCCGAACCATCACCGACTACAGGAACAATAACCAGCAGATCAGCCACGACCCAACTCTGCCTGACACCTTAAACACTTTCTTTGCAGGCTTTGATACACCTGGCAGCAGAGAGACTGTTCATCTTTTACAGCTGGAGGAGCAGCCCCAGCCTCTCACCCTGCAGCAACAACAGATGAGTTTCACCCTGAGGAGGATTAACATCAACAAAGCCACAGGACCAGATTTGGGTGACAGGTCAGGTTCTGAAACTGTGTGCGCATCAGCTGGCTGGAGTTTTTCTGGACATTTTCAACTTGTCCCTGCAGCTCGTCACAGTTCCTATGTGTCCCAACTCCTTGATCATTGTGCCTGTGCCAAAAAAATCTGCTGCCACCTGCCTTAACGATTACCTCCCTGTCGCTTTGACTCCGGTAATCATGAAGTGCTTTGAGAGGATCGTCACATCAAAGACATCATCCCTGCTACTCTGGACAGACATCAGTTTGCCTACAGGGAGAACGGATCAACAGAGGACGCAGTCTCATTAGCACTACACACAGCCCTGACTCACCTGGAGCATACTAACACCTACGTCAAGATGTTATTTGTGGACTTCAGCTCAGCCTTCAATACTGTGATCCCGGACAAGCCGATGCTGAAACTCCACATCCTGGGACTGCCTGCCTCTCTGTACTTCTAGGTCAGAGACTTTCTCACCAACAGACCCCAAGAGGTGAGACCCCACAGGCACACCGCAGGGGTGTGTGCTCAGCCCGGCCCTCTTCACTCTGTTCACACATGACTGCTCTGCTATTCATTCCTCAAAAATGATTGTGAAGTTTGCTGATGACACCGCTGTAGTGGGTCTCAAATCGGACAATGATGAGACTCACTACAGAGAGGAGATCCAGCACCTGACAGGATGGTGTTCAGACAACAACCTTGTCCTGAACACCAGCAAGACCAAGGAGGTCATTGTGGACTATAGGAGATCCAGGAGGATGGAACACATCCCTCTCATCATTCATGGGGAGGAGGTGGAGCGGGTGGATCACATCAAGTTCCTGGGCATCCACATTACATCTGACCTCACTTGGTCCATGCATACGTCCCACCTGGTGAAGAGGGCTCAGCAAAGATTCTTCTTCCTCAGGAGGCTCAAAAGGACTGGATTCTGCCCTCAGCTACTGACAAACTTCTACTGAGCCACTATAGAAGGCATCCTCTGCCTCAGTGCAACGGTGTGGTACGGAAGCTGCACTGAACAAGACAGGAAGGACTTGGACCGAGTGGTGAAAAAGGCACAGGGGATTGTGGGGGGTTCTCTCCCACACCTCGACTCAATATACGACAGCCGGGTCCAAAGGAGGGCCGGTCGTATAGCTGCAGACCCTGCCCACCCAGGTCACGACCTGTTTGTGTCTCTTCCCTCTGGAAAGAGATAAAGGAACATCAGAACCTGCACCAACAGACTGAGATACAGCTTCTTCCCCAGAGCTGTGAAGTCCATTACTCCATCCCCTCATACATCTGCCCCCCATCCATCCATAGACTGAGCATTAAACCCCTGGAGGCAGGCAGGCAGGCAGGCAGACAGATAGGCAGACAGATAGACAGACAGACAGACAGACAGACAGACAGACAGACAGACAGACAGACAGACAGATAGACATTACCACTGCACTGCACTTTAATACCGTGCAATGTGTGTATGTGTCATGCCTGCTCCACCTCTACCAGTCCGCTCATCTTCACCAGCCTACTGATGACCAGTTTGAGACTCCACCT
>JBAMHW010000006.1:25733381-25755436 GCA_037177495.1 Rhadinocentrus ornatus
GCTCCAGCTCACCCCGCGACCCCTAATGGGAACAAGCGGTACAGAAAATGACTGACTGACTGACTGACTGACTGAAAACAAAAGGTTAAAAATTTAAGTAAAACAAATGTGAACTTCAACTATTCATATGAACAACAAACTGGTCTTTTTTGCTTTGTTTCTTTTCCTTCCTCTGTAACTATAAACTGAAAACTTTATTATGCTCTCACCATTCTCAACAACTGTTGAATGCCACCCAACGGCAACTTAAAACGTGATGTTAAAGGGGCAAGAGTGTGTTACAATGTGGGACCAAAAGCACTTGACTAAATGCTGGAATACAAATGTTTATGGGTAAAACAATGATCTCCAAAACAATTTTAATATTAATAGCCATTTTCCATGTTTGCTTTATTACAACGCGTGGCTCTGATTTTACTAAGTGGTAAATTCAGGTTTACGGCAAACATTCACTCAGCTAGCACCCAGAAAACTTAATATGTGCGACTGAGGTTTCAGGCTTTTTATTTCAAAATGATGATAATTATTTGTTAAGCTAAAGGTAGGAGCTATCAATCCATCCCTGGCCTGTGGAGTGATGGAGTCATGTAATAGGAGACAACCTGGACAAAGGCAGCCGTGATGGCTGCCCAGTGATGCAGCAAAATGACCTGTGTGAGTGCGGGAGAGCTTTTATTAGAGAAGGTGCGAGGGTCTCTATCAGCATGGTGAACTGTTGACCCCGACAAGGGGAAGGAAGTGCTCACCCAGCTGCATGTCATTTTTCATCTCTGATAGAGCTTAAATAGAGTTAGAGAGGGGGGGATGCAGAAAGAAGGGACCAAAAAAAAAAAAAAGGATGTGCTGGATGATTTAAAAAAAAGAAAAAGGTTGACTTGTGAAGTGGAATGGAAGTGTCGTATGATAGCCTCCTAAGTCGTGACCTCTGTGAATTTTAAAGTGTGTGCAGCTCAACTCGTTAATCAAAGACTGATGTGTATCACTGTGACACACACACACCAAAACACCGCCTCAACCAGGTGTCATTTATCATTTTTTTAACACAGTAGGATCATGGGAAGAGATAAGCATTCCCAGGTTGCCAACCAGTTCAAGAGAGAAAATGATGGTGTGTGTTTGATGTTGGCTGGTGGATTCATGGTCATGTTGGTTAATTTTAGATTAAGTTTTGCAGCTATTTGCTGCTTTATAAAGCCTAATGATAACTGGAAGCACCAGTTAATAATGGGTGTTAAAGTTAGACCTCTGTAGTCTACTATATTGCTCACTAAGGGAGCCTGGCACCTCCAGTTTCTGCACAAAAAAAGGAAATATCTGAACAGGCAGTTGGTGGGACACTCGCAGTATGAGTAATGCAGGTTTATCATGTGCTCTATACAGAAGAAGGAAGTAATGTGCAATAAAACAGTCACTAACTCTGGTGCTTTAATAAAATTTAAAATAGAAAAATTGCTAATTTTGTTATTGTGCTGCAGTTTTTTTTTAAGTGTACAACTATCAGCAGAGAACTTCCTCAAATAATGACTGTGTATCAGTAGGCGTCACATGGAAGCAAAAAGGAAACTACATGATGCAATAATCAGCGAGATGCAATGATAAAATGATGGAACTGCTAGGAATGTTACTTTTGTGAAGTTTGAAAAGCACACAAAGCAGATTCCTCAAACAGGTGAAACAGAAAAGCTAATGACAGAGCTCACATATTAAAAAAGGACTTCAGGAAGGTGTGCTGCTGGCATGCAAGTTCTTCTCCTGTTAAGGTTGTCCAATTTCCATCTTCCTCCTGCAACAAAAGATGGAAGCCATTGTGGGATTCATTGGGAAAGTTTATTTTACTAATTTCAGGGCAATCAGTAAAGTTTTCTTTATATTCTTTTTTTTTCACACAAACATCTGTTTCATACATTTTGATACCATTTGATGTCAAAATCACACACAACCAAAGTTGCGTCCACACTTCATAAACATGCCGTATATTAAGTCTGGCTTCAGTCCGGTGTGATTGCGCTAGCTTGCTCTGTTTGATCAAGAGGGGCAGAGAGAGAGGGAGAGAGGAAAAATGAGCCTGCCAGTGGTTAATTGAGCATACAGATTCCTAATGTGTCAGGCAGTGGCCTCGCAGATGAGGGATGGCACTTTTTTACGATGCATCTTCCTTTGTTTCCTCTTCAGGCCTAATGAAGTCGGCCTTCCAGTCGCCACCTGGGCCGGACGTTCAGACACCAGAGACACTCTCACATCCCCATTCACAAAGTCTAACGGCGAGTCATCATCTTCAGTGCTCCCCCACACCCCTCCCAACCTTATCCTCAGCCAGCCTGAAGATAAATACACACACATACAATGACATATAGGCACACAGGCATTCTCATACACATACTGTATATGAGAGTCCACGCACACACACACAAAATGAGTTATTAGCCAGACGTTTGTGATAAACTCACACTCTTGCCCGATGTTTGCAGCATATTCATTATCAAAGCCGCAGACCTGTTTATTTTTACTGTCTCAAAACAGCAAGCATCCATTATCCAAAGATTTTTTTTTTGTTTTTGTCTCTCTTGCTTGTCTTTTTTTTTTTCCACATGCCTTTAGGTCACCCACTAATGAGCTTAACACCGAGGAAACGTGGAAGCGATTAGATGAGGTTTGGCTGTTTGAACAACGGGTGATGATATTGTACCTTATGATTACAGCCATTTATATCAACAGAAACAGGAGAGGCGAAAGAAGGCAAGCAAACTCTGTAATATTCCACATGTATTCACGTGGATCTACTTGTGTGTAAATGGCAAAAAGTTATCACAGCTGTTGGCAGCTTCCCACTCCCTACTTATCCTTGTTCCCGCCGTAGCAGGTCAGGCCTTAACCTGCTGTAGTCCCACTTTCTCTTTGGTGTTGCAACTCAGGCCAAGTAGTTCTGGTCACCAAAACATGTTCAAGGTGCTCTGTGACCATATGTTTGTTCACTGGGGAGATGAAGAGGGAAGGGCTGGTCTATATGACCTTCACCCTGGTTGAGCAATGAATACTCCAGGCTCCCCTCGCTTGGGTTCATGCCAGGCGAACACAGTAGACCAGCATCCCAATCATGTAACTGGATTCCAGCAAGACATTGATGGTACAAGAACTGGAGGGTAAGAATGTAAAAGATAGGAATTGTCAACATTTCAGATGTATTTCTTTTATATTTAAGAAATGCCTCGCTATCTGTTTAAATCATTAAACAGAATTAATCAAATTTAAATTACTTGGCTTTGCACATTTACACAACAGCTCATAACCTCCCCGTGTGTGATTGCTGTAATTTCCTTAAAATAAATAAACAAATAAATTGTACAGTTTGTGCTCATATACATTGAGGTCGGCCATGCATGGCACACGGCACATTACATTTCCCTTAAAGCTAAATCCAACTTCCATTTTTTTTTGTTTCATTATATGAAATCAATTCCTCATTCAGAAATATTTAACTGTGGCAATCTCCAAAATCATTGCAGCTGAAAGACCTCAAACAATAGCAGCAGTTCCTTGTTTTAGTTCTCTTGGTTGCAGGCAAAAGTGATGTGGTTTTAGTATTAGGATTATAATATTAATAAGGAAGTTTTTGTTTCAGCTTGAACTATTTTGAATCAAACAAAAATTTTTATTAAAATCTCTAAACCCTCTTAACCTCTTTTAACATTTTATTAAAATATTCCATCTACACAAGGGTGTAAAACAAGCAAAGATTAAATCTGCACTGATAACTCAAAATGTCAGCATGGTTGAGTCAACAGGGAGCTTCATGGGAAGAGAGAGGGCAGCAGGAAAATGCCATTACTCTCCAGATAATTTAAACATGTGTTGGCATTTATCTTGGTGGTCCACGTCCGAACACCAATGACAAACTCTTGTTATTGGTGGATTGAATCAAAGCTGAAGGGAGACCCACCAAAAACCCTAATCCCTTACTGTTTCCTTCTCTCTAACTTGAAATTATAAAATAAAAGGCACATTTGTAGTCACTGTAGTTCCTCAAAGTAACATAGATACAGCGGAACAAAACACATATTTGACCGAATAGATCTCTTTTGCCATCCCAGTGCAGTAATTTTGTGGGAAGAATAAATATTTCTGCTTGAGAACTCCATTTAAACTGTGAAATGACTGCTGTCACTGACACATACTCCCCCCATCTCATCCCCCCACTATGTATACACACACACATTCATACACACAGACCACGCTCGCCTGATTTTGGATAGATAGATGGTTGGAAAGAGGAGGAGAAGGGGGGGGGGGGACTAAAATATATAATCTCCTGAAAAGAATGAGGCCCTCTGGGATTTTCTCATAGTGGCCCCTCTCTGCAGTGGGGCTGGGGGAGAATGGGTGAGTGCTGGTGGTGTGTTTTGGAGGTGGTGGTAGGGGCAGGAGGAGGGGGCGGGCGGGGGGACTAAAACAGACTAAAACGTGGCCACTCTGCACTGTAACCTGAGCCAGAAGGGGGCCAATCTGTCAAATAATTAGCTGTTGCCCAGCACAAAGGTTTTATTTGCAGGAATTTCATCGAGACGGGATTGAATAATATGTCTGTGTATTGTGTGGGGTCATGGGAACATCATCTCTTACTGGTGGGCCATAAAAGACGGCTAAATGATAATGAGAAAAGGCTCAGGTAATTCAATTCCTCAAGCATTGGTTTCCACCATCCACCCTCCCTTCCCTCTTTCTCTCAGTCATTGTGTCCTTTCTCTCTGTGCAGCTAATTGCAGAACTTTCTGCTGACTTTCAAGTGGCTTTACTCGCTGTGCATGGAAACACACTGTACTTGTCATTTTAGCTAAATCTAAAAGTACATGCTTACATTTAACAACATTTTCCCTTTGAATTAATAAAAAAAAATTACAAATTACACAAAAAACAGCCACGGAAACTAATAAATGAATTTACTATTTGATATTTTGCTAGTATGTTCATCACTTAAATACAAATTGACAATCTGTATGTGCTACCCACTCAGAAACCCACTGGTCCTTTTGTACACTGACCTCTGACCCCCTAGAGCGGCCAACCAGGAAGCAGATAGTGTTAAAAGGGATTGATTGGTGTGTGGCCTATAGATGATTGTTTATATCATTCCATACTGGAGGTTTGACCCCTGCTGACCCATCTTCGGACCAATCTGCTGAGAGTCATGACCCGCGTCCATTTGCAACAGCGCTAATTACCTCTGACGGCTCTCGCTTTGCATCGGGCTTGTAAAACGAAGCCCTGCGGTGGCCTGATTGAAGAAAGACGCAGCACAGCTACACCACCTCATGCCTTCCCTTTCCTCCTGCCTGAATGTCAAACACATTAAACTTAATGTACCAGCAAATCTTACTCAATTATTTGCATGTTGTTGAGGTGTGTGAACATATGTGTGTTTGGGTTCATGTCTGGTGGCCCTAAATGTCGCTCGTGTGTGGGTGAATGTTCAGCTGTCTGAGAACCCTCAAACATGCTGGTGTTTACATGTGCAGAGGCAGCAACAGAGGAGGAGATGGGGACTTTTTGCCATTTCCACATGGGTCCATGTGACTTGAGCTTCCACAACAACACATTGCAGAGTGATGTGGAAACTTGATTTTAAGTAAAATAATTGGATTATTGCATCCTGTGATCTTGCTAATTATAATGAAAGCAAGCTTACTATTTTCCAATTATTATTCTATGCTGATTCTGTTCCTTCCTAATAAAGAGGAGCACTGATGCAAAACAAAATGCCAGGACTCCATTTTCTGCTTGTGCCTTAGAGCTATTCAGAGATGAGGGACTTACACACCCTCCGAATATTGCCCCTTCGCCCTTTCTATCCCACATAAAATACCTGACTACAAAGCATACAAACTTCCAAAATTACACCTCAGATTATGCAAATTATTGCCAAGACCAACATTTTTTAATTAAATACAGATATAGTTTTAACAAGTATTATGTCATTTTCAAAGCACGATGAGGTTAATTATTTGTAGCTTTAAATTGCTTCCTTGGTTTACTGGATATCAAACTGACACGAGTCACTCACCCGGCCTCTGACAAATCATCGCATCAAATCTCCTCCCCCTCCCCTTAATTCCCTCCACTCTGCCCATGCTGCTCCTCCGTGTGCACAAGCGCAGACACACTCCCATGCCTCTCAGTATCAGTCACTCATACGTCTCTGTTTGGTCAGTTTCCTACCAAATTCCCTGGATCACACTACATCTGACAGTATTTCATCTTGGATTTGAGGATAAGTGAGAGGATTTCAGCTCAAGCTTGGAGCTTAGCATGAAAACACCGCTCAGTGTGAAAAGCCAGGGGTTTACATGAATCGGGACTTCGCCACCCCTCTTCTCCACCCTCACTCCAATATCTTTTTTTCCTCCTATATCGCTCCCATGTGGTCTCTCTCTCTCCCCTCCTCTACTTCCTTCTCTCTCAGCAAGGTGTTGTCGATTTAGCTTTGAGTGGCTGCCTGACACAACATTGGCTAACTCCTTGAGGAGCTAAATACAGCTAACCCTGTTGCATAGTTATTCTATCACCTGACTCAGAGGGGAAAACAAAAAGGATGTATTTTAATTAGGTAAAACCTAGGAAAATCGGTATTGCTACAGTTGCATGGAGAAAGAGACATTGATAAAGGAGTAAAAATAGGAGGGATCAGAAACAGTGTGAAAAAGAAGAACAAATGTTTAAAAAGGGTAGTTGTGTATGTGAAGCAATTAGTGGTAAAAATGTATGTTTGAACAAAATATCTCAACTTTAGCGCACAGAAAATCACGTACTTATTCCTACTGGTAATACAGCCACAACTTAAATATAGTAACAACATAGTTGCTGTTAACTTTCAGCTTTTACTTTTCTACAAAAAACAGATTTAATACAACTGCCCACTATACCGTTTCATTGAGCAAATTTTTCAGTGACTATAGAGAATCTTAATAAAAAATAAAAATAAAAAATAGCCTTCCTGAGTCATCTGTACTTGGTTTGAGTATGCCACTCCAATAGTAAGTCGTCAAGCAATTACTTTATTGAGTTTTGAGGATTGTTACTACATTAAAAACTGTTATCTCAACATATGACGTCTGATTCATTCTTCTACACAATTTGGACTTTTTCTGAGGTAGTTATTTCATTGAATTTTTTTTTTTTTTTACGATAAATAAAAATGAATTCCAAATATATGTTTGGACTTCAACAGCTGATGACTCAGCACAATTTTATTTCAACTATTTACCTTAACACGATTGATGATGTTTAAAGGATTTATCAGTAACAACATGGAAATATTATGCTCTTAAACAGTGAAACAAGTGGCCCGCAGCTTTGTTTACTATTTATTTTTTAAATAAATGCTTCCATCTCTCATTTGGTCACTTTTTCCTTTAGCGATATGACTAATTTAAGTTCCTGAGCACTAGATTAGCTTCTTTGATTTCTCCTTAAAAGTCACATTTTGAACAATGCAGACAAATTCCTTAATAAAATCTACTAGTCAACATAAAATTACTACTTTAAAGCCGTTGTACAGTAAAATGATGCCTTGATTATAATCTAAAAAACATAGAAATACTTACATTTCTGCAGATTTTTTTATTTAGCATTTGTCTTGTCAGATACATTTTTCTGCAGCATACATGTTTAGCATACTCTAATAAAGAGTGACAGAAAAGTGAAGACCCCTGCAACCCCCACAACCAGCACACACACACACACACACGCAGACACGTGGATTTATATCTATATATCTCCAGCCAAGGTTAACCCTGAAAATAAAGAAATAAAAGCAATACCTGAGGAGAATCTTGAATGCCAGTCACTGGTAGGAAAGATGGATTGCCTGAATTCTCCACCAATCACCAAACAACACATTGGCTGCAGCATTGATTGATGAAGTATTTAAGTCGTCAATCTCACATCACCTGCTTTTCTTTTCTCTCTTTCACCCAGACGGCTGCTGTAAAGCTATGCTGTGTCTGCAGATACCAGACCCCGTCCCGTGGAAAACTTCAAAGAATTTCAGCCACTCACAATTTGACGTCGAGCTCAAAAAGACGGACGGCGAGGCCAAAGTTAAGACAGAGTTAGTAGCTTGTGAGCAGATTGTCCTGTACAACTGTAACAACCTGTTTGCCAAACACACACACAGACACACAAAGAGCTGAAGGGAAAACCCTCCATCATTCCATGTCTGGATCCTTCTCATATTGAAGCAGGGATTTTCCATACACGCACTACCCTCATCCTGCTGTGTAATGGACATCAGCGTATATAACTCTGTCCAATATTATTGATTACAAATCATGATTAACAATAATAATATTGCTAAAAATGGAACATTAGCTCTGACCTCTGACCCTACTTGGAGACCTCTTTGTACTCTATGATGTATTCAATATCATAATCATGCTTGAGTACACTTAGTTTGAAAAAAGGGAGGGGGGTAAGGGTGGGTGTGTGTCAATGAAGCAATGCTCACAAGCAGAGAGAAAACATCACAGCTGCAGGCATTGTGGTGACAGTGCCTCAGAGAGCAAACACAGAGCCAGTGTCTTCCTTGGAGTTGTCCCGAAGAGGCCATTGATCCACCAGTTAACCTATTCTCCTGCATCAGTTCAGCAGCAAACCCTCAGAGGAGATCATCCCCAACCCCCCCTTCTCAGACACACACACACTGCCCTACCACGGCCATTGTTTCCCTCTACTAATATGATACCCCCTGAAGGTTCTGCTCAGACCTCATTTCTAATCAATGCATGTGGTTGGTGGGATCATCCTGTCTCTGCAAATTAATGACTTCACTTTTTTTCTGTGGTTTCATGCCATCGATTTGTTTTATTAGCTCATTGATCTCCAAGCAACCTCCCCTCCCCCCTAAACCCGTACCCCACCCATCAGCTTCTTCTTTGCTTATCAATATGAACCAATGGCTCCAGCCTTGCAGAACACATTTCATCTTCTGATTGCTTAAAAACAACTATCAAGTGAAAATCATCACATTTTCCCTCCAAGTGTTGCAAATATGTGTTCTGTGTTTGTCCATGAGCCCAAAAATCTGAATATCCAGTTTAGCGTAATCTGGCTTCCTTACTTTAATACAACTGTCATGGTCTAAATCACTTTGACATTTATCTGGCCAGGGCTCAGTGGTCTTATTAACAGCCATATCTAACTCTCTTCTCATAATTCCCTTTGAGATCCGAACAAAAGGATAGGAAGTGCTTTACTCCGACAAGTCAGACTTCACTTCACAGGAGGAATTACAGCTTTTCATTTTCTGTCACTGGAGCGTTTTAGTGAGGTGCCCCACTAGCATAACGATGTTCTTTCTTTCCTGTTTTATGACTTGAGCCATGAACAAAGAGTTGATTCACAGTAATCAAGTATGAACACAAATGATGGTGTGTATTTGAAAATGAAAGAGACAGGGACAAAAGTGCACACACACACATACATTAAGAACATACAACTTAAAGGTGTGTTAGGTGTATTTAGGTGCAAGGTGGTTTTGTCTGAATCCATTGAAATAAACACAGTTGGGATTGTCAGAACGCTCGTACACTGTTCTATTACACTTGAAGATATATTATGTTTGTCCTTTGTGGACCATCAGGAATCTCCTCCAAAACAGATGGTACTTTGAGGATGACACACCATCCAAAAAAAGAGGCTGAAGTAGTACAACAGGTTGTAAAATGTCTGACTCCACCCA
This sequence comes from Rhadinocentrus ornatus, assembly GCA_037177495.1. Lineage (NCBI taxonomy): Eukaryota > Metazoa > Chordata > Actinopteri > Atheriniformes > Melanotaeniidae > Rhadinocentrus > Rhadinocentrus ornatus. The sequence goes on from JBAMHW010000006.1 coordinate 25,743,112, forward strand.
TCTTTTCTTCTATTCTCTCTCTCAGTCCTATCAACCTAACTTTGTCCCATTTTATAAGCAGGACAGTCGTCCACTGATACAAGCATGGATGAAAACCCAAATACATGGTGCGTCTCTATGGTGATGTGAGATACAGTACAGCAATATCTAGAGGATGTTCATGCTTAAAGATGAAAGACTGTTAAGAGTCCAGCTTCTCCCCACCAAACTGCATGTTTATCCAGCTTGTGGGAATTCCTGTTCCTCAGGATGAATCTGGAGTCTTCACGATTGGCTGTGTTCCCGTCCCGCCCTGACTGGCTCTTTCATGGAAATCACATCCCACACAGACAGAGACAGTTACTCACTTTTCCTCTGCTTAGACATTACACTGCTGACTGAGCATCAGGACTAGTGTGTTTATATTTTAAAATAAACACCTATGGGACTTCTCTCCAACTGATGCGCATGTAGATATAAATTTTCTGGGCTCCAATTATTCAACAGAGCAAATATTTAAACCTGCACAAATTTGTTGCAATTAAAAAAAACAACAATTTTCCATTTCTGCAATGAAAAGATACATATCATCTCATTATGTCTGAATCTTCCCTTCCAGCCTTATCCCACCCTGAACTGAAGCACTCGCCATTTATTATCTTGTCCCAACAGAACTTTGTATTTCCGCCTAATGTGAAGACAAATATGAAGAGCTGTCAGTGATGCTATGATACAGATAACAGCAGCACAAGTTTAATCAGATCGCAACCTTCAAGTATAGTCCACCGCCACAATGAATGAGAGACTGCAGAAAATAAAGATGGGAATAGGGAAATAAATAGTAGAACGTGTAGTGAGGGAGATGCACAATCCAACAGATCATCCAACAGAAACAAAATTAGCAGTGGAGCAAGGCTGCAGATGCACAGTATAAGTCTAGAGGTGACTTGTTGATTTAGATATTGAAAGGGGAATGGGAAATAGGGGGATTAGGGTTACAGATTTATTGAAGTAAAATACAGTACCTGAGGCAAAAGGAGAGTTAGCATGATTCTAATAAGCTCAAAAATCAGTGTTTGACATGATTGCATTTACTCATTCACAAGTTTCGATTTAAGTAGCCTTGAGGAATTGTTCTCCAGGCTTCTTGAAGGACTTTCTAAAGCTCATCTTTGGATGTTGGTCATCTTTTTTTCTGTTCTCTGTCAAGATAATTCTAAACGGCTTTAATAATGTTGAGGTACAGGCTCTGGGGTAGAGTAATCACTCCATAAAACTCATTTTAGTCCAGATCCTTTGTCTTTTGGCACACTTCCTCATACCTCCTTAAGAATGTTTTTTTTAACAGCATCCCTTCCATGCAGACAATTTCTGATGAGGCTTTAGCAAACTGTAGCTGGATAAACTGGAAGTAGATGCCTCTCTCAGGCCCTGTGTCAAGTCTTTGTAGCATGTTTCCCTTTTCCTTAAAAACATGTACTTTCAGATAGTGTTTATTTGATTTAGATTAGATGCTGTGTGTAGACACAACACTGGTTTAACCATTAAGATTGTGTTTTAAAATTTTCTGAATGATGTATATGTGTCTGTTAAGTGGAACAAGCAAAAAAACATTTTTCTGAAAATGGTTTAAGGTTTAAGGAATGGACTGAAATGAGTCTGGCTCCTTTTAACCAAAACAAACGAAACACACATATTTACTTAAATATTTTATTTTTTGTCTCTTTCACCTTTAAATTATACTTGAAAAACAGACTGTAAAGATTTACCTCAGCAGACATAAACAGGTAGGCAAGTTTAGGTGGGGTCAGCCATGACTACATGCCTACATCTCTCCTGTCTTTACATAAACCCTTTCAGGGCTTCTGGCAGCAGTTTCCTGCTCTTTCATCCGGCTCCCTTGTGGTAGGACTATTAGCCCGGCCTGTATACCTGCAAGTGTTTGGGAGGCAGCTGGCTCTGGACACTCATTGCCTGCACGGGCCCAGGGGCTGCTGGGACCTGGGAACGCTGGCACCAAATACCGATGGGTAATTAGACCTTCATTCAAGAGCAAATGTGGCAAGCATTAGACACAAGGCTCTTTCCAGTTCAATTCATATCTCCATCCTGCCTTCCTTCCCCTTCTAACAACCACGCTTCATCCTATTTTTTAAAACCCATTTCTCTCTTGCTTTTGTTTTTCTTCTCTTGGAAAATAATTTTCAAATCAAAATTAATGATGTGTTTCTAAATATCATAGGAATTAACATAAAAAATAACATAAGCACATGTGCTCACTGATACCACATCAAAATAAATAACAAAAAAAAAGGAAACGTTATAACAGTATCATTGTAGACATGCTCTTTACTCCATCTAAAATGCAGCTGAAACTGATCTACCCCCACCCGAAAAATAAGAGAAAAGCAGCAAACAATTATTAATATAAGTCCCATTTTTTTGCAATGCAGCTACACAAATGTATATTTATGTCATTAACTTCAAACATAGTTCTGTTGTGCGCCACTTTGTCATTTCCTCAGTGGTGAGAAACATGACAGCGCTTGTTTCTCATGTAAGAGGAAAACTAGTGAGAGGCCCCTTCTAGTTTTGCGGTTTAAGGTGACATAACCCATAATTCCACTCAAACCACAATGTTCTTTAATCAGATGTTCCTCTCTGATATTGCAAGAAAAGTTCACATGATGCAAACAACTTGCAAATGACAAATCACTGAGACTGAAAACACAGAAAGATGTCCAACAATAAATAACTAAATGAAAAAAATTAAATAAATGCAAGACAAGAATGATGAGAAAACCGTAACAAGTTATTAAAAGCCAACCCTTTATTCTATTCAGTTTATCTAGCTACAAAGGACTAACTAATGAAGCTTAGATTTTTTTTTAGTGTTGGTTGCAAAATTAGGATCCACTTGGAAGTTTAGATCCTCAGAAGACTAAAAACTTGAATGTCCATGCAAGAAAACAACAAAAAAAGACCAGAAAAGAACTAGAATTTAGCAAAATATCAACATAGTGTGACAGTGGAGAACTAATATGATGTAGTGTGGTGCTGAGTTAGCCACACAAGCTAAAGACTGCATTCATTTTCATTGTGTTTTTTCTTTACATATTAGAGTATAAAAAAATGAGGCGTTCAATTTTTGCTTTAAAATTAAGCAGGATGCAAAATAGAAACTAATTCCTGGTGATCAGCTGGTGAATTATTTATCATATTACACATAAACTGAACAATGCTACATGTTTATGCTTGTAGAAGATGTTAAAGATGAGAAAAAGCAAATCAGGAGATATACAAAAAAAAAAAAAAAAAAAAAAGAAATTCAAAAACAAACAAGAAAGTTCTGCATAAGTTCTATAATTTAGATCTTTTCTTCACATCTGTCATCATACCCAGGTGTTTGGGCTGTTATGCATCATCTTTTTTTTCCTTTTTAATCCTGTCATCATGCCTCAGGTTCAGATTGTGTCTTAGCCAAACAGTCCAATCCCTATTCATAAGAAAGCTACATTCCTGACTTATTTCATGGCACAATGATCTTTATTATTTACGTTTCTGGCACCGTCGCTGCCCAGCAGCATCCCGTGCCGGAGAAACCTCACTTCTAACTTTTTCATCAGGGATGCTGCATGGTTGCAGCTGAGTTTTGCTTTATGTACAAGCTGGGAAGCGGATGTCAACACACTGTTTGTGTTGCACCGTGGCTGATTCAGCAAAAAAAAAAACTGCAAGAAGGCATTATGATAGGAAGAGAGGAAAGAGTAAAAGGAACAGAGCAAAATGTAAAACAAGAGTCATGATAAGACTGTCTGACTGGCAGGAGAGATCTCACAGTACAGGTAGGATGCAAGACAGATGCCAAGGTAGCCTTCGAGAGGGGGCACGTCATTGAGAAAATCTGCAGAAGTTCTGTAGTGCTTTTAAACTGGTGGTGAGTTTGCTCTCGCACTGGTACGCAGGTGGTATGCGTCTGTTTGCTGTCGTTTTGCTGTTTCTCCTCCTAATCTAAAGGTTCTTTTGACAGTTCACTTCAGTTACGGTACGTATTTTCTATTTTAAAACAACAATGGCGTCCAGTTTGCTTCAATGTCTTTATTAGCTTGTGGGAAAAAAACAAAGAAATAATTTGTTGAGCGTCTCATCAACTTGATCCATTGGGTGTTGTTTTTAAAAATGGAGGTTAGTTCACAAATTCAGCAGGAAGATCCTGAAATCAGGAAGTAATCCCTCGTAATCCCAAACTGACCAATCATAAGGGAATACTTCTGCGTAACCGTCTATGTAGCAGGGGGTGCACATCAGGTCTGGAAGAGGTGCGCAAAGCTACACAGTGCCTACGTTGGTGGCGCAGACGCAGATGCAGATGCAAACGCAGATGCAGAGCGAGTATACATACAGCTTAAGATTTGAATCAAAAAGCGCTGGTGTAAATGCACCCTTAAGGCAGCAATTCATTGTGATAAAAATACCCTAAAATATACTAACATTATCACAAATAAACTTGCCATGATGCCACATAAAATTGAATGTTGATGCTTAATCTTACCTGAGTGGAATTGTTATGTTACCTAATGTTCTATATCATTTACAGAGCAGAAAAAATGTACTCACGGAGCAGAGACCACACTCATGTTATGTAGAATTATGCTGAGCAATGAAGCATTTTTTCATTTAACTGAATTCAGAAGTCAAATTATTAGCAATTTTGCAAACAGTAATTTTCTAAATGAGAAAATCTGCACATTACAGGTTCAAATATGGCAATAAATGAAAAACTGAAGAGACTTGAAAAGGTATTTTAAAATCCATGTTTTCTATTACATAAAAAACATTAACATACACCTTTTTGACTATTTGGGAAACATTATCAGATTATTGTCTATTTAATGGAGCTTTTTTTTAATACTGTTGGTTCTCCACTCAGACAGGCATAATCATGTGGACATAAAATCAACTTGATTCCACTGATCATAAAGAGAAAGAAGTAATTCCCTCATTAAATCCTTGGGTCACAGGTAAGGGAGGGGAGGGGTGGGGGATGTGAATGGGCTGACAAGCTGTTCTTTGTCTACAGTGAATTGAATGAGAAAGCTGGGGAGGATGCTGCTTTTAGCGGTCAGGGAAAAACACTGGGCCCAAATTAGCATAAACAGGAACACAAAAGAAAAGGGGACGAGGAACGAAACAGAAAATAATGTTGTCAACAGGACCCCCCTGTGAGGAATTTCAATTTCATATATCTAATTATCCCTGTCAGTGACAAAAAGCTGTCTTTGTTCCCTGTCTTTATCTCCCGCATCTCTCTCAATTAATTTCGGCATACGAATATGACTAATTGTCTCTCTGCAGCTCTGCAGCCGCATAAATAATAATTTCAGCCCCTGTTTGAGTTGGGGAGGTGGTGTTCACGCATCAGTTTATGATATTTGGACACAATGGATTTAGCATAATTCAGGTGATCACATTAGTAGGCCGAAGCAACCTCTCTGCAGGTATCACCCTCTGCTCGGCAGTTTCATAGCCTGCATAATACCTCCATATTTTCCTTCTTTTGTACAAGACAGCATTATTTTTTTACATTTCTATCTCTGAGATTGTTTCTTTGTTTAGAGGTGATTTTCGCATCATAATCAGACAGAATGAAAGAGGTGGTAGCTTATATGTGCATGGTGTTTAATGAAACACCGGCAATACCAGTCAGCATTTAGAATGCGATTTCTGTATTTATTTGCATGTTTAAGTTAAGTTGAGTTACTTGTGTGCTGCCTAACGTGCATATCAAATATCAACAACATGTGGAATTTCTGTACTTAAACCTCTTTTCATTGCATTTATTAACTTTCCCAATTATTTTCTTGATAAACAACTTCAAATTTAAGTTAAAAAAAAGCACTAAATTTATCCTGCAAGAGTGTTTTCACTCTTTATATAAATTGCATATACATATCTTTAATCATAAAGTATTGCATTATAATCTTACAATGTCTGCTTAAAAAAGAAAAAAAAAGACCTTGTTATTTCCTGTCTCAGACAAAGAAATATCAAGTAAAGAGTGAGAAACCCTTGGAGGATAATCCTAACATGATGCCATTTGCTTATTCAATCAAATCTCTCTAAAAACAATCAGCAAAAGCCTAAACATAATGACCCAAGCATCTGAAACCTGTCCAAACAAAGCTGCAGTCGAGTCTTGGAAGTCCAACCATAAAACATACCCACTCATTCACCCACAGAGAGACAGGGAGGGGGGAGTGAGGAGGGTGGTATTGTTACATTTCATTAGACACATTCCTTCTCTGTGGACTCTTGACCAGTTGCCATGGCATTTCAGCTGACCACATTTCATATCAACCTCTTCAGCTCTCTTATCCTTTCTTTCTCTATCATTTGTGTTGACATGAATGACAAAAAAAATTCAGTTACATTTACAAATTAGGCAACAACACCAATGCTTCGCTACAGTTTTAAATATATGCTGTCAAGACAGACACTTGAAAAAGAGCAAAAATAGTGAAATTCAGATAAAAATCATCCAAAACTCAAGGTCCTTCCTTTTTGCCTTTATGCTTAAATGTTGTAATTAAACATGAGATGGGTTTTGATTTTAAAATTTCTGAATAAAAACTTAGCTCACTTGAAGTGGATTCTGTCTGTTTTGAATTGGCAAAGATTAAAACACAGTCTCAACAACTGTTTCGTGTGGCTGGTGTCTTCTCAGATATGATATAATATCCCAAATATTCCCGGAAATTAAAGAATTAAAGAAGAAAATTCCTCTATCTTTGTTTTATGTTGCAGGTGTCCACTACAGTTGTTCTATTCTTTCTACTTAAGGTTGGTTTTCAGTTGAGGCAAATACAGTTGAATTACAATCACTATTAGCCTCTGGTGACACTGCACAGCCTAGTTTAATCACTTCAGAGCAGTCATTTGAGATATTTCTGATTTGCATTTCTTTGTTGCAGCTTTTCAAATCACTGAATCACATGGAAACTCAGCTTTTCATAGTAAATACAGTCGATGTTAGAGAAATCTAGGGTGTCAGATTATGCTGTTTTTTTGGAGAACACTGGTGTTCTTTATAAGCATGGTGTCCTCCAAGTCATTGATCTCAGCAACATTAGACATGAAGTGGTCCCTCGTCATATCGCGGTTCATCTTCTGCGGTCTCGCTGTTTCGCTAAAAAAATTTTTTGTATGCAGCACTGCATATTTAAGTATATGTAAATCCTATTTCAACCATTCTACAATTTTACAGTTTTACAGCAGGAATCAGCCCACTGTGCTGTGACGTTACAGCCGAAGGTGGGGACGCAGCACCAGCAGAGAAGCTGTAATATATTTTACGGGGTGAGTAATTATTAAGAAATTCACGTTGTTAAATAGTTTTTGAGAGTGTATGAGAATGTTGAAAATGTTCATTATACTTTGGGAAAGGTCTATAAACACTCCGAGGAGGGATAATTAGGCCTTAACATGCATTTGCAGAACATAACCCCCGCAATAAACGAGGGACCGCTGTATGTACTTTTGAACAAACTGATACTTAAGAGAAAACAACAAAACCCTCAGAGGTTGGTTTGAGATAAACATCTATGGTTCACACCTATTTCCTCTTTTATTTCTTGTTAAATTTTATTTCACCTGTAGTTCAGTTCACAGTTGGACTGAAGCTTTGCAACCACGTATCTAATGTGAAACTGACACAAAACAATCTATTGATTTGAGTTCACAGAGATATTTTTGTGTTGCCAGAAAAAAAAAAACCTGTAGAAGAACAGAACGTTGTCACTTTTCATGGAAATAAATTTATTACGTAATATTTAGGCCATTGAGTCTGTATTTGGAGAAGTTGGAGGGTGAAACTATATGTCAAACTTAGAATCTGAGTAAGTTAAACATTTTTTCCTTGAAAATAAATTTTTTTTATTAAGTCACACTCAGTTCTCAGAAGCTGCGTTATCATCGTTTTACACATTAAGAACTTTGTTAGGGTTGCTTAATATGATAAATTAGTTATAGTTGTGCATTAAAACCTTTGTTTAAAGCTTAAAAAAATCATATTAGAACCAAACCTGTAATTACATTTTGGATTAAAACCGGCTTTTCCTGAATTATTGTCAGTCTGGTCCAAGGGGCCAAACACAAAAGACATGTTGGACACATGAACCAGAAGTCCTGTCCTGTTCTGTGATTTCATGTTTTTTCTTTGAAAAAGCTGGATAATGATGGTGAAATTAGCAGTTTACTGCGTTTAGATGTATTAAAATCTGATCCCAACGGTCTCCATTTGGGTGTGTTTTCCTTTGTTAACACCAAAGAGCACTGACAAAAATCACAGGCTGTAAACCGCAACAACATTAGTACTAGTCTGCCTGTTACTATGAATAGTTGGATATGAAATGTCTTTGGATTTGAGAACCTTGTAAATTGCTGTATAGGTTTATTGTACCCCTGTCAGGTTTCTGCATTCCTTATTCATCCACTTATGACTAATCTCTTTTCTTTATTCATTATTCACTACTTTTCCACAAAGAGAGTATTACAGTTTACAGTGGTCAACCATTCCCAGAAGCAAGCAGCGGTACTGGCAAGGAAGCGAGGTAATGTACTGCTGTAAATGGGGACAACCAACAACAAAAAAAGTAAAATCAAAATGCGCAAAAATATGTAAAGACAAAATATATATATATATAATTTAAGCAGAATTTCCCCTCTGCTTTACTGTAGGGTGCTATGAAGATATTTGTGCCTGCAAAAGTCCTACACTAATTATCCCCAAATAAAATTAAGCCTATAAATAAGCAGCTTTAAAGTTCAGCAACTTTCATTTTACATTGACTGTGAGGTAAAAGAACAGATTTTCTAAGAGAGATGTGGAAGCTTTGTTTAGTCCTAATTCAACACAGAGCTATTAAACTAATTCATCAACTCTGATGAGTATCATCATCTAAACCCGCTTAAAAAATCCAAATTATGCAAAACTTTTAAACAGTCTACGCAGACTAATGAAAAAAACTTTCAATCCAGATCAGACCAGCAGGTGGTTAAAATGTGAGGACAAAACAAACTTATGGTCCATTTTTATGTCACTGTTCATTCCTCCAAACTGTGTCAAAGTATAAATGTGATCTAAAATTTGTTTTAATAAATATTTCAGCAGAAGTTTTTTATATTTAGTTTTGCTTTATCTTAATATTCTCCACGCATTTGTAGCTTGTTAAAAGGATGACCCAACATGCAGTTGACACAGAAATGAGTGACAGGCTAGTCTTAAAAACTGATTTCTCTTTATTCAATCTAATAATCCAGAAATTTTGAAGAATTTTAAACTTCATGGACCGACACCTGTTGTGGTCAGACCAGAAAATGGAATTCAGTCCTGCAATTATATCACCAAAATACAACCTGTCACTCCAATCAAGCAGAATAATTCTGCCAGGAAACTTTCCAAACACACATTAATTTGCATTTTTCCATCAACAGTCAAGTGTCTGCAAAAAAAACAGGATAACAAAAGGAGAAGAAATTGATTAGCATTCAGTGTATACATGGTTTCAGGACAAGGGCTGTTAAGTTTGAAATTAACATGTAAACAGTTGGAAAGTCTGCACTGCAACCCCCCCAGTCCCCTTCTCCTTAACCCCCACCCCCTTCCCTTTTAGCGCCTTGATAAATATACATAAAGCCCCACACAAAGACTGCCTTGTTCCTTTAAATGGGCTACTTTTTAATGCAGACATATATTTCCAGGATTATATCAGCATTCAGTTGCAAATTCTGAGTTTTAATACTCCAGTTGGGGCAGTCTATGAATAAGAGTATCATTTGAATGCAAGGGAACACCTGGTGCTGAGGGCTGGGCTGTGTGGGGGCTTTGAGCTGACCTGGTGACAGTGCCAAGGTTTCACTTGTTCCCAGCCTTTGCATTCAAATTCTCCCAGCCTCTGCCTTCGCTACGGCACAGTAAACTGTACATATAACCTCATGATCAACAAATGGGGCAGAAAAATAGTAAAAAGAATATGTTTGAAGTTGGAGTGGAGAATTTTTTTCTTAACTAAATCTATTTTTTAGGAGAATAAGAATGACTTTTATGTGAAAAGTGAGCCTTTCCACAAATCTTCAGAAGTGGCTCATGCCATAAAGTGAGCATCCACTAACATGAGATTACATGTTTATTGGATGTTAAAACATAAATGGAGCCTTTTACTGCTGAATTACTTTTGCCTGTTTGGCTGCACCTGATTTGCAGTCTCAGGTCAAAACTAAAGCAAGCGCTCATTTTTACCGTAACAAGTAAGGAAAAATGTTTTTTTTTTTTTTTTTTGCACTGACTACATTAGATATAAAAGAAAATAGAGAGAAAGGAGGGAGGAGTTGTACTGTTTGGAGGAGAAGAGAGGAAGGGGTACAGGGTCTTTTCGTATGCACCCCACATCCACTCAACACACAATCAGGCCTGTATTGCATTTTGCAAATTTATACCCAGGATGTTGGTTTAGAGTGTTCCCCTGAAAAAAAGAAAGAAAGAAAAAGAGAGAGAGAGAGAAAGAGAGAGGATTTTTTTTTCAAGTAAGTGTCTGCTTTCATGAGCAAGAGTGATTGAGGCATACAAACAAACCTTTGTTTCCTCGATCACAGATGCAAGGCCCGAGCTCTGATTTACGCTCCGCCCTGCGACACATTTGCACTTTTTTTTTAAATACTTCAAGACTAAGACTGTATGAAAAAAAGGGATAATAAACAGAAAATGTAATTTGTGGTTACAGCTTCAAAAACAATAAGAAAATACAACATTATCACATCAGCAGCCAAGCTACTTTATGGATCCACTTGCCTTTCAAACCAGCCTCTCTTCTTCCTTAAAATATTTGCACAGGGTTATGTTTGCAGTGACTGGATAGCTGCTCATGACAAGCCAATCTATAGTAAGACACAAACAGTCAAAGTCAAAGGCAGGAAAATTGAAGCTAGAGGACTTTGACTGTTCTTTGCCTTGGTTGGGATGTTGGGAAAAAAAATCTGCTTCTTCAATATAAACCAACAATGTAAGGAGATTTTTCTCAATTAAGGGAGTCCTTGAGGGTGTTACAGTATGCTCCTGTTTCATGATACAACTCTAAAGTAAAATAACATTCATATATGCTTGGTAAAAGTGTAAATCTGGTGATGTGTGTTGCCGTAGATCAATGGGTTATATTTACAGTGCTGAGAACACAGTCATGTCTGTGCACCAATGACAGCTTCTTTATGTCAGTACCAATTAATAATTAGTTTAATGATTTCAGAGCTTGACATGTGCCCCGGACAAATGGGGGCAGGAAAATGCACACTCAGTCCTGTTTGCATAAATCTGCCATTTCAGCTCGGGTTGAGGGAGAACAGGGGAAAAAGAGAGAGACAGAAAGAGAGAGGTGGGGGAATTATAGGACTCAGATGTGTGTGATTGGCGGTTCCCTGGGCTCCCAGGGTTACAGAGTTCAGAGAAAAGCCGATTATTGCTCTCCCTCAGGTCAAGCCTTCATAAATAAACACGGTGAGAGCCCGAGGCACTGTGTTTTAGTATGATTAGCATATCATACAGCCTATCGACATGGTACTTATCATATTACAGCACGGTCGTCCTCTGAACACACGGAGGTTACATGTACGGGGCTGCTGAGCATACATCTCTGTTCATTAGAAGGCTCCTTGGGGAGAGAATAAATCATATCAGCACGTGGTTATGGCAGCCCAGGCGTTTGACTCAGCCATCCAGCGGTTAACCAGGGCCCTTAATAATCTGGGGAAGAGTTGACAGTTAGTTTCACACTGAGGAACATGAGAGGGGACGAGTGGGAATGATGGGAACCATTCACATAGCCTTATAAATGCCTATAGAGCTCATTTTAAACTGAAACTTTTAGCATAATAAAAGATCCTATAACGACCTACTGAGTTCAAAGGTACGATCACATGTAAGGTTGGTCACAGTTAGATGGCTTAAAGATGCAGGATGCACTTAGGGGAGGAATTAAGCTGGTGCAGAAGCCTTAAATAATGACATGATATGGAGGTTACTGTTCATTTTGTCAACTTTAAAAGCCCTTGACAACCTATTGAGAGTAAACAGAAATGATCAATTTTACATTCATGTGGCCCTCAAAATGAATGTGGATGTTCAAACTCAATTTGTGACAAAAGGTTATCAAAATATAGCTTTTTTTTAGGGTATGTAAGTGTCCTTGTTGCTCAACTTACCTCAGATAAGAATGAAGTTACTGCACGGTGGTGTGGTGGTTAGCACCGCAGCCTCACAGCAAGAAGGTCGCTGGTTCGAGCCTCGGCTGGGGGAGGT
>JBAMHW010000006.1:25764678-25779802 GCA_037177495.1 Rhadinocentrus ornatus
AGAGTGTGTCCGAATGTGTGACTGGTATTGTATGTGTGTGTTTTTCATGACCATGACTTCTATTACCCAACTGTGACTCACAATGATGTAGAAAAAGGTTTTGGACAACACTGGCTTGAACTGATGGAGCCTGATGCTACCCTCTACTCCCTCCTGACTCCTTGTAGGTGTTTTCAAACATGTGCTCGATGTGCTACCACATATGTGACAGTTTCACATCAAACGTGTTACAAGTTCCTCACAAAACAAAGAAGTAACTTTTTGGAGTAATGAAATGAAATAATTTGACAGTTTTTGGTTATTATGGCAGTTTTATTTACCGTGAAATACAAGCATGTTACGATATTATAGGTACATGTGAACATATTTGTAAGGATGCACGCTAGGAGTATAGTGATGTTATGAGTTTTGAAAAAACTATTACTTGTACTGTGGATTTATATGATTTATATTGAATATTCTAACGTACACTATGTGCAAGTATTACTGCTTTAAACTCAGCAATTTCTTGTGTTTCCATTTGTTTTCCATTACACAAATTTACTGTAAGTGTGCACAAATGCATAAGGTTTGACAAGGAAAACATGCAATTATACTCCAGTTCAGACAGATACACACACACGCACTTATACCACAATAGAGGGAAGGTGCAGGGAGCCAAGTTGAGCTGCACTCACAACACAGCTGGTTCTCCGAGGTCAGTAAGGAGCTTGAAGTGTTTATTTGTCCAAGTGTTTTATTTGTTTTCTAATACAGCAGATTTGACAGATCTACTTGAAAAGAATCACAGCGTGAAGAGTGTGGGAAATTTCCACTCACCAAAGAAGTTACTCTCTCCCCTTCCTCCTCTTAATTCTATTAGTTTTTCATAATTCATTACCATCCTGACTATTTCCTCTGGTTCCTCCATTTTACTATTTTTTTCCCCTCAAGAAAGCATAATAGTCAAGCTCTAGCAACTCACTAGGGTGTTGCAGTAACAACCTCCAACCCTCTGATGGCTAGACAGTAGGCCATTGTAAAGCTGAATCGCCATGGATTTATAGCCATCGTCCCAGGTTCCCAGAATGTAATGTCACTCTGTCACACTGTCATCAATCTGCAGCCTCTGACCAAAGATAAAGAGGGATAAATTTGCTGTTGAATAGTAGCCCAACAGCAAGAGTGCAACTTCTTTAGGCATGATCTCATTTTCATCAGCTGCCTGTCATAATTGAAATGTGTGGGTACAAAGAGCTCCATTTACTCCTGGATGCAGCCACGTCAGACATGGTCTCCTGCTTTGTGATGGCATAATTAAGAACAGAGAAAATGAATACACCTTATGATGCCCACGCTTCTCCAAGACATCTAATATTCTTGATGTTATAAAACCTCCAGACTGATGATAAGATTTCATCTTAGTGTTTCATGACTGGTGACAAATTCTATTTTTATTTCAAAATATTTGCGATCTTCCACAAAAACAAAGTAATCTGCTTTCATACACTGTACACTGCAAATTCTCCTTGCTCTTAAACTGTAACCTTTCCCATGATCTGCACACGGACGTTTTGACCATCATAAATCAGGTTCATAAAGGACAGATTCTGTCTTTTTTTTAAAAATAAGAGACGGAAACCTAAATCCTCACAATTAATGTGCTCTCACACCCTCTCATAGCCATGGCAACCGTGGCAGTTTGCCATGCCATGTTGAGGATTCAGGCACTGACACAAAGTCATTCAGTGATGTCCTCTCACTTCAGAAAAGTTTAAATCTCAAAGAGTTTACTGTCTCCTTTCATTTTAAGCTGGAAACCAAACAATATTTTGCTTAAGGTAAAGGCACTTATGCAACATCATAACATTATAAACACCAAATACCTTACAATGGCTCCTTTTTTCATGTCTGACAACTTTTCTGTTGTAGAGAAAAATAAAAGGTCCGTACAGGTACAAATATTCTCTGAAAGTGCCAGGATGACCAGTTAAGTTAGTTGTAATCACGTAAGCATATTTTCATATAGTATCGGCTGGTTCCTGTCGCCGTGCTGAGTCAGGCGGCCGTTGGTTGTAGGCAGACTGAAATAAATAATAATCTTAAAGATAAGGGACATCCGCAGAGAAATAGACCCTGGACAAGCTAGAACGAAGAAAGACTATTGTTAACCCTATGCTGAGTATTTGTCATACATTTTTTTTTAAATTGCTTCTTATTTATAATTGGTCTTGTAAAATAAATCTGCAGTTAAATGAACAAATCTGCCTGCGAGATAGATTTCTCAGGGCTGTTTTGTCTGCTCCATTCTGTAAATATGTAAATTATTTAAAAGACAAATTTGAACTTTGCAACAACATTGTCAGACACAGACTTTACTAACTTCTTTGTCCTGTGATTCTCCTTTGAAAACACGTCAGGCAAACAGATGTCTTCACATCTCTGACATTCTTGAGCTAAAGTTTTTGGGGATATTTATACAAGTGGGAAAACTAAGAGGCTTTTCACTACTAGGAAATGCTATTGAAAGACACAATAAGGTTAACTCTTGTCATGTAGAAGGGTTTAATAACTTTTTTGTTGTTTTGATGTATTTTATCTGTTAGTTTTTTTTAACTTCATTTCTTATATAAAACAATTTTAATAATTTTAAGTTTGATTAGTATTTTTTTAAAGAAAGAAAGTTAATATTGGTAATTCCGTAATAGTGAAGATAGTTAATAACAGTAATATGATTCCATAATATAATTTTTAATTCCACTAAACACAATAAAAACTTTAATACATATATTAGTACCTGTTAAAATGCTCAAAGAATTTAAAAAAAAGTTTTTTTCTTCCTTTTGTATACCCATAATGAATATATATTGCTTTCAGGTGAATGGAGCAGCTTTTATGTACACCCAATAAAATAAAGCATATGCTGTTGTTTTTTTTAGATGTACATAAAATGGCAATGGGAAATACACAGAGTAGAGACACAAATAGTTGGAAAGTGTGGATGCTAAAATAAGAGGAAAAAGGAGAGAAACTCACCCACTGTGACAGAGCTGCGATTATAAGTTTGCTGCTGATGCCTCCGATCCGTCAGGTACCTGATGTGAGCCTCCTTTAATTTACTGTGTCAATAACACTGCAGTGGAAACACAGCCAGCATGATAGATGGAGACATTTTGCATGGTCTTCTCTCCAAAGTGCCAATTGTTGAAAGTAAAATAAATAAAAACTGCCATTATCTAAATCACCTCACATGCTTCTGCTGCTACTTGTAGCTGCTGCTTTGGGAGCTGAGGTTTTCTTTGAGCTCTTTCCATTTATAAGGCATCAACAGTCTCTTTCAGTAATTAGTCTCCAACAGTAACCAGATGTGGTTTATTTTGTGCTTTATCCACATTATTGCTAATAACTACAGAATTTTGTGGGTGTTTTTTTTTTTTTTTTTTTTTTTTTGGTATCAATGCAAACCATTTAGCAAGTAGCTGGAAAAAGTTTGACTTGCCTTGGTTAGAGCCAAGGACTTGACTGTTGTCTTGGACAACAGGTCTTAGCAGGAGGCCACAAAGTTCAATTAAAACAAGAGAGGAAAGGTGAGCATTGATTTAAAAGACAGTATTTCAAACTGCACCCCAGAGCACACGGGCAGGGCTCTTACACTGATGACACTAATTCTTCAGGGAAATTCGTGTTAGTTGGTGTCTAGACGTTTTATTACTTGGCCAAAGCTACAGAGAACAACTTCTCTTCCATTTCAAAGTCTCAGCTAA
The DNA here is from genome assembly GCA_037177495.1 of Rhadinocentrus ornatus. NCBI lineage: Eukaryota > Metazoa > Chordata > Actinopteri > Atheriniformes > Melanotaeniidae > Rhadinocentrus > Rhadinocentrus ornatus. The sequence goes on from JBAMHW010000006.1 coordinate 25,768,422, forward strand.
ACGCTCAAAGGTAACCAAAACTTTGGTGAATTGACATCTTTCAGTCATTAAAGGGAACTGGTAAATGCCCACCTGCTTCAAATTCAGCTAAAGTTTAGTTTAGGAGTCTATTAAAAATCTGTGCCATCCCTTAGCAAGATTAGTTGATTTAATGCTACTTCATCAGTACAATACGGCCATAATATGCAGTGACAGTTAATGTGTGTCCAAAACCTTTGACTGACACGTTATACGATTCTTTTTCCTCCATGGTTTGAAGTCACATTCTCAGTAGCAGAAATTTATATTTGAATATAAATTTATCATACATCATCTGCATATGTACAAACTAAACATGATATTCATTCAGTTCAGTTCAGTTTAGCTTTATCTGTATATAGTGACTTTCTATATAAGTCTCATTCAATTAAAACCCCGGTTAAATCCACTCTAATCCAGTTAATTTTCAGACAACAACTTTGTTTTCAAAGTGTATTACCTCAAATTCAGCCTTGGTCCTTAATTTCAGCCATTCCAAAAGTGGCTCTAGTGAGCTCTAATGAGAACTGGCTGTTTCTGTGTCTGAACCTTTAATTGTTAATGAGTGGTGCCTGTCCACGTCCACTCCATGCCCCTCTCTAGGACAGGATTGGCTTTCACTGGCGTCTCTGTGATTTTAGAGGGCAGGCTCAGCTAGCTGGAGGCACTTTGTGCAGCATATCTGCATTAAAAGTGATAAATAAATAAAGTTTGATTAATTGATAAACTTGAATTATCCAAAGGACTTGAAGTACACTTTTGAGGCAGTTCAAAAGATGTTCACCAACCCAACCAGTGTTCAAGCCCAAAAGAAAATATAATAAGCTAATATATTTGATTAAAGCGTTGGAAAAGCCTACAATGATGTTGCAATAGAAATGTTTACTTGCTCTTAATAAGGCTGCACGGTGGTGTGGGGTTAGCACCGCAGCCTCACAGCAAGAAGGTTGCTGGTTTGAGCCTCAGCTGGGGGAGGTTTGAACGAATTTCTATCTGGAGTTTGCAAGTTCTCCCCATGTATGCATGGGTTCTCGCCGGGTTCTCTGACTTCCTCCCACCAAAGACCAATGCATGTTAGGTTAATTGGTGACACTAAATTCTCCCTGTGAGTGAGTGAGTGTGTATGGTTGTTTATCTTTCTCTGACTTGGCCCTGCGATGGACTGGTGACCTGTCCAAGGTGTACCCGGCTTCTCACTTGTTAAAATGCTGGGATAGGCTCCAGCTGGCCAGTGACCTGTCATAGACTAAGCGGTAGATAATGAATGAATAACGGAAGGCTCTTAATAAATTCGATGATTTTTAAGTGGTATTTTAATTCTTTACTAGACTTCTGGGGCTGCATGGTGGTTTGGTTGTGCTGCCGCACAGCAAGAAAGAAGATATTGTTGGAGGAAACAGGAATAAAAGAGAAAAAGGGAAAGACCGAGTGGCTCAGTGTGTTGCCGGTTCGAGCCTCGGCATGTTGAGTTCATATCGAGGTGTCCCTGAGCAAGACACCTAACGCCAAACTGCTCCTGATGGGTCGTGGTTGAGTGCCTTGCATGGCAACTTCCGCCATCAGTGCGTGAATGTGTGTGTGATTAGGTGAATGTGATGTATAATGTAAAGTGCTTTGGGTATCATTCCAGGTACAGTAAAGCTATATAAATACAGACGATTTACCATTTGATAAGACAAGAGTCAATATCAGAGGGACTTTTACTTGCTACATCCCTGTTTAAAGATGCCTTCCAGGCTATTGGTCCCTCTGTGCTCACAACAATAAACTCCTCTCCGTTGCTTGGTCATTTCCCTGACTATTTCAGGAATGCTGTCATTCATCCACTCTTAAAAAAAACCAAGCTCGATCCGTCTCTTTTTAGCAGCTACAGACCTATTTCACATTTGCCATTTGTCTCAAAAATTTTAGAAGAAATTGCTGCTAAGCAGCTCACAGCTGCTTTAAAGACACATCATATTCTGGATCATTTTCAGTCTAGCTTTCTCAGGGCTCACTCCACTAAAACAGCCCTTCTCAGAGTCTCCAATGACATCCTGATGCAGAGCGATGCTGGTCATTGCTCTGTGTTACTGTTACTAGACTTGACCACAGCTTTTGACACTGTAGATCATTATGTCCTGCTGGACAGGCTGAAACATTGGGTTGGGGTTTTAGGATCAGCTCTTAAATGGTTCTCCTCTTATCCCTCTGGGAGATTAGTTTCTGTGGCTGCTGCAAAGTTTAAATCTTCTACTTCATCTCTAGATTTTGGTGTTCCCCAGAGATCTGTTCTGGGTCCTTTATTGTTTATTTTATATTTGCTATCTCTGCAGCACATTATAGGTTCTTTCAAAAATATTTCTTACCATTGTTATGCTGATGATATTCAGCTTTTTATTTCTTTTAAACCTCAGGATGTTTTAAGATGCAGATTTTGCTTGGGTGTTTGGATGCTGCCAGGAGCTGGATGAATGATAACTTTCTTCAACTTAATGATGTAAAAACCGAAGTCCTTGTTTGTGCCCCTGATAGATTTTTCCCTGAGATAGCTGAGAGTCTTGGCCCACTTGCCTCGTGTATTAAGCCCTCGGTTAGGAACCTTGGTGTAACCCTTGACCCTGCACTCTCTCTAGATGCTCATATAAAATCACTTGTTTGATCTTGTTTTTATCATCTCAAAAACATTGCCAAGCTTAGTCCAATTGTTTCATCATCTGAGATGAGATGATCGTTCATGCCATCATCTCATCCAGACTAGACTATGCAATTCCATCTTCACATGCTTAAGAAAAAATCTTTCGACCCTCTCCAAGTTGTTGAGAACGCTGCTGCAAGGCTGATAACAAAATCCTCCAAATTCACTCATGTCACTCCACTACTAGTCCAGCTGCACTGGCTTCCCATTTATTACGGAGTGCATTTTAAAATTCTGGTTTTAACTTATCGCCCCCTTCATGACCAAGCACCTGAATTTATCACAGACCTTCTACAGCCCTACATTCCCAGCAGGTCCTTGAGATCTAGTGATCGAGGTCTGCTGGTGGTTAAGCCAACACCGCTGAAAACCAAAGGTGACAGAGCCTTTGCAGCAGTTGCTCCGTCCCCATGGAACTTCCTTCCTCTCAGCCTGAGATCTGTGGACTCCGTCATCTCTTTTAAAAAGCAGCTAAAAACACATCTTTTTAAACTTGCTTTTACTTGTTTTTATTTTCTCTTTGTTACTGTGTTTTTCTGTGTTCTGTTTTATTGTTAAGCACTTTGTGATTTTTATCTTGAAGGTGCTATATAAATAAACACTTACTTGCTGGAGAGAAATAAGATGCAAGATGGACACCAAGTAAGGGCTGGGAAAGCAAGCGTACGCGCCAACATTCCGCTACGTTTGTGTATATACTTGCTGCAAATGAGGGAAGCACAGTGCGGAAAAAACACTCTATTCTGGAGGTCACCACAAGGGGCAGTACACAGCACTTGGACTCGGAAAGTGAAAAGGTCAACATACCGATCACATTGTATTTCCAGGGCATCAACCTCCAAAACATTATAAATTTGTTGCTGACTGTGTAACGTGTAGAGAAAATCCTACAGATGGTAGCAGTTGCGGTCCGAGAGACTATCTGCCATTGTGTTTACCTAGGACCTGTCTTGTTCATGCTCTTGTCCGCATGAGCGCCTCTAGTATTAAAGTCCATTTTGCAACTTGCACACGCAACATGTTACCCTGCGTCAACACACGTGACCTACGTGGCAAACGAACACTAGGAACGCATGGCAGCCATGATACGTACGATAGTGTGTCGTTAACAGCAAGTATTTGCCAGCCCTTAGCGACTGTTACGGGTCACGTCAGTGAGAAAACATGCCAAAGTACTGCAACTTCAACACATGCATGTTAAGTCTGTCACATCGATGGAGTTAGAAAGACCAGCGCTAGAATAAAATTCCTTCTTTAAAGTGGCTTGTTCTTGAATTAATAAAAACTATTGTAATTTTCTCATGAGGGCACGATCTGCAATATCTTGCTATTTATTTTAATATAACAAAATGCTTTGTTATTAAAACCTATATAATAATGCTGTAAAACATTACTGTGATTTTATAATTGTATTTTAAAAAACTGAACAACAGAAAATAAAACAAACACTGATTTTGTCCAAGTTGTTAAAGTACTCCTGAGTGTTTTCAGAATTTGTTCTTACCTGAGAACACATTCAAAGTACAATTTTTATGAATGCAATAATCTATGTTCAAAGTTTGTAAGTAGAACCTAAGAGCAAATAAGTTTGTAAGAATTGTATATGAATGAGTCCCAATGAGTTTACCCTATCAGAATATAGTTCTCAATAAGACTTTGCATACAAAAATCCTGCAGACTTTGCAGCTTTGGCAGTGAAAATTCCTGAAATTGAAAGACTAAGATTTCTGTGCAAACTCTAACATATTCCCTCTAAATGGGATGGCATTAAGCCATTTTCCCCAAACTGTAAACTGAAAATTAAAAGTAAAAACCAACAAAAAAATGAAAAATAAAAACAAAAGAAAGAAAGAAACAGAAGTACCATTTTTAACTTTATATCTTTGGACATCAGGTCTTGAATCCTTTTCTTTAAAACAATACATAAAAATTCATATTCATGAGTGCTTAACCTTCTGAAAAAAGTAAAGAAATGCTTTGGGATTTGTATTCTTTATCAGAATTTAAAAAGCTAAGGTATTTGTACAAATTATAGGATTATTAATGATTATGTAAGAGACATTGATTAGTGGAAAAACACATTTAGTTTTGATAAATAAAGGAATATATTTATAGAGTTAGTTCCTTACTGAAAGTCTTTGTTGTAATTTAGTTTGTGTACAGCAGAAAGCTGCCGACAAAAAAACAAAAAAAAAAAACAGACACAAACACAAACATATAAAATCCCATATACACAAGTTGATTAGCAGGTCTCCTGTGAGTTTGTGTCACGTTTTAGTGGAAAATTACAGCTCTTTCAACAATTCCTCAGTCGGAATCCCATTCCAAAGTGGATTTTATCTGCAAATCACAATTATTTTGTTCATGCTCTGTTTTAATGGGCTCGCCCGCTGGGCTGAAGAACATGCCTCCCTATTCATAAATGTATTACTGCTGGGGAATCATTAACTTATTGTTAGCAGTGCGACTGATGGCTTATTGACATGACAACATTCAACTAGCACTTTTGTCTTTAAGCCGTACGTCCATATCACTGAAAACAAAGTCATCTGCCCCATTTCCACCACTCCCCTTTATGTGTTTGAGCTCAGTGGAAGGCTTTTCTGTGATCCAGAAAAAAAAAAAACACAAGAAGGCACCCAGCAAAAGATAAGTGTATGTTGGGTTTCATGGAAGACTGAAAAGGTTCTGTTTATGATGAGGAAAAGCACCAGATGTCACAGTAAATGGCTCCAAAATGATGAAAGACAGAAATCTCTTATTTGTTGAAAATGAAATACTGTTACTGTTCACATCACCTTAAGAGAATAGTAGTAAAAGCTCAAACACTGGCAAGAGAGAGCAGGGACCATAAATTGCAATGTGTGAATTATCTGTAAAGTGGAGCCCAGTCTGATATTTATGGCTGCAGGAGAGTCATAGAGTCAGACAGTTTGCACAGATGGTGGCCATCCTTGGTCAACATTCAAATAAAAACGGAATGAGCGTCCCCCTCTGTGTCCAGCTATTCCTCTCGCAGTGAATGCAGACGCAGATAAAAGGACTGGGTGTAAAAGTGTTTAAGTAGGCAGAAGTTGTAAAGGAGAAAGAAAGCAGAATCGCTATTCACTGCTTGTGCAATCCTTTCTGCCTTGTTGAACTTTATTAAAATCTGTCGTTCTCTCCTTCCTGTCTAGCTCCCTTTGTCAGCTTCTCCTCATGCGTAACTCAAATGTGTTTTTTTCCTTTTTTTTGTCTTTTTTTTCTAATGTGCTGTGGAGGGCATTCAGGCTGAAAGAATCTGTTGGTGATGATCATGCCACAATGTGTCAATAAGAAACCCACAGAGATGATTTAGGAATCTGAAGAGTAACTGCAAAGATTGGCAGCAGCTTATTGTGAGGATAATATCTGAGTTAGCATGACAGGGAGCTGTGTTCAACCTACAGGTCTATTTAGATCTAAGCTGCACTCAAGCAATCCATTCTCACCACCATGTGTAATGCTACAATGCCCAGAGGCCAAAAATGTTGCAGTTTGATAGTGAAGGTTAGAAAGTCACAAAATGTGACTGGGCTACAAAATTATTATATTCCCACCCCTGACTTTACTTACGTATATGTCAAAATTCTGCATTGGTCAAAAAAGTATTATTACACATCTATAAGATCTCAAAAATGCCTATAAGGATGTAGGAGGACGCAGAATAAAGTATATCATGATCTGTAAAGCAAGAAAACCAAGTTCCTTAGCTCTCTTTTAATAAGGGGTTATTTTGTTGACTAATAGTTTTTTCCAAAAACTATCTTTCTTCTGACATAACCAAGACTACAAATAAACAAAAACTAATGCGTGAGATCAAAAACTGTAATGAAATTTGCTGATGCTTTCATTAATTAAAAATTTTGGTAGAAATATTCTGTAATTTAGTGGTGTGGGAAGGCAGAGTGAGTTGGGAAGACATCCAGTCAGACTTCATTTGTGTGTTAAGGATGAAGATGGCACATTTGATTTAGGAGAATGAGTCAGTTATCGTAGATGTAGTTGGCAAACATAATGCAACAAAATATTAACAGCTGTGAGAAAGAGCAGACAGATGGACACATCTTTCATTTAATAAAAAGTGAAAAAAGATGTTTTCTGAACAGCAACTATCACTGTTGAATGCACAACAAATCAGTAGAACCCGTCAGCCATCCGGAAATCCATAAACGGAAGCATGCTAAAGCTAACATTATTTGCAATGGGTGCATTTGAATGGCTGGGAACTAAAAGATGCCACACCTGTCACTCAAATCTTACTAATAATAGAAATAAATAACCCTTTAATCCTAGATAAAAATCATCAATTGACTGACAAATGTAAGAAATACAATTTGTGTTAGAAATAAATTCAATAGCTTCACTTATGCCACCGTTACAGAAGACATTAGATGAGCGAACTACTGAGTGTGAGTTAATGTATGAGTTATTTCACTTACACTTTAAAAATTCAAGGGTAACTTCAAAAAAGTAATTTAACTTCTTCTATATTATCATTATACTTTATACGTTTTTGTCTTTAAAGTTGGAACACTACATTATTACAACTTTACAGGCAACCACAGATTTAGCTGACTACGCTGGTTTGAGACAGAAATTAAGTAAAGAAAGCAGAGTAACCCTAATTTGACCCTGTTAGATGTACAGGGTTTCTTATGCTGATTAAGTGACAGACAAGGGATGTGTTGCTATGGCAACATGGAAGTAAATTCAGGGCAAGTATCACCAATACTGATACGATGTCAATACGAAACCAATAAGATACCAATACTTTTTGCTTGAAATTTAACAATCATTATTTATTTTGCCTTTAATTATTGATCATGATTACGATCATGATAAAACACAAAGATTTGTGTTAAATAAAACATTTTTTTATTAACAAACTGAAGGGCAGAATCTTAAATTAAACCTTCTTGTTGTAAACAAAATAAAATAAAATTAACAATGTATTAAAATAATAAGATAACTTTGGTATTCCCTTTACAACAGGTTTATCCTTGGTATCGATACAATTGATATTTGGATCGATCCCTATTGTTGATGAATTCCATAATACAGTGTAGTGTGATGTACTGTGTATCCCGACTTTACTTAAGTAATATAATAATTGTGTAAAGGAAGTGAAAACAAAGACGGAAAGTCTAAATTAAGAGGAAAATACATAAAGGAAGTACAAAATAAAAACAAAAAAAAGCATTAAAAGAAAAAAGAAAAATAACTTATCTTTCTTGGAAATTGTACATTTATCGGCCTGCTGCCTGGAAAGTGATGATGACGGGGGATCCCATACGATGAACTCCTAACTGAGGCAATAACTCAAGAATTGGAAATGACAACGTCTTTTAAAGTGGATTTTTAATTTGTGCTAAAGAACAGCTGGATGGTAACACTGAAAGATCTGAAAGTTTTGCAAATAAAAAGTGCTAACACATGAAGTGGGAAAATAGCTTCAGCAAACATAAGCAAAAAGATGGCTGTAATATCAGTTATCCAAAAGCCTTTATTTCCTTTGTTTACCGTGTCACCAGCCTTTCCATCACCTTAATTCATTCTCCATTTGAGGTTTAACTGCTGCTCTTTAATTTATGTAATCTCATTACACCCCCGCCTTTTGCAGTTCTGGCTGGAAAGAGGGCAACACTTAATAACAATTACTTTCACTAGATTTCTGATGAATTATTTACTAATTATAATACAGTTGCACAGAAGCACACATATAAATAAACATATTTTGCATGAGTAGGGACATTAATAAATTAGGTAGAAAATTATAAAATTGTTCCTGTCAAAACACAAGTGTGTGTCACTTATCATTTAACAACCTGCAGAAATTTACGTTGCAACCCAGCTCCTGAGCCAGGGATCACTGGTCTGTATACTGACTCTTCATTAAGACTATATAGTCATATCTTTATAAGTGAACAATAACTTCCGGTTTAGGACTGAGATTTGAAAACAAAACATTGACCTAAAGCACATATTATTAAAGCTAATACAACATGGATCTCCACTTGTCACAATTAGTTGTGAATTAAATTCCAGAGTAATTAAACTATCCTTCATGTTGCCAAGCATTCCCAAAAGAGCCCTAGATCCTCAATGAAGACCCCCATATAAATCACAGCTGTTCTGCCATTTTTACCTTTTCTTTCTATCTAAGAGACACGTTTGGTCTTGAAGTACGTCTGTAGTCTGCTCAGTCATTACAGAAGCTACACAAAGTAGGCTAATGGATATGAAAGTTACATCAATTGGCCAGGAAAGGGAGATTAGAGAAGGAATGAATCACAATATTCTTCCTTCTTGACAACCATGTCATGTCTTGCCGTCCCTCCTTAAACATCGCTTTCATCAGTTTGGCTTTAATCTGACTGTCTGAGAGCTTCATAATCATATCAGCAAAAAAAGAAAATCTATATTACATCAGCCTCTCTTTGCCACCTGTGGAACATATGTTTTCTTTTTTCAGAAGAAAAGGATAAAAGAAAAAGCTGACAGTAGTGTGAGGCACGTTTTCATCTATTAATCACGTTCTGGAGAAATGAAGAAGAAAAAGATTGAGAGGAGATGAAGACGAGGTCGAGAAAAGCTGCTTCCTTAAAGCAAACAGTCATTGTGAAGAGTCATTCTGGTAAGAAGTGGCACACGTTCTCCTGATGTCAGGCAAACAAACAAACAAACAAATACGGGGGGAGTGCAATCACTGACCTTTGTTCAAAGAAGCCATCTAATCTGTGTCCACTTTACTTAATTAGAAAAAGCAGAGGGACTTTTAATGTGACTGGTGTTAATGGGAAACATCTTACAGGTGCTAATTAAATAGAAAAGAAAAACTGATCTCTTTGATATCTTTGAGGTCATCAGTCTTATTACAATCTTAGCAAACTGATTGTTGACTGTTTTTAACAACAAATAATGAGTCAATTATTGTAATGTTTTAGTATTTGTACAGTAAATGAACGAAGCTTTGTTTCTCACATGTCCACTGCACACACTTTTCCACCAGGAATTACCAAGCCTGGCCTTTGTCAAATATTACAACCCAATAATTTAAGCTTTTTTCTCTCTGGTTGATGGCTTTTCCCCACTGAGGGCTAAATCCTTATGCTGAGGCTGATTAACTGCTTCTTTACAGGATCAACAGAGGTAACATGTGTGCCCTTGAAGTGGCAAATACATTCATTTCCTCTTTGACTCCAACTGTTCAAAGGAAACAGCACAGCTGCTGCAGCAAAACAGCTTTTCTTAGGCCGTGTTGAGCATTAAAGATTGATTGGGAAATGGCCAACTTTTAACTTAAAATTAACTAAAACTTATAAATAAGTTACACTTCGCAAATTAATTTAGATAATGATATTTAGCCTGATGCAAGGAATAATATAAAAAAAAGAAGAAACAAAAAAAGAGTTTGAACAAAAAAATTAAAGGTTTACAGATGCAGTGTCAAGATAAAGACAGAGCTATTAATTAATACAGTATAGTATGATTTAAAATCCCACTTAGTACAAACATGACACAGTTAGTAAGTTTATATGTATGAACAATTTTGAGTGATTGATGCATTCAGTGATGAATAAAATTTTTTATTTACTTGTACTTAAATTTCAGAGATTTTAGCTTGATCACATGTATGTTTAATTGCAATTATAGCTGCTTGGCAGATCAAAGTTTTATATTGAAATGATTATTATTTTATCGTATGAACTCAAACAAGTAACAAATAAAAAATAATCTAATTCTGCTATTTATGTAGTTAGTAAATTACGATTAACAAGGGCTTTTTAACATTATTTATACTTCTAAAAACACAGGTACAAGTGTAATAAACAGCTTTTTAAATCATCCTTTTGCTTTAGTATAATATTACTTACTTACTTGATTACATTAAAGCCCACAGCTGTACACAAAGAATTAAAAATCTAAATCCTGACCCTTTTGTTAGAAAGGTTCTCTCTCAGAAATAGAAACAGAATTCAAGTTAATTACTTTAATTTCTAGGACATCATCACAAACGAGCAAAGGTAGATAATTACATTGTTAATCATTTTAAAACATAAAGAAATAAAACATTTAAACTCATATTAGTTTTTTATTAGTTAAGTTTCTGAGTTTCTTTTTACATCTTCAATTAAACTTCACACCAGGAAAAAATTTAATTGGAAACAGACTTTTTGTTTTCCACTTTAATTGTAACAGAGTTAAATGCTTCCACGTACCATTACCTACTCCCTCTTTTACTTATTCATTTCTATATACTTGATAGTTTTGTAAATGACATCCGTGTGCCTTCATTAATATTTTCTGCTCCTTTTGGGTTAGGCTTTATGGTCTTCTTACAGCAATAAGTTCCCAGTTTGGATTTTTGCTGGGGGGCCTTCCTCAGTGGAGTTTGGATGTTCTAACTGTGCCCATGTTGGGTGCTCCAGATACTCCAGCTTCCTCCCCCAGTTTGATTTTGTTTTTAAATTGTTCCTAGGAGTGAGCATGCATGGTAGTATGTGTGCAAGCTCTGTGATGTATCCTGCCCCTCACCCAGTAACTGAATACACTTCAGCAACAAATCAAAGACATTAAATTGATAAATTGAATTAAAAAATTAGTCTGCAAGTTTAATTATATATATATATATATTATGATGGCTGAATTTTTCAGTCGAAAAAAC
>JBAMHW010000006.1:25779902-25798053 GCA_037177495.1 Rhadinocentrus ornatus
GTATATATGTATATATATATATATATATATGTAAATGTCGACTATCATGTTATTTTTTGGATAACTATTTTTAAATTTCAACTCTATTTACTTCTTATTATGTCTGTTTGCTTGTTTTAACTTAAATCAAATATGAATTTTTCTTTCGTCATTTTATATTTGAGTGTGCCGCTAGTGTAGGTTCTTGTATAAACACACTTTAAATTCAAATATTTGGTGCAAGTGCAACAATAATGGAAAAATATGTGGTATGTAATATTCTTCTCCACTTTCTTATCTTAATAACACTTTGTTTCTTCATGTTTACATCAAAACTAGAAGTAAAAAACAAAAACAAAAACGAGTCCTTCCTGGATGATACAGGATCCAGTAGCAGATGACCTCAACTCCTTGTTATGCCCCCTTCACCACATCAAAGCCCCCCATGTATGGACAGTGTGTGGTCTGCCTCTCAGAGACAGCAGGGGATGCAGGAAACAAATTAGCTGTCTTGACCTTGGCCTAAGTTTCCCTTCCCCTTCTTCTCCTCCTCCTCCTTCTCCTCCCCCCTGCCCTTCATCGGGCCACTTCAAGGGTCAGCTGGATGACAACATGCCTGTTATATTCACATTAGAAGCTCATATTGTGGGTCTGAAATGCGTCATAGGAAATCAGGTTTGTGAGCTCAGTTTTATATACAAGGTCAATGTGGTCAGGATGGCAACCAGGCAAAACTGCCATATCTCCGTTGCAGAGTGAAAGAGTTGAGTGGGAAAACACACAAAAGAAAAAGTGGAATAAAGCTCATGTTTGAGTACACTTTAGCTGGGGAGTTAGGACTGAAAACACATGAAGAAAGAACACGTCCGACAGCGTGAAGCTTATTTCAGTCTCATGTTCAGAGTTGCTATCATACACACAGAGACACACACTTCCACATGTTGCTACTATGAATATAAAGTTGTTTCTTTTCTGACATTAAATCAAACCTCTTAAAAGAACTACAGTTCTAAAATGAGAGACATTTGGCCAAAAGAGTGAAAATAGTCCTTTTAATAACATATTCTGGACTATAACAAGCAAATCTAATTTTCCCATTTCAAACAAAAGCACGTTTATGTGCATCAGAAAAGTGAGGTGTACAGGGGAGGGATGTAGCAGCACTATATCAATGCTCATATTCTTCATTGATCTGTGAAGAGTCCTTAATTTAGTGGGCAGATTCCTCCTACGTATATTTCATAATGTGATACATTGTGCATCGATAGCACTGCTAAGGGCCCATACTCCGTCATGCTGGCTCGCAGCTTTTATTGATCCCAGACTGAAGTAAACATGTCTTTAACACATGGGACTGTCACTTCTGGCAGAAATGACAAAGCTGGCAAGGCACAATCCTCCATATTAGAGCCTCTAATGATGACAGCAATCAATACTTTATGTGAAAAATATCATCTGACAAGTTAATAACTGTACACATGGAATATTAAGAAGTTAATATAAGACATCTCCATGTGGTTGAAGCAGTGCTCAGGACACGCGTTTATTGTTCACCAGTTGCAACGCTGAGCTGAGATTGTTTATGTGCTGTATGATTCAACTGGTGTTCTGGGAATGGATAACAATAAATACATACAGTAAAATGACTCAGGGGCATGGCTTTGGCTGTGTACCAAATTGACCATATCCTTATGACTAAACAGCAGCTTTAACCAGAGCAATTTCCTCTGGATTTTCAGCAGGCAGCCAGGGGAAAAATGATTATAGGTGTGAGCTTTGAGTAACACGCAAGTAGTGTGGGTCTTTAAAATCCTGAATTCTTTCTGTGCTCTAGTTGGCAACAGTATTATTGTTTGTTTGGAATTTTTCTTTTTTTCTTCTGTTTTTTTTTTTTTTGTTCAAATTTCGCTTTTATGACAACACGAGCCTATGAAACTTGGTTTGGGTGTTTCTCAATCAGCTTCTGTTTCCCAGATTGAATTGTTCCTCTCAAGATATATCAAAATAGATTAGTATATTCTCAATTTAACAATAATAGTAAGTTTAATTAATTTCCTTTATATACTACTGATTTTTTATTTTTAGTTTTAGATGAACTGAATTAAATATTATGATTCGGCTTTCTCTTTTCATTAGTTGTTGCCCCCTCCAGTTTCTTTATGAGGCAAAATTCATCATTTCATCTGTGAAAAAGTAGAGGAAATAAGTACACATAAAACAAAAAATACATGAATAAAACAACCTGCTGAATCTTCGACCCAGTATGAAGCCGGACAAACGTGTAAAGTGGTGGTGAAACGATATGCTGATATGCTGATGACACTGACAAGTGTATGTATGTGTGTGTGTGTGGATTTTTCCAAAGTGAGATCACATGGCTAGCAGTTTGAGTCCAGACAGTAGGAAGTGAAAGTGCCACTGCAGCCACAACACAGGTCAGATCTCAAACACGGCTTTCCGCTGTACAGTGCAATCGCTCTTCTCGTTTTACTCACAAAACTGCAGGAGATATTTGCAGACCAAGAACGGAGGAGGAGCCCAAGTTTATTGGTGCAACGAGAGGACAATGGGAGGAATCGAAGGCAGTAAAAATACTATTTTTTTCCGAGAACCAGGATGAGGAGTTTTTTTTTTGTTGTTTCTATTCTTTTAAAAAAGGAAATCAGAGACATATTGCTTGGAAAAAAAACATAACTCGTGATTACATTTAGATTTTTTCTTTTTTATTTCAGTATATTTTGCAGCAAAACAATTTATGAATATAACTGCATGTGAAAATAACATTTATTATAGCAATTATTTACAAAAAAACACTGCATCTGATCTTCTTTTTAGAAGATTTGTTTGTGTTATCAACAACTTGACGCTGAGCTCACACATTTATTAGAAGTCCTTTTCACAGGCATTTAATGAACTAAGACTTGAAAGTAATTTGGATAAAAGGAAAAAAAATTAAAAAGGACACACTATGGGAGCGTCGGTGTCTGACATCAAGCAAAGGGAGAGAAGGACGGACTTGCTAGGTTTGACAAAGACAGACGTAGAAGTGTGAAAACTGAAACGGAAGGGGAATAGCTATTTGTGAGCAATGAAGAAAGACATAAAAAACAGCCTCTCACTGAGATAGCAGCTCTAAATCAAATACCTGCAGGTTGCATGTTGCTTTGCATTTGCAGGGGTATTCAATTTTAATTAGGGTTTTGGAGACATCTTTTATCAGACTGTCACTAATCTCTCTCCTTCTCTTCCTCCCACCCCCACTTCTTTTGAACACACTCTCTCAAAAACACACACACTGACACAAGAAATTAAAAAAAAATACTAAAAGGGAAAAAGACAAAGATTTTATATAACAATTTGTATTATTGAAAAATAAATTTGGGGACAAAATCATTGTCCCATTCCACTGTGAAGAAAAAAAGCCATTACCTCTACGTTTTAATTGCATTTTCTTAGGGGCAAAGGTGATAATTAATTTGGCTCAGGGAGACGCACATGAACCAGTAACAAGAATATACAAAAATGTTAAAGTGTTCTTGCCTTCAGTCCCACAATTTGAATTTTAACATGATTACTTTATGAAAGGAGGGAGAAAGGAGCACAACAAACAACTAATGGCTGTACTCTTCTGAGTTGTTCAAGGACAAAAAAAAAAATGCTCTTTGAAAATAAAAATAAAACAAAATTTTATAATTAAAGTTTTTGATCATTTTAATATAAGATTTAAAAATATGAATATCTGAATATAAGAGTCATGCATCATGCACTAAAGTGTATTCTTCTCTGGTAGTGCATGAACCCAATTTAATCTAAATGTTCTGCTAAACTGAGATAAAAATTTGCTTTAATGACTATTAAATATATATTTTTATATAAATAAAATCATTACAATGCAAACACATAAAAACAGCTCTTCATCGTCTTTCAACGTGGCAACTTCTGACTATAAAATGTCCTCTTCCGCCCTTGTATTCTATCTGTGTGTGGTGTGGTGGTTGGCCTGTCTCCTTCTCTTCATTCCTGGCCCTCTTCCATTGTTAGTCACCTAGTTTATTGGCTGGAGCAGCCGTGGCGTACTGGACATCATCTGAAACTACAAACGACAGGATGCAATAAGCTGGAGAATAGCAGCAATCTGAGGAAAGTTCTCCATTCACCAGAGCTCCCTAACTCTCTGTCTTCTTATCCTGGGCAGAAAATAAAAAAATCAATACGGGCTCACAGGGCTTGATAAAAGTGCTGGACAGGGAGAGAAGCAACGCTGGATATAGTAAATTAAAGTGATCAAAATTTTCCAGTCGACTCAGCCCGCAGCCTACATAAACTAACAACCTTGTCTCTACAACTGTCCGTCATCCCCCTCCACCTACCATCTCCATTCTCTGCTGCAGCTTTAGTTCAATCTTTCCACTTCACTGGGTTTCATTGCTTTTCTGTTAGTGTTAGTCTATATTTTATATTACTCATGTAAAACAGTAACATGTAAATTAATACACCAATATAGTTGCTTCCACTAAAATAATCCACTAAGCATTTCTAATTGCAGCCTTAGCTGGAGGGGAATATTTGAACAGCAATTTTAACTTCCTCTTTGGGCGTTTTTCAAAGATGGCGACAACAAAAATTGTTCTGCTTTATCACATAAAAAATGAAAGCATGAATTCATGAATCTGGATCGTGCCCTGCCTATGACTGTTGCTTTAGCTTGGTAGACACATTGAAAAGTTGTACGTACAGAATCAATGCCATGCTGCAATTCAGATGTACCTCAAATTAGCTGGTAGACTAATAAGAATAGTGTGTAGCTAGCATGTTAGCAAGTTGTGGTAAAAGACGTATCTTTTCTTTTAACCCTGTTGCCAGAGAATGATATTGGCATTTAATACTTCTACAAACCAAAAATGCTATCTGTGGTGTTATTTAATGAATACCCACAAAGTTGACATGCCTTACATAAGCTATGTTTTTATTTCTACAATGTGGGACTCACATATATGTCAGTTTTATCTACCAACAAACAATCTGATTTTATGCGCTAATGCTAAATTTTTACTTAGTATCATGTAAACCAAACCATCTATATTACCCTTACCATGTGTTTGAAGTCAAATCCTGAACTTAACCAGAGCAAAGTACAAGAGTGAGAGGACTATGGAGTGAGCATATTAACTCTGAACTGAGTGTACATTTTTATGACGTAAGACAACCAGAGATGAACAATGTCATTGTGTAGTAACATGTGACAGCTTTTTAGTTTCTTTAGTCCCACTATGTAGCACTGAGGACAGTGTGTTGGCAGAAAAACAACATACTGTAGTTTCACCTTCAGTTTTAAGGGATTTAAGAGCTGAGAGTAATTGATCACACTATACCTTTAATGTCTTTTGTCATAAATATTGGCGTTTTTCTTTATATATTTGATTTGGAAAATAAGCTATCAAAGAGCCTCTTTTTCCTGTCAGAGATCAACTCTAAAAAAAATGGGTTAAAAATAGATTTAGCATGGTGTTTGAAACAGTTAGGGCTAAACTAAAACGGCAAAGGGAGATGCTGTATAGCTCAAAAATGCTACACAGGGGAAAAAAGGGAGCTGCATAGATATGGCTCTGACATTGCTGCTATAACTAGTGCCATTCTTTTTATTATAATATATTAGCTTAGGTTCTATGTAAGAGAGGGAAACTGCAAATAATGAGCCAATTTAATATTGCATGCTATGCAACCATATAGCATAATTTTGTGTGCTTACTCTCACAGCAAAGGTCATGCTAATAACTTAATAGTTCTCAAAGTAAAGACTCAAAAAATTAGCTTGTTGCTGTTTTCTCACCCCTGCATTTGTTCTTAATTTTTTTTATCACTCATGTTAGCAGTTGGTGTGAGAGAAGAGGATGCAGAGGATAGGCATAGATGGAAACAGATGATTCGATGTGGCGACCCCTAAAGGGAAAAGCCAAAAGGAAAAGAAGTTAGCAACTGACATGACTATATCTGCAATTTTCTCTGATATCCTCATCTTATTATGTCATAAAACTCCATCCATCTATTTCCTATGATGCTTATTACAATTCAGGGTCCGGAGAAGCTGGAGCCTATTCAGCCATAGCAGGTGAGAGGCAGGGTACACCCTGGACAGGTCGCCAGTCCATCGCAGGACCAACACAGAGACAAACAACCACTAACAACAACCAGGTCACTCCTAGGAGTGAGTGCTTTTAGAGTGACCTAACATTCATGTCTTTGACTGTGGGAGGAAGCGCCCACGCATATAGGGGGAGAACATGCAAACTCCACACAGAAAGGCCACTGTTCAAACCCCTCCACAGACAAGGCTCCAACCAACCTTCTTGCTGTGAGGCCACGATGCTAACCACCACACCACCATGCAGCCTTATCTTTCACAATGTTAACATTCTGTGAAAAATGACTATGCTTTTACATGCAGTGCAATACACACTATCACCTACACTGTTAGATATGCATGAGGCCACACACACACACACTAATTCAATTACAGTAATTCCGGCTGCAGCTGACTCATTCTGCTTATGCTTGGACCATGCCAGCTCCCACTTAGTACCTTGTCCATTTTACAGTAAGAGGGGATTAATGGGGATTGGCCAATCTAGTTTAGTCTCATGGTGTGTGAGCTTTATTACAGAGCTAAACTCAATACTGATAACTGCAATTTTATGGCTGTGCTGCGTTGTGTAGGAAAATAATATTTTGATGTGATGGTTTTTAAAAATCCAATTTCAAGTCCACCCCCTCCTTGTTAATCCCAAAATCAGAAAACTTTGACTCCCATTTAAAAAATTCCACATATTCATGCTCAGTCACAAAGTAAAAGCTCCCATATTCACAACTTCCTGCCGTTCACACTTGCTGTTAACGTGCCCTGTGATGGTTTTGCATGACAAATATCACCCTCTTCCCCCTCCCCAGCGGACACTAAGACTGATTAAACTGACTTCTGCATCTCTGCTTGTGTCTGCGAATCCTGTGTGTGTCAATGTGAAGCTGGATGTGTGTGTGTGTGTGTAAGGGATCAGCTTAAAAGAAACACCCTCCACTTGAACCATTGCTCGATGTGACCTAATATACTGTTGACCCAAGTTAGACAGCCGACAGCCTTGAGACACTTAAATCCAGCCGTAACCCGGGGCAGCATGTACATGTCCTGCTAGCTCGCATCAGAGGGACCAGGAACCAACCAGACCTTCTGACAGAACTTCTGCTAGCACAGCCCCCCGTTTTAGCTTCAAATGGCATGCATGCTGTAACACAATACCCAGTTCCAAACCTAATACAGAATGATGTTTCCTGACACGCAGAAATACCGTAAATCGGCCTGTTGATCAGCTCCAACTCCTGTCGTATGTTACTCACACAACAATTACTTATTGACACACCAATTTAATAAAAATCTCCTTTTGGTAAATACAGTAATAATTAATTGTTTGGATTTTTAAGCTAGGTTAGGCAGTGAGCTCAGGCAGACACGTCAACAGATTACAAGTCAACTGCACTAGCTCATCGGATTAACACTGAATCCTATTTATCAATGTGTCCTGTTATTGTATTAGCCAAGCAGACAAGCAGATCCTGATGGAAAAACTCTGGCCTTCTGTTTCTATATTTATCTATTTTAATCTTATTATCGTCTGTTTAACACTTAAATTTGAAGAAAAGATTATATAAGGGCCATTTCAATGAAGGCTTCAGTGCATCACTCCGAAACTATGTGCAAAAGTCTTTCAGTAAGGGCTCTGCAATAGACAATTAACTGCAGGCCTTTACTGCAGAGCAGTTCAAACGAGCAGGTATTAAACCACTTAAAGCCAGTGTGTGCAAGCAATCTGTAACCACAAGTATGAATATTACAGGGTTCCTGCAGTTCTATGCAGTTTTAGAGTTTGAAATTTGCTCTATTTCGTTTCCAGGTCTGAAAAGTAATGTTCCTTTATATATATATGCATATATAGATGTAGATAAAAATCAGAATTTCTAAAACTAAAATTATCAACAATTCTAGCTATATTCATATTTAATAAAGGCTGAAAAAGGTGTTGTGCTTTAAAGCTTTTTATATGCTTGATCTTATATCTTAAATATATATCTTGAATTTTTTTATTATTTATTTATTTATTTTTACCTTTTGAGTTACCACAAATTCCCATGCACAATGTACACCTGTTGAGCAGAGAAGATTAACTACAAATTAAGTATGTCCATCAGTAGATGGCAGCTCCATTGGTTGAAACATCTTTGAACACGATTCTGAGCACTGTGCAGACCATTTACTGTACATTAGCACCTTGTCAGTTAAGAGTGAGCCCTAACTTAAAGCATCACCAGCATTATTTTAAATTTTACTCCAACTTTTTACAAGTAAATGTCTTTTTTTTTAAAGACTACAAACATTGAAGTAGATCATGAACTCATGAGAAAAACAGGCAACTAATCAAGAGAAAAAGTAGCAAATTTCCCATAAAGAACAGCCTGTCTACTTATTTCAACCAAAGGTACCCTTTCTACTTGCTTAAATACTTCAGACTGACTGGATTTTTCAGAAAGAAGGCAATATTTTATTTATTATTTTTTGGGGAAAGGAGGAATTATTGAGAGGTTGAGAAATGTTGTTTTTATGGTTGTTCCATGAATAGCAGACTTAATCTATGCAGTAAAAAAATGTTTGGATACATGTAATTTGTTTAAACAAATATATAGTCATTTTGGAAAGTGAACTTTATATTATACAACATACAAATATTATCATTTACTTTTTTGTTGCTTGAGTAAATACTAATAAAATTTGTTTGTTGGTAATCTACATGAGCTAAATCATCTACAATTAAAATCTCTCTACAAATATTTGGCAACATACTTAGAATATGAAACATCTGTAAAGAATTTTTATTTATTTTCTATTGTTATTCATCATTCGTTCTCATGTTAAATAAAATGGCCTAAAAATCTATTCAGAAATTTGGAATTTTAAGCCTGGTTTTAAAAGCTTAATACTAGGCTGAATAAATTTAGTACTGAGGGAGGATGGCTTGCATGATGTACTGTGTCTCACTGTGAAAAATAAATCCAACACCAGGTGTTAGCTAGAGATCGTCTGCATGCACAGTTAGCTGCAGGTACCTCTGAAGCTTAGCTCAGCCCTATACAAAGCTTGATCGATTACTTTGTTGCCATGTAAACACACGCATCCATACCTCACTGATGCAATGCACATACACAAACTGATGCTTACACATAAAGCACACACAAAGCTTGATTTTGAAGGGTCCTTAATCACAACGAAGCAACTGACTGCTCAATGACAGAAATGAGTAACAAGCGTGGAATGTTAACAGGACTGCTTTTATCAGTTTCTTTATTTCAGTCCATTTTTTATCACAGATTATATTTCTCTAAGTGTTAGTCGGCTGCAAGCTCTGCCGAAGTATTAATTAAAATCTAAATACTAAATATTGATTGATACCTTATCAGGGCATAGCAGTTGGACTGCCGGCTATTGATCCAGCCTGTGATTTATTATCATATTTAAGAAGAATCATTTTGCGTGATTATACGAGGTAATGGATTCTTAGCAAGGGTGTTATTCTTTTTTTTTTTTTTTCTCAATTGCATTCGGAGATCACTGATATCCTTGGTACTCCAACCCCTCCCCCTGAGCCCTCCTTTCAGCCCTGCCTGGCCTGTGAGATGCTAAAGCTTGTGTAAGAGAACAATCCCAACTCTTGTCACTGGAAATAATGGGTATTGGGATTACCTATTTAATCACAACAAAGATTAACAGATGGTATGAGAACAGTTATTAGCAAACATCTTGCACTCATCAAATCAATAAGATGATTTGTAATCAGGCTGCTGGTGCGAGTGAAAAGGGAGCCGTGGATGTTTCCAGTGAAAGATCCTGGCAATCAGAGGCTACTGTGTAGCAATTACCTCTTCACCAAATAGGTGCTCTTCCTCCATTGGCTGGCAGGTCTCCAAAACGCA
The DNA here is from genome assembly GCA_037177495.1 of Rhadinocentrus ornatus. Lineage (NCBI taxonomy): Eukaryota > Metazoa > Chordata > Actinopteri > Atheriniformes > Melanotaeniidae > Rhadinocentrus > Rhadinocentrus ornatus. Next base: position 25,789,896 of record JBAMHW010000006.1, read on the forward strand.
CACCAGACTGATAGCAACACAGGACATTAACACGGTAAAACACACAACACTGCATGGGTAGTCTTGTGTTTGATCAGGTGTTAGGTTGCTCCATTATTTTATTTCACTTTGTGCTTTTATAATTTGAGGGGATCTCTTCTTGTAGTTGAAGGGAAAAATCTAAATGTTTACACATGCTGTGTCTCTCTACAAAAGCGTATAGCTCATTAGCGGGTAACCATAAATAAGTCAGTCTGGGGACAAAGACGGAAGACTATAGAAACTACACAGAAAAGGGTTGCTCGTGCAAATATTTCTCCCTGGAGACAGAAGCGGTGTGAGAAAGAGAAAGGCCGAATGTCTGTTGACATACCGTTGCATCCAGTACAGTAAGCTGAAGAACATAAAATACGCAGCAATCGGGACTTTTTTTATTAAGTTTTTTTCCTTCTTCTCTAAACCACTTTAGTTACTCAGAGAAGCAATTCTGTTCGCACAATAATTTCACTTCATGGTCACCATTCTTCAACCCGAGTTCTCCTGGGAAAGACTGTGCTGTGTTTTTGAGTCACATTAAATGCATGTCTGGCACCTTTGTGTTTGTTTTCGAATCAGCGTTCATGTTTCTCACAGTTTATTGTTACCTCTGCCAAGGAGGCGATACGATTGCTAATTTTACCACAGCTACATGGGACATGATCCAAGTGGGAAGTGAAGTGATTAACTTTTGTTCATGTGAATCCAGACCTTTTATCTTGTTCTGCCTCTATAACTAAGAAATCTTAATGTGTTTTCTATTTTACATGGTTTTAATTTATGCAGCATTTCTAATTATTATTGTTATATAATACACTCATGTCTGGTCTCAGAACTTCTTTTTTTTCTTTTAATATCTATTGACCTGTTTATCTTAATGATTACTTAAAAACAAATTAATTCAAATAACCAGAATTGGTACTTTTGGTATATTTAATTATAAAAACAAAGTTCTTTTTTTCCAGACCTACTTCAGCGTCGACTCTGGTTGACAGTGGTGGAAGGCGATTTTAAGTGTGTAGCTGAAGTGTTGCATAAATGAATTCATCATTGTTACACTTCCATCAGACTTCCATCAGGCAGCCTTATTCACGTATGCGAGCGTGCCATAGAAAACCATCATCATTATGTAACCATTATCTGTTTAAAGAGATCGGAGTAAGTTTCTATTAGTCAAGAGAATGTAACATCAAGACTTTATCAAATAAAATGTAAGGACTACTTTTAGTTTTAGTTTTTTAGTCTTTTTTTAATACATCAATTTTAATAAGGTTTATGATGTGATAGATATGTATTCATTTAATTTACTGTATATAATTTTATTTTATGCGATCTACTGTATTTTTATGTTCTGTTATTTTTTATTATTTTAGAGGAATCATTTTTGCAGTGTGCTTATTTACTCCCTGTGTTAACTTATTGTAAATCTGCAAGTTTAACGAGAAGGAAACGTGACCATTTTTACTCCTTTCCTCAGCCCTCTACTGGTTTGCTTGTTTGTCCACACACACTTGCTCTTTAGATGGCAAATGAATCACTAAAAAAGACATGCAGTGGTAGAAGCTTACCCTACATTTACCTGCATACTAACTTTCATTAGTTTTGAATCGTGATGCAACGCCTCCTCTTTTGGCACACACAGCCAGAAACACACACCTTTACACTGTAAAACAGTGTAGATGTGCACTTACCAGGATTAAGGATGGCAAATGGTGCCAAAACAATGACAGTATGAAGTAACTGATGCTGTTTAAAAATTCAAGGACCTCTATTGAACAGACACTGTGGCACACATATCAGTGGGCCACAGCTCCCTGCAGCCTGCTGGTCTGGCTGCTCGCTGCTTGTCTCTCTCTACCCCCCGCTTCTAGCTACACATCAAGAGTGCTACATCTTCAACTGCAGATGCAGTTACACATGGCTGCAAAAAAAAAAAAAAAGACTGGAATTGTAAACTTAAACACAAAATGAAACACAGAGGCAAGAACATATTCACAAATAGCAACGTGTGCGCTCACATATCTGCAGATGGACACACCGTCTGCAGATATGTGGACAGCCCTAGACTCACTCACACAAACACACACAGAGTCACTTGTCGAGTGGTTAATATCTTTCCAAGGTCAAACCTGACAAGGAATTCCAATGAGATTAAGTGTCATCAGTGCGGCTTTAGCCCTGTTCTGCTCATTGTTCTTGGAAACGGCATTAGAGCCAGAAATGACCAAAGCCTTTGTGCCGTAAAACCTCTTCTCTTCCTCAGTGCTGAACTGAGCTCACATGAGAGATGTTTTAAACTGGAATGCAGTTTAAATGGCAGCATGTAATAATCATTTTACATTAATCTAATCGGATTAGACTAAAAATTAAATGAACAGTAAAGTTAATTGTTTTTCTCACTTTTAATTCTGACAGAATTTTATTTAATTGGCTTCAATTATTAATTCATTAACATTATTAGTATTAGCGTTAAGCCAGTTTTCTAATCATGGATGAAGAGGCTCATCCTTTATTTTTTAATCAGTGTTTTTCAATTGACTGAAGAGCTTTATGCTCCTTGTAGTCAGAGTACTTCATTGTTGGTATAATTAATATAATTATTCTCACTTTTACTTTACTTTAATGACATCTGATCTAATATTGGGATATTTTTCTTTGCATGAGGCAGCGTTTCAGTCTGGCAGGTATGTTTTATTTGGAGACACCTCTTGCAAAGCAGCAGCGTCAGAGAGCATTTACTGCGCCGCCTTTCACACTGAATTTGACACATCGTCCTTCGGTGGCAGCAATGAGCATTTTGTCATTTCTTCTCAAGTGCCAACTGCATGTCCAATTACACCCCTGCGACTAATTTAATTACAGTAGCAAAAGAAATGGGCTGATTCAATTTATTTCAATTAAGCTTGACTGGATCAGTCAGATCAAATTTTACTCATCTCAGGTACAAGACGACCAACCCATTTTCTCTCAAGTAGCCTCAGTCGAAGTGCGATTAATCAGGTCCTGATATAATAACTTAATATTTGAGGTTGAGCTTAGTCAGACAGATTCAAAAGTACCTTAATGACTGATTCTGGGATCAACGTTAGAGTAGAACAATGCAGGATCACTACCAGTTTCCACTTAATGGGGCCCCACTGACAATATCATTGTTAATTCATTATGTCCATAATTATACATTAAACAGTGTGTGTTTGCTTTACATATTTAACTAACAAATATGCGTAATGCAAAGTTTTAAAACATGAAAAAAATTAGAGACATCACTGATTATCAGCTGATTGTAATGTCTTCCACAGCCTGAGTGGTTTCTTTTCTAACTTCTAAAAAGAGCCTTTATTAAAAAAATTCATTTCACATTTTTAAATAATTACATATTTAAATTAGAATCCAAAACTCACTGTTGTGTTGGAAGTAATAATCTAATAGTAGATCATTAAAGATTCGGGGAGGGGGGGGGTACCCTTTAAATGATCCTTTTAAATATCTGCATAAACTTTCCAGGATTTTACTAAAACTACCTTTCAGACACCTCAATAAGTTGTCAGTATAGTCTTTCCAAAATAATCTTTACAGATTCTGTTATGAGAAATATTATTGCAACAGAGTGATTGGAATATTATCAAAGAGACTTAAGCTGGATTGAAAATACGGTTATGGTAACAAATTTAAAAAATATACATTGAAAAGTGTAAATATTTTATAAATAATGTATTTAAATAATGTAATTTTTAATTAGTTTAATAATTGCTTCAGCGGATATCGATTGTTCTGCACGCGCACAGTAAACAGTGTAAATAGCAGAACCAAAGTGCTGGCGTGATGATACACTCAGTTCAAGCAACGAGAGGGGAAAGTTGCAGCTGGTGTTTGATTGGTGCAGATGAAGCCTGGGGAGTGCGCCATAGGCTGCTACAGTAGCCCTGCGGTGTGTAAAAACGCGCCTTGGCTCCGGTTGCGGCGCCGCAAACACCTCTGATTGGACGCTGACTGAGGGAAGGCTTTTTTTTTTTTTTTTTTAACCAAGACTGCGCTGCTTCGTCGGTCTTATCAGAAGCCTCTCGAAGGCAGAGGACATGCAAGTTACATCATGGCATACGTTTGTTTTAAAGACGTGAAATTTCACACTTTCTGGCTGATGCAGAAATAAAAATAAATTACAAAAGAGTGATGAATTTAATTTTTTTTTACCTCTTGGCGTCTTCATAGCTGTCCGGCCTCCCTGCACTGTGTCCGCAAGGGAAAGGAGAGCCTTGCAGCAGACTGCAGCTGCGAGAGGAAGAGAGGAAAGAAGGGCTGTTACCGAAGTCTGCCGATTCACTCTGGCGCAGAGAGGGCCAAGCCAAGCAGCATTTTTTCTTACCTTGCCACACAGATCCAGAGGGGCTAAAATGGGCAAAACTTCCTCCTCTCCCTCCTCTCCCATGCACCCTCCCTCACCTCCTCCTCACCTCCACCCCTCCAAGCAGCAGCGCTCGCCCCTCTGTCGGTGAAGAGCGACTGGCCCGGCTGTAACAGCCTCAATGGGGTCCAGCAATGCAGCTTTAAGGCTAAAGGATACCTCTGAGACGCATCCGGTGTACCCGCAGTGTCATAAAACAGACGTTTATTTTTGCTTTTCCACTGTGATTTAGGGAATTTAGTTAATCCAGCTTCGTTTTAACTGTTCCATGTTGTCATATTTAGGCATGCTGCATGTTGGCTGAATATATACCACTTTATTGTTGATTAAATGAATCAGTTTCCTCGAAATTCAGGCTGTGGATTTCCACCTCACCCTCCCCGCCTCCCCTCCGTATGTGTGTGTAGTATACACCGGATTAAATAGCACCTGGTCTTAAATGGCACCTTGCCTCGTTTCCCCTTCCCTTTCATCATCAGCAAAATAAAGATTAGGCCTACAGAGGAGATTCTAAAGGCTTGCCCTCAGAGGCGCAGGGATCTTCATTCCTCCGCCTTTGTGATGATATTGATGATGATGATGGCCAAGTGGACAGTTTGATTTTTGTGTGGCGAGCTAGTTATAAAGAATCAATATTATATCAAGCGGGTAACTTTGGTGATAAAGGACTTCAGCCACTGTGGCTATTCATCATAAGTCTGTAGCAAGTGGATAGGTCAAAAGAAATTATATTGCTCTAAAGAGTGTGTCTCCTTATCTCGCGGTACCAGGGGAGTGGAGGACACGCCGATCGATACAGTAGCTGCCGTATACTCCTTGCAATTATCAATTGCTGATTTTGTCTTCCTGGGGGCTGTATCTATTAATACCAGATAATAACAGGCTTTTGGACATAACTTCAGAAGGTGGGAGGATGGAAAGAGAAGAGGAGAAAGAAGAAAGTTTGCTTACAGGACGTCCTTGTCAACAGATTTGTCTTATATGAGGGGGACGCAGGGGAATAGACAAGTCAAACAGACGAAGGGAGGCAAGAGGGAGGAGGGAAGCTTTATCAGAGAGCAAAAGAACTGAGGATCCATCGTTATAGCTTATTTATGAATTATTTTGAATCATAACTATTTTAATAAATAATAAATAATTATTTATTTTGAATTGTGTAAAATCCTGGTAGTCACGTGATATTCTGCGTCTCATTTCCTTTGTCTCATTTTACCTCGACTTGCGGACATTTGAATGCAAAATGAAGGAAATAAAGGGAGGAAGTAAAGGGTTAACTTGATTATTTGGCACCACAATAAGCTGCAACAAACGTTGCTTGTGTCTGTTTTCACTTCTTTTCATTATAACCACGTGCAAAAAAAAGAGAGAAAATGGGCCAATTATCAGAATATTCAAATGGCTATACTTTGTTAAATAATTATTCCTTTTTTTCTGTTCAACGTGATTACTGTCAGGCAAGACCAGCTGCCGCGTAAGATGTTCATAAACTGAAAGTGAGGTTAAAATAAATGTGTGATGGAAAGCCTTCGCTGGGATCGCCTGTCCCATAAAAAGAAAATACTCCACAAGATTAATATGACACTCTAGCCATTATAAGCGGCGTCTGGTGAGAGCTGCGCTGTATTATATGACGGGAGGTCAAATCTGGGTGTTCACACTGGAGACTGAGGACGATTCACTGAACAGCAACGTGGTGGTACATCCTAGTGGTGGCTGAAAGCAATGGGCTGAACCCTTGCTAGGGGGTTGACTCTCACACACAGCTCAGTCCCACACACACGCAGAGCCATGCCCAACGACGAGAGAGACCGATGCTGCGACCGAGCTGCCGCAAGATAACTTCAAAGTTGGCTTCAACGTAAGCCCGCGAGCCTACCGAGGGGGACACGCTGGCTGAAGTTTTCTGTTGCGGAAACGAGCGGTGTTGGCGCCTTTGATCGCCAATATAAGACACTTTTTTGGGGGTGAAAGCACCAAAGCGAGGGCGCAAACGGAAGCTCAGACGCAGCGACCAAGAGGAGTACAGGAGGGATTCCAACACGTTCAGATGAACGACCCGACTTCTCTCTTTTTGTTTTAAACCGGACGGCTGCATTTGTTTTTATCACAATAATTTTTTTATTACGAGGAGGACTGGCGCTCTCGCGGAAGACGCGCGTCAAAGTTTGTAAAGCGGAGCTGCGCTATTAGTGAAGTGTTTAAAACACACACACACAACTTGGCAACTTAATTCGCTCTGGACACTTTCCTGCTGCCGATGCACTCGTCTCCTTCAAGAGAAAACTTTAATGCTCCGAAACTTAGCAGAGACTAACAGTCGCTTGCTTTGAGGCAAGAGGAGGTGTGCATTCAGTCTGGACTAAAAAGAAAGAAGTTATTTAGAGATAAAGTGCGAGAAGTGAGCCAAAGATCTCGAGACAGACTGTGTAAGGACACTTTCCGAAGTTATGAGCAACAACAAAGTGGGACCACAAAGGCCAGAGTGATGCAGATGAGAGATACCCAGAGAAGGGTACTTGAGAGTTAGTTAACAGAGAAGGAAAAGGAGCTCTTCATTCCCAGTTGGACACCCCCCTCCCCATATGAACTGTTCAAAAACAAGAGATTTTAGTGTCTTGTATTGTTTGGGGGGTGGGGAGGGGGAGAGGAAAAGGAGAAAAGAGACGGATAAAGTCTGAGAGTGAAACGGCTAATTGCTTAGTGCGTCCCTCATTACCATATCCAATGCGCGTCCGCTGGACTCCAGCCAATCCTCCCCACCTTCACACGCTGCCGTTAATCGCGAGGCATTATTCACTATCATAATTATTATCCCGACATGCGCAATCCAACGCACAGTAACAGCAGCGGCGGCAGCAGCAACACGGGCTAATTTCACCTTTTCCTCCCTCTCACACCCCCCACAACCAAACACCTACCCCACTCTGCGCTACCAGACTGTTTGCGAACTTTTTCTGTGTTGATTCATTCGCTCTTCGCTGATGTATCTGCAAAACGCAGACACATCACGGAGCGTGAACTCAGCAGCATCGCCAGCCCTGACGCCAGCAGCATGTCCCGACGCAAGCAAGCCAAGCCGCAGCACCTCAAGTCGGACGAGGATCCTGCACTAGCCGGGGTGATCTCGGAGCACGGTGAGTGGATTTGATCAGCTCAGCTTTCTCATCCAGACAACTTCATTCTCTCGGCTCCGCTCTTCATCTTTCACACTGACTTTTTCAAGTTTAATTCTCGGATTAAACCGTTTATGCTCCCTCTCGGATTATTGAGGGAATGCTAAGATTATTTTCTTAAAATATAGATTAAATAATCAGCAATAAATCTATTATTTCATATTTAACTAGTCAGTTAAATGTCCTCTCAAGAAAGTGTAAAATTATTATTAAGGATTTTTGCGTTTATTTTAATGTCTCAAAAAAACCAAAACAACACTGCATGTTGTCCAGGTTGCAACACAGTCGGCTGTTTGTTGACAGATGACCTTTAAGATTAACGGAACAAACGCACGTCATAGAATAAATGTAGATCAGTTTACACTAACAGCACCATGAGCTGGAGGCCTTCTATGAAAGGCCTGCTTCATATAAATAACTGATTTAAGACTTGTCTTTACATGTACACATCGGAGGAGGAAATCTAAAATTGAGCTAAAATTGATTCCAGATGAGACTATTATTATTATTATTATTATTATTATTATTATTATTATTATTATTATTATTATTATTATTATTATTATTA
>JBAMHW010000006.1:25798153-25824422 GCA_037177495.1 Rhadinocentrus ornatus
ATTATTATTATTATTATTATTATTATTATTATTATTATTATTATTATTATTATTATTATTATTATTATTATTATAGCTTGTTTGTGCACGCCTTGACCAACTAGATACACAACTCTACAAACACACAAATTGGGAAATATTTGTAATTCTTCGAGGTGTGAAATTCCTCATTTAGCAAAAACATACACATTTTTCTAAGTAAATTTAATATTAAAAGGTTGTTACTTTTAATGTTATTTTTAAATTGGGAATTTGTATCTTTTGTCCCAAAAACCGCCTGCTTTGCACTGCGAGGGACAAAATGCGGAGTCTGTTGCAGGTCGTAGCCCTTGTTTTGTCATGGAAATGGTTTTTGTTTACCCCCCTCACATAAATTTAGCACACTTGATTTGTTCCCTTATCTCTCACAATGTCGACAGGATCGCTTGACAGAGCTTGTCCTCGCCATATGGAGAAAAGGATTATTTATTCCTCAGCCTGTACTCAGGCTTTTGCACAACAAAAAACATGAGTAAAAGAGTGGAAGTAAGGGCTGATGCTGAGTGAAGCCTTGTGGGATTTCTACACATGACATCACTACTTTGGCAGTGCAGAAATATTCGCGTTTTAAACCTAAAAACAATCATTAATTTGTGTTTTTAACAGATGAATGTGAAAAAAAATTATTTGATGGTTTGAATATTTGGTGTGTGTGTTGCTTCACACTTCTGTAAAAAAAAAAACACACAAAAAAAACAGTTGTTTATTTTCTTAGTTATACTTAGAAAAAAACCTGTTATGGGTGAAGCTAAGTGTTCTATTTAAATATTATTTCTACATTTTTAAATCTTGACCCATGTTGGCCAACACACACACTCACACACACACGTGCACCCAACCACGTGCATACACGCACACACACTTTCCAGGGCTTCTTTAGAATAGAAATGTGTGATGTAATCTCAGGGGAGCGGCTGTCTTTGCATGTTGAAATGTTGGTGTGAAGGGGGGACACATTAATGACTCCTGCATGGCTCTTTGTCCAATTTCTTCTTTTTTTCTTTCTTTCTTTTTTTAATTTATGAGCTGTTGACAAAGACTACCTCTGCCACTGTTGGGGTGTTAAGATAACCTCTGTCTGATTTTGCTCGGAGATGCAAAGCATCCATCAGGTTTCTCTCCTGTTGGATTGAGGCGTCTAAAAGGAAACTTCCCTTTCAACATTTAGCTAAAAGTTGCTGTAAAAAGTCAAATAAAATTTTCTAGAAACAAAAAGTGGAAACAAATGGTTACTCCTAGATTAATTTTTTGAAAAAAAAATGCACACTTACATACACATGTTAGTGCGTTATGGGTAAAATACTGTATACTGTCAATGCCATTGTGCTTAAGACTGGAAGTAACCGTGGAATGTTCTGTCCTTGTTGGAGCACAATACTAACTCGCTTGTATTCAGGACAGACGAAGCAGTGAAACAATCCCAAGCCTTTGGCAGAGCACAGTGAGCCCATACACACTTAAATAAACCTAATAACACCATGTCTCGTCCAAAGCTACCTTACACGACAAGCTTCTAATGTCAGACTGTCAGTGTATCATTGCAGCGTGATCGGGTTCTCTGCTCCCTGTTGCTGGGCTGCAGCTTGTGACGAACTCGTATCGATCGCTGGGCTTGACAAATCGTTGCATAAAATGTTAAAAAAAACTCAAAAGTTCTAATCAAGAGCTTGATTTAGATCTAAAAAGCATGATAGCTGGAATTGTGTTGGTTGTTCAAACTACGCCTTTTGTTAGGTGGCAAACACTTGAAAAAGTGTTAAATTTTTTTCCCCTCAACTTTGACATATTTAAAGTGGGACTTTTTCTCCTCTCTCTTTTTTTTCTAAGCAAGGACACTTTAATGTGCTTCATCTCCCAAAACATGAAAAACTAAAATGAAATGCCAACAGGTCCCTGCGTGGTATATCGTCCCTTCCTTCAGACCTTCCAGACACTTGCCCTGAGGGGTTATGGGGGTGTAGTGTATATGTGTTAGGATAGGAAGAGGAGGACAAGGGTGGGTGACGAGGGGGGGGGTCTGCTTTGGAGTGCTTTTACAAAGCTTGCTGACATAACCTTTGTGTCGCCCTGGCCAGCCAGATCCTGCCTCTAGATGTCAAGCTCTTTGCACAATTAGAACATGTGTGCCGCTGACCTTGGCAGCAAAGCTCACTCGTGTCCTAGAAAGTGTGAACGGCGACGGGTTTTCACCACACCACCACTTCCTCTGCAACCCGTGTCTTTGAGGTGTGCATCTGGAGAGTGACGGGAGAGTGGGGCCTGGTTTTAGAGTGTTGGTGTGCAAATTGTACACACTCATAAGGAGATTTACAGTAATTCTCACCGGAGCACCAAGAACAGCTGAGAAAAGCAGATTATTGTTTTATAAATTATATTAAATATCTTCAAGAATCTAGAAAAAAACATGTCCGTGATGCTTTTACTTTCTATTTTCAATCACCATTCAGACTATATTCACAATTATTTCAAACCAAAACCTTTTAAGAGTTCAAATGTTTTGTTAGGTGTTTGGTTTCCTCGGTAACTGAGGAGAACGGGAAGGCATGGGCACGCTCTGTTGATGAGCAGAAAATATATCAAAGTGAGAAAATCCCTGCTGACAGTGACTACATAGTTGTTGCCCACTTCCCTTGCAGTGGGGCTTTGTTTGCCTTTTGTTTTAATCCCTTCTCACCACTGGGTGCAGGCCTGTGGACCACCCACTTAGTTGTGCCAAGGATGTCTTCAAGAAGGCACTCAAATATGGCTGCATCTTAATTACAACTGCGCCCTGAAAACACACACGAGCAAGTGAGTGTTTGAGAGGAAGGACTAAGCAGGCGACGGAAAGACTATTTAACATCAGGCAAAGGAGCAGATTTGGAGGATTTAGCAGATCCCTTACGAGTCATCCGCTGATGTCTTGGTTGTTCAGAAGATTTTAGTTTTGGTTTGTTGAGATGATTTTTTTTAGAACCGATTAACTTAGAAATGAACAAAATGGAGGAGCAGCTGCGAATGATAACGGGAAAAAAAATTATAAATGAGAAAGTCAGAGTTAAATTACTTAAATAAGACGAGGGACAAACATAATAAATATGTATTTTTCATTTGGAGGATGAACAGCCATTAGATCCTGAAGCTTCTCCTCATCTCAAGCTCTTTTGTAAATGCATTCACAGAGAGCCATCTTGACGGGTGACACGGTCATCTGGACAAAGTGCCGTCATTGAATACTGTATTGCAAATGCTTACACAAACAAATCGTTAATGTTTTGGCTGCTCCACATCTGCAGGCGATGACAAAGGCCTCTCTGTGTGTGCAGATATGACTGTACCACTCTGCAGTAGGGCTGACCGGCCTGATGACACACACACTCTCACACAGAGAGCTGTGCTGAAGACGCTCGAGCCTCTGCAGATCTGAGGATGCATAGGATCACTCGAGAAGATGCTTAGTGGGCACATCGTCACATATTAGTTTGTTTAATAGCTGAAAAACAACTCTTTTTTTTTATGGTTCTGCTTAAAAATAATTGAAAATCATTATGTAAAATTATTGTTTTAAATGTACTGAAATAGATTCTTAAAATCGAAATTTACACTTCATAGATGCGCAGAATTAAAGTAGCCTGATGTTTTTATTTTATTAGGCTTTTTAACCATGTGCATTTAAGTTCCAAAATTAGGATTAAGCAGAGTACAGATGACATCGCAGCTGAAATATTTACTTGTCAAAGAAACAAATATAACGTAAATTAACAAATTGAAAATTAGAGTTGTGGAAGTGTGATCTGAAAATGTTTAGTGGAACAATGTTCCAGCATCGTTGGACCCAGCAGGCCTCTTCTTCTGCTCACAGCTTGAGCAGGAACTTAACAGTGATGCATCGCTGAGAGTGTTAAGCTGTTCTCAGGTTTTTTAAAGGAATGGATTTTAAAGGTGCAGAAAAAGGAGCAGCTCGAGGATCAGTGGAGGCACAGATGCTGATCACAAACTGCCTTAATTTCAGTAAAAACAAAGGAAAGAAAGAAGTTAAATCAAGAGGCTGGTTAAATTACAATACCCTATTATTAAAATGAGATGCTGATATCTTAAACGTTACCATTTTCATCATCTTTGTGGGTATTTATTAAGTGAATCTGGAAATTGTTTCGAATGGGGGAATTTGTAAATTGCCCCATGCTCCGCTCAATGCCCAGCTCTGTGACTGTCACAGAATCAGCATGAATGCTTCATCTGATATAATATGTCAGATTAGCGGTTTCAGTTAGCATGCCAAAGATTGCTGAGCATGATAGCAGACACTTAGATTCAATGTCTACAATCCCCCCATTGACTGCGTTCAGCTAAATATTTGCATCTGGGAAAATTAAGACTCTTAAAGGAATGAAAAACAGATTGGAATTTTTTCCAACTCTTTCTTTCTTTCTTTCTTTCTTTCCCATCCTATAGGGAAATCAATACACCCCCCCCCCCTTTTTTTTCCCCCTCATACACACACATTACTACGACCAAACACACACTCACACATACATACACATGCATAAACATTATAAACACACATGCATCTTTTCACTGTCTTGCAAACACACAACCACAAAACGTCGCCTTGACAGCTGCACAACGCAGTGGTCCCACCCTTCGATGGTGAATCATGGTGCAGATGTTTTATGATTATGGGCCCAGACCATTTTTTTGATATTTTCGGTGGAGGCATAAAAATGATCAGGTGGTTTATGGTTGTAGCTTGTTCAGCTGTAATTAACAATGACTAATCGCTGCAGCATTTAAACTCACACAATTAACAGCAGATTTCTGCATCTTCTTTTTTATTCTTTCTTTCCTATTTCAAACCCTCATAAATGACATCATGCTCATGTTTTATCAAAAGTAAGAATCTTGAGTGATTAGGATTGTATACTTTAACTTTGATTTATGCATTCATTGTTTTTATGGCCTTAACAATTCTATTCTTTTTTTCTTTTCTTTTTTTTTTGGATAATAAGTGCAGCAAGGAAACACACTGTGAGATGGAGAAGATGGACAGGAACTTTACCAAATTAAATTTTTTAAAGGGAAAATGGAAAACACATTTTTTTTTTTTTTTCTTTAATGAAAACTGCACAGAGTAAGCCAGTGGAAAACATCACTGCAGACTCCCGACTGGTCATTTCCAGCACACAACAAATGCATGTTCTTAGTCTGTTTTAAAAACGTGTCGGTGTGTGAGTGCTTGTGTGAGGCCTGAGGGATACAAAGGCCCCCACTTGTAATTGTATGAATGAATAAAAGAGATTGACAGTAATACCATTCTAATAACTAATCAGCTCAACACAATGCCTACTCATTTGTATTGACCTTTCAACCCTCAATTATGGAAATGAGTTCTGCTGTCCGCTTCTCGGCTAAGGAGCTTTTTAGCCTGCTGTCACGTGTCGCTGACGTTTTCTATCGTCAATTCTTTCTTTCTTTCTTTCTTTCTTTCTTTCTTTCTTTCTTTCTTTTTAAAGCTCATATTAATTTTGATTTAGTGGAAGTTTTTTACTGACTTCACAAACAGACTGGTGACACTTAAACAGCAACACAGTAAATAAGTAGATAGAATTAAACCCTGAAAAGAAAAATGTGCAAGATCTTATTTTCCTCAAACTGTTTGATTAAAATTTTTTTAATATTTATTCAATCTGTGCACAATTAAGCAAAACAATACCTTCCCCTGTCAGTTCTAGCACCCGGTGGGGGTAAGAACACAGAGTATCTAAAACCATTCTGCTGATAATTAAGTCACAGACACCAGGCCTTGATAGCGCTCTCCTTCCCCCCTTTGGCTGCAGATTACAGGAGGAGTGATGAATTTTTTTTTACTAATGAGTCACTTTGGCACAATTGGCACACATACCTCATGTCTTCTTCACCGTGGCTCGCTCTGCTTCATTCTCAGCGTAAGCACTGTATGAATCTCACAATGCGCAGTGGGACTTCAGCTGCTGAGCAAGCATGTGCAGGATGTAAGGTGCAGCTCTTTCTGGTAGTTTTCTGGGATTTACAGCTTCAATGATTAGTTCAAACATATTAACAAAAGAAGCCTTGTTATATTTTTGAAACACTCATCAGTTCTCTTTCAGCTTTATAGATAATGTGTAAAAGTAATAGAATCTCCTTGGAACTTAGTTGTTATATAGTATGTTTTTATGACATTTTTTTTAAATAAATGTAATCAATGTTTTTTAATTTGGTGTTAAGTGTATATAAAATAGTTAAAATAGTTAGATCACCACATTTTTGTTAATAATTTACAGGAAAAGCACATTAGATCACATTGATTGTGCACACTTTCCTTTAGCTTTGAAACAGATATCTTTATACTGACTTACACACTGACACACACACTGAAAACTGTCCTTACAGAGAGCAAAACACACTTACAAAGGAGGTCATTTTTACATGGTTTTGATCAGGTGTGAATTAAGTCCTTTTTGTCAGAGCTTGTGCCAGTTTGTTTGACTCATGATGGTTGTATGTGGAAAGGGAAGCGGCTTCCTACAACTGTGATTAAACATGTGTAACTAATCAGACTTTGCTGCCATAGCACAAGTATATAATTTGTTAGGTCCTATGTCAGAGAACTTGGGGGGTGGGGATGGGGATAGAGAAAGTAATGCTAAGTATTTCTTAACAGGAAGGAAACATTTGGCATTTAGAAAATTTCACAAGGGTCCAGTAGCATTAATTTTTAATATTCAAATTGATCTAACCTGTTTTTTTTGCTGTAGAGTAATTATAAAAGGGATGCAGATTAAAAATAAAATAAAAATAATCTTTGCAGTTATATTTATAAAAAAGAGCAGCTTGTGATAAAAGTTGAGGTTAGAGTTCTTTGCTATTCAGGGATAAAATATTACCTTGGCAATGCTAAATGAAAAGGGTCTAAGCATTTCAAATTTAGGTGGAAATGACTGAGCTTGATAGCAGAGGGGAATCCTAATGGGACCATCAAAGTCCTGATTTGTACCCAACAGATGAGGCAGCTGTGAATTCTATGAAATATTGGAAATCAATGGGTTCTATGGAATTTCATTAAGCGGCAGTATCCACAATTGATAGGCCCTCATAATTTGATGGATTGCACAAAGAAAATTATTAGCTGGCTCTATGGAGAGGGTGTGAATGCACAAATCTGGGTCTTGAGAGTTGGTGAACTAGGGCAATTTGTTCAGAGTAAAAAAAATAAAAAGGTATTGATTTTGGTTATGTTAAAAGAGAAAAAAAATCAAAGGTTAAATCTTTGCTGCACTGCACTGCAAAATATGTGTGAATTCTTTATTGATTATTTATTCATTAATTCTTCTTTCACCCCTCCCCTCCTCCCTTCTTCCCCATCCCCTCTCCCGACACTCTCTCCTCCATGCAGCTCGAGGTGATGTGCTGGATGATGCCGACAGCGGGAATGAGAGCCGCAGCGGCAGTGAAGAGACTCATGTATGTGAAAAGTGTTGTGCTGAGTTCTTCAAGTGGTCAGACTTCTGTGAACATTTAAAGAGCTGTACCAAGAACCCCCTGGTGCTCATAGTAAATGACAATGAGGACACACCTAACCCCTCCCAGGAGTACCAGTCGGAGCCCTCGCCTGTACCCAGCTGCCCTAGCGAGCAAGATGACAGTGAGGACCTCAGGGAGGGCAATCAAAGTCCTGCTGGTGAGGGGGATGATGTCCCAGAGACAGCAGACTTAAATGAGGTCAATGTCCTGGAAAAGGAGGATGAGCAGATGGAGCTAGAGCTTTCACCTGAAAAAAACATGGATTCTGAAGAGAGAGATGTGACATCTCCTGAGCCAGACGGCTCCCTACCTCAGCTCAACGATGTTGCCCCCTCTGCTGTTACAAGCTACACCATGCCAAGCACCAATGTTACTTTGGAGACCCTGCACAGTACCCGGGTTGCAGTTGCCCAGTTTTCACAGAGTGTAAGGGCAGCAGTGGGTAGTGGGGTTTCCACCATGGCCATTCCTATGATTCTGGACCAGCTGATGGCTCTCCAGCAGCAGCAGATCCATCAGCTCCAGCTAATAGAACAAATCCGCAGTCAGGTGGCTCTCATGAACAGACAGTCAGGCCCACAACCTGCAATCAGCCACCATCACAGCAGTGCTGCTGGAAGCCAGGGGCCTGTATCTTCCTGTGGTCCTCCTGCTGCCAGTCAGATTCAGATTCATAACTTCATCACCCCCACTGTTCATCAGTTGCCTGTTAGGTTGCCAGCCACTCTAAACAGTCAAGGCCCTTCAGCTATGATCCCAGCAATAGAAGGGCCTCTCTCTCAAATACCACAAAGTGGCACTCAGCAATCTAGCTCCTCAGTTCCGAACACATCCTCTAATAATGCAGTGTTTCCCCCACCAAGTGGTACTGGTTTGTCGTCTCTTCATCCTGCCTGCTCATCTTCAGTCACAAATAACAGCAGCAGCACTAGCAGTAGCATAATAGGAGGTGGTGGAATCAACAACAGCTCAGCTCTCCCCAGGAACTCCACCACCCCTCCCTCCCTTACTCACAGCAACATCCTGAACTCTGCCTCCAATCTACCACTGATACCTCACAGCTCCTCAAACAGTGTCATCTTCCCCAATCCTCTGGCCAGCATAGCAGCCACAGCCAATGCTCTTGACCCTCTCTCTGCTTTAATGAAGCACCGCAAGGGAAAGCCCCCCAATGTTTCTGTGTTTGACACTAAGCCCAGCTCTGAAGACCCCTTCTTCAAGCATAAGTGTCGGTTCTGTGCCAAGGTGTTTGGCAGTGACAGTGCCCTGCAGATCCACCTGCGTTCCCACACTGGAGAAAGACCCTACAAATGCAACATATGTGGAAACCGTTTCTCCACTAAAGGGAATCTGAAAGTTCATTTCCAGAGGCACAAAGAGAAATACCCACACATTCAGATGAACCCTTACCCTGTGCCAGAGTACCTGGACAATGTGCCCACAAGCTCAGGCATTCCATATGGCATGTCGTTGCCACCAGAAAAACCTGTCACCACATGGCTAGACAGTAAACCTGTCCTCTCCACTGTTCCCACCTCTGCTGGGCTCCAGCTACCACCAACGCTTCCCAGCATGATTGGAGGTTTTGCTGAGTCTCCAAGCCTCACTCCAATCAACAGGTCTCCTCAGACGCCTTCGCCACCTTCAAGTGAGTGTGTATCTTTGTCCCCAAATATCACCACTGACTCTGGAATGACCACTACATCACCCTCCCCAAAACCCAGCCTTGGAAGTGAAGCACCTCCTCTCCTGAAACCCGAAGGCATTCTTTTATCTCCAAGTTGCTCTAATAGGCCAGGAGAGAACACGACCACCACAACTACAGTAACTCAAGTTCTTCTTTCCCCCACTGTCACCTCCACAACGTCATCAGGCAGTGGCCAAGTCATTGACCCCATTAGTAGCCCAAACTTAGTTTCAAATCCTGTCTCCCATCCTGTCCTTCCCATGCTATCAGACCAGTTTAAGGCCAAGTTTCCATTTGGAGGCCTCCTAGACTCTATGCAAACCTCAGAGACATCAAAGTTGCAGCAGCTTGTTGAGAATATTGACAAGAAGATGACTGACCCCAACCAATGTGTTATCTGCCATCGTGTTCTCAGCTGCCAGAGTGCTCTGAAAATGCACTACCGCATCCACACTGGTGAGAGGCCGTTCAAATGCAAGATATGCGGACGAGCATTCACCACCAAGGGAAACTTAAAAACACACTTTGGTGTCCACAGGTCCAAACCCCCACTTCGAGTCCAGCACTCCTGCCCTATATGTCAGAAGAAGTTTACCAATGCTGTTGTGCTACAGCAGCACATCCGCATGCATATGGGAGGGCAGATCCCCAACACCCCTGTTCCAGAAAGCCTGCAGGAAATGGAAACAGACCTGTCATTTGACGAGAAGAGCTTAGACGCAATAAGTAATTATGACGATGATCTCCTGGATGAAATGGAGCAGGCTATGGATGATGATGGTGACCTAAAAGATGGTGAGGTAGACTCATCTAAACCTTATTCACCTGGAAGTTCACCACCAACTTCCATTATCTCTAGCATCGCAGCACTGGAGAACCAGATTAGGATGACAGACACTATTGCTAACATGACTCGCTCATTTGGCCAGAAGCCTGCTCAGAATGGCAGCAGCTTTGCAGGGGAGCCTGACTGTTTTACCACGGATTCCCTGTCATTAGCAGGAGATGTTGATGGTCAGAGCTTGGGGAGCCCTGCTTTGTCTGAGTCCTCTGGCTCCATGCAACAATTGTCCCCAGCTCATAGCCATTCTGAGAGCCAACGATCCAAGTCCCCAGCTACACTCAGTAATAATAACAACAGCAGTGCCATGACAGCAGAGGGCCAGGAGAACAGTGCAGCTGGTTTGGCAACAGTGAAGTCGGAAAAATCAGAGACCCCATCTCCACTTTCTGCAACCGAAGGCACCGGGGCCCTTGACCTGACTGCCACTCAACCTGGCAGGCACTTTATCAAGGACGAGAGCCACTTCAACATGCTGTTTCTAAATAGAGACCGAGGTGGGTTTGAGCAAAACAAGCTAAGACTTAACATATGAAGCAAAGTCAATATCTGCACAGATCTCATCTGCTTGTCAGTACTGGGCAATGCTCCAATAATATTATAACATTAATGTTTCGAAATTTGTGTTTTTTCCAGGACTAAGTACTCCTAATCTGGCCAGCACGGCATCAAACATGATCAAAATGGAAATGAATGGACATGGCAAGTCCCTGAGTGACAGTTCTCACTTGCCTGTGGGCATTCATGTTCCAGCTGCAGCTCTTCCAACCACCATGAGCCCCAGCATCAACCCCATGTTGGCTCCCCCGCCTCCACGTCGCACTCCTAAGCAGCACAACTGCCACTCATGTGGGAAGAATTTTTCCTCAGCCAGCGCTCTGCAAATCCATGAGCGCACACATACAGGAGAGAAACCTTTTGCCTGCTCAATTTGCGGAAGGGCTTTCACCACAAAGGGCAATCTGAAGGTAAGTTTTAATTTTAAGTTTAAACTTTACAGGGACGGGGTAAACTGGTTGAAATACATTTTAATGTGTAACACATTAGCTTTTAATAAAAACCACTGGAGAATCGTATACATATTAGAGTTTTAGCTTGCCTGTGATTTCAGTTTTTGCCTTCTGCTTTCAATCTCAATCCACACTATTCATATAAATGTATTTACTCATTAAAGCTCTGACTTACAAGGAAAAAGCTCATGATGTTTTTTTTTTTTTCTATTTATGCTGCTATTTTTAGGTCCACATGGGAACACACATGTGGAACAATGCTCCCGCTCGTAGGGGTCGACGCCTATCTGTGGAGAATCCCATGGCCCTGCTGGGTGGGGATGCCATGAAGTTCAGTGAGATGTTTCAGAAAGATCTGGCGGCTCGGGCCATGAATGTCGACCCAGGCTTCTGGAACCAGTATGCCGCCGCCATCACCAACGGCCTGGCCATGAAAAACAATGAGATCTCTGTAATCCAGAATGGAGGCATCACCCAGCTACCCGGCAGCCTCAGCGGGGCGGGAATCACTTCATTGGGAGCTATGGGAGGGAGGGACCGTGTTCGCACTGGCAGCAGCCCTCCTATGACGGGTATGGAGAAGGCTGGTCTGGAAGTTGTAACCAGTCGTCCCTTCTCCAGATATTTGGAGGAGAATAAAGAGATTGGAATCAATTAAAAACTTTTTAGTATTATTCCAAGGTAGGCATTTGGCAATGATGAGGAAAGATACTGCTGATCCAGTCTGAACTCATGTGTACTAAATTGTGTACAGATTAAATATTTTTGTTTGGTTTTGGAAATATAATATTTAGTATTAATTAGAGGTCTTTGCCTTCCACCCATTCCCTCCTCTCTTGGTATTTCACCTATACAAAGAAAACTTGTCTCTTGTTTGAGAATATGTGGTCTTGCAAGATTTGCATGGTACTTATTGGTTTTTATCCGTATGTTTGACTGCTTTTATGAATTCTTTTGAAAACCAGGATCCTGCCTCAGTGACAATGGGCAAGTGTCTTATCTGGACAGGACTATGACCCAAAAGGACAATTTTGTTAAAAGACAGTCTGACCTTTGTCCTGCAACCCTGTTTAGGGCTGTTATTTTAAATATAAAGGACCCTGAATTGATGAAAGAAAAGACTGAAATATAGTGTTTCTGTGCTCGCCTGAAATAATTTGTTTCTCATGAATTAGAAAACTTGAAAATATAATGTTTGAACTAATTTAATCTTCACATTTAGTCTCTCAGCATTGTCTTATAATGTTGTCCTGTGTCTTTAGTATTTATGATATTGGAAAAAAAAAAAAAAAGCGGGTATACAAGAATATATTTAACAGCCCAAGCATTTTATTGATTCTTTTTTTCTAAACTGCAGGCTTCACTGGTAAATATCTCTGTCAATAAAGAAAACATGTCATTTGAGTTGAACAACAGAGAAAAAATGTAGGTTTTATTTGGATATCTTTTGAGACTGTGTATCTCGTTACATGACAAACAGGCAAGAGATATCCGAAGCTGCTATGACCACAACCCTGCTTTTAACCTTTGTAAAAAAAAGAACAGAAAGAGGTGATCCTTTTGAAGAAATATCTATGTATAGAAATACAAACAAATCTAAAACAGGTATGCATATTTTGTATCTCATAAAGATAGACATCATGATTTGAGAGTACTTGTCATGTTTGTGAATGCACTTTTTAAAAACAAGAATTTTTGTCTGTGAGTACCGTTAATCTTTTGACTGAGCTATCTATCACGTGCTGTTTTCATTGTTTCAGCATACCACTCCTCCAGCTGACAGAGGCGGTTCTCTGTTATTGCATCTGTGCTCCTCGTCAGGGTGCACGCATCACTCAATCAAAACCTTCACAAATAAAAAAAAGGAAGCAGGTGTGTGTTTGAATGGTCTCCTTATCGTTCTCACATCGCCACCTTTTTCTCTCATCCTTTTAACTTTCTAAAATATGAGATAAAATTTCGATTTGAGAAAAAAATCTACATGTTTGTCATATTCTTGTTATTGCTGGTTGAAATGGTTGTGTAGTCTAAGCCACAGACCACTTTTGGAAAAATCTAACCACACTGATTTGCAAATTGAAGATGAATTCTTTAAAAGCATTTCAGATTTAATTGTATTTTATTTATTTATTTATTTTCATTTAACTTCTAATAGAATACAGTCAAAGTTATATAATCATTGGTATTTATTAAAACCAACTGATTGTAGACATGTCCAACATCATAGAATTTTTTAGTTTGGCTATTTGATAATTTATTTTATTTTTATTTTTATTTTTTGTTTTGTTTTGTTTTGTTTTTTTGTAAATTGTTTATATAAATTTCTAGAAAATATATGAAATTATCATTTTTATTACTTTTTTTAAATTGCAAATCCTGTTAATTTTTTGTGTTTTAGAAAAAATGACAATTGAATTATTTACCTAATAATTTATTTGTTTACTCATGTTTGTGCATGTGTGTGTGTTTTTGGTACAGATAAACTAAAATAAAAAAAATAATAAATAAATAATAAAAAAACACAAATGTAGCCAATAGCTACTTAAACTACAAATACAACACATCCATACTAATATATTGCTTTCTTAAACTAGATGATTAAAAAGTAACAATATCAAGTATAAAAATTAACATAATTTTCTTTATCTAATTAAGAAAATTAACCAGTTTTGAAAAAATCAAAAATATAAGCCATGACAACTTTATTTATATAACTGACCAAACTGTTGAACAGTAAGAACACAAAAAACAAAACAAAAAAACCCATAAATATTAAGAGTAAAATTTTGTATCTTCTTAAAATACTTGATCATGATTTCTGAATTATAATATTACAAATAATGACCATGTGCATTCATAACTAACAGGAAAGATCCATAAAGAAACATAACACAGTCAGAATAACCTTAAGGTTACAGCTATTGCACTGTAATACAATCAGAATTTAAAGGGATGCTTGCTACCATGTGAACCAACCTGTGTTTATTCAGCAGCGTGTACAGATCTTTCACTTCCAAGCTGAAATGTCTTCAGATGCTGCTGTGGCAGAGAGCTGAGGCGCGAGACTGTTTCGTAGTTCTGGTGTGTGTCTCTGTGTGTGTGTGTCTGAGTGAGTGGTAAAGTGATGGCAGCCATCTCTCACCATTCAATCCTTCTGGTGCAGGACACCTGACACATGGTCCACACATGTGCACACATTTGCACAAACTCACACTCCCACACGAATCCCTGCTGTTTTCAGTTTTGCTAAATGTTAAAAATTCTCATAGATGGATGAGAAACAAATATCCCTGCTGGGAACATCAGATGTAAGATGAAAGGTAAACCTAGATGGAATCAATGAGAACAAAATTTGTTTTTAATGCTAATCTTTGGAAAATAAGTTGGCAAATGTGGCCAATGTAACCAAGATCTTGAATTCTTTGCAATGCAAAGTGAGATTACCACAGCTTTGAACTCATTCCCGTGTCAGTCTGCTAAGGGAGACAATAAATCATCTTTGGAAGCAAAAAACAAAAGATGCAATTTTAAGATTTTCTCTGGGGTCATACATCCTGTTAGCTGAAATAAACGCACCAGGTGTGCAGCTAATATATTTAAGCTAATGCAATTATACCTGATAATTGTATTTGGGAACCTAAACTCAGTCAAAATATTCATCAAATATAAAGAGGCATATGAATTTCCAGAAATAAACTCTCAATGCTGCTGCAGCCACCCAGCAAATTCACCCCTGCAGCCACGCTATGACCAGCTCTATCAAAACCCAGCTGACGTCAACTTTCATCACTGCGCCATAAGTGTTTATTTTTGTGTTATTCCCTCCCTCCTCTTTACTTTTATACACATATTACTTTTCGTGTTGATGGATGCAAGTTAATTCTGCCCTCAGGAGCTCTTTTGGGCCAATCTGGTGATGCATGCTGCCATTTGTAAGCCCATTGTTTGACATTGAGCTGTCAGCTGATCGCCTGGCTTAGTCAGAGGAATTGTCAAGTAATGAAGAAATTTCATACTGACTTTTTCTCTGTGAGGGCACTCATTTTGCTCATATTTGTGTGGAAACTAAATAAATTCCTCTCGTGCTTTCACTCATGCGCTTGCATTTAGTAAATGATTTTGCAGACAGCGAGTACACATGCATGTGAAGACTGTTGTTTGAGACACTAAATGGTGATTCTTCTCAGATTTATAAAATAATTCAATAGGCTGCTGCGGCTGCTGGTAGAAATGCTCTCTTTTACCTCAAGAAATGATGCCCTCCACATGGGGTTACATCAGGTTAGAAACTATGACACTGTATGAATGTTATTTCCATAAGAAAACATGTTATCCAGATTCTTTGTTGTTGTTTTTGCACTTTTATTATTTTTTCCATTAAGCAAAGCAATACAATGGAATGTCCAACATCTGAAGTGCATGCAATTTCATTTTACTGTTAAAGAACGTTTAATAGAAACCAGGGGAGTGGAGACAAGGCAGTACTTGAATTGAGTCCATTAAAGAGGATTTTAACAAGTATAATTTTAGAGTGGGTTACAAGGCTAATTATCTAAGTAAACTTTTTTTTTCACAAAATGAGAACTTTGTTCAGCACACAGAGCAAATTGCTTGGCTTTTCTTTTCTTTTTTTCATTTTTAGATTCATCTGCACCTGCTTGAAGTGAATATGTGTGACATTTGTGCATGGCACAGTGTGAGCAGACAGGCCATCATTGGGACGGGACTGTCGGCTGTTTGTTTAATGCCCTGCCTACTGTGAAAGTCTCCCTGAAACAGGCGCAGTAAATATCCCCATTGATCCAGAGGCAGGGGGCCCTACGATGATGTAGTAGTGAAGAGCCTTGGGAGTAAATCTAACCGACAGTAATCCAATCCCATTCTCAAGGCTGTGGGATCTGAGATAGGTGCTTTAAATCCAAAAGTGTGCCTTTTTGCACAATTTCTCTGTCTTTGTTGGTGCAGCTTCTTCTTTACCTCCATGTCTCAGCTATAGAGTCAATCCATGGCCCGCTGAAGTGCTTTGCTAGCTATTCTTTATATTTGTTTGAATTCCAACCCCCTTTAATGATGCTACAAATTTAGTTTCTTGCCACTCCCCTGTCAGATATACTTCCACACTTCCTCCCAATTTTGCTTCTCCAAAGTTTGTGCATCCACCCGAAGTACAAACTCTAAAGAGGGTGTGAAAGATGTGTGTGTTTGTGCACGTGTATGATAACACTCTTCAGGTAATCAGTGTTTTCGGTGGATGGCAGAAGGATAGACTGGAAATCCGAAAACCCCATTAGGCTGGAATTTCCCTGTGATAGTGAAAAGCTGCCTACCTAGCGCTTGACTGGCTGCTTGGCTGCTCCTACAGGGGTTAGTTTTCATGCAGGCCTTCAAGATGACAAAGTTACGCACTCTAGATCCCCTGAAAAAGGGATTGTGTGGTTACTGATTCAAATTCTTTCTTATATGCATTGTTAAGAGTTGCTGAGGCGTGGTGCACTTCTCGCCTGGCAGGCATTTGAAACATTAACGGTTTGGTTCAACGAGGGATTGGCAGTGAAGGATCAATTTCGGCGTTGCTCACCAAAGGTTGCCTATGGTTACAACTTTAAAATGATTTTTAATGTGCTTTGCTGAATGCAATCAGATGTAGTTAGTGGTAATTATAACTACTTTAATGCCACTCGGCAAGGACTCAAAAAGTTATGGAGAAAGCTTTATAATAAATGTAACAAAGAGACTTCTGCCATGACAGATCTGACATTACCATGGAATTTAAAAAAATGTACCATACACCTTTATGTGTGCATGCAAAGGTTCACACTTCAGTCTCTTCTGTGAAAAATGCATGTAGAAAAAGTTGTTTTGACTTTTGCACAGTTCTCGTGACATTTTTAAGTTTATACACACTGACTCCTCTAGGAACAAAGAAGCACTGTATAACTGTCACTGAAAGCCTAACAGGCCGGTCAGATGCAGGCTGAAGGGACACTTTTGCCCTGTTGTTAAGGGGTCAGTAAGGTGGGGGTGGGGTTGTATCGTGCAGTAAGGTGCCTAAAGAAAGCAAGCTAAAGAAATGTAATGAAAGGTGGGGGTTGTTTTGGAAAATCAATGAATGCATGGAACATAGCAGTGGACCACCTGAATGGGGAACATGTCATCAATTAAACAAACTTGGCAAACAGGGCCAATTCATCAGAGTACGTTGTGGATCAGCTATTGGGTTCAGCCTCGACGTGACAAATGCCGGACCTCTTCTGTGTTCCCAAGGTTGCCGATCGATAGAGATCATCATTGTGATGTGGCCTTTTATCTCACAACCTGCTCCCCTAAGCCTTATATTATTCCCAACACAGAAATCTCAAAGGGGGAGGAGGGGGGTGAGAAGGACATGAGCTTGATTGTATCTTTTATTCCCTGAATGTGCGCTCATTATTTGTTCAAACTGTTTTTATAGCTTTTGATGACCAGTTCCTGACCAGAAAAGTTTAGAGAGTTCTTGTTCTGTACCTTCTAGTTTGCTTTCTTCTGGGTTATTTCCTTAAAGATGAATATTAGTCTAGTTAACAAGTCATTGCTTGCTGAGGGATTGAGTCCGCTCACCAGCCTGTGCTCCCTCAGCAGCACTTATTCAAATATGTCAAATCCGGCTGAGAGGAAAGCCTCCTGGCTCGCTATTGATTTGTGCCATTATGGAATTCCATGCCAATAAACTGTCATGACTTACTGTAACAATCCAATGATTAGGCTCCGTTTCACTCACATGACCAAGAGGAGCTTCCTCATTATCAGAGGCCATTATGAGAAAATGGAGATTTACAATTGAGTTATGCAATGATAAATAATGACTTATTACATTTTCAATGGGCTGTTTTAATTGTGTTATTGGTGTATGGGGCCTATAGAGTAGCCACTAATTGTTGTGTTTTTATGTGCATCTGCTCTTATTTATTATTATTTTTTTATCTATACTTCCACTTTGATGTAATGTTCGATTTGTGAAAGTACCCTAAACATGTAGAGCATCATTAACTCTTTTAATGGCGTTTAGAAAAAGAACAACTGACAATTCCACTTCATGCAAAAATAAATAAATAAATAAATAAAAAACATCTGGGCAACACTGATGTGAAAAAAAAAACTTTCCTGAAAACTTTTTAGCTTGTACTACTTGTCTATTTGTCAGTTGCAGTTAACAAGCTAAATATCAGCTTATACTAATATTAGGTTTTTAAATCTGTACATCCATCACCGATACCCCCAAACCAATTAATGTAAAGCTTTGTTCTAGTCATCTTCTCAGACAAGCCAATCACACAGTAAACATCAATGTGTGGTCAAGAGAAAAAAAAAGAAAAAGTAAAGAAAATGTCAGATTATGAAAGTGTGCAAATGTTTGATTGGTACCGTATGTGCTAGAAAATTAGAAAAATTAATGATTTTAGAACTTTCATGGGAAATGCTATAATGCATTTGCCACATATTGTATTGTATGGTAACATTTATTTTTTTTTTAATAAAAATAATTTTTTTTCACTTTCATTTTGTTTTTTTACTAAACACAAAAAAAGCTCAGCTTCTAAATGTGCTTTTATATATCAAGTAGGCACAGTTAGCACTTGATGGTTGTAGTGGTGAAATTTAGATTGCCTACTTGTCCTTCCCCTTTATCCGCTGAGTTACTTCCTCTCTTGCCATTTCAAAGGTGCATCAGCATCAAATGAATCATCCTCGACCCTCCTTACCACGTCTTTTTCTGCTTTCCAGCAGGAAAATGGACACTTTTATGCTTGTGGACACTGCTTAAGGGAATTAAGCTTCATGATTCTTTGTAAAACTGCTTCAAAATGAGTGATTAACAATAGTTACACATGAGTTTGTCAGTGAGGCTTTGTGGTGGTTATATGACTATCGAGTAGTAGCTTTTTCTTAATCATTATTTAGTGTTATGTAAACTTATTTATTTATAAAAATATTAGATTATATTCCTATTTGCAGTTGCTTCCATGTTCATTTCCACTGAATTGCTGCAAAACTAGCCTCCTGGACCCAAATTAGTAGAAGGTGAAGTGCAAACAGCAACAATGAGGCACTTTAGAAAAGAAAATGAAATGGTAAACTTTATCTGCATATACGATCAACATGAAGCAGTGGCAAATTTTGGGCCCAATCTACATGCTGTTTCCATCTTTTATATGTATGGTGATTCCTTATATCTTCCAGTCGAATTTTATCAAATCAGTTCAGTTCCTTTTCAAGTGCTGAAACGTTACACCTGGCCTGTGATGTAAAATATGCATGCGGACACTATCAGTTACATGTTTCTGGCCTACTCCAGCTGGGAGAAAATGAGGATATTACAACTCACTCTGTGTTTCTCCAGCCAGCCCCAGTTTCCCAACACTGATTAGAACCAGTCCCTGCTATCTGCTGTTCATTAGATGAGATTTCAGTTGCTGCTGTGGCTGCAGGAATGAATAATACCAATTCTTACAAAACTAGACTCACCGGTAGCACTTGATAAATATGGCAGCGGCTTCTCTAGTTCTGTTTAAACAGAGAGGAAACACAGATTTGTAACTCTAACATGCAGTTTATAGTTTTACAGTTGAATTTAACGCTGATATGAGGTTTAAGTGTTTTTACATATGAAGTTATCATGTTGCCTTTAGCAATAGTGACAGGTAATAATCTAGGTATATATCACTGTTATAAATGTACATTTAGATACTCTGTCCGTGCGTCTTTACTGCAAAATTTCTCCCAGAAAATAGTGATAGCCTCCTGACTACCAGGGGAAAAAAACCATTGTTTATTCACAAATATTTTTTTTACTTCCCGGACTGCTAGAAGGGTTATGAGTAAACTAAAAATATATAAAAATATTGATAAATAAATTATTTTTAAGATATAATTGTCCACTACAGTGGACGTCAGAATGTCATACATGTAAAACCAAACTTCAATAACAATCATTAAACCCCAAAGAAAATACCAAGAGGTCAACACAAGAATGAATGAAAACCCAGCATCACTGTTCTGTAGTGTATTTTAGTGTATTTATACATAAAATTCCAAAAAGTCAACTTCAGCATTGAGTGAAACTCTAACAGTGCAATGTTTCCCCTACCATATCTTGCTGTCAATTATTGGCTGCGGTTGGAAACAATCAGCACGCTTGTGAAGAATCAGTCGCCTTTAACAGTCGGCCGCTGTGAATGGCACTACACTGTACTATGTTGTTCATTTATGCCAAAATCTTGATGTATTTCTGCATGGGGTATGATTTTCATAAAGCAACTCTCCTTCTTTGAAAGGCAAAGGAATACCTTGCAATGCAGATCTGCGACACCTTGATGCATGAGTTTCATACACCATCTCTGGGAGATGAATGGCCCCGTAGTGTCTGAGAGCTGTCACTCGTGATTCCTGCTTGAGCCCGAGTGATCAATTGTTCACCAAGGAGCAATTTAAATGTAAGAAACTTCAGTGGTTTCTGTAACAGAAGCTGGCCGTCAGTTATGAATTGGTGATTGCTAGATCAAAAAAGTGGAAAACTGCACGTACTGTCATGCCATGGCCACTGGCTACCTGTCCAACCACTTTAACACAGCACAACAAGCTCAGGAGGACTTTGTCCATGATTTCTCTGATCTTCCTTTTTTTTAAAGGGCTTATCCCATATGATGTTGCACTCTTTTGGAACCTGATTCTTCATGAGGGTTCCAGTCCCTGTCGGCCCTTTTGCCATCAGGGTTTCCAAGAGGTTCACAGAGATAAAGAACCTGTTGAACAGGTGAGTTCTTCTGGGAATGGACTCGGTCAAATGAATAACAGCTTGTTCTTCAATTCCCTTTGTGACACTGAAGGTGGTCTTGCCTTGGTAGACCACAAAGTCAATTGTAGTGGAGTGTGATTTTCTCACTCAACTTCCTCAATCACACCTTACTACTGCAAGGTGTAGCGCACATGGCACTGATTGCTGGGCGGAGTAGAGCTGCCTCCGGGCAGGTGTTTGTCCCTGCAGTAGGCGCTGTATGCTGGCAGGTTGTGTGCCAGCGTCAACATTATCTCTCCTGCAATCCTAAGTACCATGATCTCTTTCCCTTCTTTGTTGGGGCTGTGGCGGACTTTGGGTAGTTTACATCTGAGCGTTTCTCCACAGTCTTGCAGTCCACTGGCTGTCCAGGCCATGTTGCAAGCCGCATACCATTCAGTTCTACCTTGGCGGTGTACTGCTGGGTGATTGAGTTTGATGTCAGGGCAGTTCAACAAGACTTGTTGCGGTATTCCTGGTCTCTTCTTCTCTCTCCCTCCCCATTTTCTTCTTCTCTCTCCCTCCCCATTTTGCATCGTACTAGTAAGACTGCTTTCGTTCGTCAGATGGAGCGAGGTATTTATCTCCATCATATGATTGGTGTGTTTTCCTGTTTTAGACATGGGAAGTAGCATGCCCTACGCTACTACGCGCGAGGAGAGGCTGTTGTTTTGTCTCCGTTTGGATTCTTGTCTGTGCGTCCAGTCCATCGGCGGGCAGACTACTGGTTAGGCCACTGACAATCCGCTCTTACACCCCAGCGCAAGGGGTGAAGTCCAGACTGATTACCACATGCAGCCCCTGATTTTTGTTAATATTTTTGTAGTGTTTTCGTTGCATGTGACTTATTTTTTGGTTGGCATGTTTTAACCCCTTTTTGTTTAAAGGGCTGGAGCCTCTGTGCAATCTAAACCCCGGCATGAAGGGTATTTTTTTGATTTGTCAGCTTTTATTAATATTTTATGTTTTATTAACTATGTTCTTAAAAGGTAATTGTTTAAATAAAATATACTGTATGTGTGTTATGGGATTCCATCTGCCCTGGTGCATTTATTTGAACCTACCTTTTGTTTTTTTAGGTTTACTGGGGGTTAAACTCCCCAGTTGGCGTTGTCACCCTCCTTTTTATATAAAATCTTTTGTAGCCTTACCACCACCTCTTGCCACACTAAGACCACCGGACCATTTGGTGCAGCCAAGACAAACACCTTCAAATCAGTCAGAAATGGTTTGCTTGGCACATTCTGGCGCACTGGGCAGCGACCAGTAAATGGAACTATTTGCTTGTCACATGCTTCTGGCTTAAACACTGCATCTTGATCTTCCTCATCAGACAACTCAATATTTGAGTTTCCATCAACAATTTGTCACAAGATTCTCTCTGCTTCTGATAGTGAATCTTTTTCTTCTTAATTTAAGAATTACATAACAAATCGGAGGAAATAACAAATGTCCACTCCAGAGGACATTTCTTAAACTCTTAAATGTTGTGGTACGATATTGTGTTTATTTTGAAAACAGTTTAATGTGTTCTTCAGAGGTTCATATAAAATATTACAATAATATTTCACGACTAAATTTGCACAAAAAAAGTATTATTTACTTACTTGCCCTCTTCCCATAAAACGTGCTTGTAGTAAGGGATGCCATTTTCCTTGAAGAGAAACAGGAAGTTCCCAATTACCCACCCCTGTAAATGTGGTACCATTCAAAAGCCCTGAATGTCCTCTTTAGAGTACAAAATGAGTTAGTTTGATAGCACGCAGGAGTGTGGAGATATTCATGTTCACACATGTTCTCCACAAAGGACAAATTTGAACTACTGGTAGTCAGGAGGATAGAGTAGCAGTACAGAATGATGCAGAGCACAGAGATTGGACTGCTCCTGGAAGTAGTGTACACTAAAAGGAAAGAAATTCAATCTCAGCAGATCCTGCAAACACCACCTTCACTCATACTGTTTTTGATGCAGCCTGATTGTGTTTGGTACTTGCTGATGTTCGGAATTTGAAGAGTTCAGAGTTGTCAGTGTCAGTGATTGACATGATGAGAAGATCAATGTAAAAGCCTTTGCTGCCAAGCAATAATCCATCCAAAGTGATCACGTTTAAAATTGCCTGGGTGCATTGATTGCATGTGAAGGACCAGAAAACACCGTAAGCACAGCAAAAATATTCAAGTTGGCTAATGAAGCAAATTTTTTTCCCAGGTCATCTCTTTAGCACTGCTTATTCTTTATACTGTATATAATTTTCTGCAACTAGAGTTTATTAGTATTCCCAGTTTTTTAGACTTTTGTGTGCAAACATGCAGAAGTCTGGGAAATACATTAAGATCTGCATCTACAGGTTGATAACCTAAAAATTGTGTACATTATAAAAAGCCATGTACTAACTTTGTTTATTCTGGCTGCAATAAAAGTAATAAAAAGTTATAAAATTTGCCACCTTAGCAGGCTGCAACACAATAAGTAGGACAAAGCTGTCCATGATCACAGTAGACCATTGCATTACATCTTATCATTTCCTCTGGAGCTGAAACTCAAACTCAGACTCATCAATAATGCACCCATGATCTCCCATACAGAAGCTCTCAATGGCAGCTCAAGCTACTACAGTATCTCTTCTCCTGCTACAACTTCTTCCACATACTTTCTTTAATGTTCACATATTGTTAGCCTCATGACATATATGCCTAAGTCATATTTTAAGGTTTTATAGGCAATGATTCACATTTAGCAATATTAGGAGACTGACAAACTATTATGCCAAATTATGACTTAGGCAATTATGCCATGAGACTAACCATATACATGTATGTTTACATCAGCGACCACAGGCTCCCCAGTTATGACTTTGAATGTCCTTGAACATCATTTGGAAGTCTAGATATGTGCATAGATCCTCCCATAGGCCTAGTACTCAAGATTTATTTCTTCATTTTTTTTTTTAGTAAAACCCAAATATTATGACTGTCTCTATAAACAGCTTTGTTTTTTGTCTTCCTTGTCTGTAGTACAATGTAAAGTCTCTTCTCTGGTCACAATGATAGTTTTAACTACATAGGGAGAGAGAGGCCTCTCAATACATTTCTCTTGCTCTCAACCTGAATTATTAAATACTCAGAATCTGGTTAAGCAGAATGCATTTTCCTAAAGGTCAGAAAGTTCATTAACTGTGATCTGCCATTGATTGTCTGCTGGTGTATTTCTCTTCCTGGTGTAGGTTTTCCATTGAGGACATATACATCATTATTTTTTGTTGTATGGATCTTAATATACATGTGACCCCTGTCATGTCATGGAAGCTGGGATAGAATGCAGTATAAACTTAGTTATGTGTTATCAAACCAGTGTCTGTATCCACCACACTTTTGCTGGATAAAAAAGGAAAAAAAAACTTTAGTATAACTTCCCCCCCACCACAGCCATCAGCCCCTCCTCTTGATGTATCTTCTAACAGAAAAATCCATAATGACTATGACAGCCTCAGTATCTGTTTCACAACAATCCGCTCTTGTCAATCAGCATGATGCAGATTAAGATCTGTATTTTGTTTGAACGTGTGCAAAACTAATCCTACTTTACACAATCGACTCTGATGCTAACTCATTTGAAATCATATCAGATGCTGCACAGCTCAAGAAAAAAAAAAACACTCCAATCAACAGAGATGATTTCATAAAGAGGGCTCTTGGGTTTCAGCATCATAAATAACTCATGGTAATCCCATATTTCTCTGACTTCTCTCATTTGAGCTTGAGATGGAAAGAGGGCAGTTGTGACAAACATTGTTAGCACGGCTGCCAAACCACTCTGACCTGGCTTTATACGCTTTGGTTGCTCTGGTTTCTTTGAACAGTGACGGATGAGGTGATGTCCTAAGTGACTCACATCCTTACATAAAACAGGTTCTCTAAAAATGAGCATCTAGATCAAGCCTTTTAAATCAGTGAGGTAATCCTATCATTTCGTCCAGAATAGTAAGCATTAACGTTCTTTCTCCTTCATGCTGTAAGTAATTTTGCTGTTCTTGGCCGCCTGTTTTACAATGATAATAACGATAATAACGTGTGAGAGCACATGCATGTATGCATGTGTGTGTGATGCTGTAAAGATTTTTGAAATGGCTTGATTCATAAGTCAGGAGTACCCCTGCTGAGACCTCTTCCTACACGTGCAATTTTCCGAAGCCTGCCACTTGCCAACCAATAATTATGCTGAAGTTTTCAATTACACTGCTTCCATTTCATTAACAAAAAATGTTTGGCTATTGTATAATTAGATATATGAGCTTACCACCTACATTTAACATAGCCACTACACAGGAGCCTGATGGAAAACAGAGGAGCATTTTAGCATGTGTGCATTTACGGTGCTTCAGTAGTCTGCTATAAAGTCAAATCAGCTAGACATTATGCAGCCGTCTTCCTCCTCCTTTTTCCATCATTTGATGGGGTCCTCTAATCTACATGGCATATACAGGCCTATAATTGAGTATCATGAAATGTTTCATGAAGTATGGGAGGTTTTGTTAACATGCAAAGCACACATGTTATCAGTTGTTGGCGCCTATAATTAACACGTTACAAGGTGTTACAAGACCAGTTTATACCACACATGCTGGTGAGAGATTGCTAGTTATCTTAGAGGCTGGTATTAGGTCAAAATATAATTTTAAGTATGCTTTTCATTAATTTATTCTACTGAATGTGTTGCTCTTCAGAGCATACGCTTCATCTCTCCTCCCTCCCCTTGCAAAACATGACCTGTTGATGATATTATATAAAAAATTAAACTGTCCGTCATCGTGGTTATCTCTCCATCTTAAGTGGCTGTACCCTGTTACCACACAGGCTTAAGTTTCAGGGAGATGCAATCCAATCCAAGCCACAGAAACTCTCCTCAGTGCTGTCATTTTGCCTGTTCCCTTTCACATCCCTCGCAACAGGTTTCCACTGCAAGCCAAGGCTGCGCTCAGTTAAGAGCTATGTGATGCAGCTCTACCTACATTACACTAAAACTGCAGCACTTATTGTGACTGACAGGAACTTGAGTCCTTAACTTAATGCATGAGGTAGATATTTTAAAGGTCCACCACAGGACTATGGGCAATTAAAACAAAGCTGGGAGGTTTCCAGATTGTATTTTACAAGTAAGTTATGGTTAACTTGAGATGAGCCTGACCTCTTTGTTTGACACAGCTGAGGGATAGTGACACCTAGATGTGTGTGCGTGTGATGTCAAAAAGCTGACCATGCTGGAGACAAAAAAAAAAAAAGAGAAAGAAGAAAGAAAGAAAGAAAGAAAGAAAGAAAGAAAGAAAGAAAGAAAGAAAGAAAGAAAGAAAGAAAGAAAGAAA
>JBAMHW010000006.1:25831854-25855891 GCA_037177495.1 Rhadinocentrus ornatus
CTTTAAGCTCCCAATCACGTGCCGTCGCCAACAGGCCAGCGGATGTATTTCGGGGAGCCACTACAGGCTTCTCCCCATAGATATAAACTAAACTACTTCAGCGGACGACGGGGGGGAAGTGGAAATAAAGCCAAATAGTGATTATAGACAGTAAAAGCAAAAATTATTTCAGTCATATTTTACTGCACTGGTTATAAAATGTTACTGTATTTGTTTGAAAAAATTCATTTGCATTTTGAAGTTAATTTGTTGCCGTGTTTGTTTTTGTGCATCATGGGTTGACAGCGTACATTTCTCTGCATGAACGTCTTAGACGACAAGCAAAGTCTAAAAACACTTGTACTGAAGTCTGAGTTCATTCTAATGCAGGCACAGTAAAGTCACACATTCTGATGGCTATCAGAAATGGTGACATAAGTCACCCCTTTAGTCTGGACTCCTCTAAAATAATGTGACTCTCACTTAGCCAGGATCACAGAAGTCATCATTTCTGATAGCTTTTAGAATGTTGAATTTACTTAACCTGCATTATAATGAACTCAGACTTGAATAAAAGTGTTTTCCAGACTTTGCTTGTCTTCCAAGACGTACATGAAAAAAACAGTCTCTTCAGATTCTGATGGGTCACAGATTTAGGTGTAACACCAGCTGGGTCATATCTTCGTAATTGTGTTTCCTGAACTTGTAAAAGTGTTTTGGTAAATGTGTAAAAGTGTGTTGCAAGATGTCAACCCATCTTAAGACCGTGTTTCGTGTCAATGTAAAGTTGCTTTGTCATTGGTAAAAGTGTTTCAGCAACGTTTCTACTTTTTAAAAGTGTCTTGCATGTAAGCATCAATGCTGTGGTTCTGGTGATTAAATCACGTCGAGAAACTGGTTTTACTTTGGTCTAGTTTGTCTGACTAGAAGGAGGACAACTACCCCCATCCCGTTGACAAATCAGCTGAAATAACATAAGAAACACGAGGGAAAGCTCTCGGAAAATACGGCTGAAAGAAGCGCACGGTCGCCTGCTGGTATGACTTCTGTGAAGAGTAAC
Organism: Rhadinocentrus ornatus; assembly: GCA_037177495.1. Classification (NCBI taxonomy): domain Eukaryota; kingdom Metazoa; phylum Chordata; class Actinopteri; order Atheriniformes; family Melanotaeniidae; genus Rhadinocentrus; species Rhadinocentrus ornatus. Next base: position 25,832,894 of record JBAMHW010000006.1, read on the forward strand.
AACTAAAAACTGTTGAACATAGCTTTTCTACTGTAGGCTAACTAACAATTTAGCCGTTTCTGCCGTTTTATGTAGCAAGTAAGAGTAAATGATCCGACTTAAACGGGAGGATAAAGTAGTTGCTGGACCACCCTGCCCTGTTTCTAACATAACGGCAAAATAAACTTAACTGTTAGATTGAATTAACTCACCTATCCAGCAGAAAGCTGCAACCTCCACGTTAGCTTTGAAGTCCCTCTCCTCATCAGCTGCCTCCATCTGGTAAATGCTCTTATTTTCTCCCGGTTATTATTTCTTTTTCTTTTCTTGGCTATTTTTGTCCTCCTTCTCCACTGTCGTCTTGACTTGTTTACACCATCCCCGCGCCCTCCCCCTGCCCCGAAACAGGGGGAACTCGCAGGTAAAACGCACAAGGCTAACAAGTTTGTCCCCTTTCGGCTACTCTATTCAAAGATGGCAGCCTCCAGTTGGGTGCACCGCCACCTATGTATGTATAAACATCTAATTCTAAGCTACGAGAAGCTTTCATTTGGATGGGATTGTGATTAGACTTTGGTAAAATATGTATTTAAGAAAGCAATTCTTGATTTTTGCTAACAGAAAAACAAAAACACCAAACACACTGTACCTTTACAGAGGGTGAATATATATGCAATCACAGATTTTATGTTACATATTTTTATTTAATTACATTACTTTGTACAAATGAGTTTTCAATTTGACATTAAAGAGAATTTTTTTACACTTCTTTGGTCACAAAAGCCAAATTATTTTGAGCACGATTGATTCACAAAAGCAATAAAAGGGTCAAACATCAAAGTGGGGGAATACTTTTTATAAGCACTTTACATTATTTAACCTAACAACTGTAACCAGGCCAACTGAGCCTATGCTGAGCACATTGTCCATGAAAGTATAACTATCTGTCAGAACGCTGAAACATAGAAACATGCGGCATAGAACGCAAATAAAAACAATTCAAACTTAAATGTGTCTGAATAGAAAAAACACAATAGTGTTAAAAATGATTATTTGTGTCTTTGTTACCATCTATTTTTAACACAACAGACAGAATAAGACAAATCTCTATTGCTTAAACCCCTGCTCCTCCTTCAGCATTAAAAATTCACAAGACATATTGAATTGGTGTGGAAATCCCAAAATATATGCACTTTGATCAAGTGGGAATTAAAAGTGTCATTTGCTTGTCAATAAGGGTTGGTGGCGACGTGGCAGTATCACATTGACTCCTGCGTATTAATACTCAGTGTCCAATTGGGCCATCAGCTGATTGTTTGGAATATAAATGATGCTGCTGATGGCTCCAGTGACTGATGGCTTAAATTCCAATTAATCAATTGCTTCATCAGTTTCCCTAATTCAGATCAAATATCTCCAGAGTGCACACTCTTCTTTCACTGGTATTAGAGGAAATAAATGCTCTGGAAGTAATTTTCATCAATCTCGTGTACATGCCAATAACCCTCACAAACCCAGTCCAGGTTGAGGACTGTCTTAAGAGTGTGTATGTTGGTGTGTGTGTAGGAGGGGGACTTGCATATAAGGAAGGAATATAAGATATAAGCAACCTGGGTACAGATTTGTGAACTTTTTGTATTGCATTTATTTTAATTTGAGCTTGGCTATCTTATTAAAACATTTAATATAATATTCAAGCTTTTTTTTTATAAATTCAGTAGCTAGTTTTCTTTCTGCTGTAAGGGAATCAATTACACTGCTTTGTATGAGAGGGATTTATGACAGGCCCTAAGATCCCATTTTTAAGGAAATCAACCAACAACTAATCAATGAACCGGATGTGAGTTCTGCCTTTGTTTTACATATATGTGTCATTCCATCCTAAAAGCCTATCTGCCATAGAAGGACTCAGCTTTGTCAATTAAATCAACTATTCATAAGAAGGCTGTAACCAGATATTGGTTGACAGATTTAATAATTCAGTTTTGCTGAGGCTTAACTGGTATTAGTTCGTAGCTAATGGCTGCTGTTGTAAAAAATTCATTGAAGACAATGCTGGAGTGAGAAGATACATATAATTATGCTTACTTCATTTACTTTAGCCCCCCCACTGCTATTTGAAAGCGATTCCTAAAGAGTACTCAGCTGTTTAGGCACGCAGAAGGAAAGGTACTGTAATTTGATTTATGAATTTGATCCCACCCACGCTCTAATTTAATTCATCAATGTTTCAGAGGGAGCAATTATACATTGTGCTACAGCTCTTCATAGTTCTATTATGCAGCCTGAATCTTTGTTAAAGATTATTCCATTATGGTTTGAAGAGGTCTTGTCCTACTTATCCATTTTTACTGTGTCCATCTTTTCAAAGTGATTTTTTTCTTTAATAATAGCGTTTGACAATAAAAAAAACAAGGAGACAATTGAAGTTTGAGAGGCTGCGCAGCGCTACTCACTGATCTTTTGTTTCTTTTCAGGAACAAATGTATCATTTGGCGAATTGAAAGCCTTGTTTGATGCTTGATGTGGCCTCTCCCTGCTGGTCTTTGAACTCTAAGTGAGTATGCATCCATTTCACATAGTTTTAGTTTGAGCATAATGAAATAATAGCAACCAAAGAGTTTTCATCTAATTAAAAATGAGTTCCTGCATACAAATTCCAAAAAGCAAATTTAAACAATTTTAGGAGAATGCCTCCACTCATTAAGTCGAATGCGTCCACTTTTCTGTGAATCTTTTATGGTTCCTTCAGATTCTTATCTGAGAATAAAAAGGACCTTAATGAAGAGAAAAAACACTTTGTGAACTATCTGAGCATGAGTGGGTGGTCAACAAGAACATAGCCATCAGATCCCTGAGAACAAGTAGGGACGCACACACCCGGCCCTCTTCTTCACCATCCCCACCCCACCCCCCACCCCTCCCTGCCCCAACCACCACCCCTCGACAAATGCTCAGCGGTCGTGAACTACATCGATCCTGGGTATAATTCTCTATGAAATTGATGGATGAGGGCAGCCATTGACAGAAAGGGTAAAGACCACTTTGAGATGTCCCCTGTGAATAAGTATGATGGAAAATAGATTGTTGAAGAAGATTTATGTTTGTTCTCCACTGCCACAAGAGAGAGCTACCCCCCCACCCCCTGTGCCCAGCCTGCCTCTGACCAATCAAACATGTCATTGTGGTCAGATTAAACTCTCGGGTGCTATTCAGCTGCCAAGTCAGTGACAATTGGCTTATTCTAAAGATGGGCAAATAAAAGAGAAAGGGGCCAAAAGTCACCATAAACCCATACAATATAAATCATTTTATTCAAGAAGTTAAAAAAAAGGTTTGTGTGAATATGTTTTGATATTTTACATTTTATGATGTTATCAAGTCATTCCTATTTAATACAGTGTATTAAATTGTGAAAACTATTATTTAATTTAACTTAAATTATTCTAAAATTAATTTATTGATTAAAAAACAACAACAACTAAAGACACAAAGCTTGATTTAGTATTTAATATCATGGCTGGAAATCAGCTTTTAGGCTGTACACCATGCAGGTGTAAAGCTCTAAATTGATAGATGTATGGACTAAAATGAAGCCTAGCAAATATTTTATCACAGTGTTTGTTAACAGGATGTGTTACAATACATTCAAAGCTGTGTTTTATGCTTTAGGATGTTTGGCCTTAGATGTAGGGCGCAAATAAGTCTCTTGGACACTTGCTTCAAATTCCTCTGAAACTAAAAACAAATCTGTGAAAAGTGAACTTGTTGTCAGACATTGCTCCAAATTAATTTTTAATATGAAATTCTTATTCTAGATTTACATTATTTATTTGTAGTTACGGAAGATGTATGTATAGACCGCCATCTGCTCTGTGAATGCTCACGTTAATCAAATTGCAACTTCTAAGAGAATTTGTTACTGCTTTCTGTGTATTAGAAAAAAATTCTGTTTCCTTTAGCAGACTTCATTTTCATTCAAAGCATGTGCTCTTTCAGTTTGTGTTATTCTGCACTTCTCTGTGCTGAGAGGCATTCACCAGCTGAGCTTAGTGAATGCATGTACAGTATGTCTAGCTTCTGTCCTGGCTCCTCTGTAGTGTAGTATTGTTCGGCTGCCAGCAGTGTAATCAGATAATACCACTGAGAGGTCAAAAGCACGGCAAGCTTTAGCTTCAGATTTCTGTCACCTTTTAAAAAACAACCAAAAGAGTCATTTTGAATAGATTCTGCATGCCTCTGCTGGCACACATAAGTGAAGTGTGGAAATTGGATTGCAACTTCGGAAACAGTTTTTCATTGCACGACGGATGGACTGTAATAAGGTTGGTTTATGAGCGAATGCCTGCAAACATAATTGCATTCCCATCAGCCTTAGCTGTACTTTCATTTTCTGCTAATTAGCAATTACTGTCTTCCCAGTGCACTAAATTAAGGTGGTAAACATTACCTGATGAACATCAGTATTAGCATTTAGCTCAAAGCGTTGCTGTCCACAGTAAATTTGCATATTTTTCTCTTTGTTTCAGTTTTCCATCCAAATCATCTTTCACTCTTTAGAAAAGAGCTTTTCCCACAAATTGTCCACCAAATGTGTAAATCTGAAAGTAGAATCAATCAACATATTGTTTGTCTCAGTATAACTGTTAACTAAATAATGTCTATTTCAGCTGTAATATGATTAACATAATTAACAATAATCTCATCAACTTTTGGTACTCTACAAAAAAATCTATGATAGATACACTATACAATGCAATCAGAAGAAGTGGTTCCCAAACTTTTCCATGCCAAGGGCCCCAAAACAGCATTAGCTTCTGGCCGGGGACCCCCAAACCCAAAGATAATGCCACAAAAAATCAACTTTTTAAATGTATTTTCTTAGTTTAATTTACTCTTCAATTAATATTACATTTTTAGCGTAAGAAAATGATTAACAAACATTTTTTCAACATTGTATTTTCCCACTAAAAAAATGAACTTTTCAACAAACCGTTAACAGATAAGAACAGACCAAAAGAAATCAAACCTCTTTAAGGTGTGTGCGTACGCGTGTGTGTGTGTGGGTGTGGGTGTGTGCGTGTGTGTGTGTGTGTGTGCGCTTGTCTGTGTCTGTGGCAAAGATTACACTAGTGGGACACTAGAGTCTCCAGAGGACGCATTTCGGGCAATCATCCATTTTCCCGTGTGGCTGTATGCTGCACCATATTTTAGAAACTTGGTTGGCCAGGAGGTCTTAAGTTATTTTGTGGCCCAGTCCTCCACGGCAGGGCTGTTAGTCAGCTCCTTTGGTCTATTTGTTGTCAAAAACCTGTTAATTTTGTGTTAGCTTGCTACACGCTAGCTTGCTACACGCTAGCTTGAGGAGCAGAGCAGCCTGATAACCGCCAAGTATGCACAGATTATGACGTCTCATGCCGAACTTGCCCACTAAGGTATCAAGTCCTTGATATAAGTGCTTTGTAGAGAGAGTTTGTTTGTTTGTTCTTCTTAATGTCCCTCTAATTTCCTGGGGCCTCCCTAACACCCCCGGGTGGCCCCCCAGAAAACCACTGTAATCTACACAGCAAATTAGAACAAAAAACAAAAAAGAATCACGGTCCTGACATATTCCCAGCACATATTTCTTAGCCATTCTTTCTATAATCAAAATGTAGTTAATGGGTCAGATGGAAGTCTAATACAAGCATAAGGTCCATGTTTAACCTTTTTGGTGTCATGATCAGCATCTTGTGTGGGCTCTGCATGTAGCCCCTTCCCATGATGCTCTGCTGGTAGGGGTCCTCTATTTGTGTAGCCTTTATTTATATGATCCTCTTGTGAAAACATCACCTTTGGCTTCCCAGAGGGTTGAAATGGGATATAACTTGTATCAATTAGGACCACAACAAAAAAAAAAGAAAGGATTTATATCAAGGCCTTGAGACCTTAGAGGTTCCAGCTTTTTCTGGATTGCCAGAAGATAAGCAGGTTTCTTTTTTGTTTATGTTTGATTTGGCAGCTACCACTAAGCATTACTTATAGTCAGCAGAAAATAGGCCGGTGAAGATTTTACTTTCCCTTTATATCAAACTAGTCTGTTGCAGTGAATCTGCAGTGAATCTGCAATGCATAGACATAGACAACTTTGAGAGATCAAACATAAAAAAATATTGGCAGAAAATTGACCCTGTCAAACACACACAAATTACTTTCCATAATGCTTGACCTGTAATTACTGATGAGGTCAGATGGATGTTGAAAGGGTAGTGTATTTGGATGACCTGGACCAGTAATCCAGTGTACTGCAAATTAGTGCATGCATAAGAATCCATGTTTGATTTGTTGCTCAAAATGTGCTGTTTGAACAGTTTGCGAAGTGCCATAATCTCATTGGCACAAATATATTAACAAGGACATTTAACATATTGCTTCTGAAAAGTCTTTGTGGCTAATTTCATATTGCATGTTGTCATTCAGACATTTCTGTGTCAACTGCTGGTTATCTGGCACAAGTGACCTATGCGTACAGTAGGCTAAATACCAGAAACAGGTTTTGCTTCATAATAATAAAAAAATTAATTAAAAAGATGTAGCAGCACAAACATGACTCAGAGGTCCACCATTGTTGTTGTTCACGGGTTAAGGAGGATCTATGTGCGCAAGTGCAATATGACATGAAAGACATCATCGTTGCCAAAAGATTCCACTTTCAGTTGACAGTTTACACCAAAAGTGGATTTATACTCGTGTCTGCGTCATCTGCGTCACCACCATTAGAGCATCGTAGCTCTGTGGAGGCCCGACATGCACCTCTTTCAGACCTGATATGCACCCCTGCTACACAGATGGTTACGAGGAAGTACTCCATTTTGATTCGTCATTTTGGGATCACGAGTTTCTGGATTTCTGGATTCTCTCGCTGAATTTGTGAATTAACCGGCATTTTTAAAAACAACACCCATTGGCTCAAATGGATGAGAGGCTGGTTGAATAATTTCTTCGTTTTCTTCCACAAGCTAATAAAGACACTGAACCATACTGGACAACATTGTTGTTATAAAACAGATAATAGGTCTGTCCCAATTCAGGGTCTGCACACTTCGAAGTGCTGATTCGTTGGCTGCATACAACATTGTGGTGCGGCAAAAAATGTCACAATTCAAAAAATTAGAAGGACCCTCTAAATACACCTTTCAAATCTGCACTTCGTTTGGCCTCCAACAAAGGCTGCTGGTGATGCATCCTTTGCAGCCTCTTTTCTCCTAGAATTAATTGCGTCTTGTGCGCAATGAAATCTGGGAGAATGAGCAACCAAGCTCAGAAGAGTACGTTATGGGTTCCAATAAAGTTTTGTTAAAAAAAAAAAGTATGTTTTTAAAAAAAAAATATTACTCATAGGACACTTCAATGGACATTGACACTGTCAGTGTTACCGTTCAGTGTTAATGTCCATTGAAGTGTCCAATGAGTAATTTTAGAGGTTTAAGTGATTCAACGTCCTGTGTTGTTGCTATGGGGAATTCTTTTTGGTTAGGTCGGCTGTCCCATTTCACCAACGTTAAGCCGACTTCGAAGTGTGTAGACTACTGAGGATACTCTGTAGCCTACGTAGTCTGCACACGCCGAAGTGTGCAGACCCTGAATTGGAACATACCTAATATGTACCGGAACTAAAGTGAACCATCAAAAGCACTACAACCTGGTGAGTTTACCAGCCATTACCACACCTGCTGCCACCTTCAGATTAGGAGGAGAAACTGCATAATGACAACTAAATGTCATGCACACCCCCTACGCTCAAGTGCGAGAGCACACTCAAAAACGTCAGCTATGCTGGGACCGACCGCACGCAGTCGCTGCGCAAGTATAAATCCATCTTACTGTGACTCGCCTTGTGCTGTAAGAAAATTTCACTCTAGAGGCCATTGTCAAATCTTTGCTGTTTTATCCACCCAAAACTTGGTGTTACCGTGTAAACAAGAGGCCAGAGCACAATAAAGTTTTGTTTGTTGGGGCTTTTCAGCAATATCATGGTGGTTTGACATAGAGCTACACTGTAAATATTTGCATTCCTATAAAATATTTTCTTGTTTGACTGGAGCAGTTGACATGCTTGTGAATGTGAATGTCATCTTCTTGGCATAAAGTACGGGGAAGACTTACTTTCTGGCAGTGAAAAACATTACATGTTGCCGTGCTGAGCTATTTCAGATATCAATCTTGCAGCAAGTAAAGTTGCTAATTTTACTGTTTTTCCACAAATAAAAACAACAAGAAGAGAGAGAAAATCGAATAGAATAAAAAAAATGTGGTTAGGCAAGGGCTTTATATTATAAAATATTAAACGCATTGCTGTGGTGTGCAGAAAAAGCATTTAAAAGTGCATAAAATAATAGAAAGAGAAAAAAAAAATCAGACTTTAACATTTTTTGTCAAATCAATATTTTACATTTTTATACATTTATCAAATAGTAGCTTTATTTTAGAATTTTTCTGTTCCAGCTGTGGATGCGAAGCGAGTTCATATAAGAACTGATGCTGAAGCACATCAGCAAAAATGTGGGTCCAAAACCACCAGCTAAAAGTCTTTGTTTTCAATAGCATATAATAAGCATCTTGAAGCAAAAATGTTGCTGTATATTATCACCTTGTGGTTACTTTATGTGACATCAAGTTTTAAATACTTTTTTTTTGGAGTGGTTTGTGTTTTCTCCTTTTCTTTTCTTTTCTTTTCTTTCTTTCTTTCTTTTTTTCTTTCTTTTTCCATTTCCTTTTCTTTTCTTCTTATAGGTGCTTCCAATAGTTCATTATGTGGTTTTCTTATGGAGATTCTCTATTAGGTTTATTTACAAATTTCACAGTAGGTTGTCTTTTTTTCTTCTTCTTCTTCTTTTCTGTTTTGGCTTTGATTGTGACAGTTTTTGTTTTTGCATTCATGTACTCAGATTTTGCACAAAGTGTTTTGTGCTGAGACGTCGTGTTGGATATTCAAAGGAGGAAGCAGATAAAATCTTAGACACACATGTTTAGACCTGCTAACCTTGTTAAAGTAGACCATGCAGCACAACTAATACAGAAATATGATGAACAATTTTTATTTGATCTAAAGGCCAAATATAGCATAAAAGCTTGAATTAAAAAAAAGAGACAAAGTCACTTTTAGAATCTACATTAAGCCTAAAATATATTTTACGTTTAAATTTCTTTTTTATTTAGATCCATCAAACATACTGTCTGGGGTATCTGACTGATTATAGCAAAGAGCCTCAGAAGAGTAGTGAAGCACTCCACCTTGTGTGTGTCTGTGCTGACTTGCCACCTGTTTGATTTCATGCTGGTGCATTTTATCACCACCAAGACACCACTACTGAAAACACAGTGCGCATCCTTATCCCGAAGGACATCTGTATCTCTCTTTGCAAAAAGATGACACCGCCAAGATCTGTGCTGAGTTTGTTGTCTTCCACAAGCACTTAATGTGATCAGAGAATTAAAATTTCAGCGAGTCATTAAATGATAGCTGGGGCCAAAGAGCCCTCTACACCAAGCTAGAGTTTCCTGTGGTTCTGCTGTCATATCTCTGGCATCCTCAGCCCTCTCATTTTCTTTCATGCTGAGTACCGTACAGCACTCAAGACTTTCTCACCCACTGGCCCCGAATGACGCAATCACATAGTTTTTTTTATGTCCTATAAGGTCATTGAATTCCGATGTAATTTTAATCAGGTTATATAAAATACAAATTATTAGATTTAATTTATTCTTCGAGCCCAAATCACTTTATTTGAATTTAAACACGAGTTGGTTCAGATTATTTTAAAACAGAAAAACAAGTATTTCACCTGTTACACTGGATCGGTTATATTTTGTTTTGTATTTCTTTAAACAGAATTGTGCAGAGACCTCCAGAAATCATGTGAATGTCTAAATACAGACATTTTTCTCTTTTTTGTCCTCTTTATTGGGGGGATATTTTAACAGCTTAAGGCAAAGGATTAGCTAGTATTTCTTTTTTTCTTCTTCTTTGTTCTTGGAAAATTTATCTGCCGTTCAAGTGTGCGAGGAGCTTCTCAGTTACACTTGAATGAATGGAGCATATCAAAGCAGCAACACTTTGATGGGCTTTTTAAATATTTCAAGGGATTAGTGTTTGAGTCTTGTAGTACTCTAAATCAACAAAAAAAATGGGCTAATTTAGCAGTTTCACACTAATTTATTTTTTCCACTTCTTTGTAATCCTGTGCAGTGGGTCTGTATGCTTTGGAAGTTGGCCAATGTATTTGTACAGCTATGAGATATCAATGTCAGCAGCACTTTGGGCATGTGTATCTGTGTGTGTCAGAATTTCTCCTTCTGTGTGTGTGTTTGTAAATTTGTATCAGTGTGTCGGTATCTGTGTGTCTGGGCTGTAGATGCTTTGTCTCATTAATGAGAAGCGTTCGGGGCCTCCACGGGGGACGGTGCAAGATAATCTTCTCCTGTTTTGCTATGAAAGCTCTTCTGAACGTAACCGAAGTAACTCACTCAAATGGCGGAGGGCTCGGTTGAATAATTCAGCATTTACAATCAATTTTGGCCCCCACCTCATCTCGACACCTCCCTGGACCACAGGGCCTGCAGGCTCATCATGGGAATGTTGACAATTCCCCGTACAACACATTCTCTGGCCCCGTGGCAACATGAGAAGCTGTGGGAGCATGGATTTTTGTGTGAGTTTGCAACTTAGTATGTTGAATTATTAAGTCCCTCAAATGCTGTTTTATTGCAATGGGAGTTATTTATTTATTTTCTTTTCAGGCTCTAAAGAAATTCAAAGACTTTGCTTTTTCTTATAATTCACCACTGTTAACATTTGAAAACTATGCAATAAAAAATGTTTTGACCTCATAACCCAGATGGCATAACACAAAACATTTGTATTCAACAGCTAATAAATTTTTTGTTCTATGTTTTTTTTTTCCATGAATGAAGAACAATGAAAATTAATGGCTGAATTTTGTGGGATGAAGCCTTTTCATGGATAATATTTTTTACTTTTCCCAATAGATTTCAGTATGATTGAGATTCAAACAACTGGCCATTGAGATTATGTCATTTTTATATAAAGTTTTAACACCCTTTGGTTAGTGACAAGATTGTATAATCCTAAAAAAGTGACTTCATAATCACCAAACCTACTTTTGATTGATCAAATGACATAACTCTGATAATTTCCATGTCCCCATCAAACACAACTTTTTGTCTTTTTCTTTTTTAAATACAGTTAACTTCAATATTTGGTTGGTTTGTCCAACACATTCAGTGTCTTAGCTGAATCAAGTAAATTCAGGAAAATAAATTTTATTTATGTAATTGTCGGGATTGTTTTAATGTATTTTAGTGTTTCTTAACCTTAAAGCCCCATGTAATATTTCTTCCAATGGAGCAGGGTTGTTACCTGAAGAAATCATTAATTATCGCATCACTTTAGAATCGAGTTTTTACTTTCTTACAACAGTTTCCCAGCCCAAGATTATTTGTGTTGCAATCCAGACCAGTTTCAATGCATCATTAATCGCAAAACCAAAAACAGTGACCATTAAGGATGAAAAATTGACTAATGCTTGCCTTCGATGTGATTTGACATTTTAAATTTTGAAAAGGGTATTTTTAAAATTATATTTCCACCTTTTTTTTTTTTCATATGAACAACAAAATCCCATTCTCTCACAATCTCCCCCCAAACGAAGATGCACATACACAGAGCGTAGGCAACCTTTTATAACCGGACAGGTGATCATGTAACAGTTTCCTTCCCCTGAAGGTATGGTCAACAGCAAAAAAGTTCACATAAGACATTTCCCTTACCATTTTGCAGTGTAGTCACAGATTAACTGTACATAGAATAGAATAGAACTTTATTTTTCATTGCAACGAAAAGTTGCAACTACTAACATGTTCTATTGTCAAAGTTAGCTAGCAGTTTCTTTGTGTACGGCAAGGAGATTGGCCCACATTTGTGATAATAATAAACAAAGGAGACAGTGTTACACGATCTGAATACTGTAAATATATGTTAAGATTGTAATCGGAGTAAGTAAAAATCTTCCACCTGCTGGAATCTTAAAAAGATAAAAGAAAAAATGCTTTAATTAAAAAAAGGAGTTTTTACATAGATGATACATAATAGGTGAAAAGGCAAATTAAAGTAAAATAACCTTTATTTAAGCATCCAAGACCACAGCCTTCATCAACATGGTGAGTGATATCAGTAAACTTGTCTATCACTATGTTTTCAATGCAAAACCAAAAACGGTGCATTTTGTTACTGTCTGCATAGCTAAGGAATACACAATAGCCCATGTCTACGGCATGCTGAGAGTGTATCAGTCTGGTGGGTATCAACTTTCCTGAGGTATGATTCAGCTGTAATGGGGGTGGTGTTGATGGTAGAGGTGGTGCAGTTGCTATATTCTCCTGTACAATAAGCTGCAGTATAATAGTCCTGTGGATTACTTCAATTGCAGGTGATAACAGACAGGCAGTGGAGCGGGCAGACCGATACAGGACACCCACTACTCTGTGGGAAGCCATATGAATTATTTCTTGTCTGCCTGCAGGACTGTGGGGGCCCATGATGGGTAGTAGCTGATGTGTAAGATGTGGGGGCGTTGCACTATGACTCATTGACACATTACAGGTGAAGTAGCGCAAATGGGAGCACAAAGTATGGACGAGCCTATATCAGAAAGTTGTATTTATGACTTAAAACTTTACACAGAACTAAAGGTTTGAACAACCTTTAGTTATTATGTTTGAAAAAGGTTTTCACATGAATTATAGGCCACTTTTTAAACCTTCTGGTTTAGGTTGATGCAGAACTCTTCAACATCCACCATGTTACAGTCTCTCAATTGCAGTCTGGGAAGTGTTGTGTATGTGTCAGTCACAGATCCCTTATCAAGCAGGAGTCTATAGCTCTGCTCAGTGCAACGCAGTATGCAGGATTATTTGTCAATGGTAGAATCATGGAGGAAGGTGATACCTGGTTTAAGCATGATTAAATTGACACCCCATAGAGTGTCTCAGATACGTTTTTGTGCTCTTGATACTGTGACGGCTGCTTATTCAACGCTGTCTCGTGTTCAGTCTCAGCTGTCATGCTGACATCATTGCATTGCAATTACAGTGAGTGAGAGGGAGAATGCATTAGGCCAGTGCTGTGGGAAGAGAATCAAGGCAGCATTATCTCTTTTAGCTTATTATTGTCTTTTTGTATCCTACCCTTGATTTTAAAGGCATCAACATCAACATAAAAGCTTATTTTATTTATTGTGTCTTGTGCTTGTTCATTACAGAGTAAAATCTAATGATGACTATTGTGCTTGATATCATTAGATTGTTGATACTGAAGAAGTGTTTTGTGAGTGCAGTTAATGTTGTAACTGCCGGACTGATGACAAAGACTGATGATGTAATCTTTAATGTTTGGTAAGATGTTTTAATATTAAAAATTGATCATTTGAAATTTTGTTTTCAGTTAACTAATGTTTAACATTTTCTTACATTTGAAAAGTTATTGATTAAAATGATATTGTTAACCGTGTAAAATCTTCATCTTAAAGCAATATTACATAAGTGTCCAACCTTAAAACGTCATGCTTCTGACTAATTTTGAGAGTACATTTACAGTCTTTATACGCATTCCTGGATCCATCTTTGCCCTGCAGTGTCCTGAGGCTGAGAAGCTATGCTTTGCATCTTCTTTTTTTCTTTACCCCAGCCTCGGGAATCACGTGACAGTTGATTTTTGCAACTCAGTGGCTGTTTTGAACATGCACCATGGCTGATTCAGGAAAGAAACATAAAAGGACATTATTAAATGAGGTGAGAAAAAGAGAAAGTGACAGAGCAAGACTTAAGACAAGAGTCAACATTGGAGATCATAGTAGAAACAGGATGCAAAACAAATGCCAAATTAGCTGCAGTGCAAAAATCTGTCAATGTTTAGTAGTACCACTTCGAAAAAGGTAATAACTTAAGCTAAAACAGCTATACTTTAAATAGGCAAGCAAAGGCCAATAGTTATTTGTACTTAATTCTACTTTTCACCACTGCCTGTGTTATGACATATTTACTTGTCTAAAGGACATTCCCACTTTTAAAGTTCAAAAATGAACAAATGCTTTACCGGAAAATTTATTAGAATTAGTACATAATTTCATACTGTAAGTTCTGGACTAACATATGCTTGGCAGCCCTTCAAAATGTTTTTATATCCACAGTCATCTCTGAACCTCCTAACGACTAAAAGAGTAACATCCTGAACATCTGCTCCCAAGATCAGAGCTCTCTGGGACTATTTTGGTGCTTGCAGTGCTATGAGGTTAGGAGTTCATGCTCTATTTATTATTTACATTATTCAGATACAGACTGTATTTATTTTCATTATGCTTTCTCAAAGGTCCTTCATTCCTGTCCAGACATGTGGTTTCCTTACACTTTGACTGCCTGTGGCAATTTTTTAGAGGCTTTTCTATTAAATATATTTGCAAACGTTAATTCATAGAAGTAGTTAAAACCATAGATGATTAAACAGATCCATAGTTGGGAATATCATTTTAGATGACATGTCACCATGTGTGTGAGAGAGAAAGACAGCATCAGAGCAAAGAGGAGTCATACAGAGGAGCTTTGTTTATAGCCATCTGTGTTGGCCACACATGAGTTTTAGCTAGAGAGCATTCCCTGTGATTCATTTGTGGGGCTCACGCCTGTTAATAAAACAGCAACTTTCCAGTCACTGTAATATTACCATTAAACGAACTTAAACCACACTTCATCCACTTCTCAGGTCAATATATTCTCTCTACCTGTTTGTAGAATATCGTATGAAAGATTATGCACAACATTTTTTGCATTTGCTACGTATTTCCAGCAAAACAAGAGACTTTCATCTTGTCTATGGTTTTAGTCACAAGTTTTTCTACAGCTGCAGCGGTAGAAATGTATCTATGGATAGTATACATTCACCTGATGAAGGTTTTGTGAACAAACGTTACAATTTCCTGGTAAAATATGCAAGTTATGCTTTCTAATAACATCATTTGTGTGTCAATACACCAGTAATATCCATCCACCCACCCATTTTTTTTCCAGTTATCTGAAGTTTGGTCACGAGGATGGCAGCCAAAACAAGGAACCTTTCCCTGACCACTTCTTCCAGCTCATTTGGGTGTATCCCACTGGCCAAAAAAGTAGTCCCTCCAACAGGTCCATGGTCTTCCCCAGACCCCCCTCCCATTGGGACATGCCCAGAATAACTCATCAGGGGGGTGTCTAGGGGGCATCCTAACCAGATGTACAAATTTTTTTGCTAGAATATCTTAATTGAACCGACATATTTACTTATCATTTAGTTACTGAGTAACTGACAGTTCGGCTGTACAATATGTTTGAAATATAAAGTAAGCGATTGTTTTTAGGACCCTTTTAACGACTGAAAAACCAGAAGATCTTCCCCCCACACCCACTATACTTAATAAAAAAGTATATATCTCAATAAACCATTGTATTTAAATTTTTTATCAGCATACATCACTTAGAAGTAGCGTAGTCACTAGTTCGGCTTTATTAGGTAATTGATTTACGAAACAGATTTACCTTTTTTGTAAAGCTTTATTTCAAGCTTGTTCTGAAAACCGGAAAAACTACAATCATGGTGCTGACTTGTTTCCAGCTGCATGCTCCTGTAAGCAATTGTAGTTGTTACATAGGAGCATTTTGAAGTTGCAAATATAGAATTAACAACACACTGGGGGGGTTAAAGGGACGGTGAACACAACTGTGGACTCAGATCTTAATAATCGAATTGCTAAATGGGTAAAAATGTATTTTATTCATATTTGACAGGGCCCCATGTTGGTGGGTAAAGCACAGGAGCTATTAAAGGACATCTCAAGTCAAGAGCTCTTTATAACAGTTGGTCCCATGTCTTTAGCCCCTTTTGTTGTTAAATTATAAAATGTGCACTAAGGTAGTGTTCAAAAGTTAGATTTTCCAAAGGAGCCATGTAGTGTTTTACTGACTATGTTATTCTCCAGAAAAAAAAACAAAAAAACATTTACAACATCATATATTTAGTTTAGTGAAAGCCGAAGTTTTTGTTTTTATCATTTTAATGACAAACACCTTTAAAGCCTTAGTTTCAGACAGAATTTGCAAGGCTCAGTATATAAAATTAAACTTTTTTTTTCCTTCAGTTTTTGTGGAAATATATTCCAAAAGTAGTTACTTTTAGAGTTTTAATATTATTCACAATCTAGGACATTGAAAGCTTGAAAGAGGGCATTAAATGCTGAATTTAGGGTTAGCGCACAGTCTGTGGGTCTGAGTCAGGGTTTCATCACAGATGATCAAGCACAATATGTACACTTGTATAGACTACCTTTTCAATAACCTATGACAAATAACGTTAAAAAAATTAAACGAAGTTTATTGAAGCGGGATTGGAATGTAAAAACTATCCACAGAAGCCAGTATTTTATAATAGTTCAAGATTTGATCTGCACACACACGTATGTTTTTTAACTATCTAAGTAGGTATGTAAATTTAAGTTGCCATCTTAACATAAAACCCAGGTAAAATATCGAAGTGCTTTATTAGGTTGTCCTTGCAAACTGTAAATTGAAAGTAATTTAAAAAAGAAGCAACAGCCTCCTGTCTATTCCTGAAATATACATGAAAATAGACATAGACAAAGCTTATAAAACTCCTTATACAGGTGGACAACTATAGTTTAAAATGGAACACAGCCCTTAGATTGCAGACAGCCCTTCACAGGATTGGAACGTGCCATGCAGGTAGCAGTGTCCATAGCAACCATATAGCGACAATCTTGTGAGACCTTACAGGATCTTAGTTAATACATTTTTGTTTTAAAACCTTTCGGTTTTCTATTTAACAACCGAATTTGTTTATGGTCCGTTGTGAATTAGAAGTACCTTCTTCATTGTTGTTTGCTCATAGTCACAGTTTAAATGTCTTAATTTTATGTTGTTTTTCCTGAAAAAGCGCTGTAATGCTGAGAATTTGAGATCTGCCAGGGAAAGAATTCCTGTTGTATGGGAGCAGGGGTCTTCTTGTATCTGCTCGGGGATATGGATAAATGATAATGGACCACGGTCCCATATGAATGACCAGACAACTAGTGATAATTTCAGTTCAATCGAGTGAGTACATCTGAATCAGGAGTCCATTCAATTCGAGCGCCTCACTGGTAGGTTAGTGTCCTACTACTCGTTATTACCAATATTAGCAGTGACTTGATATTAGGATAATAAAATAACCTTTTCAATCACATAATTAATACAATCCAAGTGAGTGATCAAGTTTCATTTAAAATGTTCTGATAATATATATATATGTATATATATATATGTATATATATATATATATAGCAAATAAATAAATTAATTAATTAATTAACTAATTAAAAACACTCACACCTACACACAAAAGTGACATTATTAGACAGCAGAATATTCATAGTAAACCATTGTTAATTCAATGAAATTATGATAAACATATTAAAAATTTTCTCCAGTTTCTGCCTTTTTGTTGTTGTTTCAGAAACTAAGAGTCCTGCAGACAACAGGACAGAGGACCACCACTGAGTTATCATTGCTCAGGATTTCGTAGGCTATGTATGAATATCTGTACATTATTTTTCGCAAGAAATCTAGTAAACCATTTGTAAGAGCAGCCTGCTCAGGTAGATAAGCGACTCACAGCCAAACAACACTTAGAATTACAGCAACATCAACAAATATGTTGGAAAGGAGTGTTTGACAAAGCTGTATGCTGCGGATTGGAGAGATGAATTGAATGACCTTCTGATTATATTGATTACAGGAAGTATGATCAGCATCAGGACCAATCTCTCCTTAGAGGCCAAACATTCTAATTTACATATTTGCAAAGCACTTAATGTTTAATGTCATTAAATGAAAATAACACTGTAGCAGTAAATGCAAATTCTGCATATAAGCTCGAGTTGACACCCAGTCTTGTACCACATTAGTCTTTCTGGCAGTCCTACGTTTTAAGCACATTGTTCACCACAAACTCAGGAATAAGATAAATCAGCTTTATATTATTTCAAAGTTAAAGATAAAGCATATTCCAATATCATAAAACCGTGATGGCCTCTAAATGTTTCTTGAATCCAGCCGTCTGTTGGTAGTTTTTATTCCGAGTTTGTGTAGCAGGAGTCCTACTTATAATGGCAGATTTTAGCTTTCTAAAGCTATTGTGTGAGATTCATATGAACAGTCATGGCTTGCAAGTTTAGTCCATCTTTTTCTTTTCAGTCACTGTTTTGTGATGTTGGATACAAACCTGGGGTCATTGCACGAAATCTAGTTTTCTGAAACTGAGTAACAAGTCAGTATTTTCATGTTGTCACAATGCATTTGATTTAATACCTTCAGTAAGGTGTTACTCTGATGGTTTTCATTAAAACAATGCAACTTAATCCCAAATAGCTCTGCTTTGATTTCTTCAGTAGCTCATCTATGGATGTTTTTGAAAAGGTCAAACTTATTTTCGGTAGAGTTGCCTTCTTCGTCTACTTCCTGAAGAATCACTGTGTGGTGGATGCTGCAGACCTAAATCAACACTGGATTGCTGCAGGTCAGCCTAGAGCTCTTTAGACATCTTATTCTGTGTTTTTTGTTTTTAATACATATACCTGTTAAACCTGCATCAACTTTCACAGACATCTCAGATATTTTGACAATCACAACTTGGAAACGGAATATTTTTATTTGTGTTAATAGTTAAAAATCATTTTAAATGTTTGACACGACTGAAACAAGGATTCCACAATATTTTATGCTATACATGCATCTTTTCTTCATTTATTTATCTTACTTTAGTTTGGATCATCATGCAGCTATACAGCTATCTTCCCCATTAAAACAATTACCCTTTTTAAGTGTTTAATCTGTTTCGTATCAACATGAAAAAAAAATCATTGGGTCTTATATTTTTCAAAATAGAAAATAAATTTTAATGAAACATCTCCAGGCAATGTCAATTTAAAGCTGGATTATTGTAATAATTCCATAGTTTTTTTAAAAAACGATGATTCCAACTATAGTATTTAATTTGGAACAGATTCAAGGTTTAATGGTATTTTTTATTTTCATTTAAAAAGGACCAAATAGGTAAAATTGTTCTGTTTCCAAATAAACTGGACAGAAGGGTCTACGGTATCACAGAATCAAATGTCAGGGTAATGATTTTACAAGAGTTTGATTGACACTGTGGGCAGGATAATCCATCCTGGACTTCATTTGGACATGTAAATATGTTCGTTTGGGAGAACTGATGAGCAATAAAACACCAGAGCTGTGCTGAGCTTGGAGCTGCCTTTGTGTTTGGGCCCAGCAGGCAGTGTGTCACAGCAGAATCTCCGTGTGTGGCCTCCTTGTTTTGTCATCATTTCTTATGTGTTTAGAAACTGTCCAAAACAATCCAATCACAGCATGTTATTTTGTGAGCTTAATGTGGGGAGAGCGCGCACGTGGCCTCAGTGCCCCCTGCTTCGTTTATCAGTAAACATATTCAAACACATAAATGCAAAAATACTCACACACACGTAAACACACACACACACACACACACATACTCACTCAAATTTTCCGCTTTTTTGGATGATTTACAAAAGCCATAAAGATATAATTGCTTTGGTTACATATGGATGATCAGAAGTTCCACATGCAGAGTTGTGAGTGCCTCATTGTCCTCTGTGTTGCAATCATCCTCAAGAAATTGTAGGGAACACCTGAGCTGCTTCTATATTATACCAGCTTCGACAATGAAGGGGTTGAAGAGGAGAGTACCAGGACATGGACGGCTGTCTTGCTAATGGGACATTTAGACGTCTGGGCTTATGTCATTCAGTCCCAGCGTGCTGCATCCAATCGCTCCTCTATTGCAGGGATCCAGCCCCGCGACAATCGATCTGTGGCTAGCCTCTCCACCCTGGCGGTCATGGCTCAGGCAACCGGAGCCTTCGGGATCCTAAGGCATCCCTCTTACCGTTTACCTCCCCCAGCCCCAACACACATACAGTACACACACATACGCATTGGCGGTACTGTCCCAGTGTCTCTGCAGCTCCTGGCCTGACCTTGATCTGCCTCTGGAGAACCCAGCCGCAGAGCTTTATAGTTGCTTTCTGAAAACACAGTACACAGAGACAGACATAACAACTCTCATGAAAGCTGAGCTAAAAGAAGGAAAAATTTAATGTCAAAGTCAAGCTGATGTCGAGATTCACTCAACACTGTATGAAAAAAGCAAACTGCAACTAATGACAAACTTGCTGTCTTTGGAGCATTTGCTTGACTTTACTCTGGAATAATAACCAAAGATTTCTTTGCACCTAAAAGTTGTTAGAACTAAGAGTACACTTTCTGTAAATGGATGACACATAAACAGGTAATTGAAAGAAAATATATAAACAATGTTGGAGGTAACGCGTTACTATGTAATGAAATTACTTTTTTGGGTAACGAAGTAGAGCAGTTCGTTATACTTAAAATATTGGTAACTAAATTACTTTACTGGACTACAGTAACAGGTTTTTCTGTGTTTCTCGAGCCGTGTTTTCCTATGTGTGAAGATCTCATCTGTTTTAAGTGGTGCGCACATGCTGCTGCCTGTGTGTGTGCTTGACTGGGCACGTTGCAATAGAGATCGATTTGCGTGACGTAGCTGATTTTGCGGCAACAAGGAAAAAGAAAAATGCAGCTGGAGTCGAAGATACGGGCTTTTGGTCAGTGGCGATATTCGCATTATTTTCACTTCAGTCCAGGTTCAGTCCAAACTTGTGATTAAAGATCCTGCTCGCCGGTCAGTGGAAGGAGTCCTTCAGCAGCCGACCCCTCCTAAACAAGCTAAGCTTTTTTCAACTATTCCTGGAGCGCAGCAGCCGGTAACAGATAGAAATTAACAAGCTAGTTGCAGGTTCATTGTAGGAGACATGCTCCCCCTGTCCATGGTTGAATCGCCCAGGCTTAGAAAAATACTAGATAAAATGATTATGAGACAAGTGTGTCCATTTCTTCCCACACACAGCCATGTTATTCTTGTTGTTTTTAAGCTGTTTTACAATATAAAGTAAACACTATGCAGACAGGCAATGATGATTGTCCATGTCTACACGGTGAATTATGGCCAAGTAAGGTAATAAGCAGTGGCGCTACTTTTCAAATGCAGTAACAAGTAAAGTAATTTCATTACATTTTATAGAAGTAATGAGTAACTAGTAACAAATTACTTTTTTAGATTAACTACCCCAACACTGCATGGTTGCCAGATTATTCTAAAGTGCATAATTTAGCTAGGCAAGCAAGAAAGTTACAAGCAAGACAGATTAAAGGCTTCTGTTCAGATTTTATGCATAGGCACATAAGAAAAGTTTTTAACATAAATTTAATAATGTCTACATTTGGTGAAAGTTTAATCTCCACTGGCAGTTCCACTTGTTTGCAGTATAACAGCTACAGTAAGTGCTGCTTCTCCATGTTTAGTCTGGACTCTGGTCTGGACTTTGACCTGAGTCTTTGTATCTAAGAGCTCTGCTAGGTTTATGTTGTCTGAACATATCTCAGATGTATTCAGGGCCTGAGCCGTTCTGGGATTTGTAAACAAAAATCTATTTTGTCACTGACTGAGCAAATAACACCAATTTTAAAGTCTTTACACTGGTTTCCAGATCTCCTAGTCCTAGTAAAAAATTCTAGCAGCAGCGTTCTGGAAGAGCTGCAGATGTTTAATGCTCTTTTAAGTCCTGTTAAAAGACCATTACAGACATCCAGTCTACTAGAGACAAACGCATGGAGTTTCTTCTGATCTCTCTAAGAGACTAAATTTTTTATTCTGTTGATGTTTCTGAGTTGGAAAAAAGCTGTCTTAGTGACAGCTTATATGTGGCTTTTCTCAGATTGATTTCAGTCTATCAACATGGTTACAAACTTTGTCAGTGATTTTAAGAGCCGGAGTCTCCAGGTGTTTATCATTGCTGACCCTCTTCTCTTTGCTACCAAACAGAGTAATCTGTTTTGTCTTTATTTAGTTGTAGAAAATTATCTCTCATCCAGGTGTTTATTTGCTTGACACATTAACACATTCAGTCTATTGGGCTGCAGTTGTCTGGTGACAAAGACATATAAAGTTGTATATCATCTGCATAACTTTGATAATTAATGCTAAAGTTCTGTGATTTTTGACCCAAAGGGAGCATATACAAATTGAAGAGAAGAGGTCCAAAGACTGACCCCTGGGGGACTCCATAAGCCATGGCCACTGGTTAAGATTCGTAGCTGCCAATTGTAACAAAATTTTTCTAAATAGGACCTGAACCAGTTAAGGACTGCTCCAGAAAGTCCAACCCAGTTTTCCAGCCTGTGCAACAGGATTCTGTGATCTACAGTATCAAATTCAACACTGAGATCCAGCAGAACCAGGACTGATACTTGACCAGAATCAGTATTCAACCTAAAGTCATTTAACACTTTGACCAGAGCTGTTGATTGGTGCTTTGATGAGGTTGGAAGTCGGACTGAAATCAACAGTTCTGCTTTCATTTAAAAAGTCATTAAGTTGGTTAAATACAACTTTCTCAATAATCTTGGATATAAAAGAGACGTTAGAGACAGGTCTATAGTTGTTCATTATAGAGGCGTCTAGAGTCCTTTTTTTTTAGGAGTGGCTCAATATAGCTGTCTTTAGTGACTTGGAAAAATTGCCTGATGCCACTGAGCTGTTTACTATAAGTAGGAGATAACTTTCTACTGAGGTAAAAACAGTTTTTAAAAAGTCAGATGATATCTTTGGAAACAGGCTATGTACCACAGTCCTTTAAATGTGCAGTTGTAAAACCCCTCTTGAAAAAGCCGAGGCTTGATTCAGACATTCTATCAAATTATAGACCAATATCAAATCTTCCTTTTATTTCTAAAGTTCTCGAAAAGCTGGTAGTTAAA
>JBAMHW010000006.1:25883912-25894376 GCA_037177495.1 Rhadinocentrus ornatus
TGGTATTACGCCATCTTTGATGGATCCACAAGACCCACGAAAATGGACTAAATACTTGCATAAATAATGCTGGAAAAAATATCCATCTTCTGCATTAAGGATAAATAGGCTTTTATTGGTGCTCACATTAGCACTAAGACCGTATGCACCGCCATGTTTAACAAAGACCAGATGTTTTGGAAATGACAGAAAGTTATGTCAATACACATGTACATAGAACTGATAGCTAAATGTGCAATGTATTGTTCTTAACATGTCTGCATCGGTAATGGTAAAAGTCCAGCGATAATCAAATACTTTATCTTCTCTGCTCTCGTGTTTCATGTTTTATGTTTTCACGTTTCATTATAAAACATACGGGAGCCGAGTGGCATATCAGAAGTTAGAAAACAGTTAAATGGAGGGACACGTAAGTCTGAAGACATACAAGTCCAAAGTTTGGCAATACTTTGGATTCCTTAAGAAAGAAGATGGAAAACTTTATATGACTCCTGCGATTTGTAAACAATGTCATACAGCTATTAAATATGTTAGCAGCACGGCGAACATGGCAACGCACATGAAAAGGCAGCAAAGCGTGGAAATTATAGACAGAGCACTGGGACTGTTAGTGAATGGTCCATGTGTTGTTTTTTTGTTTGTTTGTTTGTTTTTTATTAAAAGGACAAAAAGAAATTCCGTAAATAAATTTGTTTAGTTGAATATAACCAAATGTAATGAAAACATTTTTTTTTTTTTTTTATTTTGTTTTTTTTGAGAACATAAAACAATCCACATCTGCAAAATAGTGAATTGCATCTTCTTCTTGTCATGCCTGCTCCTCCTCAGTTTACTGATTACCGGTTCTGGCACTACATTTCCCAAGATTCCTCTGCTCCTGCCATCGTGAACCACACCTGTGTCTCATCATTATCATCCTCACGAGTTACACCTGTCCACCTCTCTATTTATACCCACAGTTCTCACAGCTTCATTGTGTAGTCTTGTGGATTCTCCCTGCATGTTGTACTGGTTCTCCTGTTTGAATTACACTTTATTAAAGCAGCTTCACTAACCTGCACGTGTCTCTGCTTCTCCGCTGATTCGGCCTGACTAAAGACTACACCACCATGGACACAGCAGGCATTTCTTTTTCTGAAGAAGGATCACCTTCTTCTTCAGCTTCAGTCCCTGACCAGACTTCAGTCATTGCTCAGCCCGCTGCAGTTGCCACCACTTTAGAGCGGGAAGACAGGAGTCTATGATGGCCGATCTGTTAAGACACCTGTGACTCCAACATCACCTGCTGGAAATATTCCAGCTTCCCCCGTGATGGCTGTTCCTGTAGCTGCTAACCGTCTCACTGCTTCTCCAGTAAGGCCCCCTTAAGTTTTCCATGGATTGCCATCTGGTATCATCATGAGGATCTCTCCCTGTTTGTTCTTCCTCAATCCCATCATCTCTTGTCCTTTGGTTTCCCTGGCTAATGAAGAACACGCCCATCATCCACTGGAGGAACAAGGAGGTGAAATTTCTCTCACCCCCACCTGGTACCCATTCTATGACATTGAGATGTGCCTCCACATCAGTTGAGAGTCCCTCTACTGCTGTCGGTCCCACTGTTCCCAGGGAATATCAGGATTTAATAGCGGTGTTCAGCAAGGTTCGAGCCACAAGCTTACCACCTCATCGCCCTTGGAACTGCGCAATTGATCTCCTGCCAGGTACCTCACCACCACGGAGAGGCATTTAACTGCTTACACAGGCCAAACATCTAGCCATGGAAGCTTAGATGGAGGAGGCTCTCAAAATTAAATTCATCAATCCGTCCTCCTCTCCTGCAGCCGCAGGTTTCTTCTTTGTGGATAAGAAGGAGGCTAAACAACATCACTGTTGAGTATTGCTACCCTCTTCCTTTGGTACCTAGTTCCCTGGACCAGCTACATTGGGCTACCACTTTCACGAAACTAGCACCTATAACCTTGTGTGCATCAAGGAGGGAGATGAGTGGAAGACCGCATTCAACACCCACGCTGGTCATTTTAAATACTGTCATGCCCTACGGGTTGGCTAACGCTCCTTCTGTTTTCCAGAGCATGATTAATGATGTCTTGTGGGACATGCTGGGTAAATTCGTCATCGCCTACATTGATGACATCCTCATCTACTCTAAGTCTAGGTCCCAACACATTCATCAGGTTGTCAGGTGCTGGAACGACTGATGGCCCATCAGCTCTATGTCAAGGCAGAGAAGTGCGAGTTCCATAAATCTACCATCCCATTCCTTGGTTATGTCATTGGTCCAGATGGAGTGAGAATGGATAAGGTTAAGGTTGATGCTGTTACCTCCTGACCACCCCGGACAATCAAGGAACTACAGAGATTTTGGGGATTTGCCAACTTCTAGTGTCGCTTTGTCTGTGGTTTCAGCTCAGTGGCATCTTCCCTCATGACCCTTCTCAAGGGTAAACCGAGGGTTCTCACGTGGACACCGGCAGCTCAGACGGCTTTCGAGACCCTGAAGCGACACTTCACCTCGGCTCCAATGTTGCAGATTCCTGATCCCAGTCTTGCCTTCATGGTAGAAGTGGACGCAAGTGAATCAGGTGTAAGGGCCATTCTCTCGCAGCGTTCAGGTGAGCCCCCTAAACTCCACTCTTTTGCTTACTACTACAGAAAACTTACTTCAGCTGAATAAAATTCCGATGTGGGAGTTGCCCGCCTGGGACTCGGCACGGTGCGTCTGGAGCCACGCCTCGGGGGGGGTGTTAATGTCATGCTCCTCCTCAGCTGGTACACTCAGCAATACCAGTTTACTGATTATAGGCTCTGGCACTACATTTCCCAAGATTCCTCTGCTCCTGCCATCAGGAACCACACCTGTGTCTCATCATTGTCATCCTTGCGAGTTACACCTGTCCACCTCTCTATTTATACCCACAGTTCTCACAGCTTCATTGTGTAGTCTTGTGGATTCTCCCTGCATGTTGTACTGGTTCTCCTGTTTGAATTACCCTTTATTAAAGCAGCTTCACTAACCTGCACTTCCACGTGTCCGATTCTCTGCTGATTTTGCCTGACACTTCTCAAGTTGAATTTATTGGTTTGCTTATTAGAAACAATCAAATATCAAATCCACCCTTCGAAAAGAAAGAGGGAGGATAAAATAATTGTGATGTTTAGAAACCACATGTGGCTTGTAAATTCTTTGTGTTGTGTTGAATAGTTTTGAATCACATCATGAATCTAATTCAACCGAATCGCGTTGTATAAAGTAAAATCGTTGTCAAATCATTAATGAATCGCAATGCATCGTGAGCAAGGGTGAATCGTATTGCAACGTATCGGCAGGGGCCTCACTGTATCGTTAATGTATTGTATTGCTGGCAGTCTACTGAGATGTGCATCGAATCGGCCTCAGTGGTGGAGATTCACATCCCTGCTGTCTGAGGTGTAGATCTCAGATTTTTGTTTTTCTTTTTTACAGTTTTCTGACATTGTGCAGCCTAAGCTTGCGTTGAACTTGTTGGTATGTCCACTCCTGGAAAAATTGGCTTGGATTTTTTGCACTAAACAGTTTATATTTTGGTTGAATGGTGGACTCCAAATTGTTTGGTAAATGGGAAATGTGCCACTGCATTTGTTTATCTGAGGTCATTCCTGATGTCTGCTGATGATGAAAACTCTGCTTTTATAGAGGTGATCACATGGATGATGATAAATTAATTGATTAGCAGCACCTACTTTCCTATGGAAGCAGTGACAGTATGCGTCTGTATTTTGACTTTCTTTTTTCTGTGTTGGATGTCATGTTGAGGATGATATAAGGATGTATATGTCATGTTGAGGATGAAATAAGGATGACCAGATCAGATGTTTTTTGTTTTTTTGAAAATGTACCAAGAGGAACAACTTTATATACTATATACTACATATATATTTATTTGAACAGGGAGTCTGTAAGTATTCAATTTTGCTTTGGAGTCTAACCACTGTGAAACAACTAGTATATTATGTATTGATTTTATTGAGTTGCAGTGGAGGGGGTGAGGGACCAAGTTTAATTTCTCCATTTGCAAACTGAAATCACTTACGTTGCCTTTTATGTAAACTACAAATAAAATGTCAAAACTAAGTAGCTAAAATTTTGTTCTGCAATTTATAATTTCAGAGTGCTGGTAACTTCTCTCATTTGTGGATTTGCCGATAATGTTGTCAGTGTAACTGTCAGAGTGTGTTAGCTTCATTCAGGGAAGAGAGTGTATCGTAAGAAATATGAGGTCTGGCTCATCACTGTACAGTCATTAAAGCCTGTTGTTTAAGCCCTTTGTTCCTGAGAGGAAAGGACATACTGCATGCATATCTCTCACCTGGAGAACTATAGAAAATACCCCATGTTAATTATTTAAAAGGCTGCGCAGCCTCAGAAGCTTCACCAATAAAGCCAATCAGAGATGAAGAGTTGTTTGCTTGCTCTCAAGGAAGAGACACGATAACGATAAGGCCGCAGACAATGTGCAACCCTCCCTGACCAAACCTTTTCTATGTTAAGGGTGTGGCTGATGAAAGGGCCTGTACCTCCCAAGCTAGGAAATCACACCTACCCACCTTTCCCTGCTAC
This sequence comes from Rhadinocentrus ornatus, assembly GCA_037177495.1. Classification (NCBI taxonomy): domain Eukaryota; kingdom Metazoa; phylum Chordata; class Actinopteri; order Atheriniformes; family Melanotaeniidae; genus Rhadinocentrus; species Rhadinocentrus ornatus. The sequence goes on from JBAMHW010000006.1 coordinate 25,888,513, forward strand.
ACCTCCCCACCTCCTTCCTCCCCACAGCTTGGACAGGTGATACAAGTGTATATTTATTTATTTCCTTTAATAATCTTCTTTATCTCCTTCATTGTTAGTAGGCATGTGAGATTGATCAATATTTAATTTTCTGGTAGAAGGAGTGGGGAGGAATCAGGGCTGCAGTGACACTCAGGAAATCTTCCTCCATGTATTGGCCTCATTCTCTCATGCTCTTCCTTTCCTCATCTCTTGTCTCATCCTATTCCTCTATCTCCCTGACACCCTCTCCTTCACACTTTCTTCCTGCTACTCTGTAAACCACTTTCTCTGCAGGTGCCTGCTAATTCTGCTCACCCCAGTTATAAAAAAAAGGGCTAAGGTTAACCTTTAATGTACGAAGGACCATAAAGGGAGCCTCAGATCCCTTTTGGAGGAAGGCCTTACTATGAACACAGCCCTTTGGTGACCTCTGAACCCATATGGTCGTTGCCCAGTGCTTGAATATGCCCTTTAATGACTTCGCAGTCTAATCAATGGATCATTTTTCACTTGGAGAGTAGGATGGTTAGCATCATGCCATAAACGCACATTAAAACAGGGTTAAAAAGAAGAAAACGTAAAGGCAAGATTGTTCCATATATTCATTATGTCTCGCTCTCCAATTGATGGCAATCTTTGAAGGAACAGATGCTTTGGTGTGCTAAGCCATGAGGTTGGATCTGTCAAAATAAAGAATGAGCAGTGACAAAAACACTGCATCACTGTGGCTCCAAAATGAGAAATCAGAGGCTTGGCCCTGCCAATAAAGCCTTGAGACAACTGCTTAGTCAGGTTCAACTAATCATGTCTTTTTGTCGATGTATTTGAAACGAGCGAATTGTCGTCAGTGACATAAGCCATTATTGTCTTGACCCTAAAGCCCTCTTTAATTAAACCATACGTTTGATTTAATACTGACAACCGTGTCTTTTCTTACTTTGACCTATACAAGTTACACACTGGAAAGATTAGAAACCCAAATCTATGTTTAATGTTAAATGGCTTTAAATGGTTTGATACGAATCAGTCTCAGCTCATTTTCAGCATCAAAGGATCGAACACGTGTTGCAGAAAAGAAAGGCTTTTTTTCTTTCTCAGATGCCAGTTTACAGAGGAATGTTAAATGGCTCACTGTGGTTAGAAACGCTCTCACAGTTGCTTCAGAAAAGATGAACCATCCCTGCTTTGGTCCTTTTTATTATCAGCGCTGCCGTACACTAGATGATCATGAAAGGGTGCTGATAGTTTTGACTGCAGGCCATTGAGGTTCTTTTAGATAGAGGGCACTACCACTGAGGCTATAATGCTCATTATACACTGCCCCCACCATTGCTTCCATTTGCCCCACATGGTAATCGCCACCAGAAGGAAGCAAGGAATCTTGTTCCACATGCTGGTGGTTTCTGGCTCGTTACATCCCCGGCTTCCTATTGACCAGAGAGGAATTTACATTTTCATACACAAAGAGGAGGAATTACTGTCGCAAAGTTGTTCTTGTCCAAGAATGTCTGGCTCGCTTTGAAATATCCCTCCAAAAGACTTTGAAGGGAGTGATAAAATGTTATCAGGAGTGCAAAAAGAAAACAAAAAGAGAGCTATTCTTTTGTGGGTCTCTCTTTTTCTCTGTGAAGTGGCAGCAGCCAGTTTGAGCTCCTTCTATCTGTGATCCACATAGCAGACTAATAGTGTTGTGCAGCATGTGGTCTCAGGGGCTTTAGGCCAGGTGTTTGTGTTAATGCTGGAGCCCTCTCAACACCTGTTAAGGGCAGCTTTAGCCTCCACACAGACGTTTGCTCTGGTTTGCTTGACCAACCTGGATTACTCTCACTGAGAAATGTGGCCATTTAGACACCATTTCAAATTAAGCCACGTTAGCTTGTCATTTATAATGAATATAATGAAGGACTTTCAGGCATTTTTATTTTCCGTTAGTTTAACATTAGATTAAAAGGTTCAGTATAACTAAGGCCATGCTTTTTAATGGTTTGGATACTTGGGTTGTTACACAATATTGTGCAAAAATTAAAAGCTTGGAACATACCTATGCATTGTGCTCCTCAACTACTCCGGCAAATGTACATATTTTTTATATTTCTACTGCCATATGAAGCTGGGGCTCACGATATGAAACAGATTTTAATATAGATGCTTTTTTTTGTTGTTTTTGCTCTGACACAAGACAGAGCTGACAGAGAAATTATTGTAAAACTGAATACTTAAAATTGTGGCTCGCCATCAAAGAATGTTACAGATGCTGGTGACATTCCACTTTATCACTGTTTGATAATGACTGCAGCTGGGAACTTGTTGGCTTGAGTTAGGTTTTGACCAATCAGCTCTTAATCAATGCATTGTGTCAGCTCTGTGGGCTCTGCACTGTTAGCACGTGCAGAATGTCCATTTGCATTGAACATTACCCAAAATTCATTAGTGTGCAGGCACTAAAAGCTATGCAAACCGATTTGTACATAAGAGTGAATATTTGTTCTTATTGATCATCGTACATTAGATAGCTAAGTCCAAACTTATTCCCTGACTTTATCAACTTCCATATATGGAAGCATGTGGTTAAAACTATTCTTAATCAGAACTACTGATTCCAATAAGGGAACATTCATTACCAATAATGAAATTAAAAGAATCAACTGTTATTTGAATACTTGTTGTAAACATTTACCCCCTACAGTCAGCTCATGTTCCCCAACCTCCTCCGAACGGTGTATTCAGCCAGTATGAGCAGTCACGTAGAAAACCCAGATCTGGACAAACAGAGGCAGAAGGAGATGGCTTGAGTTACTTTGAGTGGATCAAGGCTAACAACAGGTTACCTTTACGTATCTAGACTTAGCCTAATGAAATGAGAAGTCTATTAGGAGCCACTTATTATTGAAACATGCTGCTTCAAATGTTTAAATAAATATTATCAGGATTGTTACACAACTGTCTTTACAAGGGTCAGACAGCAGTGCTTAATAATGAATGCTTTTGTTATTACAGAAGCAAAAGAGGTTGGCTGTCTAGAGAATGACATGTCAGTTTTGGGATTTAAACTATCTGTAACTGGTGCCGTACACATTAAGATGCTGTGCCCCCCTTTTATTTTTCTTCTTTGATATGGTTTTCAACATTTTCCCTGTTGATTAGTTTATGAACATCAAGCAGGTATGTCTTATTTGATTCACAGTAAAAGCATTTTAGGGAGAAAAAAAGGTGGTAACTTAAGTTAAGCTAAATTCAAATACAGCAAAAATATTTCTGGTTGAAATGATGGATAAAGAATTATAAATATACTAAATGTTTTTGTTTATTGTATACACTGTAGCAGAGACAGGAGTCATCACTCCTTAGCTACATCATGCTCCATTCACACAGGATTGATGCTGCTAGCAAGTCAATCCCAGCTTCACTGCATGACTCAAAAGTAATATGTATTTTAAATGTGGAAATTTTATAGCAATTACTTAATAATTTAACTTTTTTATTATTTTGGTTTTACTGGAAGTTAAAGCTGAATGCCTGCAAAATCTTTTAGTTGGTGCTCCTAAATAGGGAAAGAAATAAAAGTAAGCAAATTGTAAGTCATAAATGTAAAATTATTAGTAATCAGCAGCACTTTTTTCATTGTAAAGCGCTTCAGATTTCCTGGCATCTCTCAGGATCTGAAGTGGGAGCAAATCAGCTCCATCTTCAAGAAGGCCCAGCAATGAATGGACTTCCTGCAGCTGCTCCTGAAGTTCTCTACAGCATCCCTGTGTGGTTTGGAGCTGCCACCAAACAGGACAAGACCAGACCCCAGCGCACTGCGAAGGTTTCAGCGGGCATCATTGGAACTTCCTGCTTTTTATTCAGGACCTGTACTACCCCAGGACTAAGAGGAGGACAGGGAGCATCATAAAGAAAACCTCTCGTCCTGCACACGGTCTTGTTGAACTGCTCCCATCTGGCAGGCACCTCAGAACCCTGCAGACCAGGACTAACTGGCACCAGAACAGCTTCTTCCGCACTGCAGTCATCTTACGGAACAGATGAACTGCTAACCGTTTGCACAATCTGTATCACTTTCATGTTTCCCTGATGCTGCTCCTCTACTGCATCTGCTGTATATAGTATATATTTGAATTTTTAATTTGTATTTTTAAATAGCTCTGTATATAGTAGACACCCTTATATAAGTCTACTTATTTTATTACCTTTACTTATCTTAGTACTTTCTACTAGATTGACAACATCTGCCGGCAAAATATTCCTTGTATGTGTTCATACTAATATAACATATAGCTGTTTCTGCTGAGTATTATCAGAAGACAGATGAACAGAGTTCTTATTGAGAAACTAACATCCTTCAACATTTCTTGGGAAATTGAAAATTTGACCCGGTTCAACCAACCTGAAGAAGAAGGAAGATTTCCCGAGATGGGGAAATCATATTTCTCTGGGGAAGTCATATTAAATCATATTTGGTGTTTGACAACTTGCCCTTTGTCTCTTCTCTCAGAGACCCTCAGCAGCCCCCCACACTTTACTTTACAAGATGTTATGACCTCTTAAACAGTGGCACTTTAAAGTATTCCTGTTCTGTTCAGTGGTCCACAGAGGCCAAGTTCTTGCCAGAGATTATCAAAGTTAACAGGATTTTAATGGCTCCGGGGAGACCGGTAAAGACCCTACCAGGGCCCAGGTAGTGCTGTTCTCCTGCTGCACCTCTCACTCCCTAATGCAGTCAGGCAGCACATCCAAGTAGCGGCTAAATAATAAACAGATGGCCACTACCAGAAATAGCCCAGCCCACAGTTCCAGCTACAAAGGGATTCTGAAATGAAATGATAGGGTATTAAACAGGAGATACAATTTGCAGGTCAAAATGTAATGGTAACCCTCCACTGTGCAAATTGAAAATTAACCTTTGGAGTTTCTGGATCATTCACAGCTGATGCTGTGTTTGTGCAGCAGCCGCTTGTGTTGTGGCAGGAAAGGGAAGAACTGGGGGAATAGGTGGCGACGAAGTCAGGTCGTATTTATGGCTCTGAGCTTTTTCTCTCATTTTTCTCCCCATGTTCAAGACCTGCTTAGGCTGAGAAAGTCTGGAGGGAGATGGAGCTCTGACAGAGCAAAGCGTGCACTGACTTTGATTTCTGTGGCTGTCCTGAACCCACAGTTCATCCAAATTTCAGCTCATTTTCAAGAAGTTGCACAGCCTGCTGATCCTTAAACCAGTTTTTCTGTGAGGCTTTAAAAGGAATGAGTCGTACATTTCCAGATGAATCTGTTTGCAAAAACAAAATGCCACTCATTTTTCATAGAATTATGAAATCCAAAAACAAATGAGTCAAGGTCCAGTGTTTCTTTCCTTCTGGATTAATGTATTTATACAAATACGCTAGCCTGTTTTCACTGTTCTGGGTTCAGTAATCCATGCCTTAAACCCCCTCTGAAAGAAAAGGCTTATGATGCTAACCTTGTCATATTCAGCAGCTGTCAGCAAAATGGCCACTGTACCAGGCCAAGCTGGTAAAGTGGCCTATTCATTATCCTAATCTCATTAGTTAAGATCTGTTAAGTAGAGACTGGTTTTAATGCATGCTTTTCCCTTTTAATTATTGACCATAAATTCATTGGAGTGCATTAAGGCCCTAGGGCGAAGAGCAGAGCGGCTCCTAATAGATTAGGGGACAGGCACATTATCTAAATGTACATATCTAACTAATCATGCATCAGCCATAGCCATGTGAGCATAGTGACATCAATTGCAGTTTGACATTTGACCCCAGCTGTGGCCTCATAAAGATCTGATGCTGCTAGAAAAACAGTCAGAAAAGTGACGTCAGGATCTAAGGACGCAGCCC
>JBAMHW010000006.1:25899479-25912836 GCA_037177495.1 Rhadinocentrus ornatus
ATAAATGAAAATAAAAACTAGTATGCACTATTTCTACATTTAAATAGTCACATTTTTCTTTAGTAGCATATCCATTCAGTGCAATTTAAATACATAAATTCTTAGTGGCCCTTCTTTTAGTTATTGATTTGCAATTAACTTGATAAAAAGATTCTGATGACAGATAAAATTTTATGAAAGCATAAAACATTAAATATTCTATTTGAACTATTGTTTCTAAAACATTTTATATTCTGATATTCTCATATATATATTCTGACAATTGGTTTTTAGCCTTTCCAAACAGTAGTAAGGTGTACTATGTAAATTTTTATGTGATATAGCACACACTGATCTCTCTATTTTGTAACATTTCATGAGAAAAAATACACACATGGTATTTTTAATTATACCGTTCCCAAAGAGAGCAGCTTTGTTTTGCAACTGTTCCTCAAACCATTCAGTGTAACATTACTGTCTAAATTTAGCAACATCTGTTGCCCCTATTTTTTAACCATGGAAATTAACGTCAATTGAAGCATCTCTGTAGTATGCTGAAATTCATTTCTTTAGAATTGTGAAACAATCTGAAAAATAAGACTCTTTCTTTTCCTTTTCTATAAACTAAATAGCCCAATAACTTCAGTGGTCATTCCTTGAATCAACTTCATCTGGTTTATGTGGGGATATGGAAATACAGTCAGGGGATAAGTTTCCACCTTAAGGATCTTGGATCTCAGTAAAACCCACAAGTAAAAGCACACACAGAGACGCAATACTAATGTGTTCCAATGGAAGACCAATCTAAAGCCCGACGGACGGAAAAGTGGGAAATCTCATTCGTCTGGGGGTCTCCTCGCTCATGGGCTGGCATGGCTTTCTGGGAAGTGCGAGGAGCTGATGTACTGAGTCACTCCAGACGTTTGGTCAGGGTGGTTTGAGGCTGTTAAAAGAAAATTATGTCATAGAGGCCAGAATGGCCTCAGGCATGTTGCATGTTCTCAGGCAGGCTAGCAGGGATTCCCTCTGACAAGACCTGAGCATTATTTTCTTACGCTGCAAAGGGAGCTGGGGAGTCAGGGGAAAGTGATGATGTGTGAAATTATATTGTCCAGATGTATTTACACATGCAGCCACAATTGCAAGAGAAGAGAGGGCCATTATATTGGATGACAAACCTCTCTTGATGTGTGTACACAGGTGTGTGCTGCTTACATCACTATGTGTGCACACACATTTCCTTATGCACATTTCTCGGCATGCCGGCTTTTAATTTCCTTGACTGCGTGGCAGGTCTCGATCTTCTTTAAATGTAGGAGGATTACAGGTCCAGACAGTTTACCAGAAGTGATAGCAGTGCATGTAAATAGTAGCCAGATTGGGACACATTCAGCTGCTGAGTAACACTTCCTCCGGCCGCTTAGGCTGACAGGCTAACAAACCATGAAGATATGCAGGGTTTCTCATCAGTATATCGTTTGCTGGTGAGAATGCGTCATAATCCCAAAACCTCATCACCCATCTACGTATAAGTTATTTCACCATGTGTTCTGGTAAATATAACACCATGTGGGAAACTCATCTGCTAAACCACGTGAGCAGAAAAACAAATATGCTTTCTTTTAATAAATTGTATATTCTCACTAATGCTGTGGATATACTAAACAAAGCTTAGACTATATAATTGATGTTATTCATGTCTACACAAATGTTACCACAGTGGCCCTGCCCTTGGAAAACAATGCATCATTCATACTGCCACCAGCATTAGGTCAATAAACAAAATGTGCTTCACTGGGCAGGGTAGTTGTAGATGTTCTCACTTGATTTCACTTCTACATATTATTATTGTCTCAATGCATAGAATTGTGCACTTTTTATGCACTGCAGGTCTTCCCTTTAGAATAATGTGAAAATGATCTGTTCCTAACAAGGGCTTTTAATAACATTACAATTTCAGATAAGCATCAGCACATGGCATATTGCAATTTTGCTTTTATTTGACAAAACTAATCCAAAATGCAAAAGCTGTGTATGAAAACCTAAGTACAACGCATAGATTATAGAGCCAACTTTAGCAACAATAAGTTAATTAATTGCCAACTGTGCAGTAATTTCTATCAGTCTCTCACATTGCTGTGGAGGAATTTTTGCGCACTCTTTTGCTTCAGTTGATTGAAGTGTGTGTGCATTCATTTAAACTTTCTATCATTTCTAATCATGTTCCATGTGAACTTATTGGGTCATACGATTCTTTTCTTTTTCAGTCATTAAGTTGTAGATTTGCTGCTGGATTTGAGATCATTCTTCTTCTGCATGACTCAATTTTTCAAAACTAATAGCTTCACTTGTAACTCTAAAATACTTTGATTACAGGGGATTTCTTGGTCAACCCTATTTTAGCAAGGTGCCCAGGTCTGTGGCCGTTAAAGCCAAAAATACTGTTTATTATAGACGAGCATCTCCTCTTTGGTTTTAAGAATCCAAAGAACGTTGTTTCAGAGGGTTTGCAGTTTAAGATGCAAATTCAAGATTTGCTGTCATTTTCATTTCAGTAAGAAACATTCTCCTGGCAACTCAAATCAGTCAAACTTGTTCAGTATTTCCTAATTTTAATGCCATAAACTTTATAATTTAACATGCTAACTGAGGCCTGTACGATCTGAGATGTAGCTCCTAGAGTTTCCCCAGTTTCACTGAGCATTGTGTGGTGTGACCTTTGGGGTAAACTTGCTGGGATGTCCAGCCCTGGGAAGACTGGCAACTGTATTGAATCTATTCCACTTGTGAATAGTGTAGAGTGATGGACTCATACCTATTTGGAAATTAGCCTCCTCATATTAATAGCCAGTAACAAGTCACCCTGCAAGAAAACACAGTTGTGCTTAAACAGAAAACTCTACAACTAAACTAAAATATGAGCCCCAGACTATCCAGACATCAAATCCTAAATTGTCATTTGTAAAATGAAACTATAACTTACTAAAATTGTGTTTTCATACCAAATTGCAAGTTATCAGCAGGGACTGCAGCCAGTTTTCCTACTCGAATGTCCTTCCTGAAGAGGGATCCCTCATTACACGATTATACTATTTGGTTTCAGCACAGAGGGTCCAAACTGCAGCATCAGGGTATTCCTCCTGATTGGGATCACTGTCTGAGGTCAGGAACACCACTGTAGGATTCATATAAAAAAAACATACCAGCATATCAGATTTCCTGAAACTGGGGAGATGCTTAAGGCTTGCAGGGTGGAATGAAGTGGCTTCAGATGAATTTGCAGCAGGGCAGCATGTTCTCTCCCAGAGGATCAGCACTTTATTAGCTCTGCTTTAATGTCAGGAGTGTTTTAATGCCATAAAATCAACTGAAACAGAGAAGGAGGCAAGAAAAAAGTGTGTCTCCTCTTGAAGTGATCTGTATGTGAATAGGTTAGTTTAAATAATTCAGCCACCCATGAGTCACTAACCTGATAAGTTTTTCATTCAGACACACACATTCTAATCTGGTCTGTGTCTGGTCTTGGTCTAATCTGGTCTGTGTCATGCACACTATACACATGCTTTTAAATGTGTATGTGTGTGTGCGGCTGCTGGTTGTAAAGAGTTTAAAAGCAGAACACAGCCTGATGTAAAACTGACATCTACTAGTGCGATCGGGTGCAAGACTTCAAGGTCAAACTTAAGCCTTGCAGCAATCGTCCAACTCTATGTGGTTTATTCCTGCATGTGTGCTTTATGTTGTGGCCACAGTCGTATCACAGCCAGATGGGGATGAATCAAAGAAGATGGATGACTAATATCACAAATGTGAATCACCACATTTCTGACAATGTTCCTTGTCTTGCTCTGCTTATAGCCTTAATTGGCATGCTTGCACATGCTGAACAATCTTCCAAAAGTAAGGATTTTTACTGGGATGAGGTCATATTTATGGTAATCATTGAAATAAAATGTTATAGGAGCTGAATGGTAATGAGGTAATAGTGTGAATTCGATTTTTGGGTTCAAGCAACATATTTATGCTCCTAACTTGTCACATTGTACCTCAGTTTTAACACACAGGGTATCCCTTTACCATCACTCAGATACACCATCCCAGTCTCACAGCAACACTTATCTTTGTTTTTCTTTTTTGATGCCACACAGAACAACTTTGGAAATAAGGCATTTTGAACAGGCATCTAGATCATGTCAGCATCACATTTTGTGAGTTTAGGAAGCAGGACAATAATCTGAGAAGAGGATACATTGTTAAAGTATCTGCTTTAAAGCAACACTGAACATCAGCAGTTTTTCTTAGTAAGACGCCCCCTAACAACATCTAAGTGAGCATCCATCTTGCATCCTACCTGTACTCCCAGCTCTCTCTCCATTCAATAAAAGTCAGTCCAGTGTTGACTCTTGTCCTATCTCTTGCTCTGTCCCTTTCTCTCTTCCTTTTCCTCTCTTCCTCCAATAACGTCCTGCTGTTTTTCCTTGATGAATTAGCTACAGTGTGTTTAAAATGGCCAGTGTGCTGATATTTAGTTGCTGGCGTGCGACACGGTGTGTTATGTGAAACTTGGCTATAAAAAGTGGTGAAGTGCAGTTTGTTGGCCTCTGCATGCTGGAAGACAGAAATAAGTCAACAGAAAGAGCAACTAAATGAAAACTTGAAACAATGCTGATCAGAACAGGCTTGGTCTCTTCCACTCGGCAGTTGAGTAGTTGAGTGTGTAGTGCCATACTTCGATTCTTTTGTCTTTTTTTTCAGAAATTTATGTTTTGTTTTTTTTTAGTTTTTATGACAATTTCATTTATTTCTAAATTTTTTTACCCTGTCCTTTTCAGCGTCCTAATGTACTAAACGGTGGTCCGTGTGCCATATTTTGCCGGACAGATTTTCTCTTCCAAGGGAGACATGTTATATAAATGGCTGCCCTTGATATTTAAAATATTTTTGTTATTTTTATTATAATCTTATTTTCTTCAGTCTGGAGGAGGAGAGAAAAAGGAAATAAAGGACTGAATTGAAATGTGAAAATAAAAGTTCTTTAGGCTACCTAAATCACATCAGTATTCACAAAAACAAAACAGACTACCACACTACTACATCATAAATAAGGTTAAATAGGATAATGGTAATATGAAAAAGTACAACAGTACAGTACCTGTAGAGAGACGTATCAACACACAAACAGCAGGTCCACAGAGCAGAGAGTCCAGGACAGCCAAAGCGGGAAGAGCAGCGGTCCCACTCGGCCCAGAGTAGAGGGGCCCCCAGACCGGAGCCCCCCGGTGCGACGGGGCAAGGGCATCGAGCAGCCCAGAGTGACGGTGAGCAGGCCCGGCGTGCACCGGGCGCTGCGGGCACCAGGCAGTGCGGCGTGGACCACACGGAGAGCAGGCGCCCCACAGATCCAAGGGCCACCCATCCCCCCCGGCAGAGCCCCGCACAAGGCCCCGACAGAGCCCAGTCGCCCCAGGCAAAACCACCGCGGGCCACTCCAACCCAACACCAAGGCTAGGTACCCCAGGGACAAGGACATGCCCGCAGGGGTGGGATGAGTTGGTTAGAACTATTTTTGTGAAATTTATGGAACACTTGAGGGCAACTCAGCAACTTTATATCAATATATTTATATATTAGTGCAAATAAAGTAACAGTTTACACAGAAGACCGTTAAAGTAACCGTACACTGAAAGCAAAGAAGTGCAATTTAGTCCTGTTTCTGTACATAAAATCTATATAATTCAATCCAGTACAGTATAATTGCATTCATACAATGCCAATTCAGAGACAGTAGTCTAACAAAGGAAACTATTAAGACATATGGATGTCAGTGGAAAGGTATACCTCCCTTTGAGCTGGATCTTTAGCAGAGGGAGGCCATCTTGGTAAGGGGAGAGGAAAGGAGATACAAAAATATAGTTGTTATTTGCTATTGGAAAGCAAAAGAAACATTAAATTAACAGAAGTAATAATAAAATTCACATAGATGGAGATTAAAGTGAGCACCATTAAGAAAGGTGCTCAGTGCCTCATGGGAGATATCTCAGCAGCCTGGAGGCCTGTACAAAGCGGGATTAACATACACGGGACATCTCTCCGTTACCTGGGCGGACTTACCGAGACATTTGCAACGTACGCACTTGCATAAAAGAGGTGGTGTTTGCAGCGTCCGACCCATCGCAAACATGGACAAAACCTTGCAGAGCAGCCTATTTTACTGTGTAAGAGACAATTGTTCTTCCAAAATTTTAATGAAATTTAAACACAACATCCAGGCATAAAGCAACACTGTTGCCACAGCAACAGCCAGGAAGGAATGCTGGCAGGATATTGCCTATGTGTAAGTTTGTGGTATTATACAATATTAATTCATCGGATAATAGAAATGGGCAGCACTCTGATCACTCAATTTCAGGTTATTACAGCCCAAACGTTTCAGGAAGAGCATTTCCTTTATTGAGTTCTTTTGAGGCTCAGCCCCCATGTGAGCGCGTTTTGGGTTGGCATTTTAATTCCTAACCGTGATGGTACAAATAGTTGTGTGTTCCACAACTTCAGATGCAACCCTAGTAGAGCTTAACAGACTTGGAAACAAGTCCAGAACGAGTTCAAAAACATACATCAAAGCGGTCAGTGACAAGGCTTTACTTCGTCTTTAAAAGGATGCATCGGTCCCTAAAAACTCTTTCTCTGCTAAGCGCCCCTCTCACGATGCGTATACCAACATTGACAGGATGTCAGTACGTTTTAAGAACAAGCAGGCCATTTTCCAAGAGAACTGATTGGTCAGGCAGGTGGTGCTTTTATACTGGTTGATCGCTTTTCCAGAACATATCCTGCTCCGGAGCAGGTTAGCCTTTTAGTGTAAGCGACCATGGTTACCCCGTAAGAAGTGAAACAGTGTTGTAGTACAAAACATTTAGGGTTAACCTCAAAGTTACCTTGATAAAAAAAAAAAAATCCAGCTTTGTAAGTAGACCTCAGGTCTATAACTAAAAAATAAAGCTTACCAGGCTATGTTTGCACGGGCCTAACCATAAATTTTAACAAAAAAGTTTTTAAGCTCAGTCTTAAAAGTAAAGATTGTATGTTTCCTCTATCCAAGCTGGGGCCCAATTTGTTATTGAATCATCACAGGTTTTTGAGCTCAGATTACACACAGCAGGCCATTCAGTTCACACACAGACTTGCTATTGAGATTCGCAAAAGCTGTGAATAAACCAGTTCTAACTTGTATGCTGAATCAAATCAGTAGTACAGCAGGTCCCAAAACAATGAGCTAAAAGTTAATGAATTACTCACAGAGCTGAAGGGGGAAACTACAGAATGAGGTGATTAATTTCCATTGGTTTGTCACAAAAAATGTCCCCTTTGGTATTGCCCAAAGTAATTTCCCCAATTATTAGCACTGAAAAATTCATCAGTTTATTTTTAAAGTAAACCACAGCAGTGATACAGATATGGATAAAAGCAGAATATAGAAGGACTACATAAGCAAACAATGATAATTAATTTTTTAAGTAATCGCATTTTTCAGGTTCATTTACCTTAATCACTGTCTGTATTGTAAATATACACCATCATTTATACACACATTTAATGTTAAAGAGGGAGATAAACCAATTTGCCGGAACGAGACATGACTTTTAGCAATATATCAAAATGCCAAATAAAAAACTGTAAAGCATCCAACCCATATGTTGACCTTGTAACCCTCTAGCCCCCTCAAGTCACGCCAGTAAAAAGAAAAAAATCCCTCCCAACTGGACAGCTGCCACGGTTTCCAAGCAACTCACACAAACAACAGGAAACAGAAGAGGGTATCCCAACGGAGGGGCAGTGCAAAAGGAAAGGCATCGTCTAGAGACAGGAAATGGAGTGAAAAAAAGAGGAAGAACACAGAGTTGCTACTTCAGCTAAGAACTCATCATAAAGGTACAGCGGGTTACTTTTCTTTTCTCCTCAGCCAAAGCAACTGTCAGATGATTTTAAACTAGAGTGTGACCTGCTGCTCCACTGTAAGCCAGGATCAAGCTATTTTTATAATCTTTTTTATGACATGTCAATACCAACACCAAGGACAGGTCAGAGAGACAAAGTTACAACAGAGTAGGTGACCTGCTTCGAACTTTTCTGAGTCTATACATGAAAGACCATATAAATCGTACAATGCAAACACATTAATGCAGAAATGCATTAATTGGAAGTTAATTTCAACTTGAACTTCAATAAAGTCTGAATCATAACCTATTGGTTGGAATGGTCCGCCACTCACTAAAAGGTTTTGTGTTGTATTAGTACCCTGCATGATAGGGATGAAGGGGGAGCCAATATACTGCTCCTCCTTTGGATAAGGAATAATACATTTCCTCTTTGGAGAGAGAAAAAAAACTAACTACATACAAGCATCAGACATTTTGCAGAGCACAAATATTATTTATGAGTTTTAATTTTCCAATTTATCAGGATGAACCAGTCATGTTCTGTGTGGCCCACAACAAGGAATAGATCCCTTCAAAGTCTATCTTAAGGAAATAAAGCATGTGGTTGACCTAAATTATTATTTAGGGTCCATGTCTCATTGCACTAGTCTAAAATACATTTATTGTTTTACTTTGTTATTTTACAAGAAAATAAAGACAAGCAAGAAAATTCATGAGAATGCACCATGTGGTTTACAGCTGTATAACACAGAAAAAAATGCTCATATCAACTTCCACCAGTCACAAATAATTTATCCAGTTCTCTGTTACAGCCAACATAAAAAAGAGTAGTTACAGTGTTTGGATATAGTTTGGTCAGTTGGCAGAAAAAGAGAAAAGTTTTCCAAAATCAATAGATTCCCTGCTGGGAACAGAAAAGCACAGAGCAAATATTGTGTTTTTTATTACAGAAAGCTCAGGAGATGTAAAGCCATTTGCAATTGAAATGCTAGCTTGATATGGAGCCAGTAATATAAGTACAAAAGTCATTGTGTCATAGCATCTTTTACACTGGGATTTTGTGCTTATCGAACCAGAGAAAACAGAGAATGAACAACTGAAGTCATTAAGAAGTGATAAACGGAGATAGACTGATAAAAATTATCTTCATGAAACTAAAGTCTCATGAGGGAATATGATGTGGTACACAGTAACTGCCTTAAAAACAAATTTAAATCACTATGAAATCCTCCAGTTTCTATCTTTTCAGAAATATGAAAGAAACCAATGCCCATGTAACCAAGGACGTTCAAAGAATGTATCATGAAAAAGTTTGCTTAGCTTAGCTTGCCATAAAAGGTTTTGGATGTCATAAAAGTCAAATATTTACACAAAAAGGGAAACACTTTGCTAAAAGAAAAGAAATTTAATAAAAAGGCTTTTGCCAACAGAGGCTAGCTGTACCAAAACGGCATTTCCTCAAAAGGCCACTTGAAAAGTTATTTATTCCTGTCATTTTACTGTTTATAATTCACAACTTTATATTAAACAAGTCCTTCAAGTATAATGATCCTACAGGTTTGTCATTTATTTATAATAAAATAGTCATTCAATCAGGAGGGAAATGTAAGTATTTCTCCATCAAATCGAGCTGCTGCTCCTCTACATTGAGAGGAGCCAGATGAGGTTGCTCAGGCATTTGGTTAGGATGCCTCCTTGGCACCTACATGGAGAGATTTTCCAGCCATGTCCCACTAGAAGGAGGCCCCAGGGAAGTCCTAAAACACGCTGGAAGGACTATGTCTCTTGGCTAGTCTGGGAACGCCACAGAATTCCTCTGGGAAAGCTTGGATGGATGGATGGACCATGGTAGATTCAGGCAAGAATCGTGATTTGGATTCAAATGCAGTCACTATTTACTTATGTAAGGGAGCATAAATGTGCAATAAAGCTTATTACATACTCCGCAAGAAGAGAGAAATGTGTTCTTGTTCTCGAGGTCACAAGAACAAGAAAAAGGTTTGTATTGGTCCTGTTATTTCATACTGCACAGGAAGCTTCGTCTGCAACAGGGCGGAATTACTGCTGGTGGGGTGTCTCTGTTTTTATGTGCAATACACAGCTGGCAGGGTCCTTTCATATTTAAGTAGAAATTTTGTCCATGGCAGGACGGGGTTGTGTACGCAGCAGTGTCCGTGTCTTTAAATCCCACATGTCTTGTATACATTTACATACTTTCTCAGCACCTCGATCAGCAGTTCATTAAAACTATTCTTTTAACTGCTCATCAGTAAAAATGGGGAAGCCAAAACTTTCTGCTGCATTCTTTTCCGTATTAACAACGCCCACCTCAAATATTCGACCTATCACACAGTACTTTTCAGAGCACCACAAGAAGAAAGTTCTGCTCTGCTGATGTGTTGAGAACTGTCCCCATTTGCATCCACTAGAGCACAATGACGTTTGTTGTTGTGCCAAGTTTTGACTAATGTTAATGAGGTGCGCGCTGATTGGCCGCAGGGAGGCCAAAGTCGGAAGGGGGGCTGGCCCAGTGCATGCACAGTGTGTCCGACTCAAAAACATCAACAGCTTAGTGATCCAAGTGAACCTGACCCAGCAGCTAACGAAATTCAGTCATTTATGTTTTAACCAGACTCCGAGCCTGAGATTAGCATTAGCATTGGCATTAGCCGCATCAGTCGACATCTTCAAACAACTTCTTGTTACGGCAACTGCGGTAGGCTGAGCAGGTGATTTTAGGGCTGGTTTATATCTAAACTAAAGTGCAATTTCCGGGCAATGACTGTTTTACAATTTTTGATTAGGGTTAGAAATTGAAACTATTTGGTTACAGCTGGGAAACAGTTCCTTTTCCAATGAGACTATCACTATCATGGCCGTCAGTTTCATATAAAGTTGCTTTCATCACCACATGTTCCTTGATTCAATTATATATCTACCTACATAAATATTTGTCACATGGGCATGTTCTGAAAATCTTATATCTAAATGTGTTTAGAGATGGCACCTTGTTGACTAAAAGATGAAATAGTCAGTGGACGTGCACATCCTCAGGCTCTTGCACAGATCCATACCTCAAATGTTACGCCTGACTGCAAAAATCTCAGATGACAAACACTTCAAATGCAGTCCATAAATCAGTGGGTTTACAGGCTATAAATAATGTTTAACTCTGTCTTTGTTCATACTGCAGTGCATTACAAAAAAACACTCACAACCACTCAGTTTCACAATTAATGGAGAGATCAGAAAATGATATCAGCCTCATCTGAGATGTGATTTCTTTTCCAGTTTTGGAAAATTCAAGGTTTCACAAGTGTAATCTAAAATTTGGAAAAAACATTGAATATTAGCATCTTCGGCAGGAAGTGGAATATTTTATACTTGGATTTAAATAGAATATCATCAAGTCTTGAGATGAGAGAATTATACATAAAAATCTGACAACCACTAAACAGGAACAAAGAAAAAAAAACAGGAAGCAAGTATAGTCCTTCTCTGTTTTTTTATTATTATTTATTTATTTATTTTATATATATATAGTTTAGTCCTTCTCTTCACTAATTCTAAATATGCCTTCAATTGAGAACATCTATGGTTTTGATAAAACGCCCATTCTATCATCCTCTAGTTAAATAAAATAACAATGGAAACAGTGACTGTCTGTGACAAATCATCTCCCTGTATTTAGCCGACAGGATGATTCAGGATGTGTGGAGACTGTGCTAACATTTGTGAGTGACCCATTTGCACAACCAGGACCCTGGCTGTGCTGGACTATATAAAAGTGTTTTAATGACAAGCAGTCAGGCTGGAGAGTCCTGTAGTAAAAATGACCTTGGCATATATACTTGAATTTAAATCAATATAATGGACCAGGACAGTCACAAGCCAGAAAAATGAAACCATCCACCCTCATAATACCCTAACCCGTTAATGGGATTGTAACAAGACTAAATGGACACACATTTTTGGTAGTGGACAATAAAAAAAAATAGTGCTTACATCATATTGTTTTCTTTGAAACTGACAATATGTCCTTCATCAGATGTCTCACATGTGTAATTATCCGTGTTACAAGTGGTGTAGGAAAATTGTCTCATAGGTCATGTGCCTTTGACCTATACAAACTGTTATTGCCCACAGGTTTTGAATTAGCCACACATGTGGGTAAGATACAGTACCCATGGTGGAGCTCTTATCATTACTTGCACAGTCAGCGAAAGGAGTTGGAGGGAAAACGGCACTGACAGTATGCAGTAATGGATCATTAGTAAGAAAAACACTCACAGCTCAGATATTTCAACCCTGCAGAGACATATTTAATCTAGACAATAACAAACAATGGAAGCATTAACATTCTCTTGTTATCTTATTTACAGCCAGAGGTACTTCAGTCTCTTCTGGGTGAATATTTTTAATACTACATATTATTTTCACCATATTTCTTATAAAACATAATGACTTTTTCAATTGAAGTAAACTGTGCTGTTGCAGGATGCAGCTTTAAAGTGGACATATCATGCTTTTAAATCCTGTAAATGTAATGTAAAGTAGAACCGCAATGTTTTGGTCTGAAGTCCTGGTTATTCTAGCTCCACACACCCATTGTTAACCCTTGTTTTGAGGCGCGTCTTTAGAGTGACTCGTTTTGGTGCGGTCTCTTTAAATGTGAATAAGGCATTTCATGCCCTGCCTTCCTCCAGGTCTCAGAGAGTTCCACTCCACCCCATTTGGCCATAATTGTAGTTTGATAGCAGCGATTACCTCCAGAGCAACTTTTATCAGCAAGTTCACTAGAGATGTCAACAAAGTAAAATGTGTCCGTGCAGCCGTACATGTTCGAGCCAGAGTCTGACCCTGAGCAGGAGGATGAAGACGACGAACCTGCAGAACCACGGCTTCCAATGAATGCATCGCAATGGTGTGTTATCACAGTATTTACATCCTCTCCATCAACACCAACCAATATGGAGCGTAGTTTAACTATGGTGTCCATACATTAAAAACTTTTTAACACCCAACCCCCAACAGACCAGACGGGGATCATCGATAGAATTTATTTACAGGATCAAAATATGATAAATAAATGTTGCGACTGTCTCTGCCATGGTCCACCCGAGTTCTGAGTGAAACCCCCAATTAGGTCTCTCTCCCTTTTTTGTTCGTCCCTTACTGATAAGTTCCCCATACCCCATGTATTTTTCATCATCCATGCCGTCTCTACCAGCTGTTGTCCCCCCACGCCCAACACTACTTTTTCCACACTACCACAATATGAATGAGATAAACACGGCTTCGACATTAAGTAAAGGAGGTAGCTAACGCGAGCGTCAAAAATGTCACTAAATGCATTTGGATGGAGTGTTTCCCTACACAAAACAGCAAAAAACAAAGCCAAATAATTTTATTCAAAGCACACAGTACAGTTATATCCTCAG
>JBAMHW010000006.1:25929463-25951033 GCA_037177495.1 Rhadinocentrus ornatus
CAGCATGATTACAAGATTATGTGACCTTGCTCTTATTAAAAATGTTGATTCTGTCCCAGATATTGCAAAGGCAGTCAGGCTCATCCTCAGTCGTGATGAAATCCGCCTGGTCTTTGGTAAGAGCAGACAACAACACCTGTAGAGTGTTAAGTACAGTGCAGTCCTGCTCATGGCTCGTTCATATAGGATAATCACTGGCCTATAGGCTTTCCTCCTCACACATACACACACTCTCTCATTAAGTTTAAAGCAGCAACAGACGTGTTGTAATTTCAACAGGATGTAGCCATCATCCCTATTAAAATGTGTGACTTAATACCCGTCTTCTTCCTCTGCAACTGTATGTGATGCGCAGCAAATTTGCCGTTTGTTTCCGCCATGGCGACATGAAAGCCCTCAGAAAACACGTGCGGAGTTTTTCGCATGTGCGGTTTCACCTTGGGATCCGGTGCTTACTGACTCTGTAATGTCTCATAAGAACCCTTAAACTTGCCCCCACCCCTCCCAATCCACAGCAAACTATACTGCAGCTTTTAATTGCTCATTAAATCTACTGCTGTTTGATATCCAAAAGGCTTGGTTTACCCTGCAGTGCTGTTAGAGCTTAGTCCGGGCTATTATTTATTGCCCAAAGGGGTATTTATGCCAGTCTCAAATTGTGCTTCTCCGTCTGCGGGGCTTCCCTTACAGTAGTATTGGGCTACCACTAATTACAAGTTAATAACATGTGGAAAAAGTTGAGAGAGATGTGTATCGTTTTCACTGGTTTGAGGTGATAACCAGACGGCCCACAGATTTATGAGGTAACAAGTGGGTATTCTTGTTATTGCGGAGATGGAGGGGGCACAGCAGTCATCCATGCATCATCTTACTTAAATTCTCTGTAGGTTTGAATGATATTTCTTGTGGCAAACTGCACTGGTAACAAAGCCATTTCATTTTTTTTTTATATGGAATTTGGACTTACGCTGGTCTAGACATGGGCTTGTGCTTGAAACGTTGCCCTTGATGACATAACTCCATAGTAGTCCATTCAACAAAAACCTTTAGGGATATAGATGTTTGGTTGCTTATAAAAGAAGAAGCATGTGGAGCCATGGAAACAAAGCACATTAAAGAATTGCATATGTTGCCTTTTGCATTCATTATGAGACAGGGGGGACGAGAGCAGGGCAGGAGGGGTGTTAGAGTAAAGTCTGGAAGGAGAGACTTGGATGAGTGTATGCTTAATTGGGTACAGCAAAGGCTGGCTAGGGTTTTTGTGTGGGTAATTGACAGAGAAGGGAGCGTGATAATGGTAAAAAGCCTGAATCTGCTTTTTAACCCCCCTTCCCATCCTCTTTTGCTTTTAGTCATCCTCTCCTTCCCTTCTTTTCATTGCGCCACGTGGACTTCTACGAGTCATGACATTTCTCCAGGCAGTGATAAAATCACTCCAGAGGGAGAGGAGGCAGACCGCTGTAGGCCTGTGGAGTGTACTTGCAATCAGTTTCCAGCCAGGCCAGACACATCTAATTTACCACTAAGTCATTATTACATTTAATGTGTTCAAATCTTTCATTTGAACTGTTGAGCCCAACATTTAAAATGTCACCATTACTACAGGAGCTGATGGATAAAACCTGCTATGAACAACTGCTTTAAGATATGTAAAAAACAAAAGTGTGTACATGGTGTACTCCAGTCCACACATAGTTTAAGCTGACCCAGACAATACATCTGCTTATAATTACATAATTAAGGTATCATCAGCTGATGTTTTACTTGTGTTTCATCTATTAGAAACGGTTCATACAACAGCGGCTGGTGATGAGAGATGTAAATGGATGGAAGTTGGCACTAAGGTCTGAGCTGCAAATCAAGATGTTTTAAATTCGACTTAGATTAGCTCAAAGAAAATATACAGTGCGTTTGCTGCTGCTACACCAAGAGAAATTCATCTGATTGAAATTAAGGATTCTCTGGTCCAACAAAACTGAGGTCACAGGTGTGTATGTGAAGTCTCTCTTATTAGCCCCCATCTCTTCACCAAATCAGCTTCAACTTATTTTATCCTTCATAAATGAAACGATGAAGTTAGTTTTACTCTGCTTCTGGTGAGCAGTTGATTGAGCATCACGGGAGTTTCACAGAAAGAAAAGGAGGATTGCAGGAAGAGGGTCAGGGGGAGCACATATGGTAAAAGAATCGAGGGAAGTTGCCCAGGGGACTAGACGGCCTTCTCTTGCTGCTGGGTTGACCAGCATCACCAACAGGACTACCTGACCTCATTCATCACTTCCTCTACCAGCATGAGCTCATGAGGTTTTGAGTGACGACGCCAGCATCATCGTGTGCTACCGCAAGACGAGTGAGGAGTTAAAGTCCCTCTCTCTCCCTTCTTATTCTCACCCATTCTGTTTTCTCCCTCACCGCTATCCAGCCTTTTTAGAGGGCCTCCTTAAAGACACGTGGCGGCTGAGGTAATGGCTGAAGGTCACAGAGAAACAAAAAAAAAAGAAGTCTAGCGAGGCAAAGGGACAGACGTCACAGCTTTGTAGTGCGGCTGCCTGTATTTTATTAAATCTTAAGGCAATGTCATGCAATTTAATGCTCCGGTGTTTCAGATTTGTACCTCATGCTCAGCCATAGCCCTCCCACAAGTCAATGCACAAGTAACTGGTAGCATGTGTGGCTATGGATAATTACTTCTGGTGACACTAGAAGTAAAATATAACAAGGGGAGCAGGGTCTGCCGGTGAGATCACCGCATAGATGAAGTGGCCCCAAGGGATGCCAAGACTTCAAGAAGCTCCTGACCTCTGCCTAACTCACTGATGACTAGCATGTGTGACTAGCTCACAGATTGAGACAGCTGCTAGAGACACTATGGTGAGCTGAAGAGAAAAATATGATAGTTGGAACTGGAGATGATTGACAGCTTTAGCTTTACCACTCCCTTTGCTCCCCCTTGATATCTGAATCAAAGAGCTTAGCCGGATAATGACTGGTGCTTAGATTATGAAGCATATGGATATATACTCTACTTGAATGACTGGTCATATCCTACTTTTATTCAAGATGATTAATTCTGAAATTTTTATAACTACAAAAGAAAAAGAGCACATCCCCTGACTTGTCCCAAAAGATCAGCCATCAAACGCAGACAATAGCCATTAAATCTTAATGTTTATAATCAGAACAGACACCTTCTGATGAAAGCATTCAGACAAATTTGTTCTCAGACCACAGGCATTAGGTGTACATGACATTCTATCACTAATTTCCACACAGCTCTCCAGTCTTTAGCCTTGCTCTTCCTCACACCCCCATCCCTTCCTGTCCTCTCAAAGGTAATTATAAACCCATTAATCAGATTATGTCATAGGTTACATGTGGTCTGCGTTTTGTTATATGACTCAGTCCACTGGATAAACAACTGGGGTCTTTTATTCCATTTGACGTTACCACTGTTTTCTCTCGGACAGAGCTCAAAGAAAATTGGTCTGAAGCAATGCGCTGGTGTGTTCTGGGGTA
Source organism: Rhadinocentrus ornatus (assembly GCA_037177495.1). Taxonomy (NCBI): domain Eukaryota; kingdom Metazoa; phylum Chordata; class Actinopteri; order Atheriniformes; family Melanotaeniidae; genus Rhadinocentrus; species Rhadinocentrus ornatus. The sequence goes on from JBAMHW010000006.1 coordinate 25,932,980, forward strand.
ATTGACCAATTTGTGGGATTTTTTTTTAGCGGCTCGTGGCTTGGTGAGCCCCATTCTTGAGTAAAATTGATCTTTCGCAGGAAATGTCACAGTGTGGTCAAGTAGCCACCTGGGTGGATCCATGGAGGTCCATGCATTGATAGGTTTTGGTGTACTGTACTAGATGGATTCTTTTAGGTTTGGAGAGATATCTTAGCCAACACCAACTTCCTCCCTTCAAACCATGGGACCCCTTTGCACTACAAAGAAAAAGTATATCCTGGGAGGTCTGTGGTGCTTACACTCAGTTACACCAGAGATGCTTTGGTTGGCAATTTGTTTTAGTCAGAGATCACTCACAAGATATTAGCTGTCCTTTATCACACTCCAGAATTTGGATTCCTGCCTAAATTTTCATAAACTTAAACCATTACAGTCCTAGTTAGATCATCAAATTATGTTGCTTTAGACACTAGCAAAGAAATTAGCCTGCAATGCAGGTAATATCTGAAGTACAGCCAACAAAAAAGCCGGCAGGTACTTGGTCGTAGAGATTTCTTCCCTTTTTTTTTAGATTTGATCTTTTTATTAGTTGAGCAGTAGCAGCTAATGGCGGCCTGCAAGAGGAAGTGGTAGTTGTTTGAAGTGGTGGTTCTGATACAGAAGTCTCTTTCATCACAGTGGGACACAGTCTCTAAGCTTTAATGGAAATCATAATGCATGTTCATAACTGCCTGAAGGCAAAGGGGCTGGGTTGTGTCTGCATGTTGCAGTGAGTGGAGTCTTTGGGTGCTATTACCTTTCATATTTCAGACTAAGCTTTCACTGCTCACTTACCACCTGTATAGTGTGTAACTAAACCTACTGTTTTTGGTCTTGGCTGTGAGTATAGCGATATAGTAGGATTTAAAATTCATCCACCAGTGTCCCAATTTCAGTCTCTTTCTGTTCATGCAGCTCATTTATATTGGGAAATTATTATTAGCATCGCAGCTTAAAGCAGTCCAGTGTCAAATGCTATCTTTAAATATGGCTTCCTGCTGCTATATTTGTCCATTTTATGCAGTTGTGAAATTTTATTTAATTAATAGTGAAGTGATGGAAAGCCAGTTGTTATATTAGCTTTCATGTCTCTGCACCCAAGAGATCTTATGAGATCTACACCCACACTGTGTTCAGTGTGTTCATTCAAAAACATCAAGATGGAAAAAAAATTCAAAAACTCCTAAAGGGATGTGAAACTAACTCTAAAACAGAGCAGACAACTGAAAAAGGGTCTTCAACTCAAAAAAAAAAAAAAAAAAAGAACAACCAAAAAAGTGGGTGTGTTTTCATGGCCCGTCTACCATGTTTAAGCTATAATGAAATGCCTTTTTTTTTTTAAGTAGCTGATGCACATTTAGTCTCTCTTTCCTAAATGAGAGCTTGCCTTAGATGGGGGTCTTAAAACCTGATGTTTCCTCTCACCTGGATCCCTTTGTTCTCCCGCCAGCTTTATGGCTACATGGAAAGTGAGCCGCTCACCCTGCAGCTGTTCATAGGGACCGCAGACGACCGCCTCCTGCGACCACATGCCTTCTACCAGGTCCACCGCATCACCGGCAAAACGGTCTCCACTGCCAGCCATGAAGTTATGCAATCCAACACCAAAATTCTGGAAATCCCTCTCCTGCCTGAAAATAACATGAAAGCTATGTGAGTTCCATTAAACATTCAAACATTGACTAGTCAGCTCTCTTTTATATCTTTCACATTTTTCTCCAGTATACCCTACTTTAAAGCTCATTGTTTTGTTTTTTTATTTGTCCACACATATACCTTACCCTGTGAAAAATTACAAACAGCATGCCCTAATACTAAATGGGCCTCTATACTTTACTGCCTTAGAAATCAAGCCTCTCCTGGGTTAAAGTACTCTGTGTCAGCACAGCTTATGGGTCACTAACTCTGTCCAGTCTGTTCAGAAAGGATGTGTACAGATTAGAACACGTACATTTAGAACATACTGGGATATCAGTATGATGTGGTTCCATTACATTAGGATTGGGCAATATATTTGCCTGTAAGATGAATGAATTAGAGCATTTGTACTGAAGTGACAGTGTAGATAAAAGAATACTACACCATCAAAAGAATTATCCTGATTTTAGGGGCAATTAATCAAAAGTCCTGAAGTCTGCAGTGACTGAAATAATGAAAAACAAACTGAACCAGGAAGTGTGGTACCAATTTAACAACAAGGAAGCAATATGCACTACTAAATATGTCTTAAATGAATAAAGCATATGTGCACTAAAGTGTTGGTCACAGTATTTTATAGTTTTTACCAAGAACCTTGGGTACACTATTAAAAAAACAACAAAAAAAAAAATGCTTTTAGACCACGAAAAAGTATTGGAAAATTTAGGTGGCACTATAGACCGTTTCAAAGTTTGCAAACATTGTGACATTTTTGGTGGGTGTAGCTTAGCCTGGAGGCAAAAGCGGAGGCTAGAAGCTATGTTATCAAGTAGCAGCTAACAATTTTCGGTGGCATTTTAGTAAATGAAGGGCTTTAAAGCAAGTGGTTCAATCTCGGAACTCGGATATCTACAGACACTCACTTTATGGGACCGTGACAGCTATTTTAGATAATTATATGGAAGCAGGCTGGCTGATCCATACACCTTACGGGAGTGGCATGAAGATCTTTTGGGACTGGCGATGGTGGAGTGGCCAAACATCTACATGTACCTTATCGAGACACCATGTGTGTACAGCAAAAAGAAACTCAAACCATATAAATCACTGGATGCTTACAACTACGTCATAAATAGCCACGTTCAAATAATAAAATACATCCATTTACGTCCTGATCTTTGTGTACTGCCGTCTGAAGTTTAGCATTTATGTGCTTGCTAATGTGCTGATAAAGGCAAAGTTATATTTCCAACATTTTCCTTTATAATGTACAATTTTGTTTATTTGGACTCGATTACAATCACTTAACATTACATTTATTTTACCTGATACAAAGTGTGCGCTGCAAACACAAAAATTGTTGATTATCGTCTCTGTCCAGTCCTTTCAACTTATTGCAATCAGTCTTAGTTTTTTTCTGAACTTGTATACTCGTAATAACACTTTACGTGCGTGCCTCTTTTTTTCCCTCCTTATACAGTAGTGTCATCACTGATTACGTAGGCCATGAAAGGGTCTATAAGTTGACCCATTAGCTCTCATGTTTAGCTCACATTTAAATTTACACAGACATCAAAATGTAGCCAGTACCAAGAATTCCTCGCTGTGACAATGATGAATCACAAGCTCCTTAATCTACTCTTTAACAATATGATAGTTTACACTTGCCTGTTTCCTTTATTAGCCACTGCTAGCTAGCTAACAAACTTTTTTTTTTTTTGACAAATCTGGATGGTAGTTTTTTTTTTAAGTAAAGTTCATTAAGTCTAAGAGGTCCACCAGAAACTAATTTATCAGACACATATAAAACCACTCTGAGAAGTGCTCTTATAAATGATGTGCTTTATCTTTAGAAAAATACATTTCAATTTATTAGGTTGAGGCAACAGACTCGGCCTCTTTCATCTCCCTCCAGAATTGAAGTAATCCAAGTGGCTGCACTCTACAGTGTATCCAGGCAGTTGCTCCTGTACTGGGGCTCCTTTCAGACTAGGCAGCAGTGAATTTTTTGGACTGAGGCCCAGAAATCTGTACTACATCTAAAACAGTGTATCTGAGTATTACATAAGGTCATTATATCTCTTACTGCATTTCTTGTTTATTCCTCACCATTGCAATGTTGAAATACTTTGTTTATTTAGATACAATAATTGGAACCACAGTTCAATTTTTTAAGACTTATTTAAATGTTTGTTTAAATGATGGGTATTATAAAGATATTTATGGGACATAAAGTGGCTCTCGACTGCATGAATGGTTTTAACATTTTGTATTCCCTTACTGTATCATTTCCAACAATACCACAATATCCTTTATATTGCAACATTTTCAGGGGCACTGCTCACTTGATTGATTTAATGTGTCCCTCAGGGTATCATTTTATTTTTATAAAAAAGACAGAAAAAATTCCAAGTGAAGAGGAAGTGTCTTTTCCTTTTTGTCCTCAGCAAATAGGCTAATAGCAGAGGAGTGAAAGTTCCCTCCTTTTCCTTTGACGACCTTAACGGCCAAAGATGAAGAAAATCCTTTAACTACTTTTTTCCACTGAACTGTTAAACAGCCGCCTTGATAATGCAACATCCATCTCTCTGTGTGTGGGATGCAAAGTTTCAGTGTTCTGATCTGCCTTCTCAATCCACGAAAAAGACCCATCTTACATACAGAATATAACTTAACATATAGTACCTCAGGAATTTGCCATTAACTCTTAATTATGAACAAGCTATCAGAATAAACTGCTGACAATTATTGCTGAAGCTGATATGAAAGATTTCTCATTTTGTGTATAATGTATGTAAGAGAAACTATCATTTGCTGAGAATTTAATCAGCCCATTTGTGGGCAAAACTGCTCACTTGAATTTTTCCTCATTCAAATTTTGTAGTTCAAAGTTAAGGAAGAAATTGCCAAAGAAAAAAACAAAACAAAAAACAGTCACCATGTTCCAGGAAGTCTGCCCAAAAATCTACCATGTAAAATAACAGAAATGCCAAACCATATCCCATTTGTTTTCACTCAGTTTTGCCAGCTACATTACTATTTATTTAAATTCACGAATGGCAGTGCCTGCTAAAAAATGTAGGATTATTATATTATAAAGGGAAAGGAAATTTATTCTTTCTACCTCCCAAATTGTAAAATGAAATAAATAAGGAAAGACAGCTTAGAGAAGGGTCTGTTGCTACATATGGAGATGATTAACAGCGGTTTTAACGTAAAAATGCATGAAGTAAATGGTGTGAAGGGACATGGCAGGCTGGATGTGCTCTGATAGCAAAGTGACTTTGAGTGCTGATGGAACTTGTGATCTGTTCAGCGGCTGATTTCTGGACCACTCTGACCATTTAAAACTTTAACATAAAGTCACGACTGTCCAGTTTTGTCTTTGCTGACAAGCAGGGATTAATAGTAAAACAGTCATGTTTCGGTGAACTTCCAGTATGTGATCCATGGTGGACTTCACTACTGGTTCACAACAACTTTGCTTAGTTGGAGTCTAATCTGTGTGAAAGGTATACTGTTGGATTACAGGGTAAGAAATCATGCAGGAGAGAAAATAATGCTTTGTGTATCATGTTATAAATATTATGTTTAAAGTTTTCCCTCCTTTCCTCTTTTGTAGCATCGACTGTGCAGGAATCCTCAAGCTGCGTAACTCAGATATTGAGCTACGCAAAGGGGAAACAGATATTGGACGTAAAAACACTCGTGTGAGGTTGGTGTTTCGCGTCCACATCAACCAGCCCAATGGCAGGACAGTGTCCCTACAGGCATCCTCAAACCCCATTGAATGCTGTAAGTCTGACACACTAGCACGCACACACACACACATAAATAAACACAAAATCTGGCTCTTTGTCCTAGCTTTTCCACTTAAGTGAAAGGTGGCATCTATTGTTGTAATCCTATAAACTGAGCCACGCTTTTATTACTTGGTGGAGCGAATTCACTTCTTCCAGAAAGCTTTATATGATCAAAGGAATTTGCCAAGGCAATAGATGCATTGTACATGACGACAAACACACGTGTTATCTATCTTAAATTCACATTTTATGACTGAATGCAAAAGTTATTGTGGTAAGTCTTTCCCATTAGCACAGATTTTACAAAGGTCATTTGCCAGCCCCAGTTTTGGCACAGTTGAATGAGCACATTGAAAGAAAGCTCTGTTTCTTTGTCATTTATTTGTGTGTATAGGTGTGATATTATTTGCACCCAAGGAAACCAATTAAAACTAGACGGTGAGACAGAGCTGGCAATGTACTTTATGGCCCTAAGTTGCAGTTAATCGCTTGCTTCATCATCACTGAAGAGTTAGCGTTGTTTAGCTCTGTAGAGAATTCACATTTAGGTAAATTCATAGATGAAATTTCACAATTATGTCATAATTAATATTTTTTGTATTTTTCTGGCTATGAATCTGGTCGCCGTGTTCCAGAGGTCAACACACTTGCGTCATTTTATAGAAAGCAGACACAGGTGACTGGCCGCAGGCTGCTTCATGGAAAATAATGAACATGGATCTGACCCCGAAAATATTGTTTTGATCAGTCATGCACCTTTTTTTTTGTCATTTAAAAAGCAGCTGTTCTTAAAAAACCTCTCAGCTAGAGGTCATGAAATCAGCATTATAAATTTGATAAGCCTGTTTCCCCAATGAACGACGGCCGTTTTACTGGCTTGGTGCTGCTTATGTTTTTCCCAGGTTAGAAGATGATTAAGAAGCGTGTTAATGGCCTTGCACTCCAAATTGAAAGTTGTGTGTGTCATCTTCTTTAGCCCAGCGCTCAGCTCAAGAGCTTCCCCTGGTTGAGAAGCAGAGTGTGGACAGCTACCCTGCCACTGGAGGCAAAATGATATTTCTCAGTGGTCTAAACTTCCTCCCCGAGTCCAAGGTGGTGTTTGTGGAGAAAGCACAGGGTAAGCTGGAGTTAAGCCTTATCAAACCACGTTCACTGTAATTTAATTTCCCTTTCTAATATCTCCTTCAAATGTCTCTATCCTTCTCTTTTCCAGTTGCATTTTCTTAGTCTTTCTTCCCGTCAAAATAGAGCAGAACTTGCCAGCAAGCCACATGTGGTGTGCATTAGGCCACTATATTTTTAACCAAAGCGTATTTACATTTGCTGAATTTTTCCATTGCCTGTTCAGTGGTGCTCGCCACAAGTGAAGAAATGAATCACAACCAGGCCATGTGCAACGTCTCCTTTCTCTCACTTTCCTTCTCCGCCTTGCTGTCCCTTCTCTCCTTATTCTCCTGCTTTTGACAGCTAACCTCCTCACTCATTTACTTTCAGTAGCTTTCTCCTATGTCCTCTCTGACAGACATCCACCCTGCCTGCCCTGTTACTGGTATGGCAGAGAGGTATTCCTCTTATATGTCCTTGTATTTTCTCTGTGTGGATGGAAGCAACAGTTATGACCAAGATGATCAAGTTTGCAAACTGATGATTGTGATCGTTTCCTTGATTGCACCCACTAAGTCAGTTTGCAGTTTGTTAAAATGAGATTTGGCTGCTGATGTTTATTAGCAACACCTAAGACAAGGGGGGAAGATTTTGACTGTTGCACATCAGGCCCTAATGTTATATTTTGACTGTATGGACCATGGCTAAACAGCAAAAATATTCTTTACTAAAAATATGGCTCTTTGCACCTTCAAACTCTATAAAAACATGTACTTTTAGTCAGAATAAATAAGAATTAGATTAGTCTAGCTCACAAGAATATAGCAATACATCAAAATAAAGCAATTCGATCACCAAAATGATTCATGGTTGCATTAAATCATTAAAAAAAACACTTGAAGGAAACAATCTGTACCAAAGCCAGCAAGCAGTTTCATATTTTTAAAAGAAATTATTTAAACTCATTTTTTCCTTGTTGATGCATCACTTGTCACATAATTCAGTCTAGTTGTTTTTGTGTAGTTCTGTTTAAAATCAAACAAAGCTATGCAGCACTGCTGAAACTTTTTCTTTGCCTTTTTTCTTGGCAGAAGATTTAATTGAATCAACGAAATGTATACAATTCAAAAGATAATAGTACTTTCAATTCTCCCAAATTACACTGGAATTTTTTAGCCAACTCCTTTTTTTTCCTAAATATACTAAAAGTCATCTGTTGGCCATCCAGGGATTCTTAATTAGAAAGCAAGAACTGGTAAGAAAAACACGTGGATTCAAATCTTTATCATTAAAAATTGCTTTACCCATCCTTAACATTGATGTCTTTCCCTGTTTGAATGATCTTAGGGATTAAGAAGGGGACAGTGATGGGTGAGAGGAGGCAGCTGAACTTAGTAAAATTGGGTCTCCCTCCACCTGGCTTTACTTAGTCATGCAGGGAGTTACCTTAGAGAGGAAAGCCCATACGTACGCCTACTGCCATTTAAGACTCATGACCCTTTCTAGGTTGCATTTCTCTGCTTTCACCCACTCTTCTTACTTTAGTACAGTTTCCTCCTTTTTCCGATGTTTTACCTCCTTTATCTTTCGCTTTTCCTACCTCTGTCCTCAATTCCCGCTAAAGACATTAGCTGGTTTGGAGCTCTGCACTAGCGGGATTCCCACACTTGGACCTTCCATTGACATTTCAGTGGTTTGTTTTTTTGACTCTGTGGTGTCGAGAAGCATAGAAAGAGATTGAAAGAGGGGTTGTCTGTTTGCTACTTAGACTGCTTTTATGCAAACTGTAATGGCCCACCACATCAAGGGTCTCCTAACTTAAAAAGCCCATTACAGACATACTCACCCTCTAAACACACATGTACACACTGGAGCATGCATATCTTTCACTAATGGCAACTATGTATGAGCAAGGATGAGTGTGGAAAAGTACTTACACCCCAAATATACTGTAAGATATTGTCTCTTGGCATTATAATCAGAAAATTCTGCTGCTTCTTAAAGGTTCTAAGACTTCAGATCCATCTTATTATTGATTTAAAGGGGCCAAATTGGGATGACGGAAAAAGAAACCTATAAAATGATAATTATATTACAGATTTATTCTATAAACTTTGGTTTGATTTTCAGCTGGAAAAGTTCACGACTAAATGAAAGACAGAGTATTGCACTGCAATAATTACTTCTTACAGATATCAGCTTCCAAACACAGCGAGACACACACACACACACAGAAGCACACAGAGCCAAAGTCTTTGTAAGACACAACACCAATCACAGCTTTTGCCACCGTGGTGAAAGCCATTACTGCTGCTGCCATCAAAGGTCAGAATGGCTGCTCGATTTCCAAAATTGACTCCAATAAACGCCTTCTAGAAAATTCCACAAATCTTAGAAGCAACAGACAGATTTCAGGGAGACTCAATCCAACTTGTGTGAATGATTATACAGAGTTAGAATCTTCTAAGTTGAGTCAGAGCAAGATCACACACCATGCAAAAGCCCATTAGCACAGATGGGACAGAAATAAATCATAAATGCATGCAGTCCTTTAACTGCCCCTATTTGCAGTATTTTTCTTAATATAAAGCCCTTTAACAGATACCACAAATATTTCAGAGATTGTCCCATTTACAATTTGTGGTTAAGTGAACAGAGACCAACAAAAATATCTTTTAGTCCTTGGCAAACCAATAAAACCATTGGCTTTGTCTTAAAAGTGAAAAAAAAATTACTTTGAGAGATTAATTAAATGGGAAGATTTAATGCTAAGAAATGCAAATTTATCGTTAAACACAAGCTCTAATTTATAGGTGTGTGTAATGCAAAAGTACAGCAGTGATCAATGTTATGTTTCTACTCGCTCTGATCCTCACAAAGGATGGCACTCACCAGAATTGACATCCCAATAGTTGGTGTACCAGTTATTTTGTCCTTTTTCTGGCTGTTCATGCATCTCCCAATTTTTGTCCCCCAGCATGTACTGGAGGAGTAGCACAGTTGAAAAATAAATGTTAGAGCTGCAGGGAAGGATGTGTCAGCGGGTCCATTTCTACAGTTATTTGGACAACCCATGAAAACCTGTTAAGGTAAAACTATTGCAAGTGTAACAAAAGCATTAAATATGCAAATTAAATTTAAACAGATAAGTTGAAACTCTGTAGTCTCTGTATGACTTCCTTTCAGCAAATAGTGCTGCTACAAATGGTTATTGTGCTGTGTCAGCATCTTTTTCCTTAAACAACCACACTGGAATACATGTCTTGTGGTCATGGGGAAATGTTACTCTGTTTCAGAAGGGTCAAATTACTGAAACTATTAAAATGGGATTAAGAAACTGTCAGATGCATGAATAAAATCTGGTAGGAAAGTGATGAAACATCATCTTCAAAGTTGATAGTTCTCCATAAAGATTTATCTTTGGAGAAGTGGAAAATGGTAGTGTGGTCTGGATCCAGACTGACCTTGTTCCAGAGTGATGGGCGCATAAGAGTTAGAAGAACAACATATGAAGTGCTGCACCCCATATAAACCTGTGGGGCTGGTATCATATTTACAGATTACATTGATTCATTGATGCTCAAATTGTGAAGGAGTGGTTCAAAGAGCATGAAACTTTATTATTGGGATGCACTAGAGGATACAGAGACTACGCCACATTATTTACTTTCATCAATACAAAATCTTTGTGAAAAAGTCTTGCACTCTGGATGAGCTTTGACACTGCATAAGCTTATTGAAATGATGCTGCAGTAAATACATGCCATTATCAAAGCTAATGGTGATTCCAGCAAAATATTTTAGCTTATGACTTTTGTTTAGTTTTAGCCAGGCAGTGTTTGCAAGTAAAGCACAGTCACAGTTTTATGTGGAATGCAGAAACAATAGTTGCTTTTGTGTAACATAAAGTGTTTTTAATTAATTAATTAATTTATTATTTTTTGGTTTGTTTTTCTTTTGTTTGTTTGTTTGTTTTCACACTTTTTTTTGAACTAGTAAAAAAAACACAAAAACAAAACATTATTATGTTTTGTGTCGAGTGACACTGAATCCTGATAAAAAAAAAAGTAGTAAGATCATTTTCCAACCTTATTAAAAGCTGTTCTAAATTACCACCACTACAAACAATGTTGCTGTCATCAGCAAATAATATGGTCTATAAAGTTCCAGAATTTTTAGAGATGTCGTATATGTAGAGGATCAACAGCAAAGGTCTAAGCACGGGTCCCTGTGGCACCTCCACAGTGATAATGTGAATTGACTTCATTAATTTGGGCAAATTGTTTGCAGTCACTAAGATAACTTTAGATAAGGAGCCTTTCTCACCACATATGTGTCTGGTTTTTCAAACAATAGTCCGTGATCAACAGTATCAAGAGCTTTTTTCAGATTAGACATTCGTGCCTTCCTTAAACCTACAACAATGTAGAATCGATATTTATTTGTGTTTGTCTGTTTTAATCTTTCACTTTACTTCTTTCGTTGCCATTTGAACCACAAGTGTGCCCCTGCCCTTGAGACATCCCCACTATCAAATGAGCAGAGCTCCTAGCTGTTGTCACTGTGGGGAACCTTAATGCACCTTGAAAAATAATTACTTCTACTTTGTAAATGCCACGTCCATCCCCACTGCTCCCCTTCGTCACCCACAGGATAGCTGATGCAAACTCTGTGGATCCACTGCATGTGCATCTGTGTGTTTGCTTTTGTGCATGTGTGCCCTCTGAAGCTGCTAGCCTGCAGGCCTGTTTGTGTTGTTCAGTAGGAAGTGTTTTCAGTGAGTCATCCACAAAGGATTCCCTGCAGAGGAGTGAAACGGAAAAGATAAAATCCCAAGATTGTAGATGCCGAGCACATGGCTTCCTTAGAAAGACTTGAGTGCTTGTGCACTGCATCATTGAGCTAATATTTCTTAGCACAAGGCTAGTTTTGAATCTTGTTTATTGGATTTTAAATGTTGGGTCAGTTTTTACTTGTCTTAGCAGAAGGTTGAGCTGATTTTTAAGACAAACTTAATTTCCGATCTCCAGCTTAATGAATATCATTGTTTTTCTAAGCTGTTTTGGTTCATTGCAGACCACATATAGAAAAGATATCAAGTGAATCAGACTGTAGCTAAACAATAAAAGACTCAGGAGCTTTTTTTTTCCTTTTGCAGTAAAAGCATTCTTTTGTCCTCGCTGACAGGTTTTTCTAATGGGCCTTGTCATTTTTTCCCTTGCTGAGAAGAGTTGTACCTTTTACAAAGCCACAACGTTAGCGTATCTGAGACTTTCCATTTTCTTTTGCATTGTTGTGGTTGAATCAGTTTTCTGTTTTTCTGTAATGTGTACTTTTTGTGTCAGTGTTTCTATTTGCTTAAACCTCTCTTTTGGCAAAGGAGTAGGGAGACATACCTGACGCACCTATTGCAGTGTGTGTTCTGGCTTGCCCTGCTTTCCATGGGTGGAATGAGTGCTTGAGGCAGGGGAAAATAGAGAGACAGACAGACAGACAAACAGAGAGAGAGGGAGAGAGGGATGGGGAAAGCCTGCACTCTGACTCAGAGGGGAGGTAAGGGAATTCCCTGGTGAGCTGGATAGTTTTTACATCTGGTCGGATTGGAGTATTGCCTGGAGCTCAGCAGCGCCACACAGCCTGGTCTGTACCAGGAAGAAATCTAATCCTCTCCACTTCTTCCTCAGGCTTCAAAAAGAGCAAATCTGAGCTACACTTTTATCTGTGTCTGAATTTTCTGTAACATTAGGACTGTCAGCCCACTACAATAGGCTTTAGTTATTATTGTTCTTGTGTGAAGAGGCCTGTGCAGCAGGCTTAAATGTTTGGATTTTCATAGTTCATAGTTCATAGTTCAAGAAACCCTTCTTTACAGTATGATTTTTTTAGAGTTGAATCAAGGACTGTTTATACTTTGTGTTTATGCTTCTACCTTGAGCAAGTTTAAACATCAGACAAGCTGGTCTATGTGTTGTGCTTCTTACATATATCTAGACTGTCTTTTTGCATCAGAAGTGGATAAACTTTATGATCTTTTTCAGTGTGGGGCCCCTGGTATATGGGCCACCTTTATCCTTCTTTAGGCTGACATTGTTGCTCAATTCTATGTTTTATTATTTTTTTAGAACCACAATAACCACATCCTATCTTGAATGAAATCATTTAAAAATCAGGCTACAAAATATTTCCACGTTTACTGTTTGGACTAAATGACAAAACTAAAAAAAAGTCTCTGCATAGGCAGGAATGCTTAGTCTCTTCATAGTTGAGATGTCTGAAGAAAATCACTTGCACAACGAGCAATACCATCGTGGAAGAAAATCACAATACGCTATGTTCACACTGCAGCTCTTAATGCTCAAATCAGAATTTTTTCCGAAATCCAATTTTTTTGCGTGATCATTTACATGATCATTTTAATGCAAATTTCATCACACTTAAGTGTGAACGGTACGTTGCCGTAAGGTGACAGAAGAAAGCATGGAGAGGAAAGCACAACAACACGCAGTGCACAGTATTTACGGAAGTAAATATGGGTGCGTAACATGTTTGTATGTCAATTTGGAAGTACTTGCACAGTCGGAACCAACAAAATTATGACTAATTAATAAATAAAATTATTCTATATTGCCGCATTCTCTTTCCACTGGTGTAGAATTAAGCCGTATGTCTCAATTTTGTAATGTCAAAGTTAGATGATTTAGGTTGCTTTGACACAGATCAGATATCTATCCGATCTAGGACCACCAAATGAAAGTGGTCTGGGTTGGATTTAAAAAAAATTGGATGTGTGCTCTTCATACTGTCATCAAAAGATTCAAACAAAATTGGATTTGAGCAGCAGTGTGACCAAGCTTAATTAACTGCAAGCATTAGCATTGGCTATTAGTAGTTATCTGTGGCACACTTCATCAGCTATACTGCTAGGTTTCAGCAATGATGTCTGCGTCAACATACATTAATTGTCCAAAGTTGTTTACACTAATTTTGGTGTAGTCCTTGACGAGTTTTTGGTGTCCTGTGTGGATTAAAAGTTTCAGTTGACATTTCAAACACTACAAAATGCCTGACTAACTACAGATGATTATAGAGTGAATGGGTAAACAATTTGAAAATGATGTATGCCTATTTAGGACTGGATGGGTCATAAAAATAGCAAATCAGAGTATAGACTATTTGAAGGGGACATGCAAGTGCACCCTGATATGTAGTCTAAAACATGTGCAGTGAATCCCTCTCACTTTGAAAGTTAAGAACTCATTCTGGGGAGTTTGCCATGCTCATTGGCAAAGAAAGCTGGGCTATGATGCTGCTTTGGGCACATCTTTACATAAAAACAGTCAGTTAATCATAGCAGGAGTCCTGTGGCCTCCACCTTTTTCTCAGACTTGTCTTGACATGTTATACCTAGATGATCCTTTTAAATTAGTGAGGTACGATCATTCTTTCTGAGGCAGGTCTGAAAGATTGTGCTTTTGTTATGGTATGAATAATATATCTAGAAGCAATATGGCTCATTGCATGCTTCTACCTAATTTTTGTACCAGCTGTTAAAAGAAACTAAAATAGAAAAAAGACACTAAACTGCATGTCTTTTCTTTATATGATTAATCTCAGGATTTGTTATTTTGGGTCTTGCTGTGACCTTTGCTAGACTTTCTAATACTGTGCAATACACCATTTTTAGAGCTGGCCGCTTTGATGCCTGTGAAGGAAATGCTCTCAGCAGATACTGTGTGAATGTGCAAATCTGGGCGATCCTTCAGCCATCATTCTGAGTCTTTAGATCATCGTCAGACTCAATGCCACACAGCTGGACTAGTGATAAAAGGATACAATTTCACTCCTCTGATCACCATTATTCTCAGCCTGTACGGCCTTAGGTCAAGTCTGCTCATGCTTTCCCTGTTATACACCAAGCATAACTCACTTTCTTGAATATAAACCCATCATAGATCCACTGTCAGGTCAGCCTCTCAATCTAAAGCAGATCCACATTTCTCCAATTTCACCAGTTTTCAGATTGGCAGAGGCCAGGTGCTTCTGAGGAGAGAGCAGCTGGATCTCTGGGTTTAATCATTGAGAACCCCTTGGTTGACCTCATTGGCTTTGCTCTTCACTGATTGCTGTGAAAACGATTGTAAAAATTACTGAAGCATTTCTTTCAAGGCAACAGCAGTAGAAAGGTAATAAAATGGAAAATGAACTTTAGATATGTAAACAGGAAAAAGAGAAAAATGCTCCTTAAAATCATCTCTGGAAAAGGGACCATAGAATACATCTGGGTTGTTTCACAAGAAAGCCTCCACATTAAGCATGTGAATCATATTTTCCATTCTCAAAAATCCTGAATTGAAATCTTTTTTTCTCAGTGCTGTTGTGCACCAAACTGTGTTCTTTTATTTTATTTATTTTTTGTTTTTGTTTTTAGAAGAAAACATCCCTACGGGCTATTAGTATAAAAGACAAAAAAAAAAAAAAGATAGAGAGACAAAGTATAAGTTTGTTATGAGTTCAGTTATACCAGTCAGCTGTTGGAGAGTCTGAAGCTAGAATCATAAGTGATGATTGAAATGTTTTTTTGCAATTGGCAATTAATTTACACCAGGTGGTGCCTCTACTTTCTGCTCATTAGCCAAACTTCAGTCAATGAAAATATAACAAATGAGGGGTATGTTTGTGTGAGTTTTACTATGACAACAACAGGGTTGCCAGGTTGTAACTGGGTACACAGCATTATCTGAACATGATGAGTCGAAGATGCCTCACCCCACATGCTGTCTAATTGCTTGATGAATGAGCATGTTTTGCTGGTTGTCTGGTGCTAGTCTTTGTGGATCTCATTTGCACAAGTGAGTCATGTAAAACAGTACAGAGACTGATGGTTTACCTTTAAGCACAAAGCCTAAAAATAAACATGCATGTGTCCATTTATTTCTCTGTTTAGCTGAGACAGGATTATACCAAGACCCAGCTACATGCCACCTATTGTTTTGTGCTTCCCCATCTTACAATTTAAGCAGAAGGCCAGAACAAGATTAAGGATATTGCGGTTATGTGTGTGTGTGTGCGTGTGTGTCTGCATCTGTTTGTGTGCATTAAGCGTGGGTGGAGGTTGGTTGGAGGAGGAGGTGTTGTCAGGAACAGAAGCATTTTGCAGATGTTGCAGGGAAGAAGGAGAGAATGGAAAGTCCTGTGGTTATCACTTGTATGACCTGCAACGGCACACCGCAGGTGTGACAGCATCCCAATCCAGTCTCAGTTTTTAAATTTGTTAAGACTGATAGAAAAACCAGGCAAAATGTACAAAAGGCACTTTAGGTGAGAGAAAAGATAAAAAACAGAGGTAGAGAGAGAAACAGATGAAAATTTTGAAAAACATGTTTACTAGTGGAGCTTGGGGTTGACGTCGTAGTCTAAGGTTTCCCTCTTGGAGAGCCTCCCAGAGCGGAGGCGGGTGAGATTCCCTCTTGGTTCCTCTAGACGTAACATGAGGAACACTCATCTCTGTCTCTCTGCCTTGCTCTGACCTTCTCTCTGTCTGCGCTCTCTCTCTAATTGCCCTTCCATGCTGTGTTCAACTTCACAGCATTGCTTGTGCATCTCAGTCACCTGCCATATACACAGAATCATTGCCCTGCTCAATGACCTTTCAGCGGGCACAACTCTGCTGCCACTCCCCAGCCATCCACTTCATCTCCATTGCAGAGAGATGCATTTCTCCATATGCACCTCTGATTTCCCCCAGTTCAAATAGAAAACTTTTATCTGATCTCTCCCCCATCTGTTTTTCTCTTCTGACATCTTTAATATGGCCATTTTGGAAAGATATATCTACTGATGTTGACTCTCTGAATAATAAAGCTGGCCACCCGCCCCCACTACCACATCTCACCAATAATAAGCTAACCGTGACTGGAATCCTTTACTCTTTCACTCACCGCATGATGTGAAAAACATCATCTTTTTGGAAAAAACACTGGTTTTTACATCTTCCAGAGCTGCTAGACTTCTGCTATCACTACTCTGATTATCTTATCGGATGGCTCTCTGTCTCTAAAACTAAGTGCAGCTATTACAGCAAATTTATGGCTTTATTCATACTGTAAGCTGCTGCTTCCATTTACTAACTTACAGTGGCATTCTATTGCCTCACATAGTGTGCCACTGGCACAAGGACTGCACTGTGTCACCTCAGTTTCTGACAGATGTAATGACTCATCGGTTGTGAAAAATAAAGACAAGAGAAGGCAGGGCGGTCGGTGCTGATTGCCCTAGCAGAACTCAGAGCGTCTGGTGTGGCATGAAAGAACAGAGAAAACGTAAAGAATGCGAGCTGAGCTTCTGCAGACTCCCAACAGCTGCGGTAGCTCCTTGGACTTTTACAGCATCGCAGCAAGGGAACCCTCTTGACCTCAACTGAACAGAAAAGAGAAGAAAGAGAAGAGAAACAAGAGATTCTACTGGATTTTATCCAAACTCTTAACTTAATGTTAAACCCTCAAACATCCTTAAAGCATACTTGTTTTCTTCTTTACTTTGCATCTTTAAATTAATTTATCTTTCTGTATGAAGTCCTATCACGTCATAAGTCAAATTAAATGATTTTTTCTTTTTTTTTATGTGTCAGTAGATGGGCATCATCTGTGGGAAACTGAAGCCAAAGTTGACAAGGACTCCGTCAAATCCGTAAGTGCACCTGACTAACATGATTTCTCTGAAATTCTCCTGCGTCTCCAACCCCGCCACCTTCCCCCTGAGACTTTTCTCTTTCTTCTGTCTCCTCCTCATCTGTCCCTTGTAGTGATGTAACCCTTGCTAAGGCATTACAAATTGAGACAATGACAATGCTTATGAGCCGATGCAATCCTAAATGGAGTTTTCACAAAATCTCTTTACCTCATGGAAGTAAACACAGGCTGTCAGGTCTTTGCTTGAAAACACAGCCAGGGATTACGAAAGCGAGGCATGAATATATACACACAAACACACACTCAAGTCGCCGCATAGCCAGACGTTTAGTTCATGCAGCGTTGTGGTGAATTGGGCTTAAACACCTCATCTGTGCCGGGATTGTGCAGCCAAGTGTGGCTCACACCCCTGCTTTCTACCTGCTGCTTTTCATGAAGGCCGTAAAAGAAAATAAACCAGTGCACTCATTTTTACTGACGCTCAGACACACATTTGGATTGTGTTAATATAAAACCAACCAAAAAGGAATTGTCAACAGAGGGAATGAAGCAAATGTTGTTCTTCATGTCACAGAAAGCTTCTTGTGCTCTGGAGTTAATTAAGATTTCATCGAAGTTCATTAGGTCTGCTTTAAGTGTGGAGACTCAAACATTATGCCTTTGAAAACCTGTTTGTTTGTGCCGGATGACAGTATGTTTTGAATTGTTTGTGTCTTTCATTAGCGAAGGGGGGGGGGGGGGGGGGAGGGGGGGGGGGGGGGGGGGGGGGGGGGGGGGGGGGGGGGGGGGGGGGGGGGGAG